>OY759254.1:0-600000 GCA_963662185.1 Eilema griseolum
CACCTCCATCGCTGTCGGGAGCAGCCTGAAATATCTCGGGCTCGTTCTCGACAGTCGGTGGCGTTTCGCGGAGCATTTCCGGCGGCTGGCACCTAAACTGCTAGCGTTTGCCGGAATGCTCTCGCGATTGCTGCCCAACACTGGGGGTCCGGGGTCTGCCTGCCGCCGTCTCTACGACGGTGTGGTGCGCTCCAAGGCGCTCTACGGAGCGCCCATTTGGGAGGAGGCCCTCTGCCGTACGAATGTCGTGCTGCTGCGGCGACCACAGCGCGCCATCGCGCAGAGGGCCGCACGGGCGTATCACACCGTCTCTTATGAGGCGGCGTGTTTGATTGCGGGCAGTATCCCCTGGGATCTCGAGGCTGGCGTCCTTAAGAGGGTCTATGAGGAGGGCGCCCTGATGCGGCGTGTTGCAGGAGGTCGGCCGCTTCCGGAGGAGATCGATCGCTGGAGACAGGAGGCTCGCGATGTTCTCTTCCGGAAGTGGGCCGATAGGCTGGCTGCTGCGAGGAGTAGCTTGCTGCTTGTGGGGGCCGTTCGGCCCGTCTTGCGTGAGTGGGTGGAACAGGGTCATGGGGCTCCCACGTATCACCTCACCCAACTTCTCACGGGTCATGGCTGCTTCGCCAAGTACCTGTGGGAGGTGGTGGGGGTGGAAGCGGAGCCCCGGTGCCGAAACTGCACCAGCGGCGACCCCGACACGGCACACCACACTTTGGCCGTGTGTGACGCGTGGGGCGGCCAAAGGGCGGCCCTCACAAGCATCATTGGTGTGGACCTCTCGCTGTCGGCCGTAGTTTCAGCTATGGCCGGCAGCGAACAGTGTTGGGCCGCCGTCGCCTCGTTCGCTAGCGAGGTGATGGCGGCAAAGAGAGAGGCCTTGCGGGAACGGGAGCGAGCTGGGCTCACTCTTCCGCCCCGCAGGCCCCCGGCGAGGGGACGCCGGCGAACGCAATTCGCCCGCGTCCCCGAATGAGAGTGGCCACGGGCAGTGGGTCGGGGGACCCGCTGCCCCTATGCTGATGTGGCGGAATGCGCCCCTGTGTGTTCCTGGGGTGCATTCTTGAGGTGAAAAACCCCCACCATTCTGGCCTGATTGCCGGGATGGTGGGGTCTTAAGTAGCGGGCCTACCAAGAGCGCCCCTAGCCGAGTCGCGGTGAGCAGACTATCCCGCGGCTCGGATTAGGCGAAGGAGGAACACCGTGGTGGTTTAGTGGGTAGTCTGGCCTTTGTCCAAGGCCAGGAGTCCCACACGAAGCGAGCCCCCTGCCCCCGCGGGGGGTGAGCGAAGTGCGTAAATGCATTCCACCACGTAAACAAAAAAAAAAAAAAAAAAAAAACCTAACCTAACCTAACCACGGAAGCAGCTGAATGTGGTGCAGCGCGGATTCGCTCAGAAACTCTGCAGGGGCTACCGCACGATCTCCCTACACTCGGGGTTGATCCTGGCTGGGATGCTCCCTCTGGACCTCAGAGTTCGCGAGGTGGCCTCGTTGTACGAGGCCAAGAGAGGAGTACCCCAGTCATGGTTGAGAGACCGGGAGGTCGAGCGGATGGCCCCAGCTGTCGAGGCACCTCACCCCGCGGAGCATATGAACCTGGAGTTCGTAAGTCTGGTAGACGAGGAACATTTCCGACGCGTACAACAATGTACGCAAGTACAAATCTTTACGGATGGGAGCAAGATTGAGGGCCGTGTCGGCGCCGCGTTATACATTTGGGATAACGGGGCCGAAACCAAGGCCCTCAAACTTGCTCTCTCCCCGTACTGCACCGTCTACCAAGCAGAGCTCCTGGCCATATGCAAAGCGGCCAGTGAGGCCCTCAAGCGAGGCGCGGCCACATTCGGCGTGTTTAGCGACAGCAGAGCCGCACTCATGACGGTCACCAACCGTCACGCCCTCCACCCACTGGCCATTGAGGCCAGGGCTTCCATCAAGCGGGGATTGACCCAGGGCAAGGAAATATCCTTGTTCTGGGTCAAGGCCCACGCAGGGTTGGAGGGCAACGAGCGAGCAGATCAGCTCGCCAAAGAGGCGGCTCTGCGGTCGAAAATCGCGCCGCATTACAGTCTGTGCCCCGTCTCGTTCGTGAAGCGGGGTCTGCGTCAGACCTCGCTTCGCGAATGGAACGAAAGGTACAGGCTGGGCCACACGGCTTCCGTCACCAAGCTTTTCTTCCCTTGCGCTCTGGAGGCATACAGGATCGTTCGGAAGATGGGGATCGCCGGCACCACGACCCAGCTCCTTACAGGGCACGGTGGGTTCTCCGAATACTTGAACCGCTTCAAGTGTAAGGGGGACCCATCGTGCGCCTGCGAGCCGGGCGTTGACGAGACGGTCGTCCACCTCCTCGTGGACTGTCCCATTCACTCGAGGGAGAGATTCAGCCTTGAGCAAAGAACAAAATTAACTGTAAGCATTACCAACTTGCCCAAATTTATGACCAAGGAGTACAGGGAATACTTCCTCGAGTACTGGGACAGGATAGTTCGGATGGTGAACAAGCGGAATAGCACGTAAGTCTTATTACGCCGGTATTTGTTTACAAATACCGGGCAAAATAAGTAATCAATAGCAGAGAGACAAAAACAGCACACCTGGTCTAGATAGATATAAGAAGTGTAAAAATTAAGTAAAAAAGTATTAGAAGTAAATAATAGACAACAAATAAAAACATGTAACATAACATCAAGAAACGAAATACTGAAAAACAACAAAGCCCTCAATCCCATAGTATGAAAGTGGTAGGATGAAAGCGTGATGGAATAAGAGAGAGGAATAGAATGAAGAGAATAAAAATGAAAGCGGGAAAAAATTAATAGTACATTTTATTAAAATAAATGAAATATGCGCAAGTCCACAAAAAATCAAGAGACGAAAAGACTTCGAACTCGGGTCGAAGGTGCTAGTATAAAAAAAAAAAAAAAAAAATAAAAAAAAAAAAAACCTAACCTAACCTAACCTAACCTAACCTAACCTAACCTAACCTAACCTAACGGGTCGCAGGGGTGCTGGTCGGGTAACCTCCACGTTGGCTTCCTCGTTTCTTCTCCCTCTGGACCACGGTCCTGGGGATCGGAAGCGGGGGGGCTGGTGCACCCTGGACGGCGGTTAATAGACTCCGACTCCAAGGAGGAGGAGCTCTGCTAGCCGTTGACTAATAACCCGGCAACCCAAAGCCCTTTTCAGGGCTAGCTGACCCCATTGCACGAGGGGGTCGTGGGATGGCGGGCCTGCAAGGCCCGCGAGGAGGAATCCCTCCATAGGGAGACCGACAAGCCCCTTTTCAGGGCTACTCCAACAGCCCTTCTCAGGGCTAGCTGACCCCATGAAGGGGGGTCGTGGTGCAGCGGACCTGCTAGGTCCGCGAGGTGGGATCCGAGAGGATCAGGTGACGGGTTGGCCCACTGCTCGCGCGGGGGCTAACTGGCATTCGTGCCACCGTCGGAGTTGGGGGGGTTGGCTGCCTGCCCGCGTCGCGTACCCTTCAAGTGATCGACAACGACCTGAGTGCTAGCCACACTCGGGAAGCCGTGATCTTGGAGAACGTGGGGCTTGCCTTAACTGGCCGGCCCGCGACAAGGAAAAGTCTATAAAACCCGACAGCGAAGTCGATTAAAACCTACGGATACCAGGGGACCTCCGTAGTATGTACCCCGCTTCCCGGAATGGCCGTCACCCGGGGAGTGTAATTTTAACGGTTCTACTCGTGGGATAAGTTATGGATAGCAATAATTTAAACCAGAACGTGGAGGAGGAGATGGAGACGGGGGTCGCAAGGCCCCACGGCTCTCTCAATGAGGCGGTAGTAGTGCTGGAGCGGTTGGAGGCCAACGCTCCGAGCACAAGTGTGGGAAGTTCCCGCTCGTCTTCCCCTGGGAGGCTGTGGAGGAAGCGGCTTCCCGAGAAGGAGACTACGGAGGCTTCCAAAAAGCCCCGTGGTCGCCCTGCTGTAGCGGGGGAGTGCGTCGATCTGGCGCAAAGCGGGGCCGAACCAAATGCGGCCACAGAGCGGGAGCTCAAGCTCCGCGCAGTGAAGGAGATGGCGGAGGCCATGCAGCGGCAGCGACAGAAGAATCTCTACCTAAGAGATTCCCCTAGTTCGCAACCTGGACCCAGCCAGCAGTCTCAGGGAGGAGTGACATCCACAGCCTCTGAGCCCCTCAGCGCGGAGCGGTTGACGGATGCGATTGAGGCGGCGGTGGCGGTGGTGCAAACCGTCGCCACCAAGTCCTCGAACCTCAAGGGGCAGTACGTGCGGGACCTAAAGCTAGCATGTTCCTCCATCTTGGAGAACGTGCGCGTGCTTCGGTCCCGCACGGAATCGGAGGAGGTGGCCCAGCTCCAGACCGAGCTGGCCGCTGTACGGGCCGAGATGCGGGCCTGGCAGCAGCAGGCGCAATCTGCGGCTACCCCGATGAGCCGCGATGAGATCGGTTTTCTCATTGACGCGCGGCTCGCGGGGATCGCGGACCGGCTGTTACCGGAGACCCGCATCCGTCCGCCTCTCGAGGCGGACAGGAGAAATGCGGCCCGATCTGCCACCCGGCCTGAGCCTCAGCCACAGCTCACCTCTGAGCTCCCGGCTCTACTGCCGTCGCCTCCCCCCCTCCTCTCTGGACAAGGGAGTGAGGCGAAGAGGAGGAAGCCCAAGAAGCAAT
The DNA here is from genome assembly GCA_963662185.1 of Eilema griseolum. NCBI lineage: Eukaryota > Metazoa > Arthropoda > Insecta > Lepidoptera > Erebidae > Eilema > Eilema griseolum. The sequence continues at coordinate 4,665 of OY759254.1, forward strand.
CGGCCGCTGCTAGGGAGGCGGAAGCTGCCCGCAAGAACCGGGAGCCGCCACCCTCGGCGCCTCCGGCAGCGTCGTCGTCGGCTCCCCTTGGCGGGTGGAATAAGGTCGCGGCGCGGCCGAGGGCCTCGAGGCAGGTTCCAGCCCGGGCGGCTACTGCCCCGCCAACGGCTGCGACTCTGGCGACGCCAGCCCCCAGGAAACGGAAACGTGGTGCCCGCAAGCCTCGAAAACTGCGCGTCCCGCGAACTGCTGCGGTGTGCTTAACTCTGCAGCCGGGCGCGCAGGAGCAGGGCATCACGTATCGTGATGTGATGTCCAAGGCTGAAGGGGTCATTGACCTCAAGGCCCTGGGCATCAACGGCCTCCGGTTTCGCACCGCGATTACCGGGGGTCGGATCTTGGAGGTGGCTGGCGACGACAGAGTCCAGAAGGCCGACATCCTCGCTGCCAAGCTCAAGGAGGCACTGGAGGAGGTCCGGGTCGCTAGGCCGGAGAGGTGCGTGGAGCTGCGCATCTCTGGCCTGAGCGACACGGCCTCAAAAGAGAGCGTGGCGGCAGCGCTGGCAGCGGAGGGGGGCTGCTCTGCCGACGCCATCAAGGTGGGCGACATTCATCGCCCATCTGGTCGCCAGGGCACTGCATGGCTGCGGTGCCCGATTGAGGCGGCCAAGCTCCTGACCGACGGCCGACAAATTACAGTCGGATGGTCGGCGGTCAGGCTGACCACCTTAGAGCCGAGGCAGGCGAGGTGCTTCCGCTGCCTGGAGCCGGGGCACGTCGGGGCCAAGTGCACTGCGGGTGTTGACCGCAGTGCGCTGTGCTTCCGATGTGGGCAGGCGGGCCATAAGTCGGCCACCTGCTCTGCGGAGCCCAATTGCCCCGTCTGTGCGGCGGAGGGGGTGGCGTCGAGTCACCGGCTGGGATCCGGTGACTGCAGGGCGACCTCCCGAAAAAGGGGGGCCCCCCGAAAGAGTGGAGTTGCGGGTGGTGGGAATCCTGCCCGCCCCTCCACCCAGCAACGCGAGGAGGAGATGGACACCGCCCAAGGATAATGGATCATCCCATCTCCATACTGCAGGCCAACGTCAACCACTGCGTCATCGCCCAGGACCTTCTGGCCCAGTCCATGGCGCAGTGGCAGACAACAGTGGCAGTAGTCGCCGAGCCGTACTACGTTCGCGACGTCCCGAACTGGGCCGGCGACCAAAGCGGCTTGGTGGCTATCGTCGCCCAGCGAGCGACCCCACCCTTCGACAGAGTGCGAAGGGGCCGTGGGTGCGTACTCGTTGTGCTGGGCGGTGCTGCAGTGGTTGGGGTGTACTGTCCTCCTAGCAGGAGCCTCGCCGAGTTCGAGCAGTTGCTCACAGAGGTCGGGGCTCTGCTGGCGGAAGTGCACCCCACCCCGGCTGTCGTGGCCGGGGATTTCAACGCTCACTCACGGGCGTGGGGATCTCCGGCTACCGATGCCCGGGGGGAGATGATGGTAGAATGGGCGGTGTCCCAAGGCTTGGTGCTGCTAAACCAGGGGGCGGTCCACACACTTGTGCGGCCGCAGGGTAGCTCAATTGTTGACCTGTCGTTCGCCAGTTCTGCCCTGGCCCGACGCGTCAACAATTGGCGGGTCGTCGAGGGGGTGGAGACCGCGTCGGATCATCGGTACATCCGGTTCGACGTCGTCCCCGCCGCCACGGCGGCTCGAGTGGAATTTGACCGCCCCTTGGTGGGGCAAGGTCCACGGTGGCGCCTCGGCAGTCTGGACCGAGAGCTGGCCAAAGAAGCGGCTATCGTCGAGCGATGGGCTACTGTTGACGGTGGCCTGGACGTGGACGCGAGGTGCGAGTGGCTCGTCGGAGCGCTGACTCGCGTCTGCGACGCGGCGATGCAGAGGGCGAGGCCTGTCTCGCCACGGAGGCGGGTGTACTGGTGGCGTCCCCACCTAGCCGGGCTGCGTACCGCAAGTTACGCGGCCCAGAGGCAGTACACTCGCAGCCGAAGGCGGGCTGTCCGAGACCTCGCCCGGGAGGAGCGACTGCACGCTGCGTACAGGGCCGCCCGTGAGGCCCTGAGCTCGGCGATCAAAGCCGCCAAGGAGGAGTCCTGGAGGGAGTGGCTCGAGAGTCTCGACCGAGACCCGTGGGGGCGCCCGTACAGGGTCGTGAGTCAAAAACTTCGGCCCTGGGCGCCTCCCCTGAGTGCTTCTTGGGCTTCCTCCTCTTCGCCTCACTCCCTTGTCCAGAGAGGAGGGGGGGAGGCGACGGCAGGCCCAACCTGAGTGACGGCCAGTTCGGATTCCGTCGCGGGAGGTCGACCCTCGACGCCATATCCCGGCTGCGGGACGGCATCGACGAAGCGGTCGCCAGGAGGGAGGTGTTGTTGGCTGTATCGCTTGATATAGCCAACGCCTTCAACACCCTCCCCTGGGCGACAATTGCGGAGGCGCTGAGGTACCACAATGTCCCGTGGTACCTCAGGCGCATCCTGGCGGACTACTTCGTGGACCGGGTTATCATCTACCCGGCCCAATGCGGGGTGGTCCGCCGAACTATGGCGTGCGGCGTTCCGCAGGGGTCGGTCCTTGGGCCGCTTCTGTGGAACGTCGGGTACGATTGGGTCCTGCGCGGTGCTACTCTTCGGGGGGTCGGCGTACTTTGTTACGCCGATGATACCCTAGTTACCGCGCGGGCCCCAACGTTTAGCGATGCCGCCGTTCTCGCCACGGCAGGTGTCGACCTTGTCGTGCGCCGTATCGGGGCGCTGGGACTGAAGGTGGCCCTCGAAAAGTCCGAGGCCCTTTTCTTTTATGGGCGTCGGCGGCCGCCGCCTCGGGATCAGGCGATCGTGGTGGGTGGCACCTCCATCGCTGTCGGGGGCAGCCTGAAATACCTCGGGCTCGTTCTCGACAGTCGGTGGCGTTTCGCGGAGCATTTCCGGCGGCTGGCACCTAAACTGCTAGCGTTTGCCGGAATGCTCTCGCGATTGCTGCCCAACACTGGGGGTCCGGGGTCTGCCTGCCGCCGTCTCTACGACGGTGTGGTGCGCTCCAAGGCGCTCTATGGAGCGCCCATTTGGGAGGAGGCCCTCTGCCGTACGAATGTCGTGCTGCTGCGGCGACCACAGCGCGCCATCGCGCAGAGGGCCGCACGGGCGTATCACACCGTCTCTTATGAGGCGGCGTGTTTGATTGCGGGCAGTATCCCCTGGGATCTCGAGGCTGGCGTCCTTAAGAGGGTCTACGAGGAGGGCGCCCTGATGCGGCGTGTTGCAGGAGGTCGGCCGCTTCCGGAGGAGATAGATCGCTGGAGACAGGAGGCTCGCGATGTTCTCTTCCGGAAGTGGGCCGATAGACTGGCTACGGCAAGGAGTAGCTTGCTGCTTGTGGGGGCCGTTCGGCCCGTCCTGCGTGAGTGGGTAGAACGGGGTCATGGGGCTCCCACGTATCACCTCACCCAACTTCTCACGGGTCATGGCTGCTTCGCCAAGTACCTGTGGGAGGTGGTGGGGGTGGAAGCGGAGCCCCGGTGCCGAAACTGCACCAGCGGTGACCCCGACACGGCACACCACACCTTGGCCGTGTGTGACGCGTGGGGCGGTCAAAGAGCGGCCCTCACAAGCATCATTGGTGTGGACCTCTCGCTGTCGGCCGTAGTTTCAGCTATGGCCGGCAGCGAACAGTGTTGGGCCGCCGTCGCCTCGTTCGCTAGCGAGGTGATGGCGGCCAAGAGAGAGGCACTGCGGGAGCGGGAGCGAGCTGGGCTCACTCTTCCACCCCGCAGGCCCCCGGCGAGGGGACGCCGGCGAACGCAATTCGCCCGCGTCCCCGAATGAGAGTGGCCACGGGCAGTGGGTCGGGGGACCCACTGCCCACTGATGTGGCGGAATGCGCCCCTGTGTGTTCCTGGGGTGCATTCTTGAGGTGAAAAAACCCCCACCATTCCGGCCTGATTACCGGGATGGTGGGGTCTTGAGTAGCGGGCCTACCAAGGGCGCCCCTAGCCGAGTCGCGGTGAGCAGACTATCCCGCGGCTCGGATTAGGCGAAGGAGGAACACCGTGGTGGTTTAGTGGGTAGTCTGGCCTTTGTCCGAGGCCAGGAGTCCCACACGAAGCGAGCCCCCTGCCCCCGCGGGGGGTGAGCGAAGTGCGTAAATGCATTCCACCACGTAAACAAAAAAAAAAAAAAAAAAACCTGGGGTGCTGGTCGGGTAACCTCCACGTTGGCTTCCTCGTTTCTTCTCCCTCTGGACCATGGTCCTGGGGATCGGAAGCGGGGGGGCTGGTGCACCCTGGACGGCGGTTAATAGACTCCGACTCCAAGGAGTAGGAGCTCTGTTAGCCGTTGACTAATAACCCGGCAACCCAAAGCCCTTTTCAGGGCTAGCTGACCCCATTGCACGAGGGGGTCGTGGGATGGCGGGCCTGCAAGGCCCGCGAGGAGGGATCCATCCTCAGGACACCTCCAAGCCCTTTTCAGGGCTACTCCAACAGCCCTTTTCAGGGCTACTCCAAAAGCCCTTCTCAGGGCTAGTTGACCCCATGTAGAGGGGTCGTGGTGCGGCGGACCTGCTAGGTCTGCGAGGCGGGATCCGAGAGGATCAGGTGACGGGTTGGCCCACTGCTCGCGCGGGGGCTGACGGGCACTCGTGCCACCGTCGGAGTTGGGGGGGTTGGCTGCCCTCCCGCGTCGCGTAGCCTCCGAATGATCGACAACGACCTGAGTGATAGCCACACTCGGGAAGCCGTGATTTCGGAGAACGTGGGGCTTGCCTTAATTGGCCGGCCCGCGACAAGGAAAAGTCTATAAAACCCGACAGCGAAGTCGCTTAAAACCTACGGATACCAGGGGACCTCCGTAGTATATACCCCGCTTCCCGGAATGGCCGTCACCCGGGGAGTGTAAGTTGAACGGTTCAACTCGTGGGACTAGTAATGGAAAATTCAAACTTAAACCAAAACCAAAATGAGTCGATGGAGATCGAGACGGGGGTCGCGAGACCCCATGGCTCTCTCGTAGAAGCGGTGGTTGTGCTAGAGCGGCTGGAGGCCAGCGCTCCGACCACAAGTGGTGGGAGCTCGCGCTCGTCTTCCCCAAGTGGGAGACTATGGCGCAAAAGAGTTCCAGAGACGGAGTCCGCGGAGGCTTCAAAAAAGCCTCGCGGCCGCCCACCAACAACGGGCGAGTACGTCGGCCTGGCGCAAGCCAAGGCCGAGTTTATCGCGGCGACGGAGCGGGAGCTCAAGCTCCAAGCGGAGAGGGAGATGGCGGAGGACCTGCAGCGCCAGCGGAGCAGAACTCTCTTTTTGAGAGAGCCCGCAAGTCCACAGTCCGGACCTAGCCATCAACCCCAAGGCGAAGCGGCTCCCACAGCCACTGAGCCCGTAAGCACGGAGCAGCTTACGGGCGCGATTGAGGCGGCGGTGGAGATGGTGCAAACCATCGCCACTAAGAGCTCCAATCTCAAAGGCCAGTATGTGCGGGACCTGAAAGTAGCATGCTCTACAATTCTGGAGAACGTGCGCGTGCTCCGGTCCCGCACGGAGTCGGAGGAGGTGGCCCAGCTCCAGACCGAGCTGGCAGCTGTGCGGGCCGAGATGCGGGCCTGGCAGCAGCAGGCGCAGTCTGCGCCGCCTCCCATGAGCCGCGACGAGATAGGGTTTCTCGTTGACGCTCGGCTCGCGGGAATTGCGGACCGGCTTCTGCCGGAGACCCGTATCCGTCCGCCTCTCGAGGCGGACCGACGAAATGCGGCTCGGTCTGCTGGTGGTGAAGAGCCTCAGACGCTGCTCACGGCGGACCTCCCGGCTCTTCCAACATCGCCTCCCCCCATACCCGTTCAGGAGGCAATCCATAAGAAGGGAAAGACCAAGAAGCCGAAGAAGAAGTCGGCCGCAGCAAGGGAGGCGGAGGCCGCCCGCCAGACCTCTCTCGTATCTCCGTCGGTAGTTCAAGCGGTGTCTTCGTCGTCGTCCTTGTCTTCGGCGTCTTCGCCACTAGAGGGCTGGAATAAAGTCGCAGCCCGGCCGAAGGCTTCAAAGCCGGTTCAGGCCCGTGCTGCAGCTACCTCGGCGACGGCTGCGACTCCAACAGCGCCAGCCAAAGCGAGAAAACGTGGTGCCCGAGGGTTACGTAAACTGCGTGCTCCGCAAACTGCAGCGGTATGTCTTACGCTGCAGCCGGGCGCGCAAGAGAAGGGCATCACGTACCACGACGTGATGGCCAAGGCCGAGGGTGTCATAGACATTAAGGCCTTGGGCATCGACGGCCTCCGGTTTCGCACCACAGCGACCGGGGGTCGGATGTTAGAGGTGGCTGGCGCTGACCGCGCCCAGAAGGCTGACGCCCTGGCCGCTAAGTTGCAGGAGGCGCTGGTGGAGGTCCGGGTCGCAAGGCCACAGAAGTGCGTGGAGCTGCGCATCTCTGGTCTGAGCGACTCGGCCTCTAAGGAAAGGGTGGCGGCATCACTAGCAGCTGAGGGGGGCTGCTCTGCTGATGCAATAAAGGTGGGTGACATCCATCGCCCACCCGGTCGCCAGGGCTCGGCGTGGATACGATGTCCAGTAGAGGCGGCCAAATTGCTGACGGATGGCCGTCGCATCCTTGTCGGGTGGTCGGTGGTCAGGCTGATCACCCTGGAACCAAGGCAGACGCGGTGCTTCCGCTGCCTGGAGACGGGGCACGTTGGGGCCAAGTGCACTGCGGGCGTTGATCGCAGTGCACTCTGCTTCCGTTGCGGGCAGGCGGGCCACAAATCCGCCACCTGCACCGCGGAGCCCAATTGCCCGGTCTGTGCGGCGGAAGGGGTGGCGTCTGGTCACCGTCTTGGTTCCGAAAAGTGTAAGGCGGCCTCCCGAAAAAGGGCGGCCCCCAAAAAAGGTGGAGCTGCAGGTGGGGGGAATCCCACTCCACCCCTGCCGCAACCACGTGAGGAGGAGATGGACACCGCCCAATCATAATGGCACATCCCATCTCCATACTGCAGGCCAACGTCAACCACTGCGTCACTGCCCAGGACCTTCTGGCCCAGTCCATGGCGCAGTGGCAGACGACAGTGGCAGTAGTCGCCGAGCCGTATTACGTCCGCGACAGCCCGAACTGGGCTAGCGACCAAGACGGCTTGGTGGCTATCGTCACCCAGCGAACTGCCCCTCCCTTCGACCGAGTGCGGAGGGGCCGCGGGTGTGTGCTCGTCGCGCTGGGTGGCGCTGCAGTGGTTGGGGTGTACTGCCCCCCAAGCAGAAGCCTCGCCGAGTTCGAGCAGTTGCTCACGGAGGTCGGGGCTCTGCTGGCAGAAGTACACCCCACCCCGGCGGTGGTGGCCGGCGACTTCAACGCTCACTCACGGGCGTGGGGATCTCCGGCTACCGATGCCCGGGGGGAGATGGTGATGGAGTGGGCGGTGTCACAGGGCTTGGTGCTGCTGAACCAAGGGGCGGTCTACACTCTTGTGCGGGCCCAGGGCAGCTCGATCGTGGATCTATCGTTCGCCAGTTCTGTCCTGGCCCGACGTGTTTCCAACTGGCGGGTCGTCGAGGGGGTGGAGACCGCGTCGGACCACCGGTACATCCGGTTCGACGTCCTCGCCGCCTCGGCGGCTCAAGTAGTGTTCGACCGCTCCTTGTTGGGGGAGGGTCCGCGGTGGCGCCTTGGATCCCTAGACCGGGAACTGGCCAAAGAGGCGGCTATCGTCGAGCGATGGGCTGCTGTTGACGGCGGCCTGGACGTGGACGCGAGGTGCGAGCGGCTCGCTGGAGCGCTGACTCGCGTCTGCGACGCAGCGATGCAGAGGGCGAGGCCTGTCCCGCCCCGGAGGCAGGTGTACTGGTGGCGTCCCCACCTAGCCGGGCTGCGTACAGCGAGCTACGCGGCCCAGAGGCAGTATACCCGCAGCCGAAGGCGGGCTATTAGAGACCTCGCCCGTGAAGAGCAATTGCACGCCGCGTACAGGGCCGCCCGTGAGGCCCTGAGCTCGGCGATCAAAGCCGCCAAGGAGGACTCCTGGAGGGAGTGGCTCGAGAGTCTCGACCAAGACCCGTGGGGGCGCCCGTACAAAACCGTGAGCCAAAAGCTCCGGCCATGGGCTCCTCCTCTCACTAGAACTCTCGAGCCGAACCTCTTGGACCGTGTGGTCAGTTCCCTCTTCCCTGCGAGGGAAGAGTGGGTCCCACCGCGGATGGCAGCATCAGGCCAGGTGCCGGCAGACGAAGGGGCAATACCTCCCGTGTCCGAGGCCGAGTTAGGGGCCGCGATCCTGGCGCTCAAGTCCCTCGACCCTCGACGCCGTATCCCGGCTGCGGGACGGCGTCGATGAAGCGGTTGCCGGGGGAGAGGTGGTGTTGGCTGTATCGCTGGATATAGCCAACGCTTTCAACACCCTCCCCTGGGAGACCATCGCGGAGGCGCTGAGGTACCACAACGTCCCGTGTTACCTCAGGCGCGTCCTGGCGGACTACTTTGTGGACCGGGTCATCATCTACCCGGCCCAAGACGGGGTGGTCCGCCGAAGTATGTCGTGCGGCGTTCCGCAGGGGTCGGTCCTCGGGCCGCTTCTGTGGAACGTCGGCTATGACTGGGTCCTGCGCGGTGCTACTCTTCGGGGGGTCGGCGTACTTTGTTACGCCGACGATACCCTAGTCACCGCGCGGGGCCCCACGTTTCGCGACGCCGCCGTCCTCGCTACGGCAGGCGTCGCTCACGTCGTTCGCCGCATCAGGGCGCTGGGGCTAAAGGTGGCCCTTGAAAAGTCCGAGGCCCTCTTTTTCCATGGGCCTCGGCAGACGCCGCCTCGGGATAGCATGATCATGGTGGGCGGCACCTCCATCGCTGTCGGGACCAGCCTGAAGTATCTCGGGCTCGTTCTCGACAGTCGGTGGCGGTTTGCGGAGCATTTCCGGCAGCTGGCACCCAAATTGCTGACGTTTGCCGGGATGCTCTCGCGGTTGCTGCCCAACAGTGGAGGTCCGGGGTCTGCCTGCCGCCGTCTCTACGACGGGGTGGTGCGCTCCAAGGCGCTCTATGGAGCGCCGATCTGGGCGGAGGCCCTCTGCCCTGCTAATGTTGCGCTACTGCGACGTCCGCAGCGCGCCATCGCGCAGAGGGCCGCAAGGGCGTACCACACCGTCTCTTATGAGGCGGCGTGTCTGATTGCGGGCAGCATCCCCTGGGATCTCGAGGCTGGCGTCTTGAAGAAGGTGTACGAGGAGGGCGCCCTGATGCGGCGCGTTGTCGGAGGTCGGCCGCTTCCGGAGGAGATCGATCGCTGGAGACAGGAGGCTCGCGACGTTCTCTTTCGGAAGTGGGCCCAAAGATTGAGCTCGGTAAGGAGCAGTTTGTTGCTTGTGGGGGCCGTTCGGCCCGTCCTTCGTGAGTGGGTAGAGCGGGGTCATGGGGCTCCTTCGTATCACCTCACCCAACTTCTCACAGGTCATGGCTGTTTCGCCAAGTACCTGTGGGAGGTGGTGGGGGTGGAAGCGGAGCCCCGGTGCCGCAACTGCACCAGCGGTGACCCCGACACGGCACATCACACGTTGGCCGTATGTGAGGCGTGGGACGGCCAGAGAGCGGCCCTCACGAGCACCGTAGGTGCAGACCTCTCGCTGTCGGCCGTAGTTTCAGCTATGGCCGGCAGCGAACAGTGTTGGGCCGCCGTCGCCTCGTTCGCTAGCGAGGTGATGGCGGCAAAGAGAGAGGCCTTGCGTGAGCGGGAGCGAGCTGGACTCACTCTCCCGCCCCGCAGGCCCCCGGCGAGGGGACGCCGGCGAGCACTATTCGCCCGCGTCCCCGAATGAGCGTAGCCACGGGCGGTGGGTCGGGGGACCCGCTGCCCTCATGCTGATGTGGCGGAATGCGCCCCTGTGTGTTCCGGGGGTGCATTCTTAAGAGGAGGAAAGGCCCCACTGTCTCGGCTCGATGGCCGGGACTGTGGGGCCTCTAGAGGCGAGCCCGCTAAATAGGGCGTCCCTAGCCGAGTCGCGGTGAGCATTCTATCCCGCGGCTCGGATTAGGCGAAGGAGGAACACCGTGGTGGTTTAGTGGGTAGTCTGGCCTTTATCCGAGGCCAGGAGTCCCACACGAAGCGAGCTCCCTGCCCCCGCGGGGGGTGAGCGAAGTGCGTAAATGCATTCCACCACGTAAACAAAAAAAAAAAAAAACCTAACCTAACCTAACCTAACCTAACCTAACCTAACCTAACCTAACCTAACCTGTCTCTACGACGGTGTGGTGCGCTCCAAGGCGCTCTACGGAGCGCCCATTTGGGAGGAGGCCCTCTGCCGTACGAATGTCGTGCTGCTGCGGCGACCACAGCGCGCCATCGCGCAGAGGGCCGCACGGGCGTATCACACCGTCTCTTACGAGGCGGCGTGTTTGATTGCGGGCAGTATCCCCTGGGATCTCGAGGCTGGCGTCCTTAAGAGGGTCTACGAGGAGGGCGCCCTGATGCGGCGTGTTGCAGGAGGTCGGCCGCTTCCGGAGGAGATCGATCGCTGGAGACAGGAGGCTCGCGATGTTCTCTTCCGGAAGTGGGCCGATAGGCTGGCTGCTGCGAGGAGTAGCTTGCTGCTTGTGGGGGCCGTTCGGCCCGTCTTGCGTGAGTGGGTGGAACGGGGTCATGGGGCTCCCACGTATCACCTCACCCAACTTCTCACGGGTCATGGCTGCTTCGCCAAGTACCTGTGGGAGGTGGTGGGGGTGGAAGCGGAGCCCCGGTGCCACAACTGCACCAGCGGCGACCCCGACACGGCACATCACACGCTAGCCGTGTGTGAGGCGTGGGACGGCCAGAGAGCGGCCCTCACGAACACCGTAGGAGCAGACCTCTCGCTGTCGGCCGTAGTTTCAGCTATGGCCGGCAGCGAACAGTGTTGGGCCGCCGTCGCCTCGTTCGCTAGCGAGGTGATGGCGGCAAAGAGAGAGGCCTTGCGGGAACGGGAGCGAGCTGGGCTCACTCTTCCGCCCCGCAGGCCCCCGGCGAGGGGACGCCGGCGAACGCAATTCGCCCGCGTCCCCGAATGAGAGTGGCCACGGGCAGTGGGTCGGGGGACCCGCTGCCCCTATGCTGATGTGGCGGAATGCGCCCCTGTGTGTTCCTGGGGTGCATTCTTGAGGTGAAAAACCCCCACCATTCCGGCCTGACTGCCGGGATGGTGGGGTCTTAAGTAGCGGGCCTACCAAGGGCGCCCCTAGCCGAGTCGCGGTGAGCAGACTATCCCGCGGCTCGGATTAGGCGAAGGAGGAACACCGTGGTGGTTTAGTGGGTAGTCTGGCCTTTGTCCAAGGCCAGGAGTCCCACACGAAGCGAGCCCCCTGCCCCCGCGGGGGGTGAGCGAAGTGCGTAAATGCATTCCACCACGTAAACAAAAAAAAAAAAAAAAAAAAAAAACCTAACCTAACCTGGGGTCAGCGCGCCATCGCGCAGAGGGCCGCACGGGCGTATCACACCGTCTCTTACGAGGCGGCGTGTTTGATTGCGGGCAGTATCCCCTGGGATCTCGAGGCTGGCGTCCTTAAGAGGGTCTACGAGGAGGGCGCCCTGATGCGGCGTGTTGCAGGAGGTCGGCCGCTTCCGGAGGAGATCGATCGCTGGAGACAGGAGGCTCGCGATGTTCTCTTCCGGAAGTGGGCCGATAGGCTGGCTGCTGCGAGGAGTAGCTTGCTGCTTGTGGGGGCCGTTCGGCCCGTCTTGCGTGAGTGGGTGGAACGGGGTCATGGGGCTCCCACGTATCACCTCACCCAACTTCTCACGGGTCATGGCTGCTTCGCCAAGTACCTGTGGGAGGTGGTGGGGGTGGAAGCGGAGCCCCGGTGCCGAAACTGCACCAGCGGCGACCCCGACACGGCACACCACACTTTGGCCGTGTGTGACGCGTGGGGCGGCCAAAGGGCGGCCCTCACAAGCATCATTGGTGTGAACCTCTCGCTGTCGGCCGTAGTTTCAGCTATGGCCGGCAGCGAACAGTGTTGGGCCGCCGTCGCCTCGTTCGCTAGCGAGGTGATGGCGGCAAAGAGAGAGGCCTTGCGGGAACGGGAGCGAGCTGGGCTCACTCTTCCGCCCCGCAGGCCCCCGGCGAGGGGACGCCGGCGAACGCAATTCGCCCGCGTCCCCGAATGAGAGTGGCCACGGGCAGTGGGTCGGGGGACCCGCTGCCCCTATGCTGATGTGGCGGAATGCGCCCCTGTGTGTTCCTGGGGTGCATTCTTGAGGTGAAAAACCCCCACCATTCCGGCCTGACTGCCGGGATGGTGGGGTCTTAAGTAGCGGGCCTACCAAGGGCGCCCCTAGCCGAGTCGCGGTGAGCAGACTATCCCGCGGCTCGGATTAGGCGAAGGAGGAACACCGTGGTGGTTTAGTGGGTAGTCTGGCCTTTGTCCAAGGCCAGGAGTCCCACACGAAGCGAGCCCCCTGCCCCCGCGGGGGGTGAGCGAAGTGCGTAAATGCATTCCACCACGTAAACAAAAAAAAAAAAAAAACCTAACCTGGGGTGCTGGTCGGGTAACCTCCACGTTGGCTTCCTCGTTTCTTCTCCCTCTGGACCACGGTCCTGGGGATCGGAAGCGGGGGGGCTGGTGCACCCTGGACGGCGGTTAATAGACTCCGACTCCAAGGAGGAGGAGCTCTGCTAGCCGTTGACTAATAACCCGGCAACCCAAAGCCCTTTTCAGGGCTAGCTGACCCCATTGCACGAGGGGGTCGTGGGATGGCGGGCCTGCAAGGCCCGCGAGGAGGAATCCCTCCATAGGGAGACCGACAAGCCCTTTTCAGGGCTACTCCAACAGCCCTTCTCAGGGCTAGTTGACCCCATGAAGGGGGGTCGTGGTGCGGCGGACCTGCTAGGTCCGCGAGGTGGGATCCGAGAGGATCAGGTGACGGGTTGACCCACTGCTCGCGCGGGGGCTAACTGGCATTCGTGCCACCGTCGGAGTTGGGGGGGTTGGCTGCCTGCCCGCGTCGCGTACCCTTCAAGTGATCGACAACGACCTGAGTGCTAGCCACACTCGGGAAGCCGTGATCTTGGAGAACGTGGGGCTTGCCTTAACTGGCCGGCCCGCGACAAGGAAAAGTCTATAAAACCCGACAGCGAAGTCGATTAAAACCTACGGATACCAGGGGACCTCCGTAGTATGTACCCCGCTTCCCGGAATGGCCGTCACCCGGGGAGTGTAATTGTAACGGTTCTACTCGTGGGATAAGTTATGGATAGCAATAATTTAAACCAGAACGTGGAGGAGGAGATGGAGACGGGGGTCGCAAGGCCCCACGGCTCTCTCAATGAGGCGGTAGTAGTGCTGGAGCGGTTGGAGGCCAACGCTCCGAGCACAAGTGTGGGAAGTTCCCGCTCGTCTTCCCCTGGGAGGCTGTGGAGGAAGCGGCTTCCCGAGCAGGAGTCTACGGAGGCTTCCAAAAAGCCCCGTGGTCGCCCTGCTATAGCGGGGGAGTGCGTCGGTCTGGCGCAGAGCGGGGCCGAACTAAATGCGGCCACAGAGCGGGAGCTCAAGCTCCGCGCAGTGAAGGAGATGGCAGAGGCCATGCAGCGGCAGCGACAGAGGAATCTCTACCTAAGAGATTCCCCTAGTTCGCAACCTGGACCCAGCCAGCAGTCTCAGGGAGGAGTGACATCCTCAGCCTCTGAGCCCCTCAGTGCGGAGCGGCTGACGGGTGCGATCGAGGCGGCGGTGGCGGTGGTGCAAACCGTCGCCACGAAGTCCTCCAACTTGAAGGGGCAGTACGTGCGGGACCTAAAGCTAGCATGTTCCTCCATCTTGGAGAACGTGCGCGTGCTTCGATCCCGCACGGAATCAGAGGAGGTGGCCCAGCTCCAGACCGAGCTGGCCGCTGTGCGGGCCGAGATGCGGGCCTGGCAGCAGCAGGCGCAATCTGCTCCTGCCCCGATGAGCCGCGATGAGATCGGTTTTCTCATCGACGCGCGGCTCGCGGGGATCGCGGACCGGCTGTTGCCGGAGACCCGCATCCGTCCGCCTCTCGAGGCGGACAGGAGAAATGCAGCCCGATCTGCCACCCGGCCTGAGCCTCAGCCACAGCTCACCTCTGAGCTCCCGGCTCTACTGCCGTCGCCTCCCCCCCTCCTCTCTGGACAAGGGAGTGAGGCGAAGAGGAGGAAGCCCAAGAAACCATCAGCCGCTGCTAGGGAGGCGGAAGCTGCCCGCAAGAATCGGGAGCCGCCATCCTCGGCGCCTCCGGCAGCGTCGTCGTCGAGAGCTGGCCAAAGAAGCGGCTATCGTCGAGCGATGGGCTACTGTTGACGGTGGCCTGGACGTGGACGCGAGGTGCGAGTGGCTCGTCGGAGCGCTGACTCGCGTCTGCGACGCGGCGATGCAGAGGGCGAGGCCTGTCTCGCCTCGGAGGCGGGTGTACTGGTGGCGTCCCCACCTAGCCGGGCTGCGTACCGCAAGTTACGCGGCCCAGAGGCAGTACACTCGCAGCCGAAGGCGGGCTGTCCGAGACCTCGCCCGGGAGGAGCGACTGCACGCTGCGTACAGGGCCGCCCGTGAGGCCCTGAGCTCGGCGATCAAAGCCGCCAAGGAGGAGTCCTGGAGGGAGTGGCTCGAGAGTCTCGACCGAGACCCGTGGGGGCGCCCGTACAGGGTCGTGAGTCAAAAACTTCGGCCCTGGGCGCCTCCCCTCACCCAAACTCTCGAGCCGAACCTCCTGGACCGAGTGGTCAGCTCTCTCTTCCCGGTGAGGGAAGAGTGGGTCCCGCCGCGGATGGTAGCACCAAGCCAAGTGCCGGCAGACGAAGGGGCAATACCTCCCGTGTCCGAGGCCGAGTTTGGGGCCGCGATCCTGGCGCTCAAGTCCAGGAACCGCGCCCCGGGCCCGGACGGCATCCCGGGGAAGGTGATTGCCACAGTTATGCCGGCACTAGAAGAGGAGACGCTGTCCCTCATGTCGGAGTGTATGGCGTCGGGGAGGTTCCCGCGACGATGGAAGACCGGCAAGCTCGTGCTTCTCAAGAAGCACGGGCGCCCAGCCGAGTCGCCGTCGGCCTACCGCCCCATCGTTTTGCTCGACGAGATGTGCAAGCTGTTTGAGCGGGTGCTCGCTGCGCGTCTCGTTGGTCACCTTGAGGGGGCGGGGCCCAACCTGAGTGACGGCCAGTTCGGATTCCGTCGCGGGAGGTCGACCCTCGACGCCATATCCCGGCTGCGGGACGGCATCGACGAAGCGGTCGCCAGGAGGGAGGTGTTGTTGGCTGTATCGCTTGATATAGCCAACGCCTTCAACACCCTCCCCTGGGCGACAATTGCGGAGGCGCTGAGGTACCACAATGTCCCGTGGTACCTCAGGCGCATCCTGGCGGACTACTTCGTGGACCGGGTTATCATCTACCCGGCCCAATGCGGGGTGGTCCGCCGAACTATGGCGTGCGGCGTTCCGCAGGGGTCGGTCCTTGGGCCGCTTCTGTGGAACGTCGGGTACGATTGGGTCCTGCGCGGTGCTACTCTTCGGGGGGTCGGCGTACTTTGTTACGCCGATGATACCCTAGTTACCGCGCGGGCCCCAACGTTTAGCGATGCCGCCGTTCTCGCCACGGCAGGTGTCGACCTTGTCGTGCGCCGTATCGGGGCGCTGGGACTGAAGGTGGCCCTCGAAAAGTCCGAGGCCCTTTTCTTTTATGGGCGTCGGCGGCCGCCGCCTCGCAGAGGTGGGTCGGGGGACCCACTGCCCCTATGCTGATGTGGCGGAATGCGCTCCTGTGTGTTCCTGGGGTGCATTCTTGAGGTGAAAAAACCCCCACCATTCCGGCCTGATTACCGGGATGGTGGGGTCTTGAGTAGCGGGCCTACCAAGGGCGCCCCTAGCCGAGTCGCGGTGAGCAGACTATCCCGCGGCTCGGATTAGGCGAAGGAGGAACACCGTGGTGGTTTAGTGGGTAGTCTGGCCTTTGTCCGAGGCCAGGAGTCCCACACGAAGCGAGCCCCCTGCCCCCGCGGGGGGTGAGCGAAGTGCGTAAATGCATTCCACCACGTAAACAAAAAAAAAAAAAAAACCTAACCTGGGGTGCTGGTCGGGTAACCTCCACGTTGGCTTCCTCGTTTCTTCTCCCTCTGGACCACGGTCCTGGGGATCGGAAGCGGGGGGGCTGGTGCACCCTGGACGGCGGTTAATAGACTCCGACTCCAAGGAGGAGGAGCTCTGCTAGCCGTTGACTAATAACCCGGCAACCCAAAGCCCTTTTCAGGGCTAGCTGACCCCATTGCACGAGGGGGTCGTGGGATGGCGGGCCTGCAAGGCCCGCGAGGAGGAATCCCTCCATAGGGAGACCGACAAGCCCTTTTCAGGGCTACTCCAACAGCCCTTCTCAGGGCTAGTTGACCCCATGAAGGGGGGTCGTGGTGCGGCGGACCTGCTAGGTCCGCGAGGTGGGATCCGAGAGGATCAGGTGACGGGTTGACCCACTGCTCGCGCGGGGGCTAACTGGCATTCGTGCCACCGTCGGAGTTGGGGGGGTTGGCTGCCTGCCCGCGTCGCGTACCCTTCAAGTGATCGACAACGACCTGAGTGCTAGCCACACTCGGGAAGCCGTGATCTTGGAGAACGTGGGGCTTGCCTTAACTGGCCGGCCCGCGACAAGGAAAAGTCTATAAAACCCGACAGCGAAGTCGATTAAAACCTACGGATACCAGGGGACCTCCGTAGTATGTACCCCGCTTCCCGGAATGGCCGTCACCCGGGGAGTGTAATTGTAACGGTTCTACTCGTGGGATAAGTTATGGATAGCAATAATTTAAACCAGAACGTGGAGGAGGAGATGGAGACGGGGGTCGCAAGGCCCCACGGCTCTCTCAATGAGGCGGTAGTAGTGCTGGAGCGGTTGGAGGCCAACGCTCCGAGCACAAGTGTGGGAAGTTCCCGCTCGTCTTCCCCTGGGAGGCTGTGGAGGAAGCGGCTTCCCGAGCAGGAGTCTACGGAGGCTTCCAAAAAGCCCCGTGGTCGCCCTGCTATGGCGGGGGAGTGCGTCGGTCTGGCGCAGAGCGGGGCCGAACTAAATGCGGCCACAGAGCGGGAGCTCAAGCTCCGCGCAGTGAAGGAGATGGCAGAGGCCATGCAGCGGCAGCGACAGAGGAATCTCTACCTAAGAGATTCCCCTAGTTCGCAACCTGGACCCAGCCAGCAGTCTCAGGGAGGAGTGACATCCTCAGCCTCTGAGCCCCTCAGTGCGGAGCGGCTGACGGGTGCGATCGAGGCGGCGGTGGCGGTGGTGCAAACCGTCGCCACGAAGTCCTCCAACTTGAAGGGGCAGTACGTGCGGGACCTAAAGCTAGCATGTTCCTCCATCTTGGAGAACGTGCGCGTGCTTCGATCCCGCACGGAATCAGAGGAGGTGGCCCAGCTCCAGACCGAGCTGGCCGCTGTGCGGGCCGAGATGCGGGCCTGGCAGCAGCAGGCGCAATCTGCTCCTGCCCCGATGAGCCGCGATGAGATCGGTTTTCTCATCGACGCGCGGCTCGCGGGGATCGCGGACCGGCTGTTGCCGGAGACCCGCATCCGTCCGCCTCTCGAGGCGGACAGGAGAAATGCAGCCCGATCTGCCACCCGGCCTGAGCCTCAGCCACAGCTCACCTCTGAGCTCCCGGCTCTACTGCCGTCGCCTCCCCCCCTCCTCTCTGGACAAGGGAGTGAGGCGAAGAGGAGGAAGCCCAAGAAACCATCAGCCGCTGCTAGGGAGGCGGAAGCTGCCCGCAAGAATCGGGAGCCGCCATCCTCGGCGCCTCCGGCAGCGTCGTCGTCGAGAGCTGGCCAAAGAAGCGGCTATCGTCGAGCGATGGGCTACTGTTGACGGTGGCCTGGACGTGGACGCGAGGTGCGAGTGGCTCGTCGGAGCGCTGACTCGCGTCTGCGACGCGGCGATGCAGAGGGCGAGGCCTGTCTCGCCTCGGAGGCGGGTGTACTGGTGGCGTCCCCACCTAGCCGGGCTGCGTACCGCAAGTTACGCGGCCCAGAGGCAGTACACTCGCAGCCGAAGGCGGGCTGTCCGAGACCTCGCCCGGGAGGAGCGACTGCACGCTGCGTACAGGGCCGCCCGTGAGGCCCTGAGCTCGGCGATCAAAGCCGCCAAGGAGGAGTCCTGGAGGGAGTGGCTCGAGAGTCTCGACCGAGACCCGTGGGGGCGCCCGTACAGGGTCGTGAGTCAAAAACTTCGGCCCTGGGCGCCTCCCCTCACCCAAACTCTCGAGCCGAACCTCCTGGACCGAGTGGTCAGCTCTCTCTTCCCGGTGAGGGAAGAGTGGGTCCCGCCGCGGATGGTAGCACCAAGCCAAGTGCCGGCAGACGAAGGGGCAATACCTCCCGTGTCCGAGGCCGAGTTTGGGGCCGCGATCCTGGCGCTCAAGTCCAGGAACCGCGCCCCGGGCCCGGACGGCATCCCGGGGAAGGTGATTGCCACAGTTATGCCGGCACTAGAAGAGGAGACGCTGTCCCTCATGTCGGAGTGTATGGCGTCGGGGAGGTTCCCGCGACGATGGAAGACCGGCAAGCTCGTGCTTCTCAAGAAGCACGGGCGCCCAGCCGAGTCGCCGTCGGCCTACCGCCCCATCGTTTTGCTCGACGAGATGTGCAAGCTGTTTGAGCGGGTGCTCGCTGCGCGTCTCGTTGGTCACCTTGAGGGGGCGGGGCCCAACCTGAGTGACGGCCAGTTCGGATTCCGTCGCGGGAGGTCGACCCTCGACGCCATATCCCGGCTGCGGGACGGCATCGACGAAGCGGTCGCCAGGAGGGAGGTGTTGTTGGCTGTATCGCTTGATATAGCCAACGCCTTCAACACCCTCCCCTGGGCGACAATTGCGGAGGCGCTGAGGTACCACAATGTCCCGTGGTACCTCAGGCGCATCCTGGCGGACTACTTCGTGGACCGGGTTATCATCTACCCGGCCCAATGCGGGGTGGTCCGCCGAACTATGGCGTGCGGCGTTCCGCAGGGGTCGGTCCTTGGGCCGCTTCTGTGGAACGTCGGGTACGATTGGGTCCTGCGCGGTGCTACTCTTCGGGGGGTCGGCGTACTTTGTTACGCCGATGATACCCTAGTTACCGCGCGGGCCCCAACGTTTAGCGATGCCGCCGTTCTCGCCACGGCAGGTGTCGACCTTGTCGTGCGCCGTATCGGGGCGCTGGGACTGAAGGTGGCCCTCGAAAAGTCCGAGGCCCTTTTCTTTTATGGGCGTCGGCGGCCGCCGCCTCGGGATCAGGCGATCGTGGTGGGTGGCACCTCCATCGCTGTCGGGGGCAGCCTGAAATACCTCGGGCTCGTTCTCGACAGTCGGTGGCGTTTCGCGGAGCATTTCCGGCGGCTGGCACCTAAACTGCTAGCGTTTGCCGGAATGCTCTCGCGATTGCTGCCCAACACTGGGGGTCCGGGGTCTGCCTGCCGCCGTCTCTACGACGGTGTGGTGCGCTCCAAGGCGCTCTATGGAGCGCCCATTTGGGAGGAGGCCCTCTGCCGTACGAATGTCGTGCTGCTGCGGCGACCACAGCGCGCCATCGCGCAGAGGGCCGCACGGGCGTATCACACCGTCTCTTATGAGGCGGCGTGTTTGATTGCGGGCAGTATCCCCTGGGATCTCGAGGCTGGCGTCCTTAAGAGGGTCTACGAGGAGGGCGCCCTGATGCGGCGTGTTGCAGGAGGTCGGCCGCTTCCGGAGGAGATCGATCGCTGGAGACAGGAGGCTCGCGATGTTCTCTTCCTGAAGTGGGCCGATAGACTGGCTACGGCAAGGAGTAGCTTGCTGCTTGTGGGGGCCGTTCGGCCCGTCCTGCGTGAGTGGGTAGAACGGGGTCATGGGGCTCCCACGTATCACCTCACCCAACTTCTCACGGGTCATGGCTGCTTCGCCAAGTACCTGTGGGAGGTGGTGGGGGTGGAAGCGGAGCCCCGGTGCCGAAACTGCACCAGCGGTGACCCCGACACGGCACACCACACCTTGGCCGTGTGTGACGCGTGGGGCGGTCAAAGAGCGGCCCTCACAAGCATCATTGGTGTGGACCTCTCGCTGTCGGCCGTAGTTTCAGCTATGGCCGGCAGCGAACAGTGTTGGGCCGCCGTCGCCTCGTTCGCTAGCGAGGTGATGGCGGCCAAGAGAGAGGCACTGCGGGAGCGGGAGCGAGCTGGGCTCACTCTTCCACCCCGCAGGCCCCCGGCGAGGGGACGCCGGCGAACGCAATTCGCCCGCGTCCCCGAATGAGAGTGGCCACGGGCAGTGGGTCGGGGGACCCACTGCCCCTATGCTGATGTGGCGGAATGCGCTCCTGTGTGTTCCTGGGGTGCATTCTTGAGGTGAAAAAACCCCCACCATTCCGGCCTGATTACCGGGATGGTGGGGTCTTGAGTAGCGGGCCTACCAAGGGCGCCCCTAGCCGAGTCGCGGTGAGCAGACTATCCCGCGGCTCGGATTAGGCGAAGGAGGAACACCGTGGTGGTTTAGTGGGTAGTCTGGCCTTTGTCCGAGGCCAGGAGTCCCACACGAAGCGAGCCCCCTGCCCCCGCGGGGGGTGAGCGAAGTGCGTAAATGCATTCCACCACGTAAACAAAAAAAAAAACAAAAAAAAAAAAAACCTAACCTAACCTGGGGTGCTGTGATGGCGGCCAAGAGGTGATGGCGGCCAAGAGAGAGGCACTGCGGGAGCGGGAGCGAGCTGGGCTCACTCTTCCACCCCGCAGGCCCCCGGCGAGGGGACGCCGGCGAACGCAATTCGCCCGCGTCCCCGAATGAGAGTGGCCACGGGCAGTGGGTCGGGGGACCCGCTGCCCCTATGCTGATGTGGCGGAATGCGCCCCTGTGTGTTCCTGGGGTGCATTCTTGAGGTGAAAAACCCCCACCATTCCGGCCTGACTGCCGGGATGGTGGGGTCTTAAGTAGCGGGCCTACCAAGGGCGCCCCTAGCCGAGTCGCGGTGAGCAGACTATCCCGCGGCTCGGATTAGGCGAAGGAGGAACACCGTGGTGGTTTAGTGGGTAGTCTGGCCTTTGTCCAAGGCCAGGAGTCCCACACGAAGCGAGCCCCCTGCCCCCGCGGGGGGTGAGCGAAGTGCGTAAATGCATTCCACCACGTAAACAAAAAAAAAAAAAAAAAAAAAAAAAAACCTGGGGTGCTGGTCGGGTAACCTCCACGCTGGCTTCCTCGTTTCTTCTCCCTCTGGACCACGGTCCTGGGGATCGGAAGCGGGGGGGCTGGTGCACCCTGGACGGCGGTTAATAGACTCCGACTCCAAGGAGGAGGAGCTCTGCTAGCCGTTGACTAATAACCCGGCAACCCAAAGCCCTTTTCAGGGCTAGCTGACCCCATTGCACGAGGGGGTCGTGGGATGGCGAGCCTGCAAGGCCCGCGAGGAGGAATCCCTCCATAGGGAGACCGACAAGCCCTTTTCAGGGCTACTCCAACAGCCCTTCTCAGGGCTAGTTGACCCCATGAAGGGGGGTCGTGGTGCGTATGTACCCCGCTTCCCGGAATGGCCGTCACCCGGGGAGTGTAATTGTAACGGTTCTACTCGTGGGATAAGTTATGGATAGCAATAATTTAAACCAGAACGTGGAGGAGGAGATGGAGACGGGGGTCGCAAGGCCCCACGGCTCTCTCAATGAGGCGGTAGTAGTGCTGGAGCGGTTGGAGGCCAACGCTCCGAGCACAAGTGTGGGAAGTTCCCGCTCGTCTTCCCCTGGGAGGCTGTGGAGGAAGCGGCTTCCCGAGCAGGAGTCTACGGAGGCTTCCAAAAAGCCCCGTGGTCGCCCTGCTATAGCGGGGGAGTGCGTCGGTCTGGCGCAGAGCGGGGCCGAACTAAATGCGGCCACAGAGCGGGAGCTCAAGCTCCGCGCAGTGAAGGAGATGGCGGAGGCCATGCAGCGGCAGCGACAGAGGAATCTCTACCTAAGAGATTCCCCTAGTTCGCAACCTGGACCCAGCCAGCAGTCTCAGGGAGGAGTGACATCCTCAGCCTCTGAGCCCCTCAGTGCGGAGCGGCTGACGGGTGCGATCGAGGCGGCGGTGGCGGTGGTGCAAACCGTCGCCACGAAGTCCTCCAACTTGAAGGGGCAGTACGTGCGGGACCTAAAGCTAGCATGTTCCTCCATCTTGGAGAACGTGCGCGTGCTTCGATCCCGCACGGAATCAGAGGAGGTGGCCCAGCTCCAGACCGAGCTGGCCGCTGTGCGGGCCGAGATGCGGGCCTGGCAGCAGCAGGCGCAATCTGCTCCTGCCCCGATGAGCCGCGATGAGATCGGTTTTCTCATCGACGCGCGGCTCGCGGGGATCGCGGACCGGCTGTTGCCGGAGACCCGCATCCGTCCGCCTCTCGAGGCGGACAGGAGAAATGCAGCCCGATCTGCCACCCGGCCTGAGCCTCAGCCACAGCTCACCTCTGAGCTCCCGGCTCTACTGCCGTCGCCTCCCCCCCTCCTCTCTGGACAAGGGAGTGAGGCGAAGAGGAGGAAGCCCAAGAAACCATCAGCCGCTGCTAGGGAGGCGGAAGCTGCCCGCAAGAATCGGGAGCCGCCATCCTCGGCGCCTCCGGCAGCGTCGTCGTCGGCTCCCCTTGGCGGGTGCGGCTGCGACTCTGGCGACGCCAGCCCCCAGGAAACGGAAACGTGGTGCCCGCAAGCCTCGAAAACTGCGCGTCCCGCGAACTGCTGCGGTGTGCTTAACTCTGCAGCCGGGCGCGCAGGAGCAGGGCATCACGTATCGTGATGTGATGTCCAAGGCTGAAGGGGTCATTGACCTCAAGGCCTTGGGCATCAACGGCCTCCGGTTTCGCACCGCGATTACCGGGGGTCGGATCTTGGAGGTGGCTGGCGACGACAGAGTCCAGAAGGCCGACATCCTCGCTGCTAAGCTCAAGGAGGCACTGGAGGAGGTCCGGGTCGCTAGGCCGGAGAGGTGCGTGGAGCTGCGCATCTCTGGCCTGAGCGACACGGCCTCAAAAGAGAGCGTGGCGGCAGCGCTGGCAGTGGAGGGGGGCTGCTCTGCCGACGCCATCAAGGTGGGCGACATTCATCGCCCATCTGGTCGCCAGGGCACTGCATGGCTGCGGTGCCCGATTGAGGCGGCCAAGCTCCTGACCGACGGCCGACAAGTTACAGTCGGATGGTCGGCGGTCAGGCTGACCACCTTAGAGCCGAGGCAGGCGAGGTGCTTCCGCTGCCTGGAGCCGGGGCACGTCGGGGCCAAGTGCACTGCGGGTGTTGACCGCAGTGCGCTGTGCTTCCGATGTGGGCAGGCGGGTCATAAGTCGGCCACCTGCTCTGCGAAGCCCAATTGCCCCGTCTGTGCGGCGGAGGGGGTGGCGTCGAGTCACCGGCTGGGATCCGGTGACTGCAGGGCGACCTCCCGAAAAAGGGGGGCCCCCCGAAAGAGTAGAGTTGCGGGTGGTGGGAATCCTGCCCGCCCCTCCACCCAGCAACGCGAGGAGGAGATGGACACCGCCCAAGGATAATGGATCATCCCATCTCCATACTGCAGGCCAACGTCAACCACTGCGTCATCGCCCAGGACCTTCTGGCCCAGTCCATGGCGCAGTGGCAGACAACAGTGGCAGTAGTCGCCGAGCCGTACTACGTTCGCGACGTCCCGAACTGGGCCGGCGACCAAAGCGGCTTGGTGGCTATCGTCGCCCAGCGAGCGACCCCACCCTTCGACAGAGTGCGAAGGGGCCGTGGGTGCGTACTCGTTGTTCTGGGCGGTGCTGCAGTGGTTGGGGTGTACTGTCCTCCTAGCAGGAGCCTCGCCGAGTTCGAGCAGTTGCTCACAGAGGTCGGGGCTCTGCTGGCGGAAGTGCACCCCACCCCGGCTGTCGTGGCCGGGGATTTCAACGCTCATTCACGGGCGTGGGGATCTCCGGCTACCGATGCCCGGGGGGAGATGATGGTAGAATGGGCGGTGTCCCAAGGCTTGGTGCTGCTAAACCAGGGGGCGGTCCACACACTTGTGCGGCCGCAGGGTAGCTCAATTGTTGACCTGTCGTTCGCCAGTTCTGCCCTGGCCCGACGCGTCAACTATTGGCGGGTCGTCGAGGGGGTGGAGACCGCGTCGGATCATCGGTACATCCGGTTCGACGTCGTCCCCGCCGCCACGGCGGCTCGAGTGGAATTTGACCGCCCCTTGGTGGGGCAAGGTCCACGGTGGCGCCTCGGCAGTCTGGACCGAGAGCTGGCCAAAGAAGCGGCTATCGTCGAGCGATGGGCTACTGTTGACGGTGGCCTGGACGTGGACGCGAGGTGCGAGTGGCTCGTCGGAGCGCTGACTCACGTCTGCGACGCGGCGATGCAGAGGGCGAGGCCTGTCTCGTCTCGGAGGCGGGTGTACTGGTGGCGTCCCCACCTAGCCGGGCTGCGTACCGCAAGTTACGCGGCCCAGAGGCAGTACACTCGCAGCCGAAGGCGGGCTGTCCGAGACCTCGCCCGGGAGGAGCGACTGCACGCTGCGTACAGGGCCGCCCGTGAGGCCCTGAGCTCGGCGATCAAAGCCGCCAAGGAGGAGTCCTGGAGGGAGTGGCTCGAGAGTCTCGACCGAGACCCGTGGGGGCGCCCGTACAGGGTCGTGAGTCAAAAACTTCGGCCCTGGGCGCCTCCCCTCACCCAAACTCTCGAGCCGAACCTCCTGGACCGAGTGGTCAGCTCTCTCTTCCCGGTGAGGGAAGAGTGGGTCCCGCCGCGGATGGTAGCACCAAGCCAAGTGCCGGCAGACGAAGGGGCAATACCTCCCGTGTCCGAGGCCGAGTTAGGGGCCGCGATCCTGGCGCTCAAGTCCAGGAACCGCGCCCCGGGCCCGGACGGCATCCCGGGTAAGGTGATTGCCACAGTTATGCCGGCACTAGAAGAGGAAACGCTGTCCCTCATGTCGGAGTGTGTGGCGTCGGGGAGGTTCCCGCGACAATGGAAGACCGGCAAGCTCGTGCTTCTCAAGAAGCACGGGCGCCCAGCCGAGTCGCCGTCGGCCTACCGCCCCATCGTTTTGCTCGACGAGATGTGCAAGCTGTTTGAGCGGGTGCTCGCTGCGCGTCTCGTTGGTCACCTTGAGGGGGCGGGGCCCAACCTGAGTGACGGCCAGTTCGGATTCCGTCGCGGGAGGTCGACCCTCGACGCCATATCCCGGCTGCGGGACGGCATTGACGAAGCGGTCGCCGGGAGGGAGGTGTTGTTGGCTGTATCGCTTGATATAGCCAACGCCTTCAACACACTCCCCTGGGCGACAATTGCGGAGGCGCTGAGGTACCACAATGTCCCGTGGTACCTCAGGCGCATCCTGGCGGACTACTTCGTGGACCGGGTTATCATCTACCCGACCCAACACGGGGTGGTCCGCCGAACTATGGCGTGCGGCGTTCCGCAGGGGTCGGTCCTTGGGCCGCTTCTGTGGAACGTCGGGTACGATTGGGTCCTGCGCGGTGCTACTCTTCGGGGGGTCGGCGTACTTTGTTACGCCGATGATACCCTAGTTACCGCGCGGGCCCCAACGTTTAGCGACGCCGCCGTTCTCGCCACGGCAGGCGTCGCCCATGTCGTGCGCCGTATCGGGGCGCTGGGACTGAAGGTGGCCCTCGAAAAGTCCGAGGCCCTTTTCTTTTATGGGCCTCGGCGGCCGCCGCCTCGGGATCAAGTGATCGTGGTGGGTGGCACCTCCATCGCTGTCGGGAGCAGCCTGAAATACCTCGGGCTCGTTCTCGACAGTCGGTGGCGTTTCGCGGAGCATTTCCGGCGGCTGGCACCTAAACTGCTAGCGTTTGCCGGAATGCTCTCGCGATTGCTGCCCAACACTGGGGGTCCGGGGTCTGCCTGCCGCCGTCTCTACGACGGTGTGGTGCGCTCCAAGGCGCTCTACGGAGCGCCCATTTGGGAGGAGGCCCTCTGCCGTACGAATGTCGTGCTGCTGCGGCGACCACAGCGCGCCATTGCGCAGAGGGCCGCACGGGCGTATCACACCGTCTCTTATGAGGCGGCGTGTTTGATTGCGGGCAGTATCCCCTGGGATCTCGAGGCTGGCGTCCTTAAGAGGGTCTACGAGGAGGGCGCCCTGATGCGGCGTGTTGCAGGAGGTCGGCCGCTTCCGGAGGAGATCGATCGCTGGAGACAGGAGGCTCGCGATGTTCTCTTCCGGAAGTGGGCCGATAGGCTGGCTGCTGCGAGGAGTAGCTTGCTGCTTGTGGGGGCCGTTCGGCCCGTCTTGCGTGAGTGGGTGGAACGGGGTCATGGGGCTCCCACGTATCACCTCACCCAACTTCTCACGGGTCATGGCTGCTTCGCCAAGTACCTGTGGGAGGTGGTGGGGGTGGAAGCGGAGCCCCGGTGCCGAAACTGCACCAGCGGCGACCCCGACACGGCACACCACACTTTGGCCGTGTGTGACGCGTGGGGCGGCCAAAGGGCGGCCCTCACAAGCATCATTGGTGTGGACCTCTCGCTGTCGGCCGTAGTTTCAGCTATGGCCGGCAGTGAACAGTGTTGGGCCGCCGTCGCCTCGTTCGCTAGCGAGGTGATGGCGGCAAAGAGAGAGGCCTTGCGGGAACGGGAGCGAGCTGGGCTCACTCTTCCGCCCCGCAGGCCCCCGGCGAGGGGACGCCGGCGAACGCAATTCGCCCGCGTCCCCGAATGAGAGTGGCCACGGGCAGTGGGTCGGGGGACCCGCTGCCCCTATGCTGATGTGGCGGAATGCGCCCCTGTGTGTTCCTGGGGTGCATTCTTGAGGTGAAAAACCCCCACCATTCCGGCCTGATTGCCGGGATGGTGGGGTCTTAAGTAGCGGGCCTACCAAGGGCGCCCCTAGCCGAGTCGCGGTGAGCAAACTATCCCGCGGCTCGGATTAGGCGAAGGAGGAACACCGTGGTGGTTTAGTGGGTAGTCTGGCCTTTGTCCAAGGCCAGGAGTCCCACACGAAGCGAGCCCCCTGCCCCCGCGGGGGGTGAGCGAAGTGCGTAAATGCATTCCACCACGTAAACAAAAAAAAAAAAAAAAAAACCGGTTCTAGGTGCTAGTGGAGGTCCGGGTCGCAAGGCCACAGAAGTGCGTGGAGCTGCGCATCTCTGGTCTGAGCGACTCGGCCTCTAAGGAAAGGGTGGCGGCAGCACTAGCGGCTGAGGGGGGCTGCTCTGCAGATGCCATTAAGGTGGGTGACATCCATCGCCCACCCGGTCGCCAGGGCTCGGCATGGATACGATGTCCAGTAGAGGCGGCCAAATTGCTGACGGATGGCCGTCGCATCCTTGTCGGGTGGTCGGTGGTCAGGCTGACCACCCTGGAACCAAGGCAGACGCGGTGCTTCCGCTGCCTGGAGCCGGGGCACGTTGGGGCCAAGTGCACTGCGGGCGTTGATCGCAGTGCACTCTGCTTCCGTTGCGGGCAGGCGGGCCACAAATCCGCCACCTGCACCGCGGAGCCCAATTGCCCGGTCTGTGCGGCGGAAGGGGTGGCGTCTGGTCACCGTCTTGGTTCCGAAAAGTGTAAGGCGGCCTCCCGAAAAAGGGCGGCCCCCAAAAAAGGTGGAGCTACAGGTGGAGGGAATCCCACTCCACCCCTGCCGCAACCACGTGAGGAGGAGATGGACACCGCCCAATCATAATGGCACATCCCATCTCCATACTGCAGGCCAACGTCAACCACTGCGTCACTGCCCAGGACCTCCTGGCCCAGTCCATGGCGCAGTGGCAGACGACAGTGGCAGTAGTCGCCGAGCCGTATTACGTCCGCGACAGCCCGAACTGGGCTAGCGACCAAGAAGGCTTGGTGGCTATCGTCACCCAGCGAACTGCCCCTCCCTTCGACCGAGTGCGGAGGGGCCGCGGGTGTGTGCTCGTCGCGCTGGGTGGCGCTGCAGTGGTTGGGGTGTACTGCCCCCCTAGCAGAAGCCTCGCCGAGTTCGAGCAGTTGCTCACGGAGGTCGGGGCTCTGCTGGCAGAAGTACACCCCACCCCGGCGGTGGTGGCCGGCGACTTCAACGCTCACTCACGGGCGTGGGGATCTCCGGCTACCGATGCCCGGGGGGAGATGGTGATGGAGTGGGCGGTGTCACAGGGCTTGGTGCTGCTGAACCAAGGGGCGGTCCACACTCTTGTGCGGGCCCAGGGCAGCTCGATCGTGGATATATCGTTCGCCAGTTCTGTCCTGGCCCGTCGTGTTTCCAACTGGCGGGTCGTCGAGGGGGTGGAGACCGCGTCGGACCACCGGTACATCCGGTTCGACGTCTTCGCCGCCTCGGCGGCTCAAGTAGTGTTCGACCGCTCCTTGTTGGGGGAGGGTCCGCGGTGGCGCCTTGGATCCCGAGACCGGGAACTGGCCAAAGAGGCGGCTATCGTCGAGCGATGGGCTGCTGTTGACGGTGGCCTGGACGTGGACGCGAGGTGCGAGCGGCTCGCTGGAGCGCTAACTCGCGTCTGCGACGCGGCGATGCAGAGGGCGAGGCCTGTCCCGCCCCGGAGGCAGGTGTACTGGTGGCGTCCCCACCTAGCCGGGCTGCGTACAGCTAGCTACGCGGCTTTGTCCAAGGCCAGGAGTCCCACACGAAGCGAGCCCCCTGCCCCCGCGGGGGGTGAGCGAAGTGCGTAAATGCATTCCACCACGTAAACAAAAAAAAAAAAAAAAAAAAAAAAACCTAACCTAACCTAACCTGGGGTGCTGGTCGGGTAACCTCCACGTTGGCTTCCTCGTTTCTTCTCCCTCTGGACCACGGTCCTGGGGATCGGAAGCGGGGGGGCTGGTGCACCCTGGACGGCGGTTAATAGACTCCGACTCCAAGGAGGAGGAGCTCTGCTAACCGTTGACTAATAACCCGGCAACCCAAAGCCCTTTTCAGGGCTAGCTGACCCCATTGCACGAGGGGGTCGTGGGATGGCGGGCCTACAAGGCCCGCGAGGAGGAATCCCTTCATAGGGAGACCGACAAGCCCTTTTCAGGGCTACTCCAACAGCCCTTCTCAGGGCTAGTTGACCCCATGAAGGGGGGTCGTGGTGCGGCGGACCTGCTAGGTCCGCGAGGTGGGATCCGAGAGGATCAGGTGACGGGTTGGCCCACTGCTCGCGCGGGGGCTAACTGGCATTCGTGCCACCGTCGGAGTTGGGGGGGTTGGCTGCCCTCCCGCGTCGCGTAGCCTCCGAATGATCGACAACGACCTGAGACCTAGCCACACTCGGGAAGCCGTGATTTCGGAGAACGTGGGGCTTGCCTTAACTGGCCGGCCCGCGACAAGGAAAAGTCTATAAAACCCGACAGCGAAGTCGCTTAAAACCTACGGATACCAGGGGACCTCCGTAGTATGTACCCCGCTTCCCGGAATGGCCGTCACCCGGGGAGTGTAAGTTGAACGGTTCTACTCGTGGGATAAGTTATGGATAGTACTAATTTAAACCCAAACGTGGAGGAGGAGATGGAGACGGGGGTCGCAAGGCCCCACGGCTCTCTCAATGAGGCGGTAGTAGTGCTGGAGCGGTTGGAGGCCAACGCTCCGAGCACAAGTGTGGGAAGTTCCCGCTCGTCTTCCCCTGGGAGGCTGTGGAGGAAGCGGCTTCCCGAGCAGGAGTCTACGGAGGCTTCCAAAAAGCCCCGTGGTCGCCCTGCTTTAGCGGGGGAGTGCGTCGATCTGGCGCAGAGCGGGGCCGAATTAAATGCGGCCACAGAGCGGGAGCGCAAGCTCCGCGCAGTGAAGGAGATGGCGGAGGCCATGCAGCGGCAGCGGCAGAGGACTCTCTACCTAAGGGAGCCCCCTAGTTCACAGCCTGGGAACAGCCAACAGTCCAACTCAGGAGTGGCAACTGTAACCTCCGAAGCCCTTAGCGCGGAGCGGCTGACAGGTGCGATCGAGGCGGCGGTGGCGGTGGTGCAAACCGTCGCCACCAAGTCCTCGAACCTTAAGGGGCAGTACGTGCGGGACCTAAAGCTAGCATGTTCCTCCATCTTGGAGAACGTGCGCGTGCTTCGATCCCGCACGGAATCAGAGGAGGTGGCCCAGCTCCAGACCGAGCTGGCCGCTGTGCGGGCCGAGATGCGGGCCTGGCAGCAGCAGGCGCAATCTGCTCCTGCCCCGATGAGCCGCGATGAGATCGGCTTTCTCATCGACGCGAGACTCGCGGGGATCGCGGACCGGCTGTTGCCGGAGACCCGCATCCGTCCGCCTCTCGAGGCGGACAGAAGAAATGCGGCCCGATCTGCCACCCGGCCTGAGCCTCAGCCACAGCTCACTTCTGAGCTCCCGGCTCTACTGCCGTCGCCTCCCCCCCTCCTCTCTGGACAAGGGAGTGAGGCGAAGAGGAGGAAGCCCAAGAAGCAATCGGCCGCTGCTAGGGAGGCGGAAGCTGCCCGCAAGAATCGGGAGCCGCCATCCTCGGCGCCTCCGGCAGCGTCGTCGTCGGCTCCCCTTAGCGGGTGGAATAAGGTCGCGGCGCGGCCGAGGGCCTCGAGGCCGATTCCAGCCCGGGCGGCTACTGCCCCGCCAACGGCTGCGACTCTGGCGACGCCAGACCCCAGGAAACGGAAACGTGGTGCCCGCAAGCCTCGAAAACTGCGCGTCCCGCGAACTGCTGCGGTGTGCTTAACTCTGCAGCCGGGCGCGCAGGAGCAGGGCATCACGTATCGTGATGTAATGTCCAAGGCTGAAGGGGTCATTGACCTCAAGGCCCTGGGCATCAACGGCCTCCGGTTTCGCACCGCGATTACCGGGGGTCGGATCTTGGAGGTGGCTGGCGACGACAGAGTCCAGAAGGCCGACATCCTCGCTGCCAAGCTCAAGGAGGCACTGGAGGAGGTCCGGGTCGCTAGGCCGGAGAGGTGCGTGGAGCTGCGCATCTCTGGCCTGAGCGACACGGCCTCAAAAGAGAGCGTGGCGGCAGCGCTGGCAGCGGAGGGGAGCTGCTCTGCCGACGCCATCAAGGTGGGTGACATTCATCGCCCATCTGGTCGCCAGGGCACTGCATGGCTGCGGTGCCCGATTGAGGCGGCCAAGCTCCTGACCGACGGCCGACCAATTACAGTTGGATGGTCGGTGGTCAGGCTGACCACCTTAGAGCCGAGTAAGGCGCGGTGCTTCCGCTGCCTGGAGCCGGGGCACGTCGGGGCCAAGTGCACTGCGGGTGTTGACCGCAGTGCGCTGTGCTTCCGATGTGGGCAGGCGGGCCATAAGTCGGCCACCTGCTCCGCGGAGCCCAATTGCCCCGTCTGTGCGGCGGAGGGGGTGGCGTCGAGTCACCGGCTGGGATCCGGTGACTGCAGGGCGACCTCCCGAAAAAGGGGGGCCCCCCGAAAGAGTACGGTTGCTGGTGGTGGGAATCCTGTCCCTCCCTCCACCCAGCAACGCGAGGAGGAGATGGACACCGCCCAAGGATAATGGATCATCCCATCTCCATACTGCAGGCCAACGTCAACCACTGCGTCATCGCCCAGGACCTTCTGGCCCAGTCCATGGCGCAGTGGCAGACAACAGTGGCAGTAGTCGCCGAGCCGTACTACGTTCGCGACGTCCCGAACTGGGCCGGCGACCAAAGCGGCTTGGTGGCTATCGTCGCCCAGCGAGCGACCCCACCCTTCGACAGAGTGCGAAGGGGCCGTGGGTGCGTACTCGTTGTGCTGGGCGGTGCTGCAGTGGTTGGGGTGTACTGTCCTCCTAGCAGGAGCCTCGCCGAGTTCGAGCAGCTGCTCACAGAGGTCGGGGCTCTGCTGGCGGAAGTGCACCCCACCCCGGCTGTCGTGGCCGGGGATTTCAACGCTCATTCACGGGCGTGGGGATCTCCGGCTACCGATGCCCGGGGGGAGATGATGGTAGAGTGGGCGGTGTCTCAAGGCTTGGTGCTGCTAAACCAGGGGGCGGTCCACACACTTGTGCGGCCGCAGGGTAGCTCGATTGTTGACCTGTCGTTCGCCAGTTCTGCCCTGGCCCGACGCGTCAACAATTGGCGGGTCGTCGAGGGGGTGGAGACCGCGTCGGATCATCGGTACATCCGGTTCGACGTCGTCCCCGCCGCCTCAGCGACTCGAGTGGAATTTGACCGCCCCTTGGTGGGGCAAGGTCCACGGTGGCGCCTCGGCACTCTGGACCGAGAGCTGGCCAAAGAAGCGGCTATCGTCGAGCGATGGGCTGCTGTTGACGACGACCTGGACGTGGACGCGAGGTGCGAGTGGCTTGTCGGAGCGCTGACTCGCGTCTGCGACGCGGCGATGCAGAGGGCGAGGCCTGTCTCGCCTCGGAGGCGGGTGTACTGGTGGCGTCCCCACCTAGCCGGGCTGCGTACCGCAAGTTACGCGGCCCAGAGGCAGTACACTCGCAGTCGAAGGCGGGCTGTCCGAGATCTCGCCCGGGAGGAGCGACTGCACGCTGCGTACAGGGCCGCCCGTGAAGCCCTGAGCTCGGCGATCAAAGCCGCCAAGGAGGAGTCCTGGAGGGAGTGGCTCGAGAGTCTCGACCGAGACCCTTGGGGGCGCCCGTACAGGGTCGTGAGTCAAAAACTTCGGCCCTGGGCGCCTCCCCTCACCCAAACTCTCGAGCCGAACCTCCTGGACCGAGTGGTCAGCTCCCTCTTCCCAGTAAGGGAAGAGTGGGTCCCGCCGGGGATGGTAGCACCAAGCCAAGTGCCGGCAGACGAAGGGGCAATACCTCCCGTGTCCGAGGCCGAGTTAGGGGCCGCGATCCTGGCGCTCAAGTCCAGGAACCGCGCCCCGGGCCCGGACGGCATCCCGGGGAAGGTGATTGCCACAGTTATGCCGGCACTAGAAGAGGAGACGCTGTCCCTCATGTCGGAGTGTGTGGCGTCGGGGAGGTTCCCGCGACGATGGAAGACCGGCAAGCTCGTGCTTCTCAAGAAGCACGGGCGCCCAGCCGAGTCGCCGTCGGCCTACCGCCCCATCGTTTTGCTCGACGAGATGTGCAAGCTGTTTGAGCGGGTGCTCGCTGCGCGTCTCGTTGGTCACCTTGAGGGGGCGGGGCCCAACCTGAGTGACGGCCAGTTCGGATTCCGTCGCGGGAGGTCGACCCTCGACGCCATATCCCGGCTGCGGGACGGCATCGACGAAGCGGTCGCCGGGAGGGAGGTGTTGTTGGCTGTATCGCTTGATATAGCCAACGCCTTCAACACCCTCCCCTGGGCGACAATTGCGGAGGCGCTGAGGTACCACAATGTCCCGTGGTACCTCAGGCGCATCCTGGCGGACTACTTCGTGGACCGGGTTATCATCTACCCGACCCAACGCGGGGTGGTCCGCCGAACTATGGCGTGCGGCGTTCCGCAGGGGTCGGTCCTTGGGCCGCTTCTGTGGAACGTCGGGTACGATTGGGTCCTGCGCGGTGCTACTCTTCGGGGGGTCGGCGTACTTTGTTACGCCGATGATACCCTAGTTACCGCGCGGGCCCCAACGTTTAGCGACGCCGCCGTTCTCGCCACGGCAGGCGTCGCCCATGTCGTGCGCCGTATCGGGGCGCTGGGACTGAAGGTGGCCCTCGAAAAGTCCGAGGCCCTTTTCTTCTATGGGCCTCGGCGGCCGCCGCCTCGGGATCAAGCGATCGTGGTGGGTGGCACCTCCATCGCTGTCGGGAGCAGCCTGAAATACCTCGGGCTCGTTCTCGACAGTCGGTGGCGTTTCGCGGAGCATTTCCGGCGGCTGGCACCTAAACTGCTAGCGTTTGCCGGAATGCTCTCGCGATTGCTGCCCAACACTGGGGGTCCGGGGTCTGCATGCCGCCGTCTCTACGACGGTGTGGTGCGCTCCAAGGCGCTCTACGGAGCGCCCATTTGGGGGGAGGCCCTCTGCCGTACGAATGTCGTGCTGCTGCGGCGACCACAGCGCGCCATCGCGCAGAGGGCCGCACGGGCGTATCACACCGTCTCTTATGAGGCGGCGTGTTTGATTGCGGGCAGTATCCCCTGGGATCTCGAGGCTGGCGTCCTTAAGAGGGTCTACGAGGAGGGCGCCCTGATGCGGCGTGTTGCAGGAGGTCGGCCGCTTCCGGAGGAGATCGATCGCTGGAGACAGGAGGCTCGCGATGTTCTCTTCCGGAAGTGGGCCGATAGGCTGGCTGCTGCGACGAGTAGCTTGCTGCTTGTGGGGGCCTTTCGGCCCGTCTTGCGTGAGTGGGTGGAACGGGGTCATGGGGCTCCCACGTATCACCTCACCCAACTTCTCACGGGTCATGGCTGCTTCGCCAAGTACCTGTGGGAGGTGGTGGGGGTGGAAGCGGAGCCCCGGTGCCGAAACTGCACCAGCGGCGACCCCGACACGGCACACCACACTTTGGCCGTGTGTGACGCGTGGGGCGGCCAAAGGGCGGCCCTCACAAGCATCATTGGTGTGGACCTCTCGCTGTCGGCCGTAGTTTCAGCTATGGCCGGCAGCGAACAGTGTTGGGCCGCCGTCGCCTCGTTCGCTAGCGAGGTGATGGCGGCAAAGAGAGAGGCCTTGCGGGTACGGGAGCGAGCTGGGCTCACTCTTCCGCCCCGCAGGCCCCCGGCGAGGGGACGCCGGCGAACGCAATTCGCCCGCGTCCCCGAATGAGAGTGGCCACGGGCAGTGGGTCGGGGGACCCGCTGCCCCTATGCTGATGTGGCGGAATGCGCCCCTGTGTGTTCCTGGGGTGCATTCTTGAGGTGAAAAACCCCCACCATTCCGGCCTGACTGCCGGGATGGTGGGGTCTTAAGTAGCGGGCCTACCAAGGGCGCCCCTAGCCGAGTCGCGGTGAGCAGACTATCCCGCGGCTCGGATTAGGCGAAGGAGGAACACCGTGGTGGTTTAGTGGGTAGTCTGGCCTTTGTCCAAGGCCAGGAGTCCCACACGAAGCGAGCCCCCTGACCCCGCGGGGGGTGAGCGAAGTGCGTAAATGCATTCCACCACGTAAACAAAAAAAAAAAAAAAAAAAAACCTAACCTAACCTGGGACCCACTGCCCCTATGCTGATGTGGCGGAATGCGCCCCTGTGTGTTCCTGGGGTGCATTCTTGAGGTGAAAAAACCCCCACCATTCCGGCCTGATTACCGGGATGGTGGGGTCTTGAGTAGCGGGCCTACCAAGGGCGCCCCTAGCCGAGTCGCGGTGAGCAGACTATCCCGCGGCTCGGATTAGGCGAAGGAGGAACACCGTGGTGGTTTAGTGGGTAGTCTGGCCTTTGTCCGAGGCCAGGAGTCCCACACGAAGCGAGCCCCCTGCCCCCGCGGGGGGTGAGCGAAGTGCGTAAATGCATTCCACCACGTAAACAAAAAAAAAAAAAAAAAAAACCTAACCTAACCTAACCTAACCTGGGGTGGGGTGCTGGTCGGGTAACCTCCACGTTGGCTTCCTCGTTTCTTCTCCCTCTGGACCACGGTCCTGGGGATCGGAAGCGGGGGGGCTGGTGCACCCTGGACGGCGGTTAATAGACTCCGACTCCAAGGAGGAGGAGCTCTGCTAGCCGTTGACTAATAACCCGGCAACCCAAAGCCCTTTTCAGGGCTAGCTGACCCCATTGCACGAGGGGGTCGTGGGATGGCGGGCCTGCAAGGCCCGTGAGGAGGAATCCCTCCATAGGGAGACCGACAAGCCCTTTTCAGGGCTACTCCAACACCGGGCTTCTCAGGGCTAGTTGACCCCATGAAGGGGGGTCGTGGTGCGGCGGACCTGCTAGGTCCGCGAGGTGGGATCCGAGAGGATCAGGTGACGGGTTGGCCCACTGCTCGCGCGGGGGCTAACTGGCATTCGTGCCACCGTCGGAGTTGGGGGGGTTGGCTGCCTGCCCGCGTCGCGTACCCTTCAAGTGATCGACAACGACCTGAGTGCTAGCCACACTCGGGAAGCCGTGATCTTGGAGAACGTGGGGCTTGCCTTAACTGGCCGGCCCGCGACAAGGAAAAGTCTATAAAACCCGACAGCGAAGTCGATTAAAACCTACGGATACCAGGGGACCTCCGTAGTATGTACCCCGCTTCCCGGAATGGCCGTCACCCGGGGAGTGTAATTGTAACGGTTCTACTCGTGGGATAAGTTATGGATAGCAATAATTTAAACCAGAACGTGGAGGAGGAGATGGAGACGGGGGTCGCAAGGCCCCACGGCTCTCTCAATGAGGCGGTAGTAGTGCTGGAGCGGTTGGAGGCCAACGCTCCGAGCACAAGTGTGGGAAGTTCCCGCTCGTCTTCCCCTGGGAGGCTGTGGAGGAAGCGGCTTCCCGAGCAGGAGTCTACGGAGGCTTCCAAAAAGCCCCGTGGTCGCCCTGCTATAGCGGGGGAGTGCGTCGGTCTGGCGCAGAGCGGGGCCGAACTAAATGCGACAGAGCGGGAGCTCAAGCTCCGCGCAGTGAAGGAGATGGCGGAGGCCATGCAGCGGCAGCGACAGAGGAATCTCTACCTAAGAGATTCCCCTAGTTCGCAACCTGGACCCAGCCAGCAGTCTCAGGGAGGAGTGACATCCTCAGCCTCTGAGCCCCTCAGTGCGGAGTGGCTGACGGGTGCGATCGAGGCGGCGGTGGCGGTGGTGCAAACCGTCGCCACGAAGTCCTCCAACTTAAAGGGGCAGTACGTGCGGGACCTAAAGCTAGCATGTTCCTCCATCTTGGAGAACGTGCGCGTGCTTCGGTCCCGCACGGAATCGGAGGAGGTGGCCCAGCTTCAGACCGAGCTGGCTGCTGTGCGAGCCGAGATGCGGGCCTGGCAGCAGCAAGCGCAATCTGCGCCGACCCCGATGAGCCGCGATGAGATCGGTTTTCTCATCGACGCGCGGCTCGCGGGGATCGCGGACCGGCTGTTGCCGGAGACCCGCATCCGTCCGCCTCTCGAGGCGGACAGGAGAAATGCGGCTCGGTCTGCCAGCAGGCCTGAGCCTCAGCCGCAGCTCACCTCTGAGCTCCCGGGTCTAACGCTGTCGCCTCCCCTCCTCTCTGGACAAGGGAGTGAGGAGAAGAAAAAAAGAAAGGCCAAAAAGCAGTCGGCCGCTGCCAGGGAGGTGGAAGCTGCCCGCAGGAACCGAGAGCCGCCCTCTTCGGCGCCTCCGGCAGCATCCTCGTCGGCTCCCCTTGGCGGGTGGAATAAAGTCGCGGCGCGGCCAAGGGCCTCGAGGCCGGTTCCAGCCCGGGCGGCTACTGCCCCGCCAACGGCTGCGACTCTGGCGACGCCAGCCCCCAGGAAACGGAAACGTGGTGCCCGCAAGCCTCGAAAACTGCGAGTCCCGCGAACTGCTGCGGTGTGCTTAACTCTGCAGCCGGGCGCGCAGGAGCAGGGCATCACGTATCGTGATGTGATGTCCAAGGCTGAAGGGGTCATTGACCTCAAGGCCTTGGGCATCAACGGCCTCCGGTTTCGCACCGGGATTACCGGGGGTCGGATCTTGGAGGTGGCTGGCGACGACAGAGTCCAGAAGGCCGACATCCTCGCTGCCAAGCTCAAGGAGGCACTGGAGGAGGTCCGGGTCGCTAGGCCGGAGAGGTGCGTGGAGCTGCGCATCTCTGGCCTGAGCGACACGGCCTCAAAAGAGAGCGTGGCGGCAGCGCTGGCAGCGGAGGGGGGCTGCTCTGCCGACGCCATCAAGGTGGGCGACATTCATCGCCCATCTGGTCGCCAGGGCACTGCATGGCTGCGGTGCCCGATTGAGGCGGCCAAGCTCCTGACCGACGGCCGACCAATTACAGTTTTTTTTTTTTTTTTTTTTATTTTTTTTTTTTTTTTTTTTTTTAAAGTTCGCTCGTTTCCCCCACTGGATTAATCTTGTGGGGTCCTTGTTTGCGGTTTTAATTGTTTACTAGTTTTAGAAAGGAAAAAGAATAAGTGAGTTTATAAATTTCAGTTTAGAGTCTAAGTGCCAAGAAGGGTTGTTATTCTATTTAGAGATTGATAGCGAATATCTCGGTTTATTGGGTGGCTTATTAGATAATAAGCCACAGAATGCCCGGTTTAAAATTAATACTGCAAAATTAATTCAAATCGTTGTGTGGTAAGCATTTGGCCGTTTGAGTGATGGTAGCCCGGCAACCGACGGACCTTAGTCCGTCGGTTGCCCAGTTGTCATCACTCACTATTAAAAACTTTTGTGCGCAATTTTACATACATAGGTATATAGATACATATATATATATATAGCATACAGTAATAACAATAAGAATTGCGCATCGGACAATCGAACATCGAACAATATATTAATATATTTTATATTTCTAAGCTTGATAGTTTATATATATATAGGTTAATATAACTGAATATACTACGTGATCTGACAAATAAATGATTTATAGTAATATATAAAACAGATAGAAATAACTTCGAAGAGGAGGATTGTCGACTTGGTTCAATTTTCATCAGAAAATTGTTACAAGTGCGGTTTTTTAAAATTGTATACTAAGTCTAGAATTAAGCTTATCAGAAAAAGAAGTAGACATAGTTAGGATCATAGTACGATACATATATTACATTTATATCCTTTAAAGAATAAAACCATGAATATTTAAATATGCATACACTTAAATATATACATAAAAACATGTAAATAATCTCTATTTAAGCTGGGAGGTCGAGATTCTCAATTTGCGGGTTTAAAGTGGGTTCAATTTTTTAACTTTAGTGGATAGTTTATTTATTTGTTATTAGTGTTTTATATTTTTATAATTCAAGCCTTTTACATTTTTATATTAATGCTTTACATTATAACATTATAAAGTAAACCGCATTAGTTTGAATGTTTTCGCGGTGACTAGAGCGTCCCTAGGAATAGGCTATGGTCGCTCTGGCCATCGTGTCCCACTTTTGGAGGACTGGGCACGACTTGTCGAAGGCGTGGTGGTGCTTCGTCTCCCCATATTCGCGCATGCAGTTTATGCAATGGGGCTCTTCGTCTTTCCTGCTGCATAGGTCGGGTTCATCCTGGCTATGAGGTTTGCCACATTTTGCACACAGGTCTCGCGTTTCGGGCATCAAACAAAAACGTTTGGTGTGTCCGAAAGCCAGGCACCTGGTGCATTGGATGAGTGGCGTCTGGTCTGCCACTGCGACTCTCTGGAGGTCGATATATAGGCGTTTCATCTCCGTCGCTCTCCTCCATACAGCAGGCGACGTGCTGATCACCACGTGGTGGAACTGTGAGTGGCGCGATCGCTTTTTGAATTTGATTGTCGCGCGGTCGTCGCCCTCGACGAGACCCTCGAACAGGGCCCCATTCTGATTCCGAAGGGCGCGAAGGATCTCATGATCATCATGAATCTTTAATACGTCCCTCAGAATCAGAAGAGGGTCCCTGTTCTTTATCTCCTCGACAACGAATCGACCCGCGACTCCTTCAAGCCTTTCCTTTACTTTTCTTCTGTCCTCCTCACTTCTGCATCCCATAATTACTTTTCTTTCCTTTGCCTTTCTCACTCTCTCCACCTTTACCCAGCCCTCCTTGGCGTCCATGGCCTCCCTGATATTTTTCAGGACTTCTTCCGCTGAATCGGTCTCGTTAGTAGAGGAGACGCTTACGGAGTGGAGCGTCTGCGGCGGGAGCACTGCTTCCCTGGGATGGTTGGCGGCCGCTGCACTCGCGTAAGTTACCGTCTCTCTCTCTCTCTCCCTTTCCCTATCGTCCTGTCTCTCCATTCGATCCCTTAGCTCGCACATCACTTTTCCATTCTCCCTGATTAGCCTCTCATTTTCCTCTATCTTTCTCAATATCTCCGTGTCGTGTGAACACGGGGTGGAGACCGGGACGGCGACGGGGGCCGGTAACCCCGCCGGCCCAGCGCTCTGTCCCGCCTTACTCTTATTTTCATTTCTCATCTTTTCTGCCACGTATGCCCTAATGTTCTCCTGTATCCCTGTGACTGCGTCACCTATGGCCCGTTTAATATCCGATTTCAAGTTCCTGGATAGGGCCATTTGTTGCCTGATGGTGACGCAGCACACCATCGCCTTCCGAAGAGGACATTTTAGAGACTGTTCGTCGGGTGAGGGAGGACCGGCAGTGGCCTGGATCCTTTCAATGCTCCTCCGGACGTTTCCGTACATGCTTGTCTCTATCTCGACTTCAGGGCCGTCCTCAACCGTGAAGGTTCTTTGCCTCTCTGCAGGAGGAGCTCCCTTCTTTTCAAAAGGCGAACGGAAGGTGCTCATAACTCCTGGTGCGCGTTTACTCAGAATTAGAGTTAAGATAAAAATTAATAATATAATACAATGTCAATACAGCTCAGATTTGTCAATGATATAATTGAGATTAGAATACCAATCTATAGTTAAAATTGTATAAAATATAAGGGACACAACACAAACACAAATATCACGTCATACAACTACTAATGAACAAACGGTAAGCCGAGTGAACACGGAAAAGGTCAAAAACCAAATGAACTTTGTAAAATAACGACAAAATACGAATTATAAAACCACGGTCTAGTCAAGTTCCAAGTCAAATCAATAGTTAGTCAACAAATTAGGTATAAATATACTCGCGTTAATTAAATCATAAAATTATAGTCATTAAATAAATAATACGAACAAGTTCGTATGTCACTAAAAAGGTCAATGGCCTCTCTCCGAACCGGTTACGGCCGGTTTCAGGCGGCCCCGCGTAGGACTCCTCCCAACCGAGCCGACGTGCCTAAGGCAGTAAATTCGGGTGGGCGGGCGGGGCGCGCGATTTTTAAAAATGCAATTAGCCAAAAAAGTACTGACTCCAGCGAGTCGCGAGAGGTACCTACGAAAAGGTCTCGTCAGCAGCCACACGG
Source organism: Eilema griseolum (assembly GCA_963662185.1). Taxonomy (NCBI): domain Eukaryota; kingdom Metazoa; phylum Arthropoda; class Insecta; order Lepidoptera; family Erebidae; genus Eilema; species Eilema griseolum. The sequence goes on from OY759254.1 coordinate 45,280, forward strand.
TGGTGCAATCGGTTAGGTAGGCGTTCCTGTTAAAATTTGGAAATATCGCCGAAAAACCGTTTGTTTACAGTAAAAATTTGAATAAAAAGTTAATTTTCAGGCGAACTGTACCACCCAGAGAATCGGGAACGGTACCTACGGACAGATGACGTCCCAGTGGACACGTTCCAAACACTAGATGCACAGGTTTGTAAAGATGGATGACCAAAAACGAGGAGGTAAGTCTGAATGGGTAGGCACTGAACGGGTCAGTCACTCCCTCGGGATCCTCTCGGAGTATAGGTGTTTAAATGGTGCGGCGGTGAAGATGCCGTCTCCCTTGAACCTCCCAAGGTGCAAGAACCCCCCTGTACCTACGTGAAATTACAGAAGTAAATGTTTATGTAAAATGTTATAAAAATATTCAGGAATCGACCTGGATATGCACGATACAGATGACGATGTGCCCGTGTGGGTAGTCGGAGGACAGGTATTGTCCTCGCGCACCAGATGGTATGCGATTCGTACTATGAGTCAGTAGTAAAAAATTTAATAAAATACGATAAACTGATGGAAACCGACGAAAATCCCTATTCCGCAGACGAAATACGGTCCTACGATGCACAGGATCCACCTGATGTACTCGTGTATAGTATCAGACGACGCGGAACGTCGTCGCACACAACTTGGTATAGCTAGCGTATCAGGGACCAGTACAAAAGTTACGATTGTCAAGCAATATGCTGTGCTAAATTGTCCAAAATTTGCACAAAAAGCGGTGAAGTCAATGAATTTTCGTGGAAATTTTCCAATTTTCCGGTCGCGCCGTGTAACCGGCAGCGGTGCGAATTCAAAAATATATAGCACTATAGTATTTATTCCGTAAATTTGGTTCAAAAAATCAATATAAAGTTTCTATCAGAACCGACCAATTACAGTTGGATGGTCGGCGGTCAGGCTGACCACCTTAGAGCCGAGGAAGGCGCGGTGCTTCCGCTGCCTGGAGCCGGGGCACGTCGGGGCCAAGTGCACTGCGGGTGTTGACCGCAGTGCGCTGTGCTTCCGATGTGGGCAGGCGGGCCATAAGTCGGCCACCTGCTCCGCGGAGCCCAATTGCCCCGTCTGTGCGGCGGAGGGGGTGGCGTCGAGTCACCGGCTGGGATCCGGTGACTGCAGGGCGACCTCCCGAAAAAGGGGGGCCCCCCGAAAGAGTACAGTTGCGGGTGGTGGGAATCCTGTCCCCCCCTCCACCCAGCAACGCGAGGAGGAGATGGACACCGCCCAAGGATAATGGATCATCCCATCTCCATACTGCAGGCCAACGTCAACCACTGCGTCATCGCCCAGGACCTTCTGGCCCAGTCCATGGCGCAGTGGCAGACAACAGTGGCAGTAGTCGCCGAGCCGTACTACGTTCGCGACGTCCCGAACTGGGCCGGCGACCAAAGCGGCTTGGTGGCTATCGTCGCCCAGCGAGCCACCCCACCCTTCGACAGAGTGCGAAGGGGCCGTGGGTGCGTACTCGTTGTGCTGGGCGGTGCTGCAGTGGTTGGGGTGTACTGTCCTCCTAGCAGGAGCCTCGCCGAGTTCGAGCAGTTGCTCACAGAGGTCGGGGCTCTGCTGGCGGAAGTGCACCCCACCCCGGCTGTCGTGGCCGGGGATTTCAACGCTCATTCACGGGCGTGGGGATCTCCGGCTACCGATGCCCGGGGGGAGATGATGGTAGAGTGGGCGGTGTCTCAAGGCTTGGTGCTGCTAAACCAGGGGGCGGTCCACACACATGTGCGGCCGCAGGGTAGCTCGATTGTTGACCTGTCGTTCGCCAGTTCTGCCCTGGCCCGACGCGTCAACAATTGGCGGGTCGTCGAGGGGGTGGAGACCGCGTCGGATCATCGGTACATCCGGTTCGACGTCGTCCCCGCCGCCTCGGCGACTCGAGTGGAATTTGACCGCCCCTTGGTGGGGCAAGGTCCACGGTGGCGCCTCGGCACTCTGGACCGAGAGCTGGCCAAAGAAGCGGCTATCGTCGAGCGATGGGCTGCTGTTGACGGCGGCCTGGACGTGGACGCGAGGTGCGAGTGGCTTGTCGGAGCGCTGACTCGCGTCTGCGACGCGGCGATGCAGAGGGCGAGGCCTGTCTCGCCTCGGAGGCGGGTGTACTGGTGGCGTCCCCACCTAGCCGGGCTGCGTACCGCTAGTTACGCGGCCCAGAGGCAGTACACTCGCAGTCGAAGGCGGGCTGTCCGAGATCTCGCCAGGGAGGAGCGACTGCACGCTGCGTACAGGGCCGCCCGTGAAGCCCTGAGCTCGGCGATCAAAGCCGCCAAGGAGGAGTCCTGGAGGGAGTGGCTCGAGAGTCTCGACCGAGACCCGTGGGGGGCCCGTACAGGGTCGTGAGTCAAAAACTTCGGCCCTGGGCGCCTCCCCTCACCCAAACTCTCGAGCCGAACCTCCTGGACCGAGTGGTCAGCTCCCTCTTCCCAGTGAGGGAAGAGTGGGTCCCGCCGCGGATGGTAGCACCAAGCCAAGTGCCGGCAGACGAAGGGGCAATACCTCCCGTGTCCGAGGCCGAGTTAGGGGCCGCGATCCTGGCGCTCAAGTCCAGGAACCGCGCCCCGGGCCCGGACGGCATCCCGGGGAAGGTGATTGCCACAGTTATGCCGGCACTAGAAGAGGAAACGCTGTCCCTCATGTCGGAGTGTGTGGCGTCGGGGAGGTTCCCGCGACGATGGAAGACCGGGAAGCTCGTGCTTCTCAAGAAGCACGGGCGCCCAGCCGAGTCGCCGTCGGCCTACCGCCCCATCGTTTTGCTCGACGAGATGTGCAAGCTGTTTGAGCGGGTGCTCGCTGCGCGTCTCGTTGGTCACCTTGAGGGGGCGGGGCCCAACCTGAGTGACGGCCAGTTCGGATTCCGTCGCGGGAGGTCGACCCTCGACGCCATATCCCGGCTGCGGGACGGCATCGACGAAGCGGTCGCCGGGAGGGAGGTGTTGTTGGCTGTATCGCTTGATATAGCCAACGCCTTTAACACCCTCCCCTGGGCGACAATTGCGGAGGCGCTGAGGTACCACAATGTCCCGTGGTACCTCAGGCGCATCCTGGCGGACTACTTCGTGGACCGGGTTATCATCTACCCGACCCAACGCGGGGTGGTCCGCCGAACTATGGCGTGCGGCGTTCCGCAGGGGTCGGTCCTTGGGCCGCTTCTGTGGAACGTCGGGTACGATTGGGTCCTGCGCGGTGCTACTCTTCGGGGGGTCGGCGTACTTTGTTACGCCGATGATACCCTAGTTACCGCGCGGGACCCAACGTTTAGTGACGCCGCCGTTCTCGCCACGGCAGGCGTCGCCCATGTCGTGCGCCGTATCGGGGCGCTGGGACTGAAGGTGGCCCTCGAAAAGTCCGAGGCCCTTTTCTTCTATGGGCCTCGGCGGCCGCCGCCTCGGGATCAAGCGATCGTGGTGGGTGGCACCTCCATCGCTGTCGGGAGCAGCCTGAAATACCTCGGGCTCGTTCTCGACAGTCGGTGGCGTTTCGCGGAGCATTTCCGGCGGCTGGCACCTAAACTGCTAGCGTTTGCCGGAATGCTCTCGCGATTGCTGCCCAACACTGGGGGTCCGGGGTCTGCCTGCCGCCGTCTCTACGACGGTGTGGTGCGCTCCAAGGCGCTCTATGGAGCGCCCATTTGGGAGGAGGCCCTCTGCCGTACGAATGTCGTGCTGCTGCGGCGACCACAGCGCGCCATCGCGCAGAGGGCCGCACGGGCGTATCACACCGTCTCTTATGAGGCGGCGTGTTTGATTGCGGGCAGTATCCCCTGGGATCTCGAGGCTGGCGTCCTTAAGAGGGTCTACGAGGAGGGCGCCCTGATGCGGCGTGTTGCAGGAGGTCGGCCGCTTCCGGAGGAGATCGATCGCTGGAGACAGGAGGCTCGCGATGTTCTCTTCCGGAAGTGGGCCGGAACGGGGTCATGGGGCTCCCACGTATCACCTCACCCAACTTCTCACGGGTCATGGCTGCTTCGCCAAGTACCTGTGGGAGGTGGTGGGGGTGGAAGCGGAGCCCCGGTGCCGAAACTGCACCAGCGGCGACCCTGACACGGCACACCACACTTTGGCCGTGTGTGACGCGTGGGGCGGCCAAAGGGCGGCCCTCACAAGCATCATTGGTGTGGACCTCTCGCTGTCGGCCGTAGTTTCAGCTATGGCCGGCAGCGAACAGTGTTGGGCCGCCGTCGCCTCGTTCGCTAGCGAGGTGATGGCGGCAAAGAGAGAGGCCTTGCGGGAACGGGAGCGAGCTGGGCTCACTCTTCCGCCCCGCAGGCCCCCGGCGAGGGGACGCCGGCGAACGCAATTCGCCCGCTGCCCCTATGCTGATGTGGCGGAATGCGCCCCTGTGTGTTCCTGGGGTGCATTCTTGAGGTGAAAAACCCCCACCATTCCGGCCTGATTGCCGGGATGGTGGGGTCTTAAGTAGCGGGCCTACCAAGGGCGCCCCTAGCCGAGTCGCGGTGAGCAGACTATCCCGCGGCTCGGATTAGGCGAAGGAGGAACACCGTGGTGGTTTAGTGGGTAGTCTGGCCTTTGTCCAAGGCCAGGAGTCCCACACGAAGCGAGCCCCCTGCCCCCGCGGGGGGTGAGCGAAGTGCGTAAATGCATTCCACCACGTAAACAAAAAAAAAAAAAAAAAAAAAAAACCTAACCTGGGGTGCTGGTCGGGTAACCTCCACGTTGGCTTCCTCGTTTCTTCTCCCTCTGGACCATGGTCCTGGGGATCGGAAGCGGGGGGGCTGGTGCACCCTGGACGGCGGTTAATAGACTCCGACTCCAAGGAGTAGGAGCTCTGTTAGCCGTTGACCAATAACCCGGCAACCCAAAGCCCTTTTCAGGGCTAGCTGACCCCATTGCACGAGGGGGTCGTGGGATGGCGGGCCTGCAAGGCCTGCGAGGAGGGATCCATCCTCAGGAGACCTCCAAGCCCTTTTCAGGGCTACTCCAACAGCCCTTTTCAGGGCTACTCCAAAAGCCCTTTTCAGGGCTAGTTGACCCCATGAAAAGGGGTCGTGGTGCGGCGGACCTGCTAGGTCTGCGAGGCGGGATCCGAGAGGATCAGGTGACGGGTTGGCCCACTGCTCGCGCGGGGGCTGACAGGCACTCGTGCCACCGTCGGAGTTGGGGGGGTTGGCTGCCCTCTGGCGTCGCGTAGCCTCTGCATGATCGACAACGACCTGAGTACTAGCCATACTCGGGAAGCCGTGATTTCGGAGAACGTGGGGCTTGCCTTAATTGGCCGGCCCGCGACAAGGAAAAGTCTATAAAACCCGACAGCGAAGTCGCTTAAAACCTACGGATACCAGGGGACCTCCGTAGTATGTACCCCGCTTCCCGGAATGGCCATCACCCGGGGAGTGTAAGTTGAACGGTTCAACTCGTGGGATCAGTAATGGATAATTCAATTTTAACACAAAACAAAAATGAGTCGATGGAGATCGAGACGGGGGTCGCGAGGCCCCATGGCTCTCTCGCAGAAGCGATGGTTGTACTAGAGCGGCTGGAGGCCAGCGCTCCAACCACAAGTGGAGGGAGCTCGCGCTCGTCTTCCCCAGCTGGAAGACTATGGCGCAAAAGAGTCCCGGAGACGGAGTCCACGGAGGCTTCAAAAAAGCCTCGCGGCCGCCCACCAACAACGGGCGAGTACGTCGGCCTTGCGCAAGCCAAGGCCGAGTTTAACGCGGCTACGGAGCGGGAGCTCAAGCTCCAAGCGGAGAGGGAGATGGCGGAGGACCTGCAGCGCCAGCGGAGCAGAACACTCTTTTTGAGAGAGTCCGCAAGTCCACAGTCCGGACCTAGCCATCAACCCCAAGACAAAGCGGCTCCCACAGCCACTGAACCCGTAAGCACGGAGCAGCTTACGGGCGCGATTGAGGCGGCGGTAGAGATGGTGCAAACCATCGCCACCAAGAGCTCCAACCTTAAAGGACAATACGTGCGGGACCTGAAAGTAGCATGCTCGACAATTCTGGAGAACGTGCGCGTGCTCCGGTCCCGCACGGAGTCGGAGGAGGTGGCCCAGCTCCAGACCACGTAAAAAAAAAAAAAAAAAACCTAACCTAACCTAACCCTGAGCCCGTTGGTGCGCTCCAAGGCGCTCTATGGAGCGCCGATCTGGGCGGAGGCCCTCTGCCCTGCTAATGTTGCGCTGCTGCGACGTCCGCAGCGCGCCATCGCGCAGAGGGCCGCAAGGGCGTACCACACCGTCTCTTATGAGGCGGCGTGTCTGATTGCGGGCAGCATCCCCTGGGATCTCGAGGCTGGCGTCTTGAAGAAGGTGTACGAGGAGGGTGCCCTGATGCGGCGCGTTGTCGGTGGTCGGCCGCTTCCGGAGGAGATCGATCGCTGGAGACAGGAGGCTCGCGACGTTCTCTTTCGGAAGTGGGCCTTAAGGTTGAGCTCCGTAAGGAGCAGTCCGCTGCTTGTGGGGGCCGTTCGGCCCGTCCTGCGTGAGTGGGTAGAGCGGGGTCATGGGGCTCCCACGTATCACCTCACCCAACTTCTCACGGGTCATGGCTGTTTTGCCAAGTACCTGTGGGAGGTGGTGGGGGTGGAAACGGAGCCCCGGTGCCGCAACTGCACCAGCGGTGACCCCGACACGGCACATCACACATTGGCCGTATGTGAGGCGTGGGACGGCCAGAGAGCGGCCCTCACGAACACCGTAGGAGCAGACCTCTCGCTGTCGGCCGTAGTTTCAGCTATGGCCGGCAGCGAACAGTGTTGGGCCGCCGTCGCCTCATTCGCTAGCGAGGTGATGGCGGCAAAGAGAGAAGGAGCCGGGGCACGTTGGGGCCAAGTGCACTGCGGGCGTTGATCGCAGTGCACTCTGCTTCCGTTGCGGGCAGGCGGGCCACAAATCCGCCACCTGCACCGCGGAGCCCAATTGCCCGGTCTGTGCGGCGGAAGGGGTGGCGTCTGGTCACCGTCTTGGTTCCGAAAAGTGTAAGGCGGCCTCCCGAAAAAGGGCGGCCCCCAAAAAAGGTGGAGCTGCAGGTGGGGGGAATCCCACTCCACCCCTGCCGCAACCACGTGAGGAGGAGATGGACACCGCCCAATCATAATGGCACATCCCATCTCCATACTGCAGGCCAACGTCAACCACTGCGTCACTGCCCAGGACCTCCTGGCCCAGTCCATGGCGCAGTGGCAGACGACAGTGGCAGTAGTCGCCGAGCCGTATTACGTCCGCGACAGCCCGAACTGGGCTAGCGACCAAGAAGGCTTGGTGGCTATCGTCACCCAGCGAACTGCCCCTCCCTTCGACCGAGTGCGGAGGGGCCGCGGGTGTGTGCTCGTCGCGCTGGGTGGCGCTGCAGTGGTTGGGGTGTACTGCCCCCCTAGCAGAAGCCTCGCCGAGTTCGAGCAGTTGCTCACGGAGGTCGGGGCTCTGCTGGCAGAAGTACATCCCACCCCGGCGGTGGTGGCCGGCGACTTCAACGCTCACTCACGGGCGTGGGGATCTCCGGCTACCGATGCCCGGGGGGAGATGGTGATGGAGTGGGCGGTGTCACAGGGCTTGGTGCTGCTGAACCAAGGGGCGGTCCACACTCTTGTGCGGGCCCAGGGCAGCTCGATCGTGGATATATCGTTCGCCAGTTCTGTCCTGGCCCGTCGTGTTTCCAACTGGCGGGTCGTCGAGGGGGTGGAGACCGCGTCGGACCACCGGTACATCCGGTTCGACGTCTTCGCCGCCTCGGCGGCTCAAGTAGTGTTCGACCGCTCCTTGTTGGGGGAGGGTCCGCGGTGGCGCCTTGGATCCCTAGACCGGGAACTGGCCAAAGAGGCGGCTATCGTCGAGCGATGGGCTGCTGTTGACGGTGGCCTGGACGTGGACGCGAGGTGCGAGCGGCTCGCTGGAGCGCTGACTCGCGTCTGCGACGCGGCGATGCAGAGGGCGAGGCCTGTCCCGCCCCGGAGGCAGGTGTACTGGTGGCGTCCCCACCTAGCCGGGCTGCGTACAGCTAGCTACGCGGCCCAGAGGCAGTACACCCGCAGCCGAAGGTGGGCTATCAGAGACCTCGCCCGTGAAGAGCAATTACACGCCGCGTACAGGGCCGCCCGTGAGGCCCTGAGCTCGGCGATCAAAGCCGCCAAGGAGGACTCCTGGAGGGAGTGGCTCGAGAGTCTCGACCAAGACCCGTGGGGGCGCCCGTACAAAACCGTGAGCCAAAAGCTCCGGCCCTGGGCGCCTCCTCTCACTAGAACTCTCGAGCCGAACCTCTTGGACCGTGTGGTCAGTTCCCTCTTCCCTGCGAGGGAAGAGTGGGTCCCACCGCGGATGGCAGCATCAGGCCAGGTGCCGGCAGACGAAGGGGCAATACCTCCCGTGTCCGAGGCCGAGTTAGGGGCCGCGATCCTGGCACTCAAGTCCAGGAACCGCACCCCGGGCCCGGACGGCATCCCTGGGAAGGTGATTGCCACAGTCATGCCGGCACTGGAGGAGGAGACGCTGTCCCTCATGTCGGAGTGTGTGGCGTCGGGGAGAGTCCCGCGACGATGGAAGACCGGGAAGCTCGTGCTCCTTAAAAAGCACGGGCGCCCAGCCGAGTCGCCGTCGGCCTACCGCCCCATCGTTTTGCTCGACGAGACGTGCAAGCTGTTCGAGCGGGTGCTCGCTGCGCGTCTCGTCAGCCACCTGGAGGGGGCGGGGCCCAACCTTAGTGACGGCCAGTTCGGCTTCCGTCGCGGGAGGTCGACCCTCGACGCCGTATCCCGGCTGCGGGACGGCGTCGATGAAGCGGTTGCCGGGGGAGAGGTGGTGTTGGCTGTATCGCTGGATATAGCCAACGCTTTCAACACCCTCCCCTGGGAGACCATCGCGGAGGCGCTGAGGTACCACAACGTCCCATGTTACCTCAGGCGCGTCCTGGCGGACTACTTCGTGGACCGGGTCATCATCTACCCGGCCCAAGACGGGGTGGTCCGCCGAAGTATGTCGTGCGGCGTTCCGCAGGGGTCGGTCCTCGGGCCGCTTCTGTGGAACGTCGGCTATGACTGGGTCCTGCGCGGTGCTACTCTTCGGGGGGTCGGCGTACTCTGTTACGCCGACGATACCCTAGTCACCGCGCGGGGCCCCACGTTTCGCGACGCCGCCGTCCTCGCTACGGCAGGCGTCGCCCACGTCGTTCGCCGCATCAGGGCGCTGGGCCTAAGGGTGGCCCTTGAAAAGTCCGAGGCCCTCTTCTTCCATGGGCCTCGGCAGACGCCGCCTCGGGATAGCTCAATCATGGTGGGCGGCACCTCCATCGCTGTTGGGACCAGCCTGAAGTATCTCGGGCTCGTTCTCGACAGTCGGTGGCGGTTTGCGGAGCATTTCCGGCAGCTGGCACCCAAATTGCTGGCGTTTGCCGGGATGCTCTCGCGGTTGCTGCCCAACAGTGGAGGTCCGGGGTCTGCCTGCCGCCGTCTCTACGACGGGGTGGTGCGCTCCAAGGCGCTCTATGGAGCGCCGATCTGGGCGGAGGCCCTCTGCCCTGCTAATGTTGCGCTGCTGCGACGTCCGCAGCGCGCCATCGCGCAGAGGGCCGCACGGGCGTACCACACCGTCTCTTATGAGGCGGCGTGTCTGATTGCGGGCAGCATCCCCTGGGATCTCGAGGCTGGCGTCTTGAAGAAGGTGTATGAGGAGGGCGCCCTGATGCGGCGCGTTGTCGGAGGTCGGCCGCTTCCGGAGGAGATCGATTGCTGGAGACAGGAGGCTCGCGATGTTCTCTTCCGGAAGTGGGCCGTAAGATTGAGCTCCGTAAGGAGCAGTTCGCTGCTTGTGGGGGCCGTTCGGCCCGTCCTGCGTGAGTGGGTAGAGCGGGGTCATGGGGCTCCCACGTATCACCTCACCCAACTTCTCACGGGTCATGGCTGTTTCGCCAAGTACCTGTGGGAGGTGGTGGGAGTGGAAGCGGAGCCCCGGTGCCACAACTGCACCAGCGGCGACCCCGACACGGCACATCACACGTTGGCCGTGTGTGAGGCGTGGGACGGCCAGAGAGCGGCCCTCACGAACACCATAGGAGCAGACCTCTCGCTGTCGGCCGTAGTTTCAGCTATGGCCGGCAGCGAACAGTGTTGGGCCGCCGTCGCCTCGTTCGCTAGCGAGGTGATGGCGGCAAAGAGAGAGGCCTTGCGGGAGCGGGAGCGAGCTGGACTCACTCTCCCGCCCCGCAGGCCCCCGGCGAGGGGACGCCGGCGAGCACTATTCGCCCGCGTCCCCGAATGAGAGTAGCCACGGGCGGTGGGTCGGGGGACCCGCTGCCCTCATGCTGATGTGGCGGAATGCGCCCCTGTGTGTTCCGGGGGTGCATTCTTAAGAGGAGGAAAGGCCCCACTGTCTCGGCTCGATGGCCGGGACCGTGGGGCCTCTAGAGGCGAGCCCGCTAAATAGGGCGTCCCTAGCCGAGTCGCGGTGAGCATTCTATCCCGCGGCTCGGATTAGGCGAAGGAGGAACACCGTGGTGGTTTAGTGGGTAGTCTGGCCTTTGTCCGAGGCCAGGAGTCCCACACGAAGCGAGCCCCCTGCCCCAGCGGGGGGTGAGCGAAGTGCGTAAATGCATTCCCCACGTAAAAAAGAGTCGCCCTTCACCTCTCTGGCGATACGGATCGTTTTTAACCTCTCTCGGCATTAAAAAATTAGAAAAAGTGGGTTTTTCTTGACGTATCGAGACGTACGATACCTCAAAAGTTGCGTCTCGCCGGCGCCCATCTGCTGGCGTTGCGTTTTCGTCGCGCCCGTTCACCCAGTGACCGTGAAAAGTGGAAAACTGAAGTTTAAGTTCGCGCCGCCACGTGGTTCTACTGAAAATCGCTAATTAGTCAGTGAATTGTGAACCGATTTTTCTGAAAAAGGTGTCCCCGGCTGCGGGCAGTGGAGCCCCACCTCTCACGTCGGCCAGTTTTTCCCGAAAACCGCTGGTTTTTCCGGGAAAACCAGAAATCAAAAACCACGTGGGCACGTGGTACCAGAACCGGCAGTCCGAGGGCGCTGATTTTTTGCACAGAGAAGGACCTTACCAGTGCCAGCATTTTTCGGTAAAAAGAAAAATTTTTCGTGCATTACCCGAATTTTTACAGCAGTTGGAAGTTGCAAACTTTAGCCACATATAGCAGCGGAACCAGGGCAGATAGCAAATTTCGGCAATTGCTATCTTTTGCGCGCTTGCCTCCACTACGCGTCTGACAACTTCCAGATTTTTCGAACAATTTTTCTGACCACAGTAATTGAAAAACTGAATTTTTTAGTTTTTCGTGCATTTTTGCACGGAAAGTTTGTGTGTTTTAATTTATTGTTTTTGTGACGGATAGAACTCTCTTTTTTATATATTGTAATATTTTTTGTGTATTTTTACGACCATCCAGCTCGGAGATAGCGATTTTTAACTGTTTTTTCAAATTTTTTTAAAAGGGGGTAGATTTTCTTTGTTTTTGACGACGGGGTTGGGTTTAGACAAGCCATCTACACTTGTTTAAGCCCAAACAAGCCCTTTCTAGCGGCAGAAACAACGAAATTCGTAAAATCCAGTCATTCATGCATAATCAGCACGAAACTTGTTTTTAAGTTTTCTCCGGACTGGATAAACTTAGGCGAAAAATTTTTTCTTTTCGCTACGTGTCGGAGAGTAAATTTTAAAATTAGGTGCCTTTCAGGCGAATTGGAGCTAACTCCTCCGAATACGCTTTTGGACACCTGGGGGGACGGAGGACGTCGTGCCCACCCCAGATATCAATTTTGAGCTTCCTGCGGCAAACCGTTTAAGAGATAGGGCCGGTCAAAGTTTGACCTTGAGCGCGCGCGGCCATCTTGAAAAACTTCAAACACCCGTAGCTCCTCAGCCGGAGGTCGCAGGAGGACTGGACTTGGACTGGGGACGTCAGGGAAGGGATCTCTACCCCATCCCCACACTCTCGTGAAAATTCAGGAAAAATTTTTCCGAAAAATTTTCACATTTTCTTTTATTATTTTGTCAAGCTAGACTGGTGGGGGAGGTCGGGCCGGCCAGGGAGAAACTTTTTTGGGATCGCTGGGGCACCTGGAACCGGAGATATACGTGCTCAAAGTTGGGCAAGTCCGCCATCTTGAAAATCTTCAAGGCCGTATATCTCTGGAACCGGAGGTCGTAGCGGCCCCTGGTTTTCTCTGGGGGGCTTGGCATTCCTCTCCACTCTCGATCAGTGGGGTTGGCGGTGGACCCCACCAAGTTGGGGGGTCATTTTTGGGGTCACCCCCAATTGACCCAGAAATAGTGTCACGGGATAGATCTCGTCAGGACCTTTTCGGGGAACCCTCTCTCGATTGGATCGGACTGGTGGTTCCCGAGATATCGGAGTTTTGGGGTTTCGTGCATCTTGTGCACGAAATCTTTGGAGCTCTGCTATCTCCGAACCCTTGGACCTAGGACCCCCGAGTTTGGGCTCGTTGTTGAGGGCTCGGGGAGCTCTACCCGCTCGACCTAGAGGGGTGGCTCTACATAGAGTTTTAAAAATTTTTTTTCTTGATAGAGCTGGTGTATTTGACTGCTGCACCCAAACCTAGGCTCATTGACCGTACTAGGCCGTACTAACATAGAGAACTCTACATAGAGTTTACATCTATATTGTATGATACTCTAAGGGACAAAGGACTTAATTCTTTGACAGGACCAATTGGTCGATTTTATTTTATAAGTAGCTGTAAGTAGTTTTAGCTGCGACTTAAGACTCTTGTCTTACTGACTGGTCTTATTGGCCAATTAAGTTTGACGTAGTAGCTGGGCTACTACTAAACATAGTACGGACGCATAAACACCCTGTTCCAACCAACAGCCGTATTGGTTGAATACTAGGTCGACTGTCGGCAGCACACGCGCACACACATTACACGTCTACAAAAACACACACTAGCATTGACATACATACACTTCACACATTCACAACACTTGTACACACACACTGTTGACAGCCACGCGCAGGGACTAATATCTTCCAGATCAGATTAGGACGTCCCTGACCAATTTTTTGGCAGGCACTTAGGTTAAGTTTTTCTTTTTATCATTTTAATTTTACTTATTATTTATATACACCTGTGTTTTGTCTTTTTACTTGTGTAAAATTGTGAGCATAGTTTGCTCCATTAGTCCATCCGACTGTATTGCGTGGACATTATACCCACAAGAATGGCAATGGAAAGAACTCCGATAGCCAAGCAGGTTAGCTCCTCCCATCCTCCAATCTCATCACCCTCTCCTAAATCCCGACAAAGGTCGGTGAGAGACAGTATCGGGGAAATAGAACACTCAATGGAGAGAACCACAACTTCTCCTACCGCCCAGGCCAAAGCAAACATTACAGGGCAAAAAACTAAGATAAGTGCAGCCCCTATCGTAGCCCGTAGAATATCGGCAACGTCAGCAACGTCAGCACCAATGGCGGCAAAAATACCTGGAGCCACCGCCTTTTACATCAGTGCAGCTACGAATTTACGCGGCATCAGGACACCGGAAGATCGATACACGGCGGCTGTATCCTGCCTGGACCTAATTAAACAGGGATGTGTCGACTCTAAGAACATAAAGAGAGAGATAAAACTCACAATTGAAGCCCAAGTCGACAACTTACGAAAGCTTCTGAAGGATATGGAAGGTGAACGGACCAAAGGTCAGACAAAAGTACCCAGGCAGGGTAGAGTCTCCGATGTCGGATCTACGGTGGCTACGGCCTCGGTCACGGGACCGGTAAGGGCCGATGAGGAGATGATGAGACGGATTGAGGAGAATACTAGGCTCCTACAAGAGAATGGCAAGGTCCTCGCCGAAATCCAGGGCAGCCTAAAGAAATGTGAAGAGGACAGGAGGTCACCAACGTATGCGACTGTAGCGGCGAACGTCACCAGGGCTGTACCCTCTAGGCGGCCGGCGCTGCACTCGCTGGTGGTTACCTCCAAGGATGATCAAAAAACAGGGGAGGAGCTGATAGAAGACCTGCGGCGGACCGCGCGTGAAGAGGATGACTGGATCACAGTGGAGCGCATTAGGAAAGCCAAAGACCGCAAAGTGGTACTTGGTTTTAAAACTGCGGAACTGAGGGAAAAGGCTAGAGGGACGCTGGAGAGGGGGCCGGGGGCACTTAATGTGGAAACTGTCCACAATAAGGATCCCCTGCTTATCCTATACGGCGTCCTCAAAGCATATAAAGACGAGGAGCTGTTGAAGGCCTTGAGAGCCAAGAACAAGCACGTCTTTCGTGACCTCGACTCATCACAAGACCGGATGAGTATAAAATTCCGCAGGAACGCGAGAAATCCACTCACTGTCCATGTCGTGCTACAGGTTTCTCCCACGATCTGGCGCAAAGCACTGGAACAAGGAACACTGCACATCGACATTCAGCCAATCAGAGTGGCGGACCAATCGCCACTCGTGCAGTGTTCTCGGTGCCTGGGATATGGGCACAGTCGTCGCTTCTGCAAGGAGGCAGAGCCTAAATGTAGTCATTGCGGTGAACAGCACCTGAGGGTGGACTGCCCCAGTTATAGGGCAGGAATAGAACCCAGTTGCTGCAACTGCGAGCTATCGAAAGGCGTCGACACAGCGCACGATGCATTTGACCGGGGATGCCCGGTCCGCAAAAAGTGGGACGACATAGCGCGGTCTGCCACGCAGTACTGCTAAGGGCGCCCCAGGGAATGACTCTCACTACATGGTACTGCAGGCAAACCTCCAAAAGAAGAGATTGGCGACTGACAAATTCATCCTGGAAGCTTTCAGGAGGAAAGCGTCAGTCGCACTCATTCAGGAGCCGTACATGGACCCTGTTAGGGGCGGAATGAAGAGGTATCGGGGAGTACGCATCTTTCAGAACACTGGACCAGCTGCGGGCACTGTAAAGGCGGCGATTGCCGTCTTCGACAATGAGCTCGATGTTATACAGTGTCCGCAACTCACCACCGACAATATGGCGGTGGTGAGGATTCGTACCAGTGCCTGGGAGATCGCCCTGGTGTCTCTTTACGTCGAACCTGACAAACCCATTCGCCCTCACCTGGACCTGCTTGAGAGAGTAGGCTCCAGGCTGGGCCGTAAACGGCTCATTATTGGAGGCGATGCCAATGCAAAAAGTCCTTGGTGGGGAGGTGATGTTGAGGATGAGAGAGGTGAACACCTGATGGGTACTCTCGTAGAGATGGGACTACACATCCTCAACACAGATGGGGGGGTGCCCACCTTCGACACTGTCAGGGGGGGCAAAAGGTACTGCAGTTTTATCGATGTCACTGCATGCTCAGGAGATCTGCTGAGCCTGATCGACGCCTGGAGGACCGACGATAGACTGGCGGCTAGCTCCGACCACATCGGCATAGTGTTTAAGTTAAAACTAATAAAATCACAAGGCTCCAGTATCAGCAGGACAACCAGGTTATTCAACACCAAGAAAGCAAATTGGAATCATTTTCATGAGAAAATGTCCAGCTCCTTGGTGGTGAATGGCCTGGATGTCGATGCCATAAATGATATTAATACCACTGTGGAGATTGAAGCTACGTTGGTTAAATACAACAACTGCATCAAAACAGCATGCGAGGTAGCAATCCCAGTAAAAACCAACAAACAGACACTCACTATGCCGTGGTGGTCGGAGGAGCTGGACAGGATGAAGAGGGAGGTCAGCACCTTTAGGCGCCGAATCAGAGTCGCTGCTCCAATCCGGAGACAGCAGGTGATAATGCGGTACCTGGAGCGCAAGGACAGATACGAGTCGGAGGTACGCTTAGCGCAGACTGCGAGTTGGAAGGAGTTCTGTACAAAACAAGACAGAGAAGGGGTCTGGGAGGGGATCTATCGGGTTATAGGCAGGTCTACAGCAAGGGAAGAGGACCTACCGTTGTCCCAAAATGGGGTAGATTTGGACGCCAGTGGATCTGCAGGACTCCTCGCTTCGGTCTTCTATCCGGAGGACCGAACCGAGGAGGACAACGCGGATCATGAGAGAACCCGCGCGTTAGCCAGCACGGTTAATGGCGGGGGTGAACATGAAGCTTACGACCCGCCATTCACTATTGGCGAACTTCGAGACGCGTTGGGCTCTTTCAACCCGAAAAAAGCACCGGGAGCAGATGGCTTCACAGCTGACATCTGCACTCACGCGGTGAACTGCGCACCGGTATTGTTCTTGAAACTGCTTAACAAGTGCCTGGAATTCGAGTACTTCCCGAAACCGTGGAAGGAGGCGACCGTGGTCGCCTTACGGAAACCAGGTAAGGACTCGTACAACTCCCCCAAGTCGTACAGACCGATTGGGCTCCTGCCTGTCCTGGGGAAAGTGTACGAGAAGATGCTGGCAGCTCGGCTCAAGTTCTATCTGCTACCTCGGATCAGTACTCGTCAGTACGGTTTTATGCCCCGGAGGAGCACTGAGGACGCCCTCTATAACCTGTTGCGGCACGTTCGTGGCAAGCTTCTTGAAAAGAGGATTGTCACGTTGGTGTCGCTGGATATAGAGGGCGCCTTCGACAGCGCATGGTGGCCAGCAATAATAGTACGTCTGGCTGAGGAAAAGTGCCCCGTAAACTTGAGGCGAGTTGTCAGTAGCTACCTCAGTGAGAGAGCAGTCCGGGTAAGGTACGCGGGCGCGGAGTGCAGAAAAGGCACACAAAAGGGCTGCGTCCAGGGGTCGATAACGGGTCCCTTGCTGTGGAACCTGCTATTGGACCCCCTCTTGAACATTTTGGAGGAAAGTGGGGACTACGTGCAGGCCTTCGCTGACGACGTGGTGCTCATATTTGACGGGGAATCGGCCATGGAAATAGAAAGGCAGGCAAATGCCTCCCTCGAACGCGTTCGGGCGTGGGGAGTCAAAAACAAACTAAGATTCGCACCGCACAAGACCAACGCGATGGTCATCACCAAGCGACTAAAATATGACAACCCACGCCTGACCATGGGCGGGGTAGACATTTGCCTTGCCGATCACGTTAAAATTTTAGGGCTGACAATAGACCGGAATTTAAATTTTAATACCCACGTCGACAACGTAAGCAAAAAGGCCATGAACGTATACAAGGGATTAGCACGGACGGCCCGAATCTCCTGGGGGCTTAACCCTGAGGTGATTCGGACCATATATACAGCGGTAATCGAGCCTGTTATACTATACGCGGCATGTGCCTGGTACGGGGCCACGAGAAAGGAGTGCGTCGTGAAGAGGCTAGGCGCGGTTCAACGGGTGTTCGCACAAAAATTAACCAAAGCCTACCGCACGGTCTCCTTGAACTCCGCACTGCTGCTGGCTGGGATACTCCCTCTGGACCTCCGAGTTCGGGAGGTGGCCTCATTATACGAGGCCAAGAGAGGGGTGCCCCAGTCATGGCTAGGAGACAGGGAGGTCGAACGGCTGGCACCTGTTTCGGCAGCCCCGCACCCCGCGGAGCGCATTCACCTGGAGTTCGACAGCGTGGTGGACGAGGACCAATTAGCCGGAGTCAGGTCACATGACCTGCGTATTTATACTGATGGGAGCAAAATTGCGGGTCGGGTCGGAGCTGCTGTTTCTGTGTGGAACAGCCGGTCCGAAACAGTGGCCCGCAAATTTGCTCTCTCAAAACACTGCACCGTCTACCAGGCGGAGCTTCTGGCTCTGCGCAAAGCGGCGTGCGAGGTAGAGCGACACACCGTTGCCGCGTTTGGCATCTTCAGTGATAGCAGAGCGGCGCTCCTTAGTGTGGTGAATCCGCACTCTCTCCACCCCCTTTCAGTGGAGATTAGGGACGTTCTTGGCCGCTGCACGCAGCAGGGCAAGAGCGTCTCCCTCTACTGGATAAAGGCCCACGTTGGCCTTGAGGGGAATGAGAGGGCGGATTTTCTTGCTAGGGAGGCCGCTCTAAAACTCAAAAAAGCGCCAGATTATGACCAATGTCCTGTTTCATTCGTCAAGGGAGTCATACGACAGGGCTCCCTTGACGAATGGAACAGGCGTTATCAGGGGGGAGCAACCGCTTCAACGACGAAGATATTCTTCCCCTGCGCCGTGGAAGCCCACAAAACTGTCAGGAAAATTACAATAAATGGCCTAACAACCCAGTTTCTCACGGGGCACGGTGGGTTCTCCGAATACTTATACCGTTTTAAGTGTAAGGGGGACCCATCGTGCGCCTGTGACCCAGGCGAAATTGAATCAGTTGCCCATCTCCTGACAGTTTGCCCCATACACGCCAAAGACAGGTTCGACCTAGAAATCGCAACCGGAATAAAAATAAATTTAGACGGCATTCATAAATTAATAAAAGAACACACAAAGCGAACCATCGAATACGCAACTAAAATCGTGAGTATTGCTAACGAAAGGAACAGGGTGTAAGATATGCTAACGCACTATGTGTTCATATTGATGTTTGAGCATATAAATATAAGGATTAAAAATAAGTAGCTTTTATAATAAGATTAAGAAATAGATATAAGAATTATAACCAATGTGTAAATGCCAGATTATATGGTTGTTTAGATGTAAGTAAATTAAGCAAATTGTAAATATGTTTGAATAATAAAGTTTTAGTTATTAATAGCCAGGAAATATATAGCCAGGTACACAAATCCCTGATGCCCCCATATCCCCTCAGAGAATGAACGAATGTATGAAAGTGCGAGAAGCATAATTGATAGAACTGGAGTGATAAAGAGAATTGGAATGAAAGAAGAAAGAATAGGTTAAGAATTAGAAAGTCTTTTATTGCCACTTGTTAAAACAGTCACGGCATAATGCAGTGGTAGGGTATAAAAAAAAAAAAAAAAAATAAAAAAAAAAAAAAAAAAAAAAAAAAAAACCTCTACTTCGAGCCGGAGCCAGTACCACTGGGGCCCCATTTAGAGCGGCTCAAAGAGGTGAGGAGAGGTCTAGGTTCCCGGCTTGCTGTTTTTGGGGGGGACTCAAATGCGCATAGCACCTGGTGGGGTCACAGATTCGAGGACGAAAGGGGCGAGGTATTGAGGGGGGTACTCGCTGAAATGGACCTCCATGTCCTGAATAGTGGAAATATTCCGACTTTCGATACTGTGAGAGGTGGACAAAGGTACTGTAGCTATGTGGATATAACGGCTTGCACCAGCAGCGCGATCGCTTGGATCGACGCTTGGAAGGTTGACTCGAGCCTTACGCCGAGCTCAGACCACACCGGCATAGCTTTCAACCTCAAACTGGCAAAGGCAAAAGGTATGGCCATCAGCCGTACGACTCGCGCCTACAACACCGGTAGGGCCGACTGGGATGCCTTCAGGGCTGGCGTGGCTCGGCGGCTCTCGGATATAGCGATAGGCGACACAAGGCACAACGATGAGCTTGATGCCTTGGCTGAAGCTTATACGAGGGCGGTCGAGGGTGCGTGCGGGGAGAGCATCCCAGTCAAAAAGCCGGGGGGGTTGATCGCTGCGCCGTGGTGGTCGGAAAAACTCGCTAGTCTAAGGAGGGTGATGATCACCTACAAGCGTCGCATCAAGAATGCTGCGCCGATCCGAAGAGAATGGGTGATAGCGCAGTACCTAGAACGAAAGGAGATGTATGAAAGTGAAGTAAAAATGGCACAGGTCGAAAGTTGGAAGAACTTCTGCGGAAAGCAGGACAGGGAGGGTCTATGGGAGGGAATTTATCGTGTTATCGGGAGGGCCACAGTACGGGAGGAGGATACTCTCCTCACCGCCAATGGTTCTTACCTGGACGCAAAAGGTTCGGTCGAGTTGCTCGCCCGAACCTTCTACCCACAAGACCGGATGGGAGAGGACAACGAGGGGCATCGCAAATTAAGAGACAAGGCTGAAAAGTCAGATGAAAATGGGGACCATCATGATGATGATCCCCCCTTTACGATGTGCGAGCTCTACGATACCCTTCGAAAGTTCAATCCCAAGAAAGCTCCGGGGGCGGATGGCTTTACAGCCGATATCTGCACCCACGCCATTGGGGCCGACCCCTTACTCTTTCTGAAGCTGCTGAATCGGTGCCTCGACCACGGCTACTTTCCTAAGATATGGAAGGAGGCTGTGGTTGTGGCACTGAAGAAGCCAGGAAAGGACTCGTACACCGTCCCCAAGTCGTACAGACCTATCGGTCTACTGCCCGTCTTGGGGAAGGTGTACGAGAGGATGCTGGTAGCTTGTCTTAACTTCTACATCCATCCGAAAATCAGCCCCCGCCAGTATGGTTTTATGCCACAGAAAAGCACCGAAGACGCCCTCTATGACCTCATGGGTCACATAAGGGCTAAACTTGATGAAAAGAGGATAGTCCTTATGGTGTCCCTGGACATAGAGGGCGCCTTCGATAGCGCATGGTGGCCAGCCATAAAAGTAAGACTGGCGGAGGAAAAGTGTCCGGCAAATTTGAGACGAGTTATCAGTAGTTACCTTAGCGACAGGAAGGTAAGGGTTAGGTATGCGGGCGAGGAGTGCAGACGCTCTACGGAGAAGGGGTGCGTCCAGGGTTCAATTGGCGGTCCCCTACTGTGGAACCTATTGCTGGACCCTTTACTACACCAACTGGATGACGGAACGGTTCACGTACAGGCATTCGCGGACGATGTTGTGCTGGTGTTCGATGGGGACAGCGCCTTGGAGATTGAAAGACAGGCCAATGCCCGTCTCGAGCATGTGCGGGAGTGGGGCATCGGAAATAAGCTGAAATTCGCACCGCACAAAACCTGTGCGATGGTAATCACGCGGAGGCTTAAGTACGATGTCCCGCGCCTCAGCATGGGCGGGACGGACATTGGACTGTCCGAGGAAATCAAAATCCTGGGGCTCACCATCGACCACAAGCTCACATTCAACACCCACATCACTAACATATGCAGGAAGGCTATCCGAATATACCATAAGCTGGCGCGGATGGCCCGGATCAGCTGGGGATTACATCCCGAGGTGATCCGG
This sequence comes from Eilema griseolum, assembly GCA_963662185.1. Taxonomy (NCBI): domain Eukaryota; kingdom Metazoa; phylum Arthropoda; class Insecta; order Lepidoptera; family Erebidae; genus Eilema; species Eilema griseolum. Next base: position 66,188 of record OY759254.1, read on the forward strand.
ACCATCTACAACGCAGCTGTGGAGCCGACGGTGCTGTATGCGGCCAGTAGCTGGTGTCCTGCGGTGGAGAAGCTTGGTGTTCGGAAGCAGCTGAATGTGGTGCAGCGCGGTTTCGCTCAAAAGCTGTGCAAAAGCTACCGCACGGTCTCTCTACACTCGGGGTTGATCTTGGCTGGGATGCTCCCTCTGGACCTCAGAGTTCGCGAGGTGGCCTCGTTATACGAGGCCAAGAGAGGGGTACCCCAGCCATGGTTGAGAGATAGGGAGATCGAGCGGATGGCCCCAGCTATTGAGGCACCTCACCCCGCGGAGCATATGAACCTGGAGTTCGTAAGTCTGGTAGACGAGGAACAATTTCAGCGCGTACGCAATAATTTGCAAGTACAAATTTACACGGACGGGAGCAAGATTGAGGGCCGTGTCGGCGCCGCGTTATCCATTTGGGATAACGGGACCGAAACAAAGGCCCTCAAACTTGCTCTCTCCCCGTACTGCACCGTCTACCAAGCAGAGCTCCTGGCCATATGCAAAGCGGTCAGTGAGGCCGTCAAGCGAGGCGCGGCCACATTCGGCGTTTTCAGCGACAGCAGAGCCGCACTCATGACGGTCATAAACCGTCACGCCCTCCACCCCCTGGCAATTGAGGCCAGGTCTTCCATCAGGCGGGGATTGACCCAGGGCAAGGACATATCCCTGTTCTGGGTCAAGGCTCACGCGGGGTTGGAGGGAAATGAGCGAGCGGACCAACTCGCCAAAGAGGCGGCTCTGCGGTCGAAGGTAGCGCCGCACTATGACCTGTGCCCGGTTTCATTTGTGAAGCGTGGTCTGCGTCAGGCCACGCTTCGCGAATGGAACGAAAGGTACAGGCTGGGCCACACGGCTTCCGTCACCAAGCTTTTCTTCCCCTGCGCTCTGGAGGCATATAGCATCGTCCGAAACATGGAGATTTCCGGCACCACTACCCAACTCTTGACGGGGCATGGTGGGTTCTCCGAATACTTGGCCCGTTTCAAGTGTAAGGGGGACCCATCATGCGCCTGTGAGCCGGGAGTGGACGAGACGGTCGTCCACCTCCTAGTGGACTGTCCTATCCACGCAAGGGCACGATTTAACCTGGAGCAAAAAATTAGTTTAAAAATAACAAGTAGCAATCTACCAACTTTGCTCTCCAAAAAGTACAGGCAATACTTTATGGAGTATTGGGAGCTAATTGCAGGAATAGTTATCAAAAGAAACGGCACCTGAGTTGAACTCAGTAAAATATTTTTAAATAAATATTCACATGAGATTCAATTAATTGTAAAACATGTAAAGAAAGCTAAAAAAATAAACGTAAATTTTTATCAATCCCCCCCCCCCCCCCCCCCCGCCCTACATATTCCTAAAGAATGAAAGGTATGGAATGAAAGTACGAGAAGAATAAATGCGAGAACTAGAGTGACAAAGAGGCCAGAATGAAAGAGAATAGACAAATAGAAAATTGATAATATAGTTAAATAAAAGAAATGAACCCTGTGAGGGTTATCGTGATTAGCAGACTAGTCTAAAAAAAATATTTGCGTTCAAATAGGCTCCGACTTCGTGTCAGAGGCGTAAGATATAAAAAAAAAAAAAAAAAAAAAAAAAAACCCTAACCTAACCTAACCTAACCTAACCTAACCTAACCTGGGGTGCTGGTCGGGTAACCTCCACGTTGGCTTCCTCGTTTCTTCTCCCTCTGGACCACGGTCCTGGGGATCGGAAGCGGGGGGGCTGGTGCACCCTGGACGGCGGTTAATAGACTCCGACTCCAAGGAGGAGGAGCTCTGCTAGCCGTTGACTAATAACCCGGCAACCCAAAGCCCTTTTCAGGGCTAACTGACCCCATTGCACGAGGGGGTCGTGGGATGGCGGGCCTGCAAGGCCCGCGAGGAGGAATCCCTCCATAGGGAGACCGACAAGCCCTTTTCAGGGCTACTCCAACAGTCCTTCTCAGGGCTAGTTGACCCCATGAAGGGGGGTCGTGGTGCGGCGGACCTGCTAGGTCTGCGAGGCGGGATCCGAGAGGATCAGGTGACGGGTTGGCCCACTGCTCGCGCGGGGGCTGACAGGCACTCGTGCCACCGTCGGAGTTGGGGGGGTTGGCTGCCCTCCCGCGTCGCGTAGCCTCCGAATGATCGACAACGACCTGAGTGCTAGCCACACTCGGGAAGCCGTGATTTCGGAGAACGTGGGGCTTGCCTTAATTGGCCGGCCCGCGACAAGGAAAAGTCTATAAAACCCGACAGCGAAGTCGCTTAAAACCTACGGATACCAGGGGACCTCCGTAGTATATACCCCGCTTCCCGGAATGGCCGTCACCCGGGGAGTGTAAGTTGAACGGTTCAACTCGTGGGACTAGTAATGGAAAATTCAAACTTAAACCAAAACCAAAATGAGTCGATGGAGATCGAGACGGGGGTCGCGAGACCCCATGGCTCTCTCGTAGAAGCGGTGGTTGTGCTAGAGCGGCTGGAGGCCAGCGCTCCGACCACAAGTGGTGGGAGCTCGCGCTCGTCTTCCCCAAGTGGAAGACTATGGCGCAAAAGAGTTCCAGAGATGGAGTCCGCGGAGGCTTCAAAAAAGCCTCGTGGCCGCCCACCAACAACGGGCGAGTACGTCGGCCTGGCACAAGCCAAGGCCGAGTTTATCGCGGCGACGGAGCGGGAGCTCAAGCTCCAAGCGGAGAGGGAGATGGCGGAGGACCTGCAGCGCCAGCGGAGCAGAACACTCTTCCTGAGAGAGTCTGCAAGTCCACAGTCCGGGCCTAGTCATCAGCCCCAAGGCGGAGCGGCTCCCACAGCCACTGAGCCCGTAAGCACGGAGCAGCTTACGGGCGCGATTGAGGCGGCGGTGGAGATGGTGCAAACAATCGCCACCAAGAGCTCCAACCTAAAAGGACAATACGTGCGGGACCTAAAAGTAGCATGCTCCACAATTCTGGAGAACGTGCGCGTGCTCCGGTCCCGCACGGAGTCGGAGGAGGTGGCCCAGCTCCAGACCGAGCTGGCAGCTGTGCGGGCCGAGATGCGGGCCTGGCAGCAGCAGGCGCAGTCTGCGCCGCCCCCCATGAGCCGCGACGAGATAGGGTTTCTTGTTGACGCGCGGCTCGCTGGGATTGCGGACCGGCTTCTGCCGGAGACCCGTATCCGTCCGCCTCTCGAAGCGGACCGGCGAAATGCGGCTCGGTCTGCTGATGTTGAAGAGCCTCAGCAGTTGCTCACGGCGGACCTCCCGGCTCTTCCACTGTCGCCTCCCCCCATACCCGTTCAGGAGGCAATCCTTAAGAAGGGAAAGACCAAGAAGCCGAAGAATAAGTCGGCCGCAGCAAGGGAGGCGGAGGCCGCCCGCCAGACCTCTCTCGTATCTCCGTCGGTAGTTCCAGCGGTGTCTTCGTCGTCGTCCTTGTCTTCGGCGTCTTCGCCACTAGAGGGCTGGAATAAAGTCGCAGCCCGGCCGAAGGCTTCAAAGCCGGTTCAGGCCCGTGCTGCAGCTACCTCGGCGACGGCTGCGACTCCAACAGCGCCAGCCAAAGCGCGAAAACGTGGTGCCCGTGGGTCACGGAAACTGCGCGCCCCGCAAACTGCAGCGGTATGTCTTACGCTGCAGCCGGGCGCGCAAGAGAAGGGCATCACGTACCACGACGTGATGGCCAAGGCCGAGGGTGTCATAGACATTAAGGCCTTGGGCATCGACGGCCTCCGGTTTCGCACCACAGCGACCGGGGGTCGGATGTTAGAGGTGGCTGGCGCTGACCGCGCCCAGAAGGCTGACGCCTTGGCCGCTAAGTTGCAGGAGGCGCTGGTGGAGGTCCGGGTCGCAAGGCCACAGAAGTGCGTGGAGCTGCGCATCTCTGGTCTGAGCGACTCGGCCTCTAAGGAAAGGGTGGCGGCATCACTAGCAGCTGAGGGGGGCTGCTCTGCTGATGCAATAAAGGTCGGTGACATCCATCGCCCACACGGTCGCCAGGGCTCGGCGTGGATACGATGTCCAGTAGAGGCGGCCAAATTGCTAACGGATGGCCGTCGCATCCTTGTCGGGTGGTCGGTGGTCAGGCTGATCACCCTGGAACCAAGGCAGACGCGGTGCTTTCGCTGCCTGGAGCCGGGGCACGTTGGGGCCAAGTGCACTGCGGGCGTTGATCGCAGTGCACTCTGCTTCCGTTGCGGGCAGGCGGGCCACAAATCCGCCACCTGCACCGCGGAGCCCAATTGCCCGGTCTGTGCGGCGGAAGGGGTGGCGTCTGGTCACCGTCTTGGTTCTGTAAAGTGTAAGGCGGCCTCCCGAAAAAGGGCGGCCCCCAAAAAAGGTGGAGCTGCAGGTGGGGGGAATCCCACTCCACCCCTGCCGCAACCACGTGAGGAGGAGATGGACACCGCCCAATCATAATGGCACATCCCATCTCCATACTGCAGGCCAACGTCAACCACTGCGTCACTGCCCAGGAGCTTCTGGCCCAGTCCATGGCGCAGTGGCAGACGACAGTGGCAGTAGTCGCCGAGCCGTATTACGTCCGCGACAGCCCGAACTGGGCTAGCGACCAAGACGGCTTGGTGGCTATCGTCACCCAGCGAACTGCCCCTCCCTTCGACCGAGTGCGGAGGGGCCGTGGGTGTGTGCTCGTCGCGCTGGGTGGCGCTGCAGTGGTTGGGGTGTACTGCCCCCCAAGCAGAAGCCTCGCCGAGTTCGAGCAGTTGCTCACGGAGGTCGGGGCTCTGCTGGCAGAAGTACACCCCACCCCGGCGGTGGTGGCCGGCGACTTCAACGCTCACTCACGGGCGTGGGGATCTCCGGCTACCGATGCCCGGGGGGAGATGGTGATGGAGTGGGCGGTGTCACAGGGCTTGGTGCTGCTGAACCAAGGGGCGGTCCACACTCTTGTGCGGGCCCAGGGCAGCTCGATCGTGGATATATCGTTCGCCAGTTCTGTCCTGGCCCGACGTGTTTCCAACTGGCGGGTCGTCGAGGGGGTGGAGACCGCGTCGGACCACCGGTACATCCGGTTCGACGTCCTCGCCGCCTCGGCGGCTCAAGTAGTGTTCGACCGCTCCTTGTTGGGGGAGGGTCCGCGGTGGCGCCTTGGATCCCTAGACCGGGAACTGGCCAAAGAGGCGGCTATCGTCGAGCGATGGGCTGCTGTTGACGGCGGCCTGGACGTGGACGCGAGGTGCGAGCGGCTCGCTGGAGCGCTGACTCGCGTCTGCGACGCGGCGATGCAGAGGGCGAGGCCTGTCCCGCCCCGGAGGCAGGTGTACTGGTGGCGTCCCCACCTAGCCGGGCTGCGTACAGCGAGCTACGCGGCCCAGAGGCAGTACACCCGCAGCCGAAGGCGGGCTATTAGAGACCTCGCCCGTGAAGAGCAATTGCACGCTGCGTACAGGGCCGCCCGTGAGGCCCTGAGCTCGGCGATCAAAGCCGCCAAGGAGGACTCCTGGAGGGAGTGGCTCGAGAGTCTCGACCAAGACCCGTGGGGGCGCCCGTACAAAACCGTGAGCCAAAAGCTCCGGCCCTGGGCGCCTCCTCTCACTAGAACTCTCGAGCCGAACCTCTTGGACCGTGTGGTCAGTTCCCTCTTCCCTGCGAGGGAAGAGTGGGTCCCACCGCGGATGGCAGCATCAGGAAAGGTGCCGGCAGACGAAGGGGCAATACCTCCCGTGTCCGAGGCCGAGTTAGGGGCCGCGATCCTGGCGCTCAAGTCTAGGAACCGCGCCCCGGGCCCGGACGGCATCCCTGGGAAGGTGATTGCCACAGTCATGCCGGCACTGGAGGAGGAGACGCTGTCCCTCATGTCGGAGTGTGTGGCGTCGGGGAGGGTCCCACGACTATGGAAGACCGGGAAGCTCGTGCTTCTTAAGAAGCACGGGCGCCCAGCCGAGTCGCCGTCGGCCTACCGCCCCATCGTTTTGCTCGACGAGACGTGCAAGCTGTTCGAGCGGGTGCTCGCCGCGCGTCTCGTCAGCCACCTGGAGGGGGCGGGGCCCAATCTTAGTGACGGCCAGTTCGGCTTCCGTCGCGGGAGGTCGACCCTCGACGCCGTATCCCGGCTGCGGGACGGCGTCGATGAAGCGGTTGCCGGGGGAGAGGTGGTGTTGGCTGTATCGCTGGATATAGCCAACGCTTTCAACACCCTCCCCTGGGAGACCATCGCGGAGGCGCTGAGGTACCACAACGTCCCGTGTTACCTCAGGCGCGTCCTGGCGGACTACTTCGTGGACCGGGTCATCATCTACCCGGCCCAAGACGGGGTGGTCCGCCGAAGTATGTCGTGCGGCGTTCCGCAGGGGTCGGTCCTCGGGCCGCTTCTGTGGAACGTCGGCTATGACTGGGTCCTGCGCGGTGCTACTCTTCGGGGGGTCGGCGTACTTTGTTACGCCGACGATACCCTAGTCACCGCGCGGGGCCCCACGTTTCGCGACGCCGCCGTCCTCGCTACGGCAGGCGTCGCTCACGTCGTTCGCCGCATCAGGGCGCTGGGGCTAAAGGTGGCCCTTGAAAAGTCCGAGGCCCTCTTTTTCCATGGGCCTCGGCAGACGCCGCCTCGGGATAGCTCAATCATGGTGGGCGGCACCTCCATCGCTGTCGGGACCAGCCTGAAGTATCTCGGGCTCGTTCTCGACAGTCGGTGGCGGTTTGCGGAGCATTTCCGGCAGCTGGCACCCAAATTGCTGGCGTTTGCCGGGATGCTCTCGCGGTTGCTGCCCAACAGTGGAGGTCCGGGGTCTGCCTGCCGCCGTCTCTACGACGGGGTGGTGCGCTCCAAGGCGCTCTATGGAGCGCCGATCTGGGCGGAGGCCCTCTGCCCTGCTAATGTTGCGCTGCTGCGACGTCCGCAGCGCGCCATCGCGCAGAGGGCCGCAAGGGCGTACCACACCGTCTCTTATGAGGCGGCGTGTCTGATTGCGGGCAGCATCCCCTGGGATCTCGAGGCTGGCGTCTTGAAAAAGGTATACGAGGAGGGCGCCCTGATGCGGCGTGTTGTCGGAGGTCGGCCGCTTCCGGAGGAGATCGATCGCTGGAGACAGGAGGCTCGCGATGTTCTCTTCCGGAAGTGGGCCGGAAGGTTGAGCTCCGTAAGGAGCAGTTTGCTGCTTGTGGGGGCTCTTCGGCCCGTCCTGCGTGAGTGGGTAGAGCGGGGTCATGGGGCTCCCACGTATCACCTCACCCAACTTCTCACGGGTCATGGCTGTTTTGCCAAGTACCTGTGGGAGGTGGTGGGGGTGGAAACGGAGCCCCGGTGCCGCAACTGCACCAGCGGTGACCCCGACACGGCACATCACACATTGGCCGTATGTGAAGCGTGGGACGGCCAGAGAGCGGCCCTCACGAACACCGTAGGAGCAGACCTCTCGCTGTCGGCCGTAGTTTCAGCTATGGCCGGCAGCGAACAGTGTTGGGCCGCCGTCGCCTCGTTCGCTAGCGAGGTGATGGCGGCAAAGAGAGAGGCCTTGCGGGAGCGGGAGCGAGCTGGGCTCACTCAACCGCCCCGCAGGCCCCCGGCGAGGGGACGCCGGCGAGCACTATTCGCCCGCGTCTCCGAATGAGAGTGGCCACGGGCGGTGGGTCGGGGGACCCGCTGCCCTCATGCTGATGTGGCGGAATGCGCCCCTGTGTGTTCCGGGGGTGCATTCTTAAGAGGAGGAAGGGCCCCACTGTCTCGGCTCGATGGCCGGGACCGTGGGCGACCGTGGCGAGCCCGCTAAATAGGGCGTCCCTAGCCGAGTCGCGGTGAGCATTCTATCCCGTGGCTCGAATTAGGCGAAGGAGGAACACCGTGGTGGTTTAGTGGGTAGTCTGGCCTTTATCCGAGGCCAGGAGCCCCACACGAAGCGAGCCCCCTGCCCCCGCGGGGGGTGAGCGAAGTGCGTAAATGCATTCCCCACGTAAAAAAAAAAAAAAAAAAAAAAAAAAAACCTAACCTAACCTAACCTAACCTAACCTAACCTAACCTAACCTAACCTAACCTAACCTCGTGACCCACGTATCACCTCACCCAACTTCTCACGGGTCATGGCTGTTTTGCCAAGTACCTGTGGGAGGTAGTGGGGGTGGAAACGGAGCCCCGGTGCCACAACTGCACCAGCGGTGACCCCGACACGGCACATCACACGTTGGCCGTATGTGAGGCGTGGGACGGCCAGAGAGCGGCCCTCACGAACACCGTAGGAGCAGACCTCTCGCTGTCGGCTGTAGTTTCAGCTATGGCCGGCAGCGAACAGTGTTGGGCCGCCGTCGCCTCGTTCGCTAGCGAGGTGATGGCGGCAAAGAGAGAGGCCTTGCGGGAGCGGGAGCGAGCTGGGCTCACTCAACCGCCCCGCAGGCCCCCGGCGAGGGGACGCCGGCGAGCACTATTCGCCCGCGTCCCCGAATGAGAGTGGCCACGGGCGGTGGGTCGGGGGACCCGCTGCCCTCATGCTGATGTGGCGGAATGCGCCCCTGTGTGTTCCGGGGGTGCATTCTTAAGAGGAGGAAAGGCCCCACTGTCTCGGCTCGATGGCCGGGACCGTGGGGCCTCCAGAGGCGAGCCCGCTAAATAGGGCGTCCCTAGCCGAGTCGCGGTGAGCATTCTATCCCGTTGCTCGGATTAGGCGAAGGAGGAACACCGTGGTGGTTTAGTGGGTAGTCTGGCCTTTATCCTGAGGCCAGGAGTCCCACACGAAGCGAGCCCCCTGCCCCCGCGGGGGATGAGCGAAGTGCGTAAATGCATTCCCCACGTAAAAAAAAAAAAAAAAAAAAAAACCTAACCTCGTGATCTGGGGTGCTGGTCGGGTAACCTCCACGTTGGCTTCCTCGTTTCTTCTCCCTCTGGACCACGGTCCTGGGGATCGGAAGCGGGGGGGCTGGTGCACCCTGGACGGCGGTTAATAGACTCCGACTCCAAGGAGGAGGAGCTCTGCTAGCCGTTGACTAATAACCCGGCAACCCAAAGCCCTTTTCAGGGCTAACTGACCCCATTGCACGAGGGGGTCGTGGGATGGCGGGCCTGCAAGGCCCGCGAGGAGGAATCCCTCCATAGGGAGACCGACAAGCCCTTTTCAGGGCTACTCCAACAGTCCTTCTCAGGGCTAGTTGACCCCATGAAGGGGGGTCGTGGTGCGGCGGACCTGCTAGGTCCGCGAGGTGGGATCCGAGAGGATCAGGTGACGGGTTGGCCCACTGCTCGCGCGGGGGCTAACTGGCATTCGTGCCACCGTCGGAGTTGGGGGGGTTGGCTGCCTGCCCGCGTCGCGTACCCTTCAAGTGATCGACAACGACCTGAGTGCTAGCCACACTCGGGAAGCCGTGATCTTGGAGAACGTGGGGCTTGCCTTAACTGGCCGGCCCGCGACAAGGAAAAGTCTATAAAACCCGACAGCGAAGTCGATTAAAACCTACGGATACCAGGGGACCTCCGTAGTATGTACCCCGCTTCCCGGAATGGCCGTCACCCGGGGAGTGTAATTTTAACGGTTCTACTCGTGGGATAAGTTATGGATAGCAATAATTTAAACCAGAACGTGGAGGAGGAGATGGAGACGGGGGTCGCAAGGCCCCACGGCTCTCTCAATGAGGCGGTAGTAGTGCTGGAGCGGTTGGAGGCCAACGCTCCGAGCACAAGTGTGGGAAGTTCCCGCTCGTCTTCCCCTGGGCTGTGGGCTGTGGAGGAAGCGGCTTCCCGAGAAGGAGTCTACGGAGGCTTCCAAAAAGCCCCGTGGTCGCCCTGCTGTAGCGGGGGAGTGCGTCGATCTGGCGCAGAGCGGGGCCGAACCAAATGCGGCCACAGAGCGGGAGCTCAAACTCCGCGCAGTGAAGGAGATGGCGGAGGCCATGCAGCGGCAGCGACAGAGGAATCTCTACCTAAGAGATTCCCCTAGTTCGCAACCTGGACCCTGCCAGCAGTCTCAGGGAGGAGTCACATCCACAGCCTCTGAGCCCCTCAGCGCGGAGCGGCTGACGGGTGCGATCGAGGAGGCGGTGGCGGTGGTGCAAACCGTCGCCACCAAGTCCTCGAACCTAAAGGGGCAGTACGTGCGGGACCTAAAGCTAGCATGTTTCTCCATCTTGGAGAACGTGCGCGTGCTTCGGTCCCGCACGGAATCGGAGGAGGTGGCCCAGCTCCAGACCGAACTGGCCGCTGTACGGGCCGAGATGCGGGCCTGGCAGCAGCAGGCGCAATCTGCGCCTACCCCGATGAGCCGCGATGAGATCGGTTTTCTCATTGACGCGCGGCTCGCGGGGATCGCGGACCGGCTGTTGCCGGAGACCCGCATCCGTCCGCCTCTCGAGGCGGACAGGAGAAATGCGGCCCGATCTGCCACCCGGCTTGAGCCTCAGCCACAGCTCACTTCTGAGCTCCCGGCTCTACTGCCATCGCCTCCCCCCCTCCTCTCTGGACAAGGGAGTGAGGCGAAGAGGAGGAAGCCCAAGAAGCAATCGGCCGCTGCTAGGGAGGCGGAAGCTGCCCCCAAGAATCGGGAGCCGCCATCCTCGGCGCCTCCGGCAGCGTCGTCGTCGGCTCCCCTTAGCGGGTGGAATAAGGTCGCGGCGCGGCCGAGGGCCTCGAGGCCGGTTCCAGCCCGGGCGGCTACTGCCCCGCCAACGGCTGCGACTCTGGCGACGCCAGCCCCCAGGAAACGGAAACGTGGTGCCCGCAAGCCTCGAAAACTGCGAGTCCCGCGAACTGCTGCGGTGTGCTTAACTCTGCAGCCGGGCGCGCAGGAGCAGGGCATCACGTATCGTGATGTGATGTCCAAGGCTGAAGGGGTCATTGACCTCAAGGCCTTGGGCATCAACGGCCTCCGGTTTCGCACCGCGATTACCGGGGGTCGGATCTTGGAGGTGGCTGGCGACGACAGAGTCCAGAAGGCCGACATCCTCGCTGCCAAGCTCAAGGAGGCACTGGAGGAGGTCCGGGTCGCTAGGCCGGAGAGGTGCGTGGAGCTGCGCATCTCTGGCCTGAGCGACACGGCCTCAAAAGAGAGCGTGGCGGCAGCGCTGGCAGCGGAGGGGGGCTGCTCTGCCGACGCCATCAAGGTGGGCGACATTCATCGCCCATCTGGTCGCCAGGGCACTGCATGGCTGCGGTGCCCGATTGAGGCGGCCAAGCTCCTGACCGACGGCCGACCAATTACAGTTGGATGGTCGGCGGTCAGGCTGACCACCTTAGAGCCGAGGAAGGCGCGGTGCTTCCGCTGCCTGGAGCCGGGGCACGTCGGGGCCAAGTGCACTGCGGGTGTTGACCGCAGTGCGCTGTGCTTCCGATGTGGGCAGGCGGGCCATAAGTCGGCCACCTGCTCCGCGGAGCCCAATTGCCCCGTCTGTGCGGCGGAGGGGGTGGCGTCGAGTCACCGGCTGGGATCCGGTGACTGCAGGGCGACCTCCCGAAAAAGGGGGGCCCCCCGAAAGAGTACAGTTGCGGGTGGTGGGAATCCTGTCCCCCTCTCCACCCAGCAACGCGAGGAGGAGATGGACACCGCCCAAGGATAATGGATCATCCCATCTCCATACTGCAGGCCAACGTCAACCACTGCGTCATCGCCCAGGACCTTCTGGCCCAGTCCATGGCGCAGTGGCAGACAACAGTGGCAGTAGTCGCCGAGCCGTACTACGTTCGCGACGTCCCGAACTGGGCCGGCGACCAAAGCGGCTTGGTGGCTATCGTCGCCCAGCGAGCGACCCCACCCTTCGACAGAGTGCGAAGGGGCCGTGGGTGCGTACTCGTTGTGCTGGGCGGTGCTGCAGTGGTTGGGGTGTACTGTCCTCCTAGCAGGAGCCTCGCCGAGTTCGAGCAGTTGCTCACAGAGGTCGGGGCTCTGCTGGCGGAAGTGCACCCCACCCCGGCTGTCGTGGCCGGGGATTTCAACGCTCATTCACGGGCGTGGGGATCTCCGGCTACCGATGCCCGGGGGGAGATGATGGTAGAGTGGGCGGTGTCTCAAGGCTTGGTGCTGCTAAACCAGGGGGCGGTCCACACACTTGTGCGGCCGCAGGGTAGCTCGATTGTTGACCTGTCGTTCGCCAGTTCTGCCCTGGCCCGACGCGTCAACAATTGGCGGGTCGTCGAGGGGGTGGAGACCGCGTCGGATCATCGGTACATCCGGTTCGACGTCGTCCCCGCCGCCACGGCGGATCGAGTGGAATTTGACCGCCCCTTGGTGGGGCAAGGTCCACGGTGGCGCCTCGGCACTCTGGACCGAGAGCTGGCCAAAGAAGCGGCTATCGTCGAGCGATGGGCTACTGTTTACGGTGGCCTGGACGTGGACGCGAGGTGCGAGTGGCTCGTCGGAGCGCTGACTCGCGTCTGCGACGCGGCGATGCAGAGGGCGAGGCCTGTCTCGCCTCGGAGGCGGGTGTACTGGTGGCGTCCCCACCTAGCCGGGCTGCGTACCGCAAGTTACGCGGCCCAGAGGCAGTACACTCGCAGCCGAAGGCGGGCTGTCCGAGACCTCGCCTGGGAGGAGCGACTGCACGCTGCGTACAGGGCCGCCCGTGAGGCCCTGAGTTCGGCGATCAAAGCCGCCAAGGAGGAGTCCTGGAGGGAGTGGCTCGAGAGTCTCGACCGAGACCCTTGGGGGCGCCCGTACAGGGTCGTGAGTCAAAAACTTCGGCCCTGGGCGCCTCCCCTCACCCAAACTCTCGAGCCGAACCTCCTGGACCGAGTGGTCAGTTCTCTCTTCCCGGTGAGGGAAGAGTGGGTCCCGCCGGGGATGGTAGCACCAAGCCAAGTGCCGGCAGACGAAGGGGCAATACCTCCCGTGTCCGAGGCCGAGTTAGGGGCCGCGATCCTGGCGCTCAAGTCCAGGAACCGCGCCCCGGGCCCGGACGGCATCCCGGGGAAGGTGATTGCCACAGTTATGCCGGCACTAGAAGAGGAGACGCTGTCCCTCATGTCGGAGTGTGTGGCGTCGGGGAGGTTCCCGCGACGATGGAAGACCGGCAAGCTCGTGCTTCTCAAGAAGCACGGGCGCCCAGCCGAGTCGCCGTCGGCCTACCGCCCCATCGTTTTGCTCGACGAGATGTGCAAGCTGTTTGAGCGGGTGCTCGCTGCGCGTCTCGTTGGTCACCTTGAGGGGGCGGGGCCCAACCTGAGTGACGGCCAGTTCGGATTCCGTCGCGGGAGGTCGACCCTCGACGCCATATCCCGGCTGCGGGACGGCATCGACGAAGCGGTCGCCGGGAGGGAGGTGTTGTTGGCTGTATCGCTTGATATAGCCAACGCCTTCAACACCCTCCCCTGGGCGACAATTGCGGAGGCGCTGAGGTACCACAATGTCCCGTGGTACCTCAGGCGCATCCTGGCGGACTACTTCGTGGACCGGGTTATCATCTACCCGACCCAACGCGGGGTGGTCCGCCGAACTATGGCGTGCGGCGTTCCGCAGGGGTCGGTCCTTGGGCCGCTTCTGTGGAACGTCGGGTACGATTGGGTCCTGCGCGGTGCTACTCTTCGGGGGGTCGGCGTACTTTGTTACGCCGATGATACCCTAGTTACCGCGCGGGCCCCAACGTTTAGCGACGCCGCCGTTCTCGCCACGGCAGGCGTCGCCCATGTCGTGCGCCGTATCGGGGCGCTGGGACTGAAGGTGGCCCTCGAAAAGTCCGAGGCCCTTTTCTTCTATGGGCCTCGGCGGCCGCCGCCTCGGGATCAAGCGATCGTGGTGGGTGGCACCTCCATCGCTGTCGGGAGCAGCCTGAAATACCTCGGGCTCGTTCTCGACAGTCGGTGGCGTTTCGCGGAGCATTTCCGGCGGCTGGCACCTAAACTGCTAGCGTTTGCCGGAATGCTCTCGCGATTGCTGCCCAACACTGGGGGTCCGGGGTCTGCCTGCCGCCGTCTCTACGACGGTGTGGTGCGCTCCAAGGCGCTCTACGGAGCGCCCATTTGGGAGGAGGCCCTCTGCCGTACGAATGTCGTGCTGCTGCGGCGACCACAGCGCGCCATCGCGCAGAGGGCCGCACGGGCGTATCACACCGTCTCTTATGAGGCGGCGTGTTTGATTGCGGGCAGTATCCCCTGGGATCTCGAGGCTGGCGTCCTTAAGAGGGTCTACGAGGAGGGCGCCCTGATGCGGCGTGTTGCAGGAGGTCGGCCGCTTCCGGAGGAGATCGATCGCTGGAGACAGGAGGCTCGCGATGTTCTCTTCCGGAAGTGGACCGATAGGCTGGCTGCTGCGAGGAGTAGCTTGCTGCTTGTGGGGGCCGTTCGGCCCGTCTTGCGTGAGTGGGTGGAACGGGGTCATGGGGCTCCCACGTATCACCTCACCCAACTTCTCACGGGTCATGGCTGCTTCGCCAAGTACCTGTGGGAGGTGGTGGGGGTGGAAGCGGAGCCCCGGTGCCGAAACTGCACCAGCGGCGACCCCGACACGGCACACCACACTTTGGCCGTGTGTGACGCGTGGGGCGGCCAAAGGGCGGCCCTCACAAGCATCATTGGTGTGGACCTCTCGCTGTCGGCCGTAGTTTCAGCTATGGCCGGCAGCGAACAGTGTTGGGCCGCCGTCGCCTCGTTCGCTAGCGAGGTGATGGCGGCAAAGAGAGAGGCCTTGCGGGAACGGGAGCGAGCTGGACTCTTCCGCCCCGCAGGCCCCCGGCGAGGGGACGCCGGCGAACGCAATTCGCCCGCGTCCCCGAATGAGAGTGGCCACGGGCAGTGGGTCGGGGGACCCGCTGCCCTTATGCTGATGTGGCGGAATGCGCCCCTGTGTGTTCCTGGGGTGCATTCTTGAGGTGAAAAACCCCCACCATTCCGGCCTGATTGCCGGGATGGTGGGGTCTTAAGTAGCGGGCCTACCAAGGGCGCCCCTAGCCGAGTCGCGGTGAGCAGACTATCCCGCGGCTCGGATTAGGCGAAGGAGGAACACCGTGGTGGTTTAGTGGGTAGTCTGGCCTTTGTCCAAGGCCAGGAGTCCCACACGAAGCGAGCCCCCTGCCCCCGCGGGGGGTGAGCGAAGTGCGTAAATGCATTCCACCACGTAAACAAAAAAAAAACAAAAAAAAAAAAAAAAAAACCACCGTGATCTATGCGTACCCATAAAGTTGACAGGTCCCTATCCTCAAGACCATGGAGACGGCGGCAGCAAATATCATCCCGGACATACAAGCATATCCCGGCGCGACTCATAAAGCTATGCTCGAGTTTGTACCCGGGGTACATTAGGTAGGCTGTATCGGCCGGGCATGATATTTGCGTCTCCGTCAGAAAAAGCAAGGTAGGCTGCACGGTCTCTAAGTGGAGATGGACCGCGTTAAGGTTGGAGTGTAGGCCCCTGATGTTGCAGAAATCCACATTCACTGTGGATGATGGTGCCGCTGTGGTAACGTTTCTCTTGCCTTTTTTGGTTTTCATGTTTGTTGAGATGGGGGGGGGGGGGGGGAAGGTAAAAAGAGATTCTGTGCCTCCAGTGTAGAAGACAAAGCAAGGCGTCCTATCCCCACAGACAAGTTGGGGTTGTGTGACTGGCTGGCGCGATGGGCGGAAGGGCCCCCGGTCCCCTCCCAGATACTGAAGCCAGGTCCACTCCGGTCTCCTAATCCGGCATGGCTACAGCACCGGGAAATTTACACAGGCTGCTGGTTCAGCCTCCTGGGGCGGAGATTAAGTAATCCCCAGGTTCGGGAACCGTACAGCCTGCGGGCGGCCAGCGGATAACCGTTTCACCGGGTCTCCCTGACCACCACGCCAACGTTTCACGCCCCCACCAGTCAGTGGGGTCAATTTAAGCCTTTGGTCTTCCTACTGACAGCACAGAACCTCTCCAGTGAGCTCTGGCTACCCTACTCACCGTCGGGAACACAACACAAGGTTATTATAACCGGGGTATTCTGTAGGGCGGAGGTACTTACCCAGACGAACTGCTCAATTTTGGACGGGAGATACCGTCATGTCCTTCCTCAAATGAAATCTTTGGCGTCGCGACGCCTATATAAGAGTGTCTCATTGGCGTTGCGGTGCCTATCTAAGAATGTCTATTTGGCGTTGCGGTGCCTATCTAAGAATGTCCATTTGGCGTCAATGTCAATGTAAGAGTGTCTATTTTTCGTCGCGACGCCTATGTAAGAATGTCTTTTTGGCGTCGCAATGCCTATCTAAGATAGTCTATTTGGCGTCGCGACGCCAATGTACGAATGTCAATTTAGCGTTGCGGTGCCTATGTAAGAATGTCTACTCGGCGTCGCGACGCCTATGTAAGATTGTCTATTTGGCGTCGCGACACCAATGTAAGAATATCTATTTGGCGTTGTGGTGCCTATCTTAGAATGTCTATTCGGCGTCGCGACGCCTATGTAAGAGTGTCTATTTTGCATCGTCTTGCCTATTTCAGTGTCTACTTGAGGTCGCGGTGCCTATCTAAGAGTGTCTATTTGGCGTCGCGGTGCCTATCTAAGAATGTCTATTTGGCGTTGCAACGCCAATGTTATAATTTCTCTTCGGCGTCGCGACGCCTATATAAGAGTGTCTAATTGGCGTTGTGGTGCCTATCTAAGAATGTCTATTTGGCGTTGCGGTGCCTATCTAAGAATGTCCATTTGGCGTCAATGTCAATGTAAGAGTGTCTATTTTCGTCGCGACGCCTATGTAAGAATGTCTTTTTGGCGTCGCGAGGCCTATCTAAGATAGTCTATTTGGCGTCGCGACGCCAATGTACGAATGTCAATTTAGCGTTGCGGTGCCTATGTAAGAATGTCTATTCGGCGTCGCGACGCTTATGTAAGATTGTCTATTTGGCGTCGCGACACCAATGTAAGAATATCTATTTGGCGTCGCGGTGCCTATCTAAGAATGTTTATTTGGCGTCGCAGTTCATATCTAAGAATGTCTATTTGGCGTCGTGACACCTATGTAAGAGTGTCTATTTTGCATCGTTTTGCCTATTTCAATGTCTACTTAGCGTTGCGGTGTCTATCTAAGAGTATCTATTTGGCGTCGCGGTACCTATCTAAGAATGTCTATTTGGCGTTGCAACGCCAATGTTATAATGTCTATTTGGCGTCGAGACGCCTATGTACGAGTGTCTAATTGACGTCGCAGTGCATATCTAAGAATGTCTATTTGGCGTTGCGGTGCCTATCTAAGAATGTCTATTTGCCGTCAATGTCAATGTAAGAGTATCTATTTTCCGTCGCGACTCCTATGTAAGAATGTCTATTAGGCGTCGCGATGCCTATCTTAGATAGTCTTTTTGGCTTCGCTACGCCAATGTACGAATGTCTATTTGGCGTTGCGGTGCCTATCTAAGAATGTCTATTTGGCGTCGCGACGCCTTTGTAAGATTGTCTATTTGGCGTCGCGACACCAATGTAAGAATATCTATTTAGCGTCGCGGTGCCTATTTAAGAATGTCTATTTGCCGTCGCAGTTCATATCTAAGAATGTCTACTTGGCGTCGCGGTGCCTATCTAAGAGTGTCTATTTGGCGTCGCGGTGCCTATCTAAGAATGTCTATTTGGCGTTGCAACGCCAATGTTAAAATGTCTCTTTGGCGTCGCGACGCCTATATAAGAGTGTCTAATTGGCGTTGCGGTGCCTATCTAAGAAAGTCTATTTGGCGTCGCGGTACCTATCTAAGAATGTCTATTTGGCGTTGCAACGCCAATGTTATAATGTCTATTTGGCGTCGAGACACCTATGTATGAGTGTCTAATTGACGTCGCAGTGCATATCTAAGAATGTCTACTTGGCGTCGCGGTGCCTATCTAAGAGTGTCTATTTGGCGTCGCGGTGCCTATCTAAGAATGTCTATTTGGCGTTGCAACGCCAATGTTAAAATGTCTCTTTGGCGTCGCGACGCCTATATAAGAGTGTCTAATTGGCGTTGCGGTGCCTATCTAAGAAAGTCTATTTGGCGTCGCGGTACCTATCTAAGAATGTCTATTTGGCGTTGCAACGCCAATGTTAAAATGTCTCTTTGGCGTCGCGACGCCTATATAAGAGTGTCTAATTGGCGTTGCGGTGCCTATCTAAGAAAGTCTATTTGGCGTCGCGGTACCTATCTAAGAATGTCTATTTGGCGTTGCAACGCCAATGTTATAATGTCTATTTGGCGTCGAGACACCTATGTATGAGTGTCTAATTGACGACGCAGTGCATATCTAAGAATGTCTATTTGGCGTTGCGGTGCCTATCTAAGAATGTCTATTTGCCGTCAATGTCAATGTAAGAGTATCTATTTTCCGTTGCGACTCCTATGTAAGAATGTCTATTAGGCGTCGCGATGCCTATCTTAGATAGTCTTTTTGGCTTCGCTACGCCAATGTACGAATGTCTATTTGGCGTTGCGGTGCCTATCTAAGAATGTCTATTTGGCGTCGCGACGCCTTTGTAAGATTGTCTATTTGGCGTCGCGACACCAATGTAAGAATATCTATTTAGCGTCGCGGTGCCTATTTAAGAATGTCTATTTGCCGTCGCAGTTCATATCTAAGAATGTCTACTTGGCGTCGCGGTGCCTATCTAAGAGTGTCTATTTGGCGTCGCGGTGCCTATCTAAGAATGTCTATTTGGCGTTGCAACGCCAATGTTAAAATGTCTCTTTGGCGTCGCGACGCCTATATAAGAGTGTCTAATTGGCGTTGCGGTGCCTATCTAAGAAAGTCTATTTGGCGTCGCGGTACCTATCTAAGAATGTCTATTTGGCGTTGCAACGCCAATGTTATAATGTCTATTTGGCGTCGAGACGCCTATGTACGAGTGTCTAATTGACGTAGCAGTGCATATCTAAAATGTCTATTTGGCGTTGCGGTGCCTATCTAAGAATGTCTATTTGCCGTCAATGTCAATGTAAGAGTATCTATTTTCCGTCGCGACTCCTATGTAAGAATGTCTATTAGGCGTCGCGATGCCTATCTTAGATAGTCTTTTTGGCTTCGCTACGCCAATGTACGAATGTCTATTTGGCGTTGCGGTGCCTATCTAGGAATGTCCATTTGGCGTCGCGACGCCTTTGTAAGATTGTCTATTTGGCGTCGCGACACCAATGTAAGAATATCTATTTAGCGTCGCAGTTCAGTGTCTACTTGGCGTCGCGGTGCCTATCTAAGAGTGTATATTTGGCGTCGCGGTACCTATCAAAGAATTTCTATTTGGCGTTGCAACGCCAATGTTATAATGTCTATTTGGCGTCGCGACGCCTATCTAAGAGTGTCTATTTGGCGCCGCGGTGAAATGTATGGTATATATGGCGTCGCTACGCCTATCTAAGAAATTCTCCTTGGCGTTGTGACCCTTATCTAAGAATGTCTCTTTGGCGATGCACTGTCTCACTAAGAATGTCTATTTGGCGTCGCGACGCCAATGTAAGAGTGTCTAATCGGTGTCGCGATGCCTATCTAAGAATGTTTTTTTGGCGTAGCGACGCCTATGTAAGAATGTCTATTTGGCGTCGCGGTGCCTATCTAAGAATGTCTATTTGGCGTCGCGACGCCAATGTAAGAGTGTCTGCTATGCGTCGCGATGCCTATCTAAGAAAGTCTATTTTGCGTCACGATGCCTATCTAATAATGTCTATTTGGCGTCGCGAAGCACTCGCACTTGCATTGGCACTCGCACTCGCACTCGCACTCATACTCATTCTGGCTCTGGTTACAGACATTCTTAGATAGGCACCGCGACGCCAAAAAGTTATTCTTAGATAGCCAACGCGACGCCATAATGACATTTATATATTTGCGTCGCGACGCTATTTCACATTGTTAGATAGGCACCGCGACGCTATTTCACATTCTTAGAAAGTCACCGCGTCGCCAATTAGTCATTCTTAGATAGGCACCGCACCGCCAAAGTCATTCTTAAATAGGCACCGCGACGCTATTTCATATTCTTAGATACTCACCACGACGCTATTTCATATTCTTAGATACTCACCGCGACGCTATTTCATATTCTTAGATAGTCACCGCGACGCCAATTAGTCATTCTTAAATAAGCACAGCGACGCCAAAATGACTTCCTAATATTGGCGTCGCGACGCCAATTAGTCATTCATAGATTGGCACTACGATGCCAAATAGACACTCCTATATTGGAGTCCCGATGCTATTTCACATTCTTAGATAGGCACCGCGACGCTTTGCACATCCTTGGATAGTTACCGCGACGCCAAAACGACATTCTTATGATGGCGTCGCGACATACACGAGGCGCATCGACATAAAACACAAGGCGCTACGACGCTCTATATCTATAACCACGACGTCTCAGCGTTTTACACAAGGCGCCTCGACGTATAAGTCAAGGCGCCGCGACGCTCTATATCTAAACTCACGACGTCTCGACGTATAACATTAGGGGCCACGACGCTCTATACCTATACTTACGTCGTCTCGACGTATAACACAAGGCGCCGCGACGCTCTATATTGTATTCTATCTATATTATATCTATATATCTGCTCTGTATTATATATATTACCGAGGATCTCAGAGATCATGTAGACATAGATAGGGAACGCAGGGCGTTGGCGGTGAGGTGTAACATGCTGGCCCGCAGGTTTGCTCGCTGTAGCAAAGAGGTTAAAATCACCTTATTTAAGGCATACTGCCAGAACCTCTATACGGGCAGTCTGTGGGTGAACGTTGCACTTAAGTCGCTGAACGTCTTGCGAGTTCAATATAACAATGCCTTTAGGGTGCTGTTGGGGTTGCCGCGCTATTGCAATGCGTCAGCGATGTTTACTGAGGCGAGAGTAGACGGGTTTCATGCCATCTGGCGCAAAAGATCCGCGTCATTGTTGAGCCGTGTCCGCGGCAGCTCCAACAGTATTCTGAGAGTAATAGCAGCGCGGTACGACTCACCCATAATGAAGCATATCACCAGCAGAGTGAAACCCTACATGGTCACATTAATTAATTGACTTAATATATTTGATTTGATTTATGTCGATTATTTGACTTATATTTGAGTTATATTTTATTATGAATTGACATTTTATTGACTATTGCATTTAGTATTAACCTGTGATACGTAATTTATTAATAATTGAAATATTTTAATTTTGTGAATTACAATTTTTAACTGACATCAAATCTAATGCAATAATATAATATCAATTGATAATAATTTCCTGATTTGATTTTATACTGTTGACATTTTGCATGCTAAATTGCTAACCATTGATGTAAGACAAATATTGTTACTAACAAATTGGGCCCGGTTGCCATCAATAAAATGATATTATTATTATCTATATCTATACCCACGACGTCTCGACGTATAACACAAGGCGCCTCGACGTATAACAAAGGGTGCCTCGGCGTATAACACAAGGCTCCACGACGCTCTATATCTCTACTCACGACGTCTCGGCGTATTACACAAGGTGCCTCGACGTATAAATCAAGGCGCCGCGACGCTCTATATCTATACCGACGACGTTACGACGTATAACCCAAGGCGCCGCGACGCTCTATATCTATACTCACGACGTCTCGGCGTATTACACCAGGTACCTCGACGTATAACTCAAGGCGCCGCGACGCTCTATATCTATACCGACGACGTTACGACGTATAACCCAAGGCGCCGCGACGCTCTCTATCTATACTCACGACGTCTCGGCGTATACACCAGGTGCCTCGACGTATAACTCAAGGCGCCGCGACGCTCTATATCTATACCGACGACGTTACGACGTATAACCCAAGGCGCCGCGACGCTCTATATCTATACTCACGACGTCTCGGCGTATTACACAAGGTGCCTCGACGTATAACTCAAGGCGTCGCGACGCTCTATATCTATACTCACGACGTCTTGGCGTATACACCAGGTGCCTCGACGTATAACTCAAGGCGCCGCGACGCTCTATATCTATACCGACGACGTTACGACGTATAACCCAAGGCGCCGCGACGCTCTATATCTATACTCACGACGTCTCGGCGTATTACACAAGGTGCCTCGACGTATAACTCAAGGCGCCGCGACGCTCTATATCTATAGGTACTCACGACGTCTCGGCGTATTACACCAGGTGCCTCGACGTATAACTCAAGGCGCCGCGACGCTCTATATCTATACCGACGACGTTAAGACGTATAACCCAAGGTGCCACGACGCTCTATATCTACAGGGTGTATTTTTGAAACGGGGCAGTAAGGGCAACTTCCTTAACCGTTGCAGTTACAGCAAAACGTTCTTAAAAGACCTGCCCTAACTTTTTGGGACATTTTGAACTGCATTCACAGATTTTGTAAAAAACTTAGAGTTAGCAAAAAAAATGCAAAAGTTCAAAAATTTTTTTTTTATGCCATTCGATTCTATTTCATGTGGGGATCAAAAAACTCTATGGGACCATTTTAGCTTTCAGTACTAGAAAAGACAGAAATCGCCAAAAACGTTTCCCATACATTTCGTACGGAAATAAACACCTCAACAAAGTCTAGGGAACAAGATGACCCCAATTATTTTTTTTCGTGTAAATCTTGTTTTGCAAATAACTGGCAGCAAATAAATAAAAATAGAATAAAGTAGATTACAGAGTTGTTCGAAACTTAAAAATAAATTTAAATAAGTAATGATTTTCGAATATGGAGGGAAAACTTTTAAAAGTGTTTGATTGTGCAGTTTCTCTGAGGCAAAATAAAAATTATTATTTTTTATTGTAAATAACGTTTATTATCAATAATTCGTCTTTTACGTATGGTTTGTGCATTTTTGTGACTGTAGTCATCATGTCACGTCGTCATTTAAGTCGCGAAGAGATGTTAAGGGCTGTTGGTATGCTGCAAGCTGGACGAACTCAACGCGACGTAGCGGATGCTATCAACACCCAACCAAGCGTAATTTGCAGATTATGGGCACGCTACAGGTCTACAGGGGATGTTGCCGAACGTCACAGGGGACGAAATAGGGTTACTACCCCGCGACAAGATCGTTTCTTGCAAAATTCCGCAAGGCGGCAACCCACGATTACTGCTCGTCAGTTGGTCGCAGGCCTCCAGTCTCAGCATCAAGTGGTTATTAGCGATCAAACTGTCAGGAGAAGACTACACGAAGCCAATCTTCATGCTCGCAGACCGCTTACGGTTCCAGCTCTTCGACGTGGAAATCGAGGTCGTCGCTTATTGTGGGCTAACGCACATTTACAGTGGACCGACCATCGATGGGCACGGATTCTGTTTTCCGACGAATCTCGCTTCGGTTTTCATCCTGATTCGAGAAGAGTGCGTGTATGGCGAGTTCCTGGACGTCGGAGTCGTCTCCAGAATCCGCAAGAAGTTCATCCTTACCAAGGTGGAACAATCATGGTATGGGCTGGAATTCGCCTTGGTGGAAGGACCGACCTCGTTTGGATACGGGGCAATTTGAATGCAAACCAATACATTCAGGAGGTTAAACACCCCATGGTAATCCCTCATCGACAGCAGTTCGGTCAAGATTTTATGTTCATGCAAGATAATGCACGGTCACACACCGCGAGGGTAGTGGTCAATGCGTTAAGCGAGCACAATATGACGACGTTGGAATGGCCTGCTCAGTCTGCCGACCTCAATCCCATAGAGCATGCCTGGTATTTGCTTGGGAGAAGAGCTTTCAGTGATTTTTTGGAAAATCTGAACACTGAAGAACAACTTTTTTTACACCTTCGCAGTGTATGGAGCCATATTCCACAGACGATGATTGACAATCTCATACTAAGTATGCCACGCCGTTGTCGAGCTGTTGCTAATGCTTTAGGAGGTCCTACAGATTATTAAAAACGTTTAAAGTACGGTTAATTACTGTATTTCTTACTACCTCGTTATTTTTGTGCCTAATCATAGAAGGTTGTAATACTCAATATTGGCACTATTCAATACTTTCTTAAAAAAAAAAATTTTGGTATGAAAATGTTTTTATTAAAATTAAAATTAAAAACAGTATAAAAATACCCTTCTATTCATATAAAACACTCACTATTACAAGAAAGGGTTTTTAAATAAAAACTAGAAATGTCCTTGTTCCCTAGACTTTGTTGATGTGTGTATGATAAATCAACTCGACACTCATAGGTCAGGTAAAATTTTGAACTTTTTTAAATAAAAAAAATCATTTAAACATTTAAGAAATTGGTTTATGAAATAAATTGCTCAAAATGATTTCCATTTTCACGAATACATAAGTCTATCCTTTTTTGCACTGAACGAATGGCGGCTAATAATGTTCTGGGATGAATATTACGTAAAATGGTCATTAATGCATCCTTGAGCTCTTGAACACTGGCGTACGTCGTCTTATACACCTCGTTTTTCATGAAGCCCCATAAAAAAAAATCAAGTGGTGTTAGATCGGGGCTACGAGGTGGCCACTGTGTTGGACCATGTGTACCTATCCACTGTGTACCGAATAGGCGGCTCAAATTGGAACGTGAAAGGTGACTGTTATGTGGCGGAGCACCATCTTGTTGAAAATGAACTTTTCGCAATTCCGACAGGGGCCATTCGTCCATCTCGTTTTCAAGATGGTGTAAAATGACTTCATTATACATGGCAGAATTCAGTTTCCCTTCATAAAATTCCACAATTATGACTCGATTGGACATTATACCACACCAACAGTTGAATGAGAAGCGAACCTGATTATGACTTGCCGTAACTCTTAGTGGATTTTCTTTGGACCAATAGTGGTGATTTTTTCTGTTGTACATACCGTTATTGGAAAAATTCGTTTCGTCTGACCACAGTATGTAATTTAAAAATTCATGATCTCTGCTTATTTTTCCTCTTAGCCATCTGCAAAAAGTAAGCCTTCGAACATCATCACCCGGATGTAACACTTGAACTATGCGCCCATATCGATAGCACTTGTAGCCGTATTTCTTCCATATCTTTATCACAAGGGAGTGGGATACACCTACTTCAAGGGCGACTTGCCTGGACGACACCTCTGGATATGCTTCGACATAAGTCAGAACCGCAATCTCCGTGTCCATGTCCACACGAGGCTACCGCTTTCTTTTGAAAGAACCCTGCAATTCCAGGTTTTTCAAAAGATTTGTAATAACCTTTCTTGTTGGCACATGCCGCAACGGATACTTGTTGCGGTACCACACTAATGCAGCTCCCGCATTTCGATTATTGACAAAATACGCTTCTAATAAGTCAATTTTTTCACGATTAGAAGACATTTTAGCGAAAATCCTTAATTAATAACTCATACGAAGTGTCTCAGCTGAAACTAAGTATAACACACAGATTTTCAAATCAAATTCGAAATTTGAGGTTAAAAATTCTTTTTATTTACTTTAAAGTCAATTCTACCCACTTCCTGGCCATAACAAAAAGTTAGACCATCGTAGAAATTTGTTTCTGTTGCCGAAATGTATGGGAAACGTTTTTGGCGATTTCTGTCTTTCCTAGTACTGAAAGCTAAAATGGTCTCATAGAGTTTTTTGATCCCCACATGAAATAGAATCGATTGGCATAAAAAAAAATTTTTAGACTTTTTGCATTTTTTTTGCCAACTGTAAGTTTTTTACAAAATCTGTGAATGCAGTTCAAAATATGTCAAAATGTTAGGGAAGGTCTTCTAAGAACGTTTTGCTGTAACTGCAACGGTTAAGGTACTTGCCCTTACTGCCCCGTTTCAAAAATACACCCTGTATACTCACGACGTCTCGACGTATAACACAATCAATGAAAATACACTATAACGTCAAAATGAAATAAAGTAAAAAAAAAAATAGGTACGATTAACTACAACTTTACATTTAGTCACAAAAACATATTAGTCATCATTCACAAATACTTCCACTGTGTAGTAACACTTTTCCAACAGCAAGGACTTTAACTTTTTCTTAAAGGAATAGGTTTTATAGACATCAAGCTTAAGTCACTAGGCAGACTATTAAATAGTTTTATTGCTTGATGTTTCGCACTATGTATCACAACGTTAATTCTCGGATTCTATGTAGCTTTGAAATGGTTGCTTCGAGTGCTTTCACGTGTTACTCTTTCATCTTCCGTTTCATAATCCCTTATGTGTTTTGCAAAATCACTTAAAACTATTAAAATATAGAGGCAAGGCACGTTTAGTATGGACAGGTTTTTAAAATGCTCCCTACAAGATTCCCACTGTGGAATACGGACTATTGTTCTTATAGCCCTTTTCTGCAATATAAATGCCTTTTTACAGTTATATTTAAAGCTATTACCCCAAAGCTGAATGCTGTACCTTAACCTGGACTCAACTAATGCAAAATACACCATCTTTAGGTGATCAACACTGACTTCAGCTCTTAGAGCAACGCAAGCTGATGAAATTCATCCATCAATGGCATCCAGTTCATCTTTCCAATTTAGTAACGAATCAATGTGAACGCCCAGAAATTCAACAGTATCTACAGAATCTACCCTATCGCCGTTGAGCATAATATTGATAGTGTCGCAATTACGTGATGTAATTTTAAATACCATAACGCTTGTTTTCTTTCTATTTATTATTAAGCTATTAGCTGCAAACCAATTCTGAAAATCAGTCAGCGACGTATTTATTTTACAGCCCAACAATTCCATACTACTGGCACTGACTACTGCATTTGTATCATCTGCAAAAACTACCAATTGAGCATCCGCGTTCAACCGCTTCGTGTAATCTATCATATCGTTCATAAAAACAAGGAAAAACACAGGTCCAAGGATCGATTCTTGTGGGACACCAGTCATCACGTTATGTACTTTGGATCTATATACCCGTTGACAACCAATTTTATCAATTGATTTAATTTTCACATACCTCGTCCTATTGCCCATTTCTATTGAGATGGGACACAAGACGAATTTTTATTAATTTTTCAAAATTTTTAGATAGGGTTGGCAAGACAGAGATGTGTCTGTAATTCTTTGGATCCATCGCATCGCTCTTTTTGTGAATCGGAACCATTTTGGCCCATTTCAACTGTTCAGGAAAAATTCCAGCTTCGCAACATTGATTGAAAAAACATGATAGTGGGAAAGCTAATACCTTTATATGATGTTTAATTACTGTAATGGGTATTTCGTCATAAACACTTGAAGTCTTGTTAACCATACCTCGTACTAACTTTCCAACTTCCTCCGGTGTAATAGAAGAAAAGACCATGTCCTTAACGATCCCGCGACCACTATCTTGAAGAAAAGTATTTGAATCATTGTTTTGTCTGTCATTTGTAGTATGTTTATTATTATTATTAAACTGTTCAGCAAATATACGTGCAACCTCCCCGGGGTTCTCGACCTTTTCCATATTATTATTATTAATACTAAAGTTCTTAAACGCTTTTTCACTAGTTTTGTTTCTATGGCGATTAACAACTTGCCAGATTTCCCTACGAACATTTTTAGCGTTTTCCAATTGCCTAACTACAGCATTTCTTTTGCCGCCTTAATAACCCTTCTGAATAACCTCACATAGTTTTTTCTATAAGTTAGAACACTATCATTAATACAATTTCCATTATGCATGCAGAGAAATCGTTTCATTTTGCTAGAAACTCTTATGCCTTTTGTTGCCTATGGAATGCAAGTATGTTTCCCACCATTATTTATTTTTCCGATTTTTTTCCTGAAGCTACTTTTAAATATATTATTAAATTTATAAAGAAAAGTGTTTATTGCCATTGATGACCACTCAGCGTTCAATATGAATTTTTCAAATGTTTCATGACTTCTTTTATTGAATACTCTTTTTTCTACCCTAATTGTTGCATTACGTGCAGATTTTCTATCTGTTAATTTTGCTAGCGATAACTCACACATAATACCAGCATGCCCGTCCGATAAACCTTTATGATCCACATTTATTTCATGTATACTCTGATCGTTCACATTGGTCAAGAAATCATCAACACAGGATGTTCTACTGTTTCGGATCAAAGTAACATTTTGCACAAGAACGTCGACGATACTGTGGCGAATAAAACTTTAAAGGTGTACGTGTACCTGTACCCAAATCAATTGATTCATTCAAACCAATATTAAGTTTTTTTTTTATATTAAGTTTTATTTTTTCCTGGTAATCATTTATTTTTGATTTCAACATAGTATTCTCGATATTCAAGTTCTCCACCTCTGTGTACGCGGATTGTAGCTCTAAATTAAGACTGTTCAATGTATTCTTTAATTCAATTAATTCTTCACTACAGAGAGGACTACTCGTATTAGGTGGACTATGATATGACATGTTCAGTTCACACTCGCTATTATTAATGTCCAATTTTTTTCTCATTAGTCGTCTGCTACGCAATCACCTTCCATGTTGTCCATCCAACACAAATTAATGTCAATTTAATGTCCTAAGTTTCCCTTTGCATACTAGATGTCGCCGCCAACATAGACTGATTGTCATATTATAATCATGGTTGCGCTTGCGCCATAAGTTGTCTATCAGTTATGTTAATAGTTCATATGACTCAAACTAGATGGCACAGACTTAATGTTTACCTTTTTAAATGGACTTGAAGAAAAAACGAACTTTAAACTTAATTTAAATGTATTTACACTGTTACAAGCTACAGAAATTACATTAAGTTGGATATGAATCGACTACATGATATACAAAACTAGGTACTGACCTATACTTATATATTACTGTTTCCTTTCCCTTTCTGTCACAAACATATGTAGACCACACAGAAGATTTTTAAAAGAGGTAAAATGGAGCGTCACGTACATAAAATAATCTAACAATCTTTATTATTATAATATTCTAATAACGTGGATCGAAACTTGAGCAGCGAGTCTGCATAAATATCCACAATATCACTACTTTCATTTGCTGACCTAGAGAACCTCGGGATTGGCGAGTTAGCGCAATAAGCTGTTCTACGTAGTGGTGGGTAGAAGGGAGTGATACAATTACGAGGGTATCTGGCGGGCACTCGAAAATTAATCTTGCTTAGGAATTGTGGTTATGCAGGACCTTAAACATAAAAACGTTATCATTAAAATCTCTACGATCTGACAATGAAATCATTCCAGACTGCATGAGTCTTGCGTGGTAGCTAATCCTTTTATTAGTGAAGTTACGGTATGATAAATGCCATAAAAATATTTTTTGAATGCTTTCTAAACGCATCGAGTGAACGGCAAAATGTGGTCTCCAAACCACGCTGCAATTTTCCAGAATACTGCGGACTAAACTGTGGTCTCTGTTAATCTTCTTCTATTTCTCGCTATTTTGAATAAAGAATCCCGAAGTCGTCTATCACAATATTTCGCTTCTGTCCGGAGTTTATGATACTACCATTAATACTTTATTGATGCAAAGTATTAAACAGGAAAATATCAAGGATGAATGAAGCCTGAGTCGTATGTCACTTATCCATAGAATGTATTGTTTTGTTAGAGTAAGTGGCATACGATCACGGCTATCCTTGATATTTTCTTGTTTAATACTTTTTAAAGCGTGATTTAAAAAAATTAAAAAAGTTTTAAACTTATTTTTTTATTAATATTATTTTAGAGCAAGCAATAAGTGCTTGAGGAGTTATGAGGGAACAGATGAACCTACATACATACATACATACATAGCCTGTCCCTCCTTTTGCTTCGCCGTAGTCGGGTAACGAGTAGGCAGACTACTGCACGACAACACGTTCCCAAGACTTGGCGCCATGTGCACCCTTGTGCTGTGGATGCTCATGCTCGGGGGGCGGGGGGGAGGAATCACAAGGCAGGTTTAATTGGATTATTTACTTTTATTACTTAAACTTATTGACTTATCTCTACTTGCACATCGCCTACAGTCTTGTGACGAACAATAACAATATACTGGCAATGTTCACGAATACTTTGGAGCTAAGTATCGAAATTGTACTCATTACAGAATCTCTCTTTGATATGTAACGCCTTTGTTAAGTATAGCATATTCACAGATATCAATGACTGGAACCAAATGTTCAGTAACCTACCGTGCGAAGCGCACTTGCTCTGAGCGCCTCCGCCTGCGTCTACATTGGGTACAAGGTTACTGTAGGTGCCTACTGCCTACATGCCACTTGTTTGTAGTGAGCAGATACCCACGATCAACGGTTGTAATGTCACAACACAACAATAGGTACTTGTTCAATAAATCACAATAGTTTGGCACAAGTTCTACTACAAATAAGTAGTTTAAAGTTACATTATGTACAAAAGTACTGGCATTGGTACCCAGGACCTCTGGTCAGACGCCCGTCGGCTGCCTCCCATGGTACTTCCTGCTGCTGCTCCCTCAATGTAAACAAATGGCTTCCTATATCTATTTAGACAATATCTATCGATAAAAAAATCACATCATTTCCACAACACAATGTCGAATGTTGCCACTAACAATCAACTACAGTTAGTTATTGGTTTTGTGGAGCGCGCCTCGCCGACATACGACGGCTCTCAGTATTAGTGGTACTAGTTAGCCCACATAAATCATACATTAAGTAGATTAAATTAAATTAAATTATAAAAAAAACTAAACGAATGAGCAATTTGCAGTTTTTACAAAAAATACAAGTCTTCCAACGACAAAGAATGCCAGCGGACTGCCCTTAGTCCTTAAGACCCAACCTAGCATCGGTGCCGCAGCAGGTATGTTTGACCCTGGCTTTCTCTTATCACACAGTTCACTAGCAGTCAGGGAATTATTTAAATACTTGCGCTCTCTTAGCGAGAGGCGGGCTGCCTCACAACGTGCGCCGCGCGTGCGGGACGCCGCGCGTCGCCCGTACCGACTACTGAGTACTGAGTACTGAGGGCTGTAAGAGTATACCGTGTACAGAACTGCATTAGATACTTATCATTTGATCGTTAAGTATACAAGGTGTATTTTTGAAACGGGGCAGTAAGGGCAAGTACCTTAACCGCTGCAGTTAGGTACACCAAAATTATGCACATGTACAATTACGAACAAGCTGGATATACACTTGACCAAAAGGAGAGAAAACAAGTTTTAGACATGGATAAAAGCAACTATCAGTTCTAGCAACTGCCTGCCTGATTAAATAATAATAATAATAAAAATGATTTTGTGCCAATCGATCCAAATACATGTGGCTGTAAGCGACGATTTTAGTTTTGAGTACTAAAAAATAAGATATATAGAAATCCCCAACAAATTTCTGGTGAAATTCTTATTGTCAAACTAATGTGAACTAATACGAATTGGCTCAGCGCACACTAAGAGACACTATAAAATATTCGAAACTTATTCGAAATATGTTGGTAAAAATTCTTTTTATTTACTTTTCAGCCAATCCTACCCACTTTCTACCCAGACCAAAGAAGTATGACCATTGTAGATTTTGGCGATTTGTGTACCTACTCAAAACTCAGGTGGTCACTCAGGTGGTCTCTCAGTCTTTTAATCCTCACTTGAAATATGATCGATTGGCACAGAAAATTTCATTTGAATTTTTGCTTTTTTTCTTACTGACTGTAAGATTTTGCCAAAATCTGTGAACGCAGTTCAAAATATCTTAACACCCAGGGAAGGTCTCCTACGAACATTTCGGTGAAACCACAACAGCTAAGGTACCTGTCCTTACTACCCCAATGCGATACACACATCGGGCGAAATAGACGCCGGATTGGAATACTTATAAATTATGAGAATTCAGGTGGGCGAACACGAGTCGCTCCAGGAGCAGATCGGGAGCGGCAGCTGGCTGCGATGCGCCTGGAGGACCCGCGCCCGCCGGCGCGCGCTGCGGGCCGCGTCACAGCAGCGCGGCGCGCTCGGGCGGCGGCGAGCCGGGCGGCGCGCCCGCCAGCAGGTTGGCGTGCTCCTGCGGACACACACCACTCAGCGCCGCGCGCACTCACCCTCTCACCCGCTCACCCGCTCACCCGCTCACCCGCTCACCCGCGTGTATCATACACCATGCTATGTTTGCACTTGTCAATCTAAACATTCACAATTACATACGTGCCTAAATTTGTAACTGGTACCTATGTAATTGTGAATGACACTATCTTTAAATGAAGTTAGGATGGTAAATAGCAGCCTCTAGTAGGAGCGTAGCTAGGTAGGTGTGCGGGGCGGGGCGGGGCGGGGCGGTCAGCGGGGCAGCAGCGCGCGGCGCGCGGGGCGGACGCGGGCGCGCGTTACCTCGGCTCGGGCGGGCGCGCGCGCGGCGTACATGCTCTCGTACACGGGGTTGGCGAAGTGGTTGCCGCCGTTCTGAAACACACGAGGCTCACTGGCGCTGGTGGAGGACACGCCGCCGGCTCCGATCTACCGGCGCCGGCGACTGCCCCCGCCCGCATCTAGCCGCAGCCAAGCGACATGTCCAGCGTGTCGTACGTTTACTCGTACCTATTTAATTACGCACGTTATGAAATTTTGATCATTAGTCTATAGCGTCCTCCCTGCAGCTGAAAAAAGAGTACAGCCTTACTTAATGCAATAGCTGCTATCTCACGCCTGTCCTCGCAGGACTTTCCTCCTCCGCCCCTACAAGTGGTAGCGTAGCATTCTGTTTGTTTGCTACGTCGCGTCGGTGCTATCTATTAGGTACATTCGGTCAAGTTCGGACCGCGCGTACTGCAACGCAAAAGTAAGTTCCATGGTGTAGTCGCGGTAGGTAAGTCCCAAACCGTTATATAATTATGATAAGTTATGTGTGCATTACATATTGGCTCTCGCTCGTACGTCACGCTTGTTAAAATCCACGAACAAGTCCGTAATAGCAGTAGGTAGTACTATTATTAATTTTTTTAGTCAAACCAAGAACAAATAAAGAGATCGAAAACGATGCAATGATTAGAGTTTATCAAATGCAATTGATTAACGGTGACATCGGAATATCTTTGTTTTTAGAAAAACTACGTGGATTTTTTATACCTTCAGTACTTATATCTTTTCCATTAGAGAACTTGCGTTAGAGAATTTGTTTTGTATGTACTAACATACACACACACACATACACATAACATACGTAACAAACATACAAAACAAATAAACAAAAAAATAAGGAAAAATCCATCACATAGTAATAGTTTATACATTTTTTATATAATAAAATCCCTTTTTCTATGTACTGCATTTTT
Source organism: Eilema griseolum (assembly GCA_963662185.1). Taxonomy (NCBI): domain Eukaryota; kingdom Metazoa; phylum Arthropoda; class Insecta; order Lepidoptera; family Erebidae; genus Eilema; species Eilema griseolum. The sequence continues at coordinate 99,161 of OY759254.1, forward strand.
TTTTATTTTTATACCCATACTCAAAAATATTCTATGTAATTAATTAATATTGTATATAGTTCAATGAAATTATTTTGTTATGTTCACTAGACTTTCCATATCTAGATAGTACTCAGTAACAGAACAGATGGGAATAGTGGAGACAAGTCCGGTGTATCCAAGACAAGTCGCAGAACTAATGGGAAAAAAATACCAGTAGTTCTGTCAACAGAACTACTCAACAGAACAGATGGGAATAGAGGGTCTGTAATAGCAGTAGGTAGTACTATTATTTATTGTACTAATAGCTACAAAGCGGCGCGCGAGGGTCAGCACTCAGCACTCAGTAGGAACAGCGCCATCTGCGTCCACGTCATTTGTACAGTTCACGAAGTTAACCAGTTCCGGTACGGCGCGCGGGCGGCGGAGGCCCGCGCCGCCGCGCGCAGTAGGTAACAAGTAACAGGAAAATGTGCGCCCAATTCAAGGTTTTTATTATAAACGAGTTTAGCGAGAAGTCACACTCACAAGTTTTGTGTATTTTTAGCTGTTAATACAAAGAGACAATACTATAATAAATCTCATAATAATGTCAAAGTGTAGGTATGGGACCGTACACATTCGCGCGTATTAAGAGAACCTGCGCAACTCAACTCAACACCTCAACAGTCTGTCTGTCCGTCTGTCTCAGAACTGACTCGTCTGTTGATAGACTTGTTAGTAAGTCAACTCAGAGCATCACCAATCACGAGCATCCTTTAAACTACTAAGTAATTATTATACAAAGGTCGTTCGAGCGCGCCCACAATAATGTAAACAAATATAACGCTTGAATGTACCCACACCAAAGGGCAGTCGGTTAGGTTCTTAACTATAGGTAAACAATGTTGCAGCAACCTTTATAATAAACATATAATACACAAATAAACTAGGCCAACCTTAGATTAATTAAAAAAATCATCTAAAAGACCACCTAACTGACTAACTAGTGGTTGAATTTCGTTATTAGTCTTTACCTAAAAAGATTTTTAAAATAATATTAATAAACGGAGTTTTTAAATAAAACATATTAAAAAGACACATCAAGATTGTTAATATTTAGTTAAGTACATAACCGAATGGAGCATAGTTTGAACACCTAATGTGTGCTTTGCCAGGTATAATTAATTCATAAGGTCGTTGATGCGTGCGGCGCAGGCGCATGTACCGGTCATTATGTTTATTGACGTATTATATTTATTGTTTACCTTTTAGTGCCTTTGAGGTTTTTAAACGAGATTACAATAATCTACATGCTAGAAAAATGCGAGAATACCATAATTTTAATCTTTACTTTGAATAAAAAAATGTACGAATCTAATCGGTGCGGACTTTTGATATTCCTTGTACTTATTACGATGTATGTAAGGCCGCTTTTTTTTTTTTTTTTTACGTGCGCAAAATCCCCACGGATACCTCCCCACCGGAGCCGGTGGAGGAGGTTATGTCGGACTCGAACCGACTAAAACGCACGCCGCCTGTGGGTCGTTTTGGTTGCCGAAGGTGAGGTTGACAGGCATATCCCTCGCACCCCGGCCGACCCAGGGCCATCTCTCACGATCTGGCCCTCTTCTCGGGTGTGGGGACTACAGAGTCCCCAACTCGTCCCCGGAAACGGGGAGGCGCACCACGCGCGCCACCACCGCGGCCTGCTTCTGCCAGGGTGACAGGCGGCTTCACCTGTCACCCCCAGGCCGGCGCTCATGGGGGGCGGAGGTCGTTCATCGACCTCCGACGCCCGAGTTGCCTTCGTACGCGGGCAGCTTGTCTTGCGATCCTTCGTCGCTCCCGCTGCCGCTCCCGCCCCGCCTCCTCCTTCACGAGCATTACTTGCTCGCAGAAGGAGGCGCCGGCCGCCCACGCATCCGCGCAGCGAACCATCGCCGCGAGCAAGGTGGAGAGCGTGAGAACCCTCACTCCCAGGGCCGCCACAAGCTCCCGCCTCGGCGTCTCCCACGCCGGACACTCGGTGAGCGTGTGCGGACCTGAGTCCTCGCTCGCGTCGCTGTGATGGCACTCGGACGTTGGCTCTTTCTGCATCCGACGCAGATACTTTCCGAAGCATCCGTGCTCGGTGATCATCTGCGTCAGACGGTACGAGAGGCTGCCGTGTGGCCTCTCTAGCCACTCCCCCATGATGGGTCTTACCGCCGTTACTTCCGCCACCATTTCCCTGTGGAGCCGGGATCTCACGGCCCGAATTTCTTCGGGCTCGGGATCGTGACCCCGCTCCCGCGCCGCCCTTCGGAACCGGTATAGCGCCGAAAGGCATCTCGCTTCCAGGATCCATGGTGGCGATCCGGCGAGGAGACTCGCCGCGTTGAATGATATCGTGCGGTACCCCCTTATGATGCGGCACGCCAACTTCCGCTGCGGACGCTGCAGCAGGAGCATGTGCCGATCACTCAGGGTGTCCGCCCACACGGGACACCCGTACAGGGCCATGGACCGCACGACACCCGCGTAGAGTCTCCTGCAGGAGTCCTCCGGGCCCCTCAGGTTGGGCAGTAGCCGCGCCAGAGCGTTGGCTGTGCCCGCCAATTTGGGGCCCAGACTTCGGAAGTGCTTCCCGAAGTCCCACCGGCCGTCGAGCACGAGCCCCAGATATTTCATCTGGGGCTTGATGCCGATGAGAGTGCCTCCCACTGATGTAAGGCCGCTACCGATGTTCAGCTCTATGAGAACTTATGCAAGCTTACCATTTTATTTCTTTTATTTTGACTGGATTTTTATACATCATTTTAACTCAACGGCTTATTTACATTTTGCATGGTATATGGTATTGAAATTTGATTATTTAGCTAATTACAGAGTTTCATGACATTTGTATAGATAGATAGGCCATTAAATTTGACGTGACGCAGAAGCAGTTTGACGAAATTATAAAACTACAAAACTAACCATACAAAATACATTAAAACAAGCTTAAAGGTAGCAAGAATGACACAGAATAAATAAAAAACAATACCTCAAAAACTAAAGTAACATCGTCTCACAAACGTATTCACTCGTCGTTGATCGCCGGCGAGCAACTCCACGACTTGGCTGCGGTAAGATGCCTTCGACAGATGAAACAAATCTATAGTTTCAAATTTGTCTGTACAAATACGAGGCAGTCGAGACATTCAGTACTTTTACCACAATTGGTACGACGACAGGGTATACTGAACAAGTGAGTATGTCTAGTGCGGGACTTCTTTTTTGAAAACTATAATTTACAAAAGAGAGTTCCAAGACAAATTGAAGAGGTTTCTGTTACAAGGGTGTTATTATTCAGTTGATGAGATATTTAATAAATAGATTTTATACTGATACCAGTTTTTACGTGTCATGATATTTTCTACTGCTTTTGATTGTTGTTTTTCTTATGTTTTTTTTGTATATGCAATGTATGTGTACAAACCATGTTCAAACACAATGTAAAAATTGTTAATGAATAAATACTGAATACTGAATACTGGATACTGAATATGAGCAGAACTCTATAGTTGGAAGGAGATCAGAACTATCCATCCACACGTACAATACTATACGAGTACCGTTGAGAGACAACAGATCACAATGTCTACAGTCCAGGGAGTAGGAGGTATGGCGTCCTTTACACTTAAAGTTTAGGAATTTGACGAATCCTTTCTTAATTAAGCTTTGCTAATTATACTATTAATGTGCTGAGAGAATAGTAATTTGGAATCCAGGTACATACCCAGATCTGTATGAATATTGGATTGAGTATTTTGATCGACTAAAGCTAATAATTTGACATTTAGAAACGTTGACGGTGATGTTATATTGTGAGTAATACTGGTATAAAGAATGAAGGTCATTTTTTATACGACTTAGGTGGCAGACCCACCTGATGTGAAGTAGTAACCGTGGCCTATGGACGTGTGCGACACCAGAGGCGTTACACTGGCGCTGCCGACCGTGTAGAAACCGTCCAACCCTTCTAACCCCATATTGTAGGCACTGGGAAAAACCACAGCATTCCATAGTTGAGTGCGTGATGGTCTGAATCAGTTCATAACCCAGTCTAGATCTAATACGCATAATTATATATTTTCATGTCATTCGCGAAGGTGTTCTGCGCTTTTAAAACATGATTGTATGTCATAAAGATAGGCACAGTAAAAGAGTGGTCCCAACAGAGATCCCTGGGGAACACCAGAGGGGGTATTTATAAAGTCTGATCGAAAGGCACGAGCAACGATCGCATGAAATCGGTTTTATAAATATGATCTTATCCATCTAAGTAAGTACCCATGAATGCCGAAGTTTTGCAATTTTGCAAGCAGAAAGACATGATCCACTCGGTCAAATGCTTTTTCAAAATCTGTGTAGATCACATGAACCTGACCACTTGTTTCCATGTTAGTTAAACCATAGCTATTAAACACAGCTAGGTTTGATATTGTTGATCGTTTTTAACGAAGCCATGTTGTCTTTGACCTATGCCATTAGTTACTATGGGTAGATACTCCTGTGGACAACTTTTTCGAAAACTTTGCTAAGTGTGTCGAGATTCGATATAGGGCGATAGTGTTTTTTATTTCTGATTTAGGACCCTTCTTGTGCACTGGGACTACGTGGGCAATCTTCTACTTAGATGGAAATACACATTCAGTTAAAGATTAATTAAAGAACAATGTTATAGTGTGTGCCAAACTATCAGCACAACCACGTACGAACATCGCAGCAGACCACCCTCACCGGGTTTTATCTAAAGTGCGAAAGAAAATAATCCGGTCAAAAGTCACAGAGGAGAGTGAGAGTGCGGCTAACACCGATAAGTACCTTCTTCGGCTTCGTGCCTAGCACTCAGTGCATGGCTACAGCTTAGATTATTAATTGAATTAATAATTATGAATAATAATCCTCTCCCTGGAGTCCTAACCAACGGTAGCTTGGTCCCTGTACCCGATACCGTAGGGCACTATGTTTTGTATTTTTAAATACTTATATCTATTTACATTTTTATAAATAGAAATATGTATTTAAAATACAATTTATATGAATGTTTTAATGAATAAAGTGATTAATAATAAACTAAGGTGTACAGTTTGATCTCAGTAATCAGGCTTCACAAGGTTGGTGATTCATTTGTAGGAAGCAGCATAAAAATATTTCAAATTAAAAATAAAATAAAAAAAAATTCCTCAGGATTTGATTATTAATCAAATCCTGAGGAATTTTTTTTACATTTTTATAAATAGAAATATGTATTTAAAATACAATTTATATGAATGTTTTAATGAATAAAGTGATTAATAATAAACTAAGGTGTACAGTTTGATCTCAGTAATCAGGCTTCACAAGGTTGGTGATTCATTTGTAGGAAGCAGCATAAAAATATTTCAAATTAAAAATAAAATAAAAAAAAATTCCTCAGGATTTGATTAATATGCCGATAAATAAATTTAAATTAGAAGTGAAAAAAACTTTAATGAGTAAAGGTTATTATAAAGTGGATGAGTATCTTAATAAATAAATAAAAAAAATAAAAAAATAAAAAAAATAAAAATAAATAAAATAAATTGTAAACTAAAGCAAATTTAAAAAAAAAAGAAAAATAATCTAGTTCTAATATAGTTCGCTGAGTTTCTTGCTGGTATCTTCTCAGTAGAACTAACCTACCGAACCAGCGAAAGAATCATTTTCCAATGGTTTATTTGTACATTATTTAATATTTTAATATTATTTCTTGACATACTCAATTGTATAATTTTGACGTTCATATGTGCTCTTTGTGTGCCTAAACTAAATAAATGAAATTGATTCTTTGATTCTTTGAATCATAGAAAGAATCTTTTATGTGATTCGATAGTGTTGTGGAGGAGAGTGCCGGCGGGGCCGGGCAGCATGCGGTACTCACGGCGTGCGCGGGCGGCGGCTCCAGCTCGTCCTCGCCCGCCAGGTACATGGGGTTGTTGATCTCCACGTTGTCGGCCAGCCGCGCGTGCACGAACGCGCCGCTGCAACACCCACAGAGCTCGTCATCATCATGGCACACGTCATGCGCTGACCGCATAATCGCGCTACGGCACGTACCGTCTGCGCCGCCGCAGCGCGTACAGCGCCGCCAGCACGGCGCCCAGCAGCGCCAGCAGCGCCAGCACCGCGCCGGCCCAAGCGCCCGCCGCGCCGCTCGCCGCCGCATCCGCCGCGTCCGCCGCGCCCGCCGCGCCCGGCGGCGAGCACGACGCGCCCTGCAGGCACGCGCAGAACACCTGCGTGCCGCTCGCTGGGGACGAACACGGCACAACTCATTACGGGGCGCGGTGCGTGGGGCGAGTAGTGCGTACGTAGCGCGGTGCGAGAGTACTCACGGTCGGGGCCCCACACGCACAGCGCGGGCGGCGGGCAGGCGCGCGCGGCGCAGGCGTGGTCGTGGCCCACGTACAGCTCGCAGCGCGGCCCGCCCCAGCCGCCCGCGCAGCCGCACGCGCGCCCGCGGTCCGTCCACTCGCAGTGCCCGCCGTTCAGGCACGGGCACGGCGCCTCGCCCGCCTCGCCCGCCTCGCCCGGCTCGGCCGCCGCTGCATCTGCAACGCGACGTGTACTCAGTGAGATCGTTCGAAATCATTGCGCGTTCGACGGCTTCATCCCGTCGCCGTCGCTTAGATCAGTCGGACACACCTTCCAACCGAGGGGAGTGACCTCTCTGCTGATTGTTTATTGAGATACTTATGCTAATTTTTGTTTTACTATATACTAAACATACTATCGGGTCATTTAACAGAAATTGTTGATGAAAGAGTGGAGGAACTTTACTTCTAGAAGATAGAGTCTTCTAGAAGGAAAGTTCTTCCAAGTGAGGTAACTTAGTACCTTCACTAAGTTACCTAGTGTTAATAACGGTACAGCGTTATTAACATGAGCGGCCGCCATGCCCGTCCATATCGATTGCCTCTTATATCGGCGCCTTGACCTACAGCACTCGGCGCCGACAACATTCGCGGCCGCCACTCGCCCGCGGCCGCAGCGCGGCGATGTGCGCGAGATTACATAGTACTGTCGCCGAGTCTCACACGCGATTAATTATGCAACGCAACGTAGAGATTAGTTCATCTCTCCATCGTAATTCGTGCCGACAGTATCGTCCCACAACCAAGAGATGTTGGGTGTGATTCTGACTGCATGATAAGTTAATGCTGTCACAGACAGAGGAGCTTCCCTCCAAGTTGTTAAACGCATGTGACGACATATGATTTTGGTGATGACCATGGTGCCTTGAGAATAGTTTCAATAATGAATTCTGATATCGTTAAAGAATGTCAATATTTGAATAGCTTCCAGTTCCCCATAGTTGGATGACATAAGTGTGGGTTATACATTTACCAAATTGCATAATGTCAAATTTCATTTTGTATGATATAATGTATAATTCGGCTTCAGCTTACCCTCAGGCAAGGCGAAGTCCAATTGACGTGTCCTATATAAAAATAAATATAAAAAAATAAAACTGTTTTGTGTCCCATTAAAAGATAATGAAAAAAAAAAAAAAAAATGCCATAATAAGTACGTCCAGATTGATGTGATGACTATTTTATACACTAGCAGCTCATTTTCGTTAGTTAGTTTTCATATAACTTTCACACCTCGGCGGAGTGTGAAGTGACATGAGCAGATTTAGTCGTGCTTGCAGCTATACCTACTCATTTTTCTCATCATGGTGTCAATGTGCAATCTATATCGATTTCAGGATTTGAGTAGTTTACTAGGATGGCAGTGTCAACTGCGCATGTAACTGTAGTGACCTCATTAGTGTTGGGTAGATCTGCAGAGTAAATGGTATAGACGTTGGTCCTAGAACGCGTCCCTGGGGGACACCTGCATTGATCGCGTAGAAGTTCGATCGAGCGTCCTCCTCCTTATCTTGGAATATTCTACCCTCCAGATATGATTTAAGGATTGGGAAAAAGGAAGTCTTCTGAATACTTGATTGAAAAAAATGATGGTCCAAGTGTGGTCTCGGTCTCGCGCTGTCACCGAGATAGTTAACCTTGGGTCTCGCGCTCGCCTCGCGTCGCCTCGCGTCGTACTCTCAATTTTCGTGCGTTTACCTTTTATTGTCGGTTTTCGTATAACCATTAGGTATAAATGATGTGGTGCTGTATAGCTCACGTGAGCTACGACAACAGTTTCACGTTCAGCAACTCTTCTAAATAGTGTTTTATGCAAAATAAATATGATTTATTTTGAAAAAAGAAAAAATTATTTACTCTCCTAGCTAATATTTCAAATAGTTGTATTTAGTATATTTTAGTTGTACTGAGATTATATAAGTTATTTTCATCCAAAGGAGCGGAGCTGTAATCGTAAATGTCAATGAAACCTGTAGATTCTCATGCATTATTTGAAATCTATTAAATTATGTGCCCATTATAGGAGTCAAAGGGGAGCAACGGGGGTCAAAATGTGTCATGAGCTAAGTTGGGGAGGGAGGGTCAGCTGAACAGAAGCTTCAGCGTGAACGCAATCAGCATTCCACCACATGTATTATTTGTTTAAATCACTCACCAGAGCGCCTGCGAAGTCTCCTCCCTCTGTCCATGGCACTGGTGTGGTAGGTATCTTAACGACAATTGTGGGGGAGTTACTGGAATCACTGCATCAATTACACCAGGTACTTGAAGATATGTGAATAGATGTCATAGATGGATTCAAGCAACTGAGGTGACTGTACGGTACAAGTGCTGTCGAGCGAGACGCGGCACGCGGGACGCGCGGTCGTCGAGTCGCCAGTAAAACTCAAAAATGAAGGTGACAGTACACCTGAAACGAGCGAAGGACACAAACGAAGCAATCTGTTATCGCGCGAAGGTGCGCCAGCGCCGCCGCCAGGTGTACGCGCGCTCCGGCCACCGCTGCTGCGCAGCGACTGCGACTGCGCGCGCCGGCGCCGGCCGCCCGTTCGACGCCCGGCGGAGGCCAGCCGGCCAGCGGTCACTCGGTTACGTCACTAACTTATTATAATGCATCAATAATTTTTTTTTATATCACTTAGGTGGCAGACAAGCACACGGCCCACCTGATGGGAAGTGGTTACCGTGGCCTATGGACGTATGCAACACCAGGGGTGTTACACTCGCGCTGCCGACAAAAAAAAACTTAAAATACCCAACATAAAAAACTGTTTTTTTTTCTTTCATTCTTTCTTTCTTTTACTTTTTAGGCGAACCAGCGACACTGGACACGTGTAGGTGGGACACCTGTTTCGAACAGAACTATAGCAGGAGAGACAAGTACGAAAGAAAATACTGAGGTGGTGCAGATTGGCGACGACCAACCTGCGGACAGGCGGCAGCTCACGAGCTGTCCACTGTCCAGCGACCGGCTCGGGGAGCCTGCGACGTGCGCTTGTGTGCCTTGGGATCAAAAGACAGAGTTCGGTATTATTGCTGTGGGAGAGCCCCTGCCTGACTCTAACGCACGTACTCTTCGACTCTTCACCTAATTTCGACTAAAAAGGGCATCTGCAATGTTATTGTGTTTCAGCTTTTTGCATATCGTATTTTATGCAGTTCTACAACTAGGTACGTTTCAGATGTAAAACGAGTTACATGGAGAGTAGAGTTGCCAGGTGTACCGATGAGGTAGCGGAAATTGGAGCCGACTGATATTCGTGCACCATCTGGCACCACGGCACGGGTGCGAAGATAGAAGGCTACCGAGATCAGAGAACAATACTTAGTTTTGGCTCTATTGATATTCAAGGCTACACTGCCATTGTCCAATCTACTCTGGACCCCAAACCCGTCTTCATCGACGAGGACAATATCGTTAGCAAGCACAGGGGCCGTGCCAGGGACTCTCTTTCTCTCCAATATCAGGGACGCATCGTGCTTCTCACACTCGAGAGGTCCATCATAGAACTGTAAACAGTCCAAGGCAAACCAGTGCGCGCGGGACATGCCTTATTGTGTACACAACCTTACACTCCGATTGGTTTTTCCATCTGCTCCGATTTTGGTACTAAGGGCCCTGCTAACACTAGTGGAGCGCAAGGTAAGTACTATTTAAGAAAGTCGCTTCGTCTTCGCCTGCTCTTCACCGCGCCGCTCCTGCCCCGGTCGGAACGTTCCGCGGGCGGCAACGTCTCCCCTGCGGGAGAGGCGCTGCCACCTCCGTTGTCTAGGAAACGTAGTAAGTATCTACCTATTACAAAACTAAATTGGAGTAGGTATTTTCATTTTCTAAGAATATGTTTTCCTGATAAAGCAAGCAAGAGTACGCGACTGTGATGTGCGGGCACCACGTAACAATAAGTTGAAATAAATTAGAATTAAAAATTAGAACCGAAATTACTAGGGTCGGCAGCGCGAGTGTGACGCCCCTGGTGTTCACACGTCCAAAGGTCACTTCCTATCAGGGCCGTGTGCTTGTCTCCCACCTAAGTCGTATAAAAAACTAATATTCCTTCTAACCCCTCCAGCTTAGCTAAAATGCTTGTGTGACGTGAACGCACTCCTGCGTTCACGTCGGTAGTGTAATAGCTAGGATTCAAACCCGGGATGTTTCGATCGTAAGGCTGACGCTTACCAATAAGCTACCGACGCTGCTCGTAGTCTGATAGGTACCGAGAATTGTAGGATTGCGTCCGCGAGCGACGCGCGGAGCCGTGAAGCCTTGACTAGCTGGTAGGTAATAAAGTATATTCTATAACGCGCAGGAGGAAAATGTACAATCTCGTGTGAATCGCGGAAAGATCACGGCAGGTATTCCCACGCCGCGTCGCCGCGCCACCTTGGGGACGGGGAAGCCCCGGCGCCGGGGCGAGGGGCGCCGCCGCGCGGGCCGGCTGGCGCTGGCGTGACACTCACCGCACTGTTACCGCACCATTTAGGTATATCGTGGCATTTAAACTGTCTTATAACGACGGACATGACCAACGACAGCGTGTAACCTTACACAACATAATATAGCGTGAAAAACACAATAACATATAGGTAATATTAGTAGGTGCCGCGTGTACATAAATATAACATTATATTGTATACTTCAGCATACCGGCGACGTGACCCGCGGTTGTGACACAGAATGGGCCGGTAGGTAATACCACAGAATGGACAACCGTGTAACGTGGCCAACGGTCGCCCCGCACCGGTCGAGCGTCTCGTCGAGTCAACAAGAGGAGCCGCGCGAGCGGCGCGAGGTCACGGCCGCGGAACCTGTTGCCGGAGCCAGCGCGCGTCCGTCGCTCTCGACGGGTGACGTCACGCGCCTAATGGTAGTAGGTAAATCACTTGCTGCCGTTGTGTCCTCCGCATTACCTATCAGTACTAGGAAGAAGGAATGTGTCCATCCAGGACGCCGCCGCCGTTGCCACGTCGACCGAATTTAACAAGATCCACGACACTTTCTGAAATTATTAATTAGCAGACAAGCTTGCATGGGGATAACACGTTTGAAGCCCCAGAGGTGACACTTGGGCATCTTGGCCGGCACAGCGGACTCAAGGCCTTGAGCAGCCTCACCGTACGAATACATTCTCGGGCTGTATATAAGAAAGTGTTATTGGGTTTTTTTTGGAGTTAGGTTTTCCAAATAATCAGTTGGGAGTAACACTAAGCATCCGGTTGGCGGTAATAGAACCAGGTGTAGCCTTTCATCTTAATATGCGTTAACCGAAAACCTCTGCTAAATTGCATTGCAAGTGTTTAATGGAGTGATTCAGTAAATTAAGTAGCATACGCTGGGAGTAGGACACGACGATATTCCCATCCCATTGAGCAGTCCGACTGGGGAAGTACCTCCGCCCTACAGAATACTGCGGTATTCCGTGATGGACGTCCAGTGGGGTGACAAATCTACGGCAGATTTGACGTCCAGGGCGGTAGGAAATATAGAGAGACTGGACATCTAAGGGGCGGCAAATCTAGGGATGAATTTACGTGCAGGGCGGCAGAAAATATAGAGAGTCTGGACATCTAGGGGGCGGCAAATCTAGGGATGAATTTACGTGCAGGGCGGCAGAAAATATAGAGAGTTTGGACATCTAGGGGGCGGCAAATCTAGGGATGAATTTAAGTGCAGGGCGGCAGAAAATATGGAGAGTCTGGACATCTAGGGGGCGGCAAATCTAGGGATGATTTTACGTGCAGGGCGGCAGAAAATATAGAGAGTCTGGACATCTAAGGGGCGGCAAATCTAGGGATGATTTTACGTGCAGGGCGGCAGAAAATATAGAGAGTCTGGACATCTAGGGGGCGGCAAATCTAGGGATGATTTTACGTGCAGGGCGGCAGAAAATATAGAGAGTCTGGACATCTAGGGGGCGGCAAATCTAGGGATGATTTTACGTGCAGGGCGGCAGAAAATATAGAGAGTCTGGACATCTAGGGGGCGGCAAATCTAGGGATGATTTTACGTGCAGGGCGGCAGAAAATATAGAGAGTCTGGACATCTAGGGGGCGGCAAATCTAGGGATGATTTTACGTGCAGGGCGGCAGAAAATATAGAGAGTCTGGACATCTAGGGGGCGGCAAATCTAGGGATGATTTTACGTGCAGGGCGGCAGAAAATATAGAGAGTCTGGACATCTAGGGGGCGGCAAATCTAGGGATGATTTTACGTACAGGGCGGCAGAAAATATAGAAAGTCTGGACATCTAGGGGGCAGCAAATCTAGGGATGATTTTACGTGCAGGGCGGCAGAAAATATAGAGAGTCTGGACATCTAGGGGGCGGCAAATCTAGGGATGATTTTACGTGCAGGGCGGCAGAAAATATAGAGAGTCTGGACATCTAGGGGGCGGTAAATCTAGGGATGATTTTACGTGCAGGGCGGCGGGAAATATAGAGAGACTGGACATCTAGGTGGCAGCAAATCTACGAGGGAACGAACGTGCAGGGGAAGAAAATTTAGGAATGACATGACGTCCACGTACCGCTCGCGGGAGCTTGTGGCGGGCCAGACTTACAAACGGTCTCCAGCGTGGCGGGCCCGAGGAGTGCTCATTACATTAGCTCGATGTGAATAGAGCTGTGTTTGTTGGTTTGTTCTTCTTTCATGTATCAATCTATAGCGTCAGTCATAAGGATCAAATCTCTCTAACAAACATGGTAAATTAAATGAAAGCAAGTCTATAACACTTGTAAATTTAATACCAACAAATAACACTTTTACTCACGGAGCCAGCAGATACCTTATCAACAATAAAGTTTTCTTTCTCGAAAGAAAATTCATGAGTAGGTCCTCAAACTTGTTATTTTATTTGATACGTTTTAGTTTCTAGTTATGATATATGTCATATATTTATTTCTGTAATCTCCATCTAATTTTGTTTATTTTGATACCCTAATCGATAACTTTAATAAAATTAGATTTTTTTTGGCAACATAGGTACATATTGGCACAAAAAATGCACCGTATACTTTTTATTAACATGTTATGTACCTACCCTATGATACTCGGGAGTTGAATACCTTTCATTTGAGACCCCATTCATCAAAATCTATCCAGCCTTTAGGCCTAAAGAGGGGAACAAATAACAATACCACTTACCATCAGGTGAGCCGTGTGCTTGTCTACCACCTAAGTGGTATAAAAGAAACTGCATACATACGTGCGTAACACATTACCCTCGCATGCGTAGTCGGGTATAAAATCAATAAAAATAACGCAGCAGCAAACTTCCTGACCGTTTTCCTCATTTGCCCTCCTATTAAAAAAAAATCTCGACAAAAGTTGTTTTAAATTAAAAATCATGTGTGCCAAGTTTAGTGAAAAATAAAGTTAAAAGTAAACTCCGACTCCTGAAAAAATCACGCTCTAAGAGTTTTTTCAGTGGTCGGGTTTAAACTTTATTTTTTATTTAGGTAGGTATTTTATTTTGGGGGTTAGTATAAATAGGTTTAATTTATACATGTTTGAAATGTGGTGATAAAGCGCTTTCAGTTGATACCAGTTGATTTCAGAGACGTATTTATCTCAATTTTAATTTTTAACGCAGTACCTACTTAATGACCGCTAGCGGGCGCCACAATAGGTGCAGTAACACGTTATACACGTGTAGCCTGTGACCAGCGGACGACTAAGACGTTTGTAACGATACCTCATTTGCCTAGTTCTAATAAATGGTTGAGGAGCTACATACATGCATACAGACATACAGACTATGTATGTATGTAGCTCACATACATACATAGTCTGTCAAAACATAACCCTCCTTTTGCTGCGCCGTAGTCGGGGAAAAATCGATTAACACAAGCATCAGTATCGGTTAACACAAGACAAACACAAATACAAAAATACGGAAAAAAGATATTGCGGAGGTGAGTAAAAGATGGTTTACCAGTTGGAACAAGATTAATTTATTTACTATTTACACACTCTTATATACTAATTATTCTACATGATTTTACTGAGATTAAGAGTGGGGTTTTACTCATATAAGTTTAGTGCTGACATTATTGTTTATTGATACGTGCTGTTTATATAATATTGTTTCCTAGTTATAGTGTACTTTGCCTATGACGCATAGCACGTCATAGTACTCCCCCCTTTATAAAAATTCTAGTTATTATTTGCTGTGGTGCGTCGACCTTGTCCGTGCACGCTGTTTGCTGAGTTGTACTTTTTCTGCAGTTGTTTACACTTGTTGCATTTCCTTGATTATTTTGTTTATCTTTTTGTCCATTACTTTGTTAGTTTTCCGTACGAGTCTGGTGATTGTTATTATTATTGCTGCTAGTATAATTATAGCGATGAGTACTCCGATCCAGATTTTTATTTTTTCAATTTCTGCTGCCATGTGTGTGTTCTTTTCTGCCTTTTCTGCCAGGTTATTGTTCTGCACCATGTTTATTTGCTCCTTTTCGTGGGTTTGACTGCTTCCCATCTTGTGTGTTGTTTCTTGTGGCTTGCTGTGGAGTGACTTTTATTTTCATTTTGCCCTTTTTATATCATTGTTTGAAACGGACCGTGGGTCGTGATATTCTTCCCGAACGTGTTCTTTTTATGTTTTGAATTGGCTCTGCCTTATCTTGCTCTTGATTTTGAGCTTCTATCTTGTCGTCGCTCGTCGTGAATGCTGGCTTTAGCCTGTCAATCGACACGTTCACTTCCCTGCCGTTTCGCTTGATCGTGAATATTTTGTTGTCACGTTTGACTACGAGAAACGGTCCGTCGTAAGGTGTTGTGAGCGTAGGACGTAGCTTATCGCATCGTAGAAACACGTGTGTACAGTCGGCTAAGCGTGGGTGTACGAATATGTTTTTGTTTGAGCTTTGTCGTTGTGGAATTGACGTCATGTGCGTTATGTTATCTTTAATTTTCTCCACAAACTCTGCATACGTTGTGTTTTTAGAACAGTCGCCAAAATATGCTGCTGGTAATTTTATTGTTGTTCCGTAGACCAATTCGGCTGCTGAGTATCCAGTGTCTTGTCGAATGCTGGTACGTATCCCGAATAATACCGATGGTAATTCTTTCGTCCAATTTTCGGTATTTCCTCTTGCCATCAAAGCTGCTTTCATGGTTCTGTGCAGTCTTTCTACTTTGGAGTTTGATTGAGGGTGATATGGTGTAGTACGGATTTTTTGTATACCCAGGAATTTGGTTAGGCTTCTGAATAGCTCAGACTCGAATTGTCGTCCTTGATCCGTTGTTATATAATTGGGGCATCCAAAACGTGTGATCCAGCCATCGTATAGGGTTTTGGCTACAGTTTCTGCTGTGATGTCCAAAATAGGATATGCTTCTGGCCATGACGTACAACGATCGATCATAGTGACGATGTATCTTTTGTTTTGTGATGTCGGTAGGGGGCCCACAATGTCTATGTGTATGTGGCTAAATCGTTCTGCTGGCATAAATTTGCCCAGGGGTGATACTGTGTGCCGCTGAACTTTTGATTGCTGGCATTGTAAACATGTTTTGCACATTTCGTAAATGTCTTTGTGCATGCTAGTCCAGATGTATTTTGCGGTTATCAACTTTTTTGTTGTGTTTTTCCCTGGGTGGCTCATGTTGTGAAAACTATCAAAAATTGTTTTTCTGAACTTTTGTGGTAGGTATGGCCTTGTTGTACCGGTGGATATATCACAATAAATTTTGGTATTATTGTTTTGTACTGGTACCTGTGTTATTTTTAGTGACCTATTTTGTTTTAGTTTTGTTAACTCCGGGTCACAGTCTTGGTATTTTTTTACCTCTTGCCAGTTGAGAATTTGGGGTAGTTCTATTGTTTCTATTACTCGTGATAGTGCGTCGGCTACCACGTTTTCGCTGCCCGTGACGTGCCTTATGTCTGTGCTGAATTGTGCAATATATTCTAGGTACCTTATTCTTCTAGGGGATTCATCCACTGATTGCTTCTTGTCGAATGCATGAATCAGTGGCTTATGATCAGTGTATATTGTAAATGTGCGACCTTCTATTAGTCGTCTAAAGTTTTTTATTGCCATGTAAATACCGAGTAGTTCTCGATCGTATGTGGAATATTTTGTTTGTGTCTCGCTTAACCCTTTTGAAAAAAATGATATGGGTTTCCATTTTCCTTGAACTTTTTGTTGAAGTACGGCGCCTACACATTTTAAACTAGCATCTGTCATAATGGCTAGTGGTGTGTCTGTTTCCGGAAATGCGAGTGTTGTGACATCTCTTATGTCCTGTTTGCAGTGTTCGAATGCTTGGTTAGCTTCCGTATTCCACTCGATTGGCGTATTGTCATTCTTTTTGCAGTTTATTAAGTATTTGTTGAGCGGAGCTTGGTGTCCGGCGGCGTGTGGGATGCTACTTCTGTAGAAATTCATCATTCCCAAAAATCGACGTAGCTCCTTTACCACCTTTGGCTTTGGGTATTCGTTTATTACTCGTACTTTCTCAGACGTGGGGGTGATTCCTTGGCTCGTTATATGATAACCTAAGAAATCTATCTCTGTCTTTTCGAATTCGCATTTGCTCGTATTGATTGAGATGCCGTTTTTACTTAGGCGAGTGAATACTTCCTCTAGTTGAACGTAATGTTGTTCGGTATTTTGACTTGCTATGAGTATGTCGTCCACGAAAACATATATATAGTCCAGGTCTCTAAACAGGGAGTCCATAAACCTCTGGAACGTTTGGGCTGAATTCCTGAGGCCAAATGGCATGTAATTCCAGTGAAATAAACCCATTTGCGTGATTATTGCGGTCTTTTCTGGTTCCGCAACAGGGATTTGGTGGAACGCCTTCTTTATATCAATTTTGCTGAATATTGTTTTTCCACTTGCGATGTATGTAAAGTCTAACAGTCTTGGCAAGGGATATCTGTCGGGAACTGTTATTTTATTTAACGCGCGGTAGTCTCCGCATGGCCTCCATTCCCCATTCTTTTTCTTTACCATGTGGAGAGGCGATGCCCAAGGACTACTGGAAGGTTCTAATATTCCTAAGTTTATTAGCTCTTGGAATTCCTTTTTTGCTGCCTTATATTTGTCGGGTGGTAGTGGGCGCGCGCGGGCATAAACTGGAGGACCTTTTGTTATGATGTGATGCTGTATTCCATGTTCTGTGGGTTTTTTAAGTGGTGTTGGTCTAGTGACGTTTACGTATTTCTCTAGCAGGTGCTTTATATGTTCGGGTAATTTCGCGTCGATGGATCTAATTGAAGGCATGTGTGTTGCTCTTGCAATTTTCGCATGCGTCGTTAATTTTGTTTCTTGGTCGACCAGCCTTTTGCCGTATAGATCCACTAATAATCTGTGGTGCTCTAGGAAATCAGCTCCTAAGATAGGCATTTTTACATCGGCGATTACAAACGTCCAAGTAAAAGGTCTGCGTAACCCCAGATTTAGCGTTAATGTGCTTTCGCCATAAGTTTCAATAGTTGACCCGTTTGCGGCATACAGTTTGTAGTTGCTTGGGTTTTTCTTACCCTGTGCGTTTTGTAATACAGAAATATTTGCTCCCGTGTCTACTAAAAACCTATAACCACTGTTTGAGTCGGTTATAGTTAGACGGTTGGCGGGGTGTATGGCACAGAGTCCCGTCTTATTCTGCGCTAGTTCTCGTTTCCCGAATTTTTATCGGTTTTATTTATCCACGAGCACGGCTGATCGCATTTATATGCTTTTGTTTTGAATCGTCTGTGATAATAACATAGCCGTGTACGTGACCGTGAGCGTGATTGCGACCTTGCTCGGAATTTGCTGCGTTGCATCGGTCGGCGATTACTCATACCGCGGAGCTCGTTTATTTCAACTCGCATAGCTGCAATTTGTGATGTTAGCATTGTTATTAAGTTAACGTCGGCGGATTCCTGTGACGAGTTGTTTGTTTTGGTTTTATAGCGCATATTTTCATAAATTCGGTCCGCCATTTCGCATAATTTTGTGAGGTCGAGGTCTTCGGAGACTGCCAATATGGAGGTGATTGATACCGGAAGCTGTCTGAACCATAATAATCTGATGGTATCTTCGGTCATTTTGTCGCAGCTGGCTTCTTTCATTTTTCTCAACAGCTGTGATGGTGTTGAGTCACCTAGGTCCATCTCCGAAAGCAATTTGTGGAAGCGTCGTTGCTCGCTTTCCTCATAGCACGCAATTAATCTTTCCTTGATTTTAAGGTACTTGTCTGCGTTTGGCGGTGACGTCAGGATGTCGCTGACTTGATGTATGACCTCTTTTGGTAATTTTGCGATGACGCTGTTATATTTATATTCGTCACCTTGTTTTTGGGAGGCTACGATGGCCTCGAATTGCGCGAACCATAAGCGCGGTGAATCTGTCCAAAACGCTGGTATTTTCTCCGTAATGCTAATTGCAGCCACCACCTGGCTGTCGCTGATTGATTCAGCCGATGTACCGGGGTTTTTTTGAGGTGTCCCTGGAATTATCGGTGCCATTTTTCTAGCCTCTTGATATTTCAGCTGGTTTGGACCCGCTTGTGGGAAGTCAACTGAAATGTGCTATTTCGCTATTTCGCTGATGGTGGTGGTCAGTAAGCTGGTGGGCTGTTGGGTAAATTTTTCCTTATATGGCTCCACCGTTTCTGTGATAGTTCCTAGGTTTGCTGCTGAAAACCTTTTCAGGGCTGCAGTTGGCCTGCAATTATATCAGCACTAGGAAATCACGTCGGTGTCACCAATATTGCGGAGATGAGTAAAAGATGGTTTACCAGTTGGAACAAGATTAATTTATTTACTATTTACACACTCTTATATACTAATTATTCTACATGATTTTACTGAGATTAAGAGTGGGGTTTTACTCATATAAGTTTAGTGCTGACATTATTGTTTATTGATACGTGCTGTTTATATAATATTGTTTCCTAGTTATAGTGTACTTTGCCTATGACGCATAGCACGTCATAATGATGTTACGTGCAGGGCGGCGGGAAATATAGAGAGACTGGACATCTAGGGGGCGGCAAATCTACGAGGGAACGAACGTGCAGGGGAAGAAACTTTAGGAATGACTTGACGTCCACGTACCGCTCGCGGGAGCTTGTGGCGGGCCAGACTTACAAACGGTCTCCAGCGTGGCGGGCCCGAGGAGTGCTCATTACATTAGCTCGATGTGAATAGAGCTGTGTTTGTTGGTTTGTTCTTCTTTCATGTATCAATCTATAGCGTCAGTCATAAGGATCAAATCTCTCTAACAAACATGGTAAATTAAATGAAAGCAAGTCTATAACACTTGTAAATTTAATACCAACAAATAACACTTTTACTCACGGAGCCAGCAGATACCTTATCAACAATAAAGTTTTCTTTCTCGAAAGAAAATTCATGAGTAGGTCCTCAAACTTGTTATTTTATTTGATACGTTTTAGTTTCTAGTTATGATATATGTCATATATTTATTTCTGTAATCTCCATCTAATTTTGTTTATTTTGATACCCTAATCGATAACTTTAATAAAATTAGATTTTTTTTGGCAACATAGGTACATATTGGCACAAAAAATGCACCGTATACTTTTTATTAACATGTTATGTACCTACCCTATGATACTCGGGAGTTGAATACCTTTCATTTGAGACCCCATTCATCAAAATCTATCCAGCCTTTAGGCCTAAAGAGGGGAACAAATAACAATACCACTTACCATCAGGTGAGCCGTGTGCTTGTCTACCACCTAAGTGGTATAAAAGAAACTGCATACATACGTGCGTAACACATTACCCTCGCATGCGTAGTCGGGTATAAAATCAATAAAAATAACGCAGCAGCAAACTTCCTGACCGTTTTCCTCATTTGCCCTCCTATTAAAAAAAAATCTCGACAAAAGTTGTTTTAAATTAAAAATCATGTGTGCCAAGTTTAGTGAAAAATAAAGTTAAAAGTAAACTCCGACTCCTGAAAAAATCACGCTCTAAGAGTTTTTTCAGTGGTCGGGTTTAAACTTTATTTTTTATTTAGGTAGGTATTTTATTTTGGGGGTTAGTATAAATAGGTTTAATTTATACATGTTTGAAATGTGGTGATAAAGCGCTTTCAGTTGATACCAGTTGATTTCAGAGACGTATTTATCTCAATTTTAATTTTTAACGCAGTACTTAATGACCGCTAGCGGGCGCCACAATAGGTGCAGTAACACGTTATACACGTGTAGCCTGTGACCAGCGGACGACTAAGACGTTTGTAACGATACCTCATTTGCCTAGTTCTAATAAATGGTTGAGGAGCTACATACATGCATACAGACATACAGACTATGTATGTATGTAGCTCACATACATACATAGTCTGTCAAAACAAGGCATTATTCTCAGGATAATATGGTGCGATTTAAAGAACTTCTCCAGGATGTTAATTTCAATGAGGTGTACCTTGAAAAAGATGCATCTAGAAGTTTTAACATATTTTACGACATATTCCAAAAAAATTACGATATTTGTTTTCCAGAAATTAAAGTAAAGCATCGCACAAAATTAAAACCAAAGTGGTTAAGTCGAGGTATTCGAACGTGCAGCAAAAGGAAACGCCAATTACTTTGGAAGTTCAGGTCAAAACCAACTGAACGCAATAAAGAAAATTTTAAAATCATTTCAAAACGGTTAAAAACGGTAATCCAGCTAACGAAAAAATCACAAAATGAATATTTTATTAGAAACTCCAAAAACAAAGCAAGAGCGACGTGGAAAGTGATACGTACATCTAAAGTAAGTTATCCAAATGAAAGCATAAATAGTATAAAACTTGAAGACAAGATAATATCTCAACCCCAAGATATAGCAGAAGCTTTCAATAATCATTTCATTGACCAAATACAACCTTTAAGAGGTTCTGGTCATTGGAATACAAATATATCAAACAATAAATCATCTTCTATGTTCATGCCTCCGACTATTCCACAAGATATACACCAAATTATAATGTCACTTAATAATACCAACAGCACTGGATATGACGATATCAACACAAAAGCGGTTAAATTAGTATCAAAAATTATTTCCCCCGTACTCAGTCACATTATTGATAACTGCATTTTTGAAGGTGTTTTTCCTGAGCAGCTAAAGTTAACTGTGATCAAACCACTTTTTAAGAAACAAGACAGGGAAAACTTATCCTGCTACAGGCCCATTGCTTTAATTCCAATTTTCTCGAAGATTATTGAGAAAGTAATATATATCAACTTGAATACCTATTTCGAAACCAACAACTTGTTTCACGATGGACAGAAAGGGTTTAGGCAGAATAAGTCGATTAACATGGCAATATATGACTTCTTGAGTTTGATTATCAATAAAGTAGACCAAAAATTGCCAGTATTGGGGCTATTTATGGACATGTCAAAAGCTTTTGACTATGTCGACCATAAAACTCTAATAGACAAACTTAGTTGCTATGGCGTTAGAGGAAATATATCGAAGCTAATCGAATCATATCTTCACAACCGTCAGCAAATAACTGTCATAAGCAGAATAGTCAAGGGATCTGAAGTAACGTTTAGTTCTTCACAAAGAACAGTTACCTACGGAGTTCCACAGGGCAGTGTCTTAGGTCCCCTGCTTTTCATTATATATATTAATGATTTTCCACACTCTGCTTCCTATCCAATGATAATGTTTGCTGATGACAGTACTCTGGTTTTTAATAATAATGATGCTAATGACTTAGAAAATGACATTAATGAGAATATTATTACTGTAATTGACTGGCTTGCCACGAATAATCTGAAAATTAATTTAGACAAAACGACATTAATGCAATTTGGACAAAGAAAAAATAAATCACTTGACATAAATATACATTACAATGGTAAATCAATCAATAAAACAGAGATCACAAAGTTTCTTGGTCTCTATATAGATAATTCTTTGAATTGGAACGAACAGATTCAAAATGTGTGCACTAAATTACATCAATACTCCTACAATCTATACATGCTTAGGAAAACTGTAAATGAAAGTACATTAATTACAGCCTATCATGGTCTCGTCTCTTCAATTTTAAGGTACGGAATTATATTTTGGGGTAATGCCACTGGTAAGGAGAGGGTTTTCATAGCACAAAAACGATGCATACGAGCAATGTACCATCTACGAAGAACTGACAGTTGTGTACCATATTTTAAGAAACATAAAATATTGACTATGCCATGCCTTTACATCTATGAGACTGTTATGTTTGTTAGGCAAAATATGGAAAAGTTTGAGGTAGTTAGTAGTGCACGTCGAGCAGATAAATTGCATCTAGTTACCTGCAAAACGGCACTTTACCATAACAGCATCTTTGCTATGGCACCAAAAATGTATAACAAACTGCCAAAATCAATAAGGCTAGAGACAAATATAAATATATTTAAAAAAGAATTATTAGTATTCTTGGTGAATAAGACATACTACTCGATTGTAACTTTTTTAAATGATAACACTATTAAATGACTAGCATTCATTGATATACCACATGTATAATTGACATTGAATATTAATTGACATTTATTTGAATTATATTATCTCTATTAATCATGTATTTGAAGTTGAATATTGACTTATTGGATATATTCTGTAGCTGCTTAATGATCCAATTTGTATCTGATGTTTAATATGTAATGCTTTTGATAATTTATTGACATTAGTAAT
Organism: Eilema griseolum; assembly: GCA_963662185.1. NCBI lineage: Eukaryota > Metazoa > Arthropoda > Insecta > Lepidoptera > Erebidae > Eilema > Eilema griseolum. The sequence continues at coordinate 122,193 of OY759254.1, forward strand.
ATTAACTGACATCTATTATACATATACTGACATAATATTTAGTGCTTGATTGATTTTTATTCTTTTATTTTTTTGGATAATGCTGTTGATATAATACTTGCAGGTTGGGTATTAATTTAAATTTTCATTTAGTATAATAATCTGTAAACCACATGTGGTAGGACATAGCGTACGTAATATAACTTATAAGACCTTTATAACTAACCTATGATCCACAGAATAAATATGATTATGATTATGATTATGAAACATAACCCTCCTTTTGCTGCGCCGTAGTCGGGGAAAAATCGATTAACACAAGCATCAGTATCGGTTAACACAAGACAAACACAAATACAAAAATACGGAAAAAAGATAAAATCGTGTCGAAACGGAGAATGTCAACAAAATAATAACATGAACGGTGAGCTGGATCAGTCAATTTGATATGACACGAGTAGAGCAGGCGCGACCGGCCGGCCCCGGAGGCGCGGGGGCGCGCCGCACCTGCAGGTGGACACGCGCGCTGGGCTGTCGCGCGGGCGGACGCTGTCCTTACGAGCCCCCTGCTCGGCCTCGAACAGTTTGAAGCGGCGCTGACGATACGTAACCGCTGCCACCGCCGGGCCGAGGCATCCGGGTTCCAAATAAATACGTTCGACTCTATACACGGATAAGTTTTGTCGGTTCCCTTTAGTAGCAGCGGATAAGACGAAGCATACAGTTTCCAAATTAAAATAAACAGTGACTCACCGACGGGCAGCGCGGGGCGGGAGGGCGCGGGGCCGGGGGGCGCGGGCCGCGGGGTGCAGGCGGCGTCCTCGCACGCGCGCCGCTGGCAGCGCTCGCCGCTCCACGCGCGCGCGCACGCGCACGCCGGCGCGCCACGCGCCGACACGTGGCACGTGCCCTGCGCAGAGCTGCGGTCAGCGGCCGCCCGCGCCGCCGGGCGGGGGGGCGCGGGCGGGACTCACCTGGTTGAGGCAGAAGTCCTGGCACGCGAGCGGCTCGCAGCGCGCGCCCGCGTGGCCCGGCGCGCACGCGCACGCCGCCTCGCCCGCGCGCACCACGCACGTCGCGCCGCGCGGGCACGCCGCGCGCGCGCACAGGGCCTGCGACCACAGCGCCGAGTCGTATACATCTTTACTATGAGAGCCTAACGGTTCCCTTGGCGTTCACACAGATGGTGCAAGACGTCGGAGAAGCGGGAACAGCACAGCTGGCGTGCGGCGGAGGCCCACCTGGTCGTCGACGGGCGCCACGTCGCGCAGCTCGCAGCGCGCGCCGCCGTAGCCCGCGTAGCAGCTGCAGCGCAGCGGCGCCAGCGCGGGCGGCGCGGCGGGCGGCGCGGCGGGGTCCAGCTCGCAGCGGCCGCGCCGGTGGCAGTGCTGCGCGCAGCGGTAGTGCTCGCAGCGCGCGCCCGCGAACAGCGCCGGGCAGCGGCAGCGCGCCGCGCCGCCCGCCAGATGGCACGTGCCCACGCCGCACGCCAGCGGGCACGCCGCGCCCGACGCGCCCGCCGCGCCCGCGTCCGACTCGGCACGGGACGCTACGCACTTCCGCCGCTCCTGCGAACGGTCGCACACGTATATATAACATACCACATACCATAATTCGACGTCGTTCCATGGAGCGATTTACAGGGCCAGGACCATCGAGTTCCTCCGAGGAGACAGGAGTGCCACGCTCTATATCACGATTATCACTCCGCAATAAACCTGCCGAACGTGGTTCCCAATTCTGAAGTATGTCGGTGTATCTACGATCCGTCCTGGAGCCTCGACATTGTATGCGAGAAAAGACGATTGTCAAGGAGATGTCTCCTCGTGAGAGCCGTCGCCCGGCCCCGCTCCCCCACGCGTCACACAACACGGCGAGCACTGACCCCGGCCTGGCTCCCGTCCAGCGGCACGAGCCCGTCGGGGCACAGGCAGGCGAAGCCGCGCGGCGCCGCGCTGCGCACGCACAGCGCGCTGACGTCACACGCCTCCGGGCACGGGTCCGCTCCTGCGCACGAGGCACCAAACGTTGATTAGAAATGTTAGATTTGTATTTGTCCTGTACAAATTGACACGTGGAGCTGGTTCGGAGGCTGCACTATGTGCCTATTATGGGTATGTTCCATCGGTGCTGCGTTATGGCTTAATAATATGGGCCAACTCTGTAAACTTTATTTTGGCTTACCGGGCCCAAAATCAATAAAGAAAGTGAGCATTCCGGCGAAGGCGTATGGGTAACCACTTGAGCTTTGCACGAAATTCTGAGATATGATCATCTTCGGCGAGCAATCCCTTACAGGAGGAGCCGCGCTAGAAGGCTCTCGTCATTTAGTAGGTGTCCGGAGATGTAGGAATTTTGGAGCTCAGCGTCGGAGAGTGACGGAAGGCGGCGGCGCACTCACCGGGCGGCGGCGCCGCGGCGGCGTGCAGCAGCGCCAGCGCCGTGAGCGCGCGGCGCGGCGCCGCCACGCGCGCCTGCACGCGGCGCGCGGCGCGGCGCGGGATGCGCGCCAGCCCGCGCGGCGCCGCGCACCACAGCCACTCCTCCCACGCCGCCAGCCGCGCGCACGCGCGCGCCGCCAGCGAGTACGCGCCCGCCAGCGCCGCCGCCGACGAGTTGCCCACGCGCCGCAGCGCGCCGCCCACGAACGCGTGCGGCGGCGCCGGCGCGCGCGCCGCCCGCTGCGTGAACTGCGCGTGCAGCACGCGCTCGCCGCCGTCCAGGCGCACCGACTCCAGCGTGTCGTAGAAGCCGTCCACGAAGTACAGGCGCCGCGCCCACGCGTCCAGCGCCAGCGCCGTGACGCGGCGCACGCGCCGGCGCACCAGGCGGCGCGGCTCGGCGCCGTCCAGCCCCGCCGCCCACACGCCGGGTTCGACGCCCGCGTCGGCCCAGAACAGCAGGCGCGCCTCCTCGTGCAGCGCCACGTCGCGCGGCGCGGCGCCGGCGCGCGCGTGCAGCGTGGCGCGCGCGCCGGCCGCGCTCAGCAGCACGCGCGCGCCCGCCGCCCAGTACACGCGCCCCGCCGCGTCCAGCGCGCAGCCGCGCACGCCCGCCTCCGCCGTCGCCAGCAGCTCCACGCCGCTCAACACGCCCGCGTCGCCCGCGTCGCTCGTCAGCGCCGACAGCTTGGCTCGGCGCAGCGCGCCCGCGTCGTCGCCCCACACCACCCACCACTCGCCGTCCAGCAGCGCGCCGCTCAGGCACCAGATATCCGGCCCGGTGCTGTTCCTGCGCAAGCGCGTGGCCCGTTACCACCCTGCCCTCATTACCTACGTTTGTTTTTAAGTTTATATGACTAGATTCACGGAGCTAATAGTAGAAGATATAAGAAATGGCATCGATGGAGTTTTGTCCCAGTGCCGTAGCGGCGGTACTCACTGGCGCGCGGGCGGCTCGTCGCGCTCGCGCGCGCGCCAGGCGCGCAGCGCGCCGCCGTCGGCCAGCAGCACTTGCGGGCGGCCGGGCGCCTCGCAGGCGCCGGCGCCGTCGGGCAGCACGCGCGCGCGGAAGCCCGGCGCGCACTTGCACGCGTGCGCGCGCGCCTTGCGCAGGCACAGCTGCGAGCACGTGTCCCAGCGGCACTCGCCTGCGACACACACGGTACGAGACAGTCGAGTCAATTGTACAGCCGTTTAAATCATTACGATTTAAAAGGCTGTACAATTGACTCTAGATTTCTAGTTAAATAACACTTTTTCTACTCTGGCAATACCAAATTATGCTTTAGTGCCACCGTCAAATATTCACGTTTTTAAGATCATTTCGAACGAAAATTGTGTATGGGGACGAAAAAAAAACAGCTTTCGGTTAATATAGATTTTTTCAACTTCATATTTGAATAATAGAATTCAGAGGGTCGATGTTAACGGTACTCGTTCAGTGGGATCTGTGGTTTCGATGGGCGTTCCACACCCATCGAAACCACAGATCCCTCCTCATTCGTACTTGGACCATTTCTATTCTTAATTTACGTTAATGACCTTCCTTACTACGTAAGAGACAAAAATAATATTATCTTATTTGCTGACGATACTTCGTTAATTTTTAAAATTAAGAGGAACCAAAATAAATAACGAAGTAAATGATGCAATCACAAGAGTGGTACATTGGTTTAGTACAAATAATCTTTGCCTTAATGGGAACAAAACTAAATATTGGGTATTCGGCGTGGGAGACGCCGAGGCGGGAGCTTGTGGCGGCTCTGGGAGTGAGGGTTCTCACGCTCTCCACCTTGCTCGCGGCGATGGTTCGCTGCGCGGATGCGTGGGCGGCCGGCGCCTCCTTCTGCGAGCAAGTAATGCTCGTGAAGGAGGAGGCGGGGCGGGAGCGGCAGCGGGAGCGACGAAGGATCGCAAGACAAGCTGCCCGCGTACGAAGGCAACTCGGGCGTCGGCGGTCGATGAACGACCTCCGCCCCCCATGAGCGCCGGCCTGGGGGTGACAGGTGAAGCCGCCTGTCACCCTGGCAGAAGCAGGCCGCGGCGGTGGCGCGCATGGCGCGCCTCCCCGTTCCCGGGGACGAGTTGGGGACTCTGTAGTCCCCACACCCGAGAAGAGGGCCAGATCGTGAGAGATGGCCCTGGGTCGGCCGGGGTGCGAGGGATATGCCTGTCAACCTCACCTTCGGCAACCAAAACGACCCACAGGCGGCGTGCGTTTTAGTCGGTTCGAGTCCGACATAACCTCCTCCACCGGCTCCGGTGGGGAGGTATCCGTGGGGATTTTGCGCACGTAAAAAAAAATAAAATATATTGGGTATTGGGTACAAAAAGTCGTGTAACGGAATCCATTTGTTTCATCACATAATTTTGTAAGTTTCCGCTTGATATTCACAACTTTGAAGATCATTGGTGCTTGCTGATAAATATGCATCTCTTCTCAGATTGATCGCGACGTATTCTGATGCTGGCTTGATGCTGATCATACTTTTATTAATTTGAACCAGTACTGGTATCAATTTACAGCTGGAACGTTTCTCTTCTGATTGAAGGTAAGGTAATTTCAAATATGAAATATTCTTCACTCATCCTCGCTTTGACTTTTAACAATTTGTAGATTTCGTACAAATGGAACTGAATATCATCTACGGGTAACGCTAGCTCTTTAGATATCTGACTAGACACAATCTGTATCTCACCACGGAGCTCATCATCCTCCTGCCCTTATCCCAAGATTATTTGGGGTCGGCGCAACATGTGTTCCTTTTCCATTCATCTCTGGTTGCAGTCATTTCAACATTCACTCCCTTCTTAACCATGTCATCTTTCACACAGTCCATCCACCGCATTTTAGGCCTCCCTCTCCCCTTGTAGCCATCCACTTCCATAGTTAGTACCTTCCTTACGACATTACTTTCATCCCTACGCATTACATGCCCGAACCAGGACAAACGATTTCCTCGTAGCTTTTCTATGATTGGTGCTACTCTCAAACTTCCTCTAATATTATTCATTCCTAATCTTATCCATTTTTGTCACACCACACATCCATCTTAACATTCGCATCTTGGCTACATGCAACCGTCTTTCATCTGTCACCTTTACTTTTCTCCCACACTTTCATACTATGTGACATGAGCTTTATGCTTCGATAGCTATTGCAGTCCTGTACATCACCTTTGTTTTTGAAAACGGACACCAGTTCACTACTGCACCATTCGCTAGGGATCACCACTTCCTGCAAGTTGTTGCAGAAGATGGATGTCAGTGGCTGACTTTATTCTTCAATAAGTTGTTATTGAAGAATAAAGTCAGCCACTGACATCCATCTTCTCCCAATAACTTCCATACTTCCACTGGTATCTCATCTGGCCCTACAGCTTTGCCATTTTTCATACTTTTTACCGCTCTTCTTACTTCATCTACACCGATTTCTTTTACCAAACCAATATTCCCAGACTTATCTTCTAGCACTTCATTCCATACATTTTCTTCATTCAATAGTTTCTCAAAATATGTCTTCCATCGTTTTTTTACATCATCCTCTTGCAACAAAATCTGTCCTCGTTCGTCTTTTATACATTTAACATGTTTAATATCTTTCGTACTTTCTTCTCTCATCTTTGCCATTCGAAAGAGTTCCTTTTGGCCGCCCGGTTCATCAAGCCGAATGTATATTTTATCTTGTGCGCTTGCCTTGGATATTGCTACTGCCTTTTTTGCCCTATTTTTACAATTCTTGTAAATCATCTTTTTTTCTTCTCTTATGCTCACATTTTCAACGGCGACTTTTTGCCACTCTTTGAACGCCTTTTTCTTTTCTTTCAGCATCTTTTGGACCTCATCATTCCATCACCATGTATCCCTTTTTATCACACCCTTGCCTTTTATTTCAACGAAGATATCTTTTGCTTTTGCCCTTATGCAATGCGCAATTTCTTCCCAACATTCATTTACTGTTTTATTTTCCATACATTTCATATCTATCATCTTATCAACCACTTCTGTCTTAAATCTACTTGCATACTCCTTATTTTCTATCATACGCCATCTGGTCCGAGGTGGGGGCCTTCGCTTGTTATTACTTAGCTCAATTTTGATTTTAATTTGCATTAGTAGCAATCGGTATTGGGTCACTAGGTCTTCCCCTGGCACTACTTTACAGTTTTTTACACTGCTAAGTTTATCCCTCCTAGTTAAAAAAAAGTCTATTTGAGTCGCGTGAGGGCCACCTTTATAGGTGATGAGATGTTCCTTTTTCTTTTTGAACCACGTGTTCACAATAGCTAAGTCAAAAGCAAAGGCAGCTTGAAGTAAAGCTTCCCCGTCTTTGTTTCGACTCCCGTGTGCCCAACCTCCATGAATCTTTTCATAATTCACTTTTTCTCCGACGTGTCCATTAAAATCACCTCCGACATATACGTCCTCACTATCTGGAATATCCATCATCAATGCATCAAATTCCTCCCAAAACTTCTTTTTTACTTCGTCCTTCTGCCCTATTTGGGGTGCATTCACACTAATCACATTCATTATTCGGTTCTCAAGTACAATTTTAACAGCTATTATCCTATCACTTAGTCGTTTTACATCCATCACGCATTTTTTTAATCCATCATCTAGCACAATTCCTACACCATTTGTTTTCCCATCTCCTCCACTATAATATAGCTTATAACCCTCTCCAATCTCTCTGGCTTTTGCTCCCTTCCACTTAGTTTCCTGTAAACACGCTACTCTAATTCGTCGCCTTTTCAAAACATCAGCTATCTGTCTTCCTCTTCCAGTCATTGAACCAATATTCCAACTTCCAAACCTAAGACACTCTTTCCTTGCTTCCTGGACTAGCTTCTTACGTTGCACCCGCCCGTGTTGGTGCAACAACCCTTGTCCATTTCTCACAGGGACCGGGTGCTGCCCCTGCGCGTCGCCTTGGGGGTACGCCCTAGTCCTGTTGCACTCACTATTACTCATAACATTCATGTTACTGCAAAAGATTTGGCTATATCTTTTTACTGACCGGCCGCCTGCCTGACGTCAACCCGCCTTGGAAATGCTATTGTTTGTGGTTTAACCGCCACCTACGGTCTGACACAGCAGATGTAAGCTGTTTCGGGTGACCCAAAGCATGAGTCACTCTCGCCTCGGTATGCCTCGTCATCTACTCATCTCCTCGTCTACTACTCGTTCTCGTACTATCTTTCAGTAATACAACCACAAATCCACCCGTCAGGACCGATGTTACCCGCCAAAAGGATTTCTCTACTGTCCGGACATATCTCACCACGGAGCTGCTGTGGTGTTAAGAGGTGCAGGTTGATCTGACCGTGATAGATTTCAGTCATTGTATACAGAAAAGTATCCTGAATTCGCTTTAAATTCTTAATCATATTGACGGTCGCTAATGCTGCTAATGTAAAATCTTGCTGAATAGACATTACATCAATCTCATTCTGCAATGTATTCGTGACGCTGTCTAAATAATTCAAATGCTTATTAACTATCTTATGCTGTTCTCTTTAATTTATTATACTCCGCTTCTATGACCGCTGTCTGATTCCTGTACAGCTGACTTAGGTGATTTGTTTGTGATGTACGAGGTCAATGTCACGCTTATATTTTTCTGCGAATTCCTGGTCGAGTTCTCTGAACAATGAGTTCGCAATGGAGCCGACCGCGTTGATAAGCCCGCGTCTTGTACGCAAGCGTGCTCCAATAGATAGCTTAACTACCGGGCGCTTTATGTAACCATTTTTTGTTTTTAGAGTGAGCACTCTGACAATTCCATCCTTTCCCGGATGTACACAAGACAAAAAAGATAGCCTATCTATCTAATAAAATGTATTTATGATCTGGGTCAAGTGGAAGCACCCGTATGTTTTGCATATATGTGTGTTCACACAACAATAACTCATTGCTTTGAAGTCACATGTGTGCGTCATCGTTAAAGGCGTATTAGTGTAATACGTTTATGTGTGCCAGTGCGCATGATCGTGAATATTCGTGAATCGTGAACGTTTGAATATGTGTGACTGATTTGCCTGCCATCGAATGAGAAAGTAAATTTCACCATTTTAGCACAGGCTCACGTAGTTGAGTGGTATTACAGGCGTAAAGACATTTCGAAGGTAGCGAGTTCGAACCGCTACTATATTGATGTAGTCGTTTTACGTTAATAAATAGTTTTGTTTTTGTTCTTTATTTTGTTTGTGATATTAAAGAACGTTTAAGTTGTTAATTAACCGTGTGGAAAGCACAATGCATCCAATTGTTGACAGTTAAAAATAAAATTATCATGTTATTTATACATGAGAATGAGGGTAGCATAAATTCCAATATGAGAAACATTAATGCAATGTGTGTGCAACAATACTCGCTCAGTAATAATAAAAATACTACTGATTTAAGTTGCTATAAATAAATAACTAAAATATCAAGATACTTTTGTGATGTTACCTCAACATTCCCTTTAGGTAAGTAATTAACATGAAGATATACAAATATTTAAAAGTTCAAAAAGTAAAATTTGACTGGGATTCGAACTCAAAACTTTGCCGAATTTTAACTCTTAAAAAGCGATTCCATAAACCCCAGGGTCACGGAGACTTACAAGAAATTAACAGAAACTACGTTCATATACCAGTAATAAGAATTTTATGAGTTATTGTTATTACTAAAGAAAGTGTAACTGATGATAAATAAATACGAATGGTTTTGAATCAATTGTAATTTGCAAGTGTAAAAGTGTGTGTGGTGGCGCATGGGCCAACGTGTGCGAGTGGACTGTATTGCGGGGAAGCAGATAACTGTTCTATTGACACTTTACACACAAAACAAGACAGGTGGCCGGGCTGCCGCGGATTCGATCCAGGCAGTGAATGCAGCCCGAGAAATTAGGAGAGGATGCACTAACCTTCACGACCCACGTGTTTTTCATCGCAGCCGGTACACGGATCTTCTCTTCCTTGCTCAGGAGCTGCCGTCAGCGTCACTAGATCCCTTGAGGAACACACGAGAGGCACCATCCGATCGGTAAAGGTCTATTAGGCGGTTAAAATACAACAAATATTATTCATTTCTGAGAGACGCGCGCGCGCGATCGCCTTTACGCTGGCTAGTTCAAAGCGAGACTGAGTGTCTATATTTCACAAATGGCGGACGGACGAACTACACTATGGTTAGTGCGGGCGGGGAGATGGGTATAGAAAGGGTGTGTTTCCATGTCAAAAATACAGTTTCCACATCGGCGCAACCATTCCCCCCGGCTTGAAGGGTTACCTTCGAAACGACAAATGCGAAACAAATCTAAAGTCTAATCTAAATCTAGGTTTGGGAAATAACAACTAAAATATAAACCTAGATTGGAGCTCGTGCCTACTGCTGGCTAGGCAGCGGGCAGAGGCGAACAAACAACACAACGCAACAGTCTCGACCAAGACGAGACGCGATTAGCCAACAACAAAATAAGGGTCTCTTCACGTGGGACCGATACAACAAGCGAGTGCTTCTTCTCCTCGGGTGGTTCGGAAACCGTAGTGGGATTGAATTGACTAACTGGCCACTTATCTAACGCGGCATGAATCCAGGACGGTCCACTAAACCATAACGGGTGATCTAAAATTTGCGAAGGAAGCAATCCACGAGAGAGACAATCGGCTGGGTTGTCGGTGCCAGCAACGTGAAAGAGATTATGTGGCGCTAATTCAGATTGAATTTTTGCCACTCTATTAGCGACGAATGTGTCCCAACGATGGGGCGAAGAGTGGGCCCAACACAAAGCGACTGTTGAGTCCTAACAGCTAAATTCTACTAATATTAATGCGAAAATTTACAATTATGTCAAATAAATTACCTTAAAGATTCCGACCACAATACAAAATGTCATTAAGCGACACGGAAGTGCTAGTCTTAGCACTGCCATCCAAAACTACGCGGAGTTTTAGTAGTAAGCTTATCTTCTCTAATAACTCCGCGGTGCGGGACAATGTACGAAGGCTGGGTCCCGCCAGTGTCCGTAGGCGCAGGTGAGATGTAACCTTTATCTAAATATTCATTAACAACCTCATCATAGGCCCGCTTCGACTTTGGGGACGCCTGCATCTTTCGTTCCAAACAAAGACGTTTTTCAGCGGATACACGGGAGCCACCGAGCGAAAACTTGCGGATGGTAGACTCCAGTGGCGGCTCGACGGTGCAACAGAACGAAGCAGTCGAGTGACTAAAACTATCTATAGAAGCGGGTGCGGAACCAATTATAACAAAACCCAGAACTGTTTCCAGGGCGTGCGGAGCGGGGTACGTCGGTCCCCCTTGAACCTTACGTGATAGCTGGAGGTGCGGGAGAATCGAAGCGCCGATCAATATATCGACGACTCCAGGAACAGCGTAAGTCTCATCTGCTAAAGGCAAATCTTTAAATTTCGTTAATAAAGACGTGTCAACCGGGTCGGTAGGCAACTGTTCAGCTATTCTATCTATAACGAGCGAATCCATGTCAAACCAAATATTATTATTAAAACGAGATCTAAACCTTGTTTTAACGGTGCCACGAACAGCTGACTGTAAGCTTCCAAAACCCTTCACCACTGAGCGGGTTGAACGCTTATCAACATTGAAACCAAGACGCCGACAACAATCTTGAGTAATAAAATTACTTTGCGAAGCGCCATCTAACAGCGCTCGAACAATGCGCGGCTTACCTAATGCATCAACAATAACAACGCGAGCGGTCGCAAGACACACAGTAGTGAGTGCAGCACTAGCGGAGAACGAACACAAGGTGACGTCATCCGCGGCGGTCACCGGGCGGGCTGGAGCGCGCGCGAGCGCGGGCTGCGGCTGCGGCGCAGGCTGCCGTGTGTCACCGCTCGACGAGCCAACCGTGCTCACATTGGATGCGGCATTACTATTCTCAAAATGAAGCAAAGTGTGGTGTCTCGCTTGACATTTGCGACAACTATTTCTACTATTACATAAAACAACGCGGTGTTTAGTACCGAGACAATTAAAACAAAAATTATTAGCGCGAACAAATTTATAACGATCACTAGGCGACAATTTTAGAAAACCAGGACACCTGTACAGTTGCGAATGATGAGTGCTACACAAAGAGCAAACAGGTGACTGTACACGTGCTGGTGCGGTACTAACATAAGTATGAGTTGACCTCAGTGACTTCGATGACGCATCTACTTTGCGTGCAGAATCAACAACTGTCTTCGCGCCTTCATGTTTCGATGAAGAGCGTTGCAATACCTTTATATGCTCGCGAACAAAACTTTCTAAGTCTTCGAACTTAGGAATCCTATTGCCGCGATGATCCGACTCAAACAAACGAATGGTTTCGGAATCTAATTTCCTTAAACCCATATACAAAAATACGAAGTCGCAGAGGTCATCGACCTTTAGGTTCTTTACGGCGCGAACAGCTGACGCGAAAGTATCTAGAAATTTCTCTAAGTTTTGATCGTTACATGCCGTAATAGATTTCAAATCAAACATCTGATCTAAATAGGCGTTAGCTACCGATCTTTTATCCTCATACCTAGCTTTCAAAGTATTTAAAATTAAATTATAATTCTCGGCACTAAACGTAATTCCAGCGCAAACGGTTATAGCTTTACCAGTCAATTTTTCAACGAGATAATGCAATTTTTCGTGATCTGTCAACGAATCGTTCTTATCTATTGTATTCTCAAAACTATCTATAAATAGACACCAATTGCGAATGTTACCATCAAATTCGGGTATTTGAATTGGTGGCAACTTAGGTCGGTCGCGAGTGGGGTTGGGTAGGTCAGCCGGTTTCTCCAAACTCCTAGCGACGCGTTTGATACGACAATACAAATCGTCAAACGACGACAAGGCCTGATAACTCACTGAGTAATCGGGATTCAAATTCAACTCTAAAACGTTGATGTCATGTACTAAGGTTTCGAAATCCGCGCGTAGACTATCTAAGTTTTCTATAGAACACAAGAACGAATCTCTGATGACCAAATCAGAGGTTTTAAGTGCATTATCATAAATCGATTGTACGCGAGAGTAAATCATTTCTTTTTTAGCGTTTAAAAGTTTCAATTGAACCTTACCGGTCCTATCAACCTTTGGGGACATGTTTACAATTAAATCTCGAACTAAAGTGAGGTAAACAACAAATATGAAATGACTTAATCTTAGCGGCACAGAGCAGCGAGGCGGCGCGAGCGACACTCGGCAGATAGGTAGGTACCTACAACTGTGAATGCACGCTTGAACAAACGCGCATAGCAACAAGGTCGTACGTACCTACGCGATGGTCGCTGTCTAGATTCAACTATTATTTCCGAGATTAAGTATTGCGTAATATCTATTCAAATTAAAATACTTTCGTATGAATTGGGATGAGATGCGAGCGAGGTAGGCACAGCCACGTGTCTACCCACGCAGGTACTAGGCAAATACGACGTGAGCCGAGAACAACGTAATTGAAAAAAACAAAACAAAGCCAAATGCGTTAGGTATTACACTGTGCCTATGCACTAGGGTGTCTGAGTATACCTAAGATCTAAGCCTAAATGTCTGGATGCGGGGTTTTCTACTAAAATAACCAGGCACTTAGGTGCGATGCGAAAATTGTGAACTACGATTAAGTGTTGATATGATACCTAACCTATTTATGTATTAGGTAGGTACAATGCGAGCCAGCGGCGAACGGACAACAAATTCTAAGCCTAAGTGTCTGGATGCGGGGTTTTCTACTAAAATAACCAGGCACTTAGGTGCGGTGCGCTCATTCCCATTAGAATAATAACAAACTACGAACTACGGCTAAGAATCCGGCTCGAAGGACCAAAAAAATGGTGGCGCATGGGCCAACGTGTGCGAGTGGACTGTATTGCGGGGAAGCAGATAACTGTTCTATTGACACTTTACACACAAAACAAGACAGGTGGCCGGGCTGCCGCGGATTCGATCCAGGCAGTGAATGCAGCCCGAGAAATTAGGAGAGGATGCACTAACCTTCACGACCCACGTGTTTTTCATCGCAGCCGGTACACGGATCTTCTCTTCCTTGCTCAGGAGCTGCCGTCAGCGTCACTAGATCCCTTGAGGAACACACGAGAGGCACCATCCGATCGGTAAAGGTCTATTAGGCGGTTAAAATACAACAAATATTATTCATTTCTGAGAGACGCGCGCGCGCGATCGCCTTTACGCTGGCTAGTTCAAAGCGAGACTGAGTGTCTATATTTCACAAATGGCGGACGGACGAACTACACTATGGTTAGTGCGGGCGGGGAGATGGGTATAGAAAGGGTGTGTTTCCATGTCAAAAATACAGTTTCCACATCGGCGCAACCAGTGTGTGAGTGAGGAAACGAGTTTTGTTACACACACATTTATGTAGAACATACTGGTGACTTTTTCTGCTTGCCAAAATCAATATAACGATCTGTATAATACTTATATTACTAGACAGGCTATCGTTTTTGTCTTGTGTACCTCCACCACCCTACCAACAGGCCATTTTCCTGTGGGTAAGTTGTCGTCATGAATGGTTACCATAGCTCCTACTTCTATATTCTTCTGTACTTTAAACCATTTGCTACGTACCGATAACTGACTAGGATATTCAGCTTTCCACCGCTTCTATATATCTTGGAATGTTTTATTCACTAAATACCATCTTGATTCCGTGCGAGACCCAGCGCAGTCCCGACATAGAGTTGACACGAAGTTGTTTGTTGCGTTTTTTAAAGGACTGTCTAAATGTAACCACAAATTGTTTTATAAATGCATTAATACTCATGTGCTCCCAATTTAGATTTGCTATTGTTTCTCTATAAATACAATTACTCTTAGAATTAAATTTCCTTCTACAAATAAATGTCAGTGATTTGTTATGTTTATTCTAGCTTCTAGCTAGCTAGCTGTTTTGGTTACCACTACAGTCACTGCTAAGCTGACGATTACTGCAATCCAAAGTGTCACTGGTACTGTACACGTTCACTTCACTAGGCGTTAGTCCCGACGAACTAAATACCGACGTCCTTGTCCTTGGTAAACCGTCGAAGGACCAAAATGTACGGGACGCGACCTAAGTGGTTCCTATGAAGTGTGTATGTTCCTTATGATTAAGTTACCTATTCAGTATGCTCCTTTACAATGGTATTGTATTTTGCTGATCATACCATTTACTTATAATGCGCATTATATTGTGATGGACTGAATAAACTACTTTTGTACGTATTGGTTGTCTTCTTCAATATCTCGCTAGGAACCCCAACATTACATGGCGACCCTGCCATCAAGGTCTGCCAAGGGGCTTTAGTGGAATATAGTGACAACTTTGGTAGTTAGCTATGTGTCAATCGAAAGTGGAAAAAGAGGAGGTATTCCTTAGCCAGAATGCTGCTGGTGGGAACAACGACGCTACGCTGAAGGACATTGGTGGACACGTGGAACGGCTGAACACGATCACAATAGTTATCCTCGCCGTTATAGCTATTTTGGTAACGTACTTCGCCGTAAAATTGTACCGAAAATGGCCTAAGCACGCTGCAGCGTATCCGAGCTTCTATGAGAGGACGAGTGGAAAACGGTGGCGACGATCGTGAGTGATTAACCGATAACGTATTCGTATATTATGTACAAAAAGTGTCTAAAATTCCGTATTAGTAATATCGTATTTCATTACGTTAATATCGTGAAGCGTCTATAATCGTGCACAAGTACTCTGTGAACATGATACCGAGTGCGCGCAAAGTTGCAGCGTAAGACATTCTGCAGTGTGTGGGAATAATTTTATTATGATAATGTGTTTTAGTTTTACGTAAAATTATAAGCTAACTTCTTTTATTACTACTTACATCTACTACTTCTTACATCAGCGATAGAAATCTTTCAGGATATATAAAATATTTTTAACGAAATAAATAATTTGTGTATATTTCCTCAGATTGATTTAGACAAGATGGAATTTGACCTTAAAGTGGCGTGTAGTTTGCTTCCAGTCATGGATGGTAACCATGAGACTACCAAACGGTTAATAGATTCAGTCGAAATGTATGCGAATATGTTGAATGACAAAGGTAAGGCATTATTAATTACATTTATTCTTAAAAGCAGATTGTCTGAAAATGCCAAGTTGCGTATTTCAGGTTCTTATATGACTATTGAGGCTTTAACTAATGATTTAAGAAATTATCTTTTTCCGAAAAAATCATTTATGGCCATACAAACACAGTTACAGAATATACAACAAGGTTCAAAATCAATTGATAGTTTTGGTACCGAGATAGAGAAGTTGTTTACTCAACTAACTATTGCACAAGCAGATGGAAACTCAACTATGTTTGATGGTTTGAGACGTTTAAATGAAAAAGTGGCAATAAAACTTTTTTCAGCGGGTTTACGCAGCTCAAGGCTAGGCACAATAATTTCTGCCCGAAATTATAACAGTTTGACTGACGTCATTCAAGCCGCCAAGGACGAGGAGACAACATCGCAACAGTCACCATCAGGTAATATCATGCATGCATCTAACAATGGTCGAGGTTTATCTTTTGCCAGACGTTCTCAAGGTCGTTTTTACCAGAGAGGCAATCGCTATCAGCATAATCATGGTCAATATTATAACAATTATAATCGAGGACAGATTTCGCGTGGTAATAGTATGCATAGGGGGCGCAACTATGTGTCGCCGAATTATAGGGGGTCTCAACGAGTTCGATATTTTAGGCATCAGGGTAGAGGAATATATTCTGTAGAACAGACAGATACCACTCCACAAAACGTTCCAAACACTAACAAAGACACAGCAGTAAAATATGACCAGTTTTTTCGTTCCTAAAAAATTTATATTTTCTTTTGAAGGTAACGCGAAGTATATTGTTTTTAAAATTAATAACGTTAAATATTATTTTCTACTAGACACGGGAGCGAGTTTATCAATTATAAAAAAAGAAGCGTTGCCCTTAAACATCAATATACAAAGGGATGATACGTTAATAAATGGAATAGGTGGTCAACGTCAGTCTGAAGGTGTAGTTAATTTAAAATTAAAGCATGAAACTGAACATGAATTTTTTTCACATAACTTTATAATTTTTGGATGTTTGCCATTAAGGGCTGATGGAATTTTAGGTTTGGATGCTATGGAATTTTGCTATTACAGTGAAAACTATAAATAGCTGTGCTAGGCTAATTGCTAAAATGATGGAATGAATGCACTCGGTTTTCTGTCTAGATATGCACTGAGGCCGCGACGCGTTTGGCGCGGTCGTGTTAGATCGCTAGATCAGCAAAGCGTGTTCGATGGAAATTATTACATCGAACAAGTACAATTTAAACGACTAGGCTGCGACATTGTACCGGCGGCAGCACAGTACCGTAATCGGCGCACGAGGCTTCAGCGGACACGCAGCGGCCGTCGTCGCACAGCATCTCGTCCGGCGCGCACGCCGACTC
Organism: Eilema griseolum; assembly: GCA_963662185.1. NCBI lineage: Eukaryota > Metazoa > Arthropoda > Insecta > Lepidoptera > Erebidae > Eilema > Eilema griseolum. The sequence continues at coordinate 139,064 of OY759254.1, forward strand.
CTCGCCGAGCCGGCTCCGCCGGTCGCCTGCGGACGGTCGAGCACCACGATCATCAACGAGCCTACGGCGCGGCGGCGCGGACCTACCGTCGCGGTACTCACAGAGAACCGGGTCCTCGTCGCCATCGCAGTCCTCGAACCCGTCGCACAACAGGTCGAGCGGCAGGCACGTGTTGTCCTTGCACCTGCAACAGAGCGCGTGAGTACCGCGGCCGGGCGCGGGCGGGGTGGCGGGGCGGCGCGGGCGGTGCGGGCGCGATACAGACCGGAAGGTGGGCGGCGGGCAGGCGCGCGCCGCGCACAGCGCCGGCAGCTCGTCGCGGCCGTCGGCGCAGTCGGCGCGGCCGTCGCAGCGCCAGGCGGGCGGCGCGCAGGCGGCGGGCGCGGCGGGGGCGGCGGGCGCGGCGCAGGCGCGCTCGTCGCTGGCGTCGTCGCAGTCGGGCTCGCCGTCGCACCACCAGTCGGCGCGCACGCAGCGGCCGTCGGCGCAGGCGCGCGCGGCGGGCGCGCAGGCGCCGCAGCCGCGCTCGTCGCTGCCGTCGGCGCAGTCGGGCTCGCCGGAGCAGCGCAGCGCGCCGCGCACGCAGTCGCCCGAGTCGCAGCGGAACTCGGACTCGGAGCATGCGCGCGGCGCGCAGCGCATCTCGTCGGCGCCGTCGCCGCAGTCGTCCTCGCCGTCGCAGCGCCAGCGGCCGGGCACGCAGCGCGCGTCGGGGCAGCGGAAGTACGTGGGCTGGCACGCGGCCGGCGCGCGCGCGCCGTTGCAGCGCGCCTCGTCCTCGCGCGCGCCGCAGTCCGCCTCGCCGTCGCACACCCACTCCAGCGGGATGCAGCGCCCGCTGCCCACAAAGTGTTCACAAATAAACGAGATATTTAGTATTACATATTATAGCGCAAGATACATAAATACATTGATAATAATTCGAAACAAGTAAAGACACAATAACATGGAAAAAATTGAATACATGAGATCTTTTTTAATTTGTAAACACTCGTATTAAAAATATTGATGTCAACACACCGGCATGCTTAGTTGTACGTGCGACTCGCTCTGATCACATATGAGTTCTGGCGATATGTACCTAGTCCTTGCTATGGGAGTATGCTGTATGTAGTAAAAGTATGCCAAGTTAAACCTACACAAGTATGCAGATGGAACCCCCCGGCCAAATTTGCTCACCAACTCCGGCGCATCAACCGATCCATTCATGATTTTGCAGAAACGTCAAGTCTGCAATTCTTCTACGCTCATGAAGTGGGACGAAGTGAAATCTTCTGCAACGACTATGATAGTTAGGAAGATAGCATTGGAATTTGAATTGTATGTATCTTAAGAACTACCTCTGTTTGCCCTCAATTCTATCTATGTATGTATCGTAGATATCCTATCTACTACGATACATACAGACCTGAGAGCCGTACTCCAGGTGTTTGTCAAATCTATGGGTACGTATAGATCACGGTGGCCACACCCGTATCTATGCGTGCCTTTACAGGTCTCATAGCGGTGACCTGGGCACGGCTCAACTGTTTCAGCATCCGCAACGGTCGGCGGGCAGCATAATTGAGCAGTACCCGATCTACGTATGAGATCTCTTTGCGTCAAACTCGACTACGAACGACGGGAACGCCGAACCACCCGTCATCCCCAGCTGTGGTGCTTCCATGACCGAAGTTAAAATCACGCAACGGGTGGTCCGGCGCGAGCTTAAGTCCCTAGATGTTCGGAAATCGAGTGGGCTGGACGGTATACCGGCGATGGTGCTTAAGCATGTAACGCCGGAATGTTTGTGCGTTAATATTCTTTATTAAGTAACACAATTTATAGTTGCAATATGTTTGGGATGTGCCTGTGGCGACATCTAAAAGGATTGCCGTGAATCTTCATTGATCACCTGTTGTGTTGTGGTGTTTGTTTCTCTGAGTTGACGATAGATGTCGCTAGAAATAATGCTAGTGTTAATTAGCATTTTAGTATATTCTTATCATTAGATAATTGTGTGATTTTTATGGAATTAAATCACTTAATTGTTACATAATACTTTTATAGCATAATTTAAATTATTGATGCGGTGTTAGTGCGAACTACAACTGTCATCTGTCAAAAAGAAAGTATTGATATGAGGTAGAAGTTTTGTTTTGGAGTGTTACGTGTTGTTGATTGGTGAAAATTTGATTTTTGCTAGAATCTTCCATGGAGAAGACTATAAATAGGCCTCTCCTGGTGGGACAAAGAAAAGATCAGATCTCACGGAGTTACGTACGACGAAGGTCGTAAATCTCTGTTGTTTTTCTTGCTTAAAGATTCTCTGTACCTACCTACATTTTGCTATATTATCCGAGGGATAATTGGCAGCCTATTCTGAACTTCTCTGGGGTCTGCTGGTACCTTTGGAGGAGATTACTTGACCCATCCGCAAAGTGCGGTACTCGCATAAAGATCCGGAGTTCCTTGGCTTGGGACTCGTGGCGCAGTGCGGGAGGCGGTGAGCAGCGATCGGAGTTCCTGGTCTTGGGACTCGAGTGGCAGTGCGGGAAGCGGTGAACAGGTCCCGCTACGCAAGCCGACAACCTGGGCTGACGATCCGTGAAGATCCACCGAAAAGGTCACGTATAAATTCCTCTGTTTGAATGCCGTAGTACCTACCTAAGTAACAATTTGTAAACTCTGTGTTCCTCTGATTGAATTCTATAGTACCTACCTAAGTAACAATTTGTAAATTCTGTGTTCCTCTGATTGAATTCTGTAGTACCTCCCTAAGTAACAATTTGTAAATTCTGTGTATTTTTTTTTGGTCAAATATATGTATGTACCACCCAAGGTCGTTTCATTGAGGGTATCTGGAACACGCACACACACTGTTCTCTGATGTAAAAGGCGCCCTGAGGTATTCTCGAGTCTCAGTTCCTCAGCTCTTACCTGGGCGAACCGGTGGAGTAGCCAGGGGAAGTTTCCCGGTTACAAAATTGGCGACCAACGTATGGGCAGGTTTAGAAATCTCAGGTCACTAACTGCGATTTCTCTTTGCTTACTGTGTGTGCGTAGAAAGACGCCTTTAATGAAATCGAACCTACTATCCGTCTGATACTCTCCAAGACGCTAATTGGTAGTGCTTGTGCGGCTAAGCACGTAATTCATTTCCTTGCAATTTACATCAAATAGCAAGGAAACGGGTCCAAATTTTTTTTCTAAATTTATTTAGCTGCAACATTTTCAAAAATATATATATTTTCGGCATACCCATTTTTTTCTTTTTTTTTTTTCTTCCCCCTCTGATCATCTCTTGGTCTTTGGTTGGTCCCTACTTAGTTTGTCCCTACTTAAACTAAAATTAATTTCATGCATATGTTTGATCAAATTTAATAACATCTGTTTTTCCAGAATTTAGCATTGTTCAACTTGTCGGCATTTTCTGTGAAGTGCCGATAACCATATAGGTATAACTTTGTATAATTTTAATTTAGAATTACCAATTTTTTATTTTTTGTGAATTTCGGAACGATCAGGAAGCCGGTACTTATACCTGCTACCTACCTTACATTTAATTAAATTCTCTCTTTTTTATTATATCGTTGGTAACTACCTAAGAGCTTGTACCTACACAAACGGTTCAAGTATTTGGATCTCTGTGTAATTTCTTTGTATTATTACTATTTAGTAATAGCCTGCAGGGCGGTACATAATACCTACCCGCTATTAATAATTGTTCTTCGTTAAAATTTTATTTTTGAAATAGTATAGAAGGAGGTAAAATACATTACCTACCTACTTCACGTTTTTTGTACCTAGCAAAAAAAAATTTTTTTGTCAATTTAGTAGTTCAATTTGATACCCTCTGGGAATATACTTTTGTGAACATCCGTTAAATAACGGAAAATTGTTTAGTCGTTAGTTGAATTTTATTGTAAAATTTTTTTCCGTACCTACACTTGTAAAGTTAAATTCTTATAACATGGCAAAAATGCACCAATATGTTAAATACTTAAGAAAAGATGAGCTGTCTAATGAGTTGTCTTATATGGGCATTTCAGCGGATCCTGAGGCTACGGTTGTCGGCTTGCGTAACGAATTACGGACGGCATACCGGCTAGTTCGCCGTGGGAGTCTGAAGCCAAGCACCGTTAAGTCCACCGATGCTGCAAGCGAACGTACTGTCTGCGAGCCAAAAGTCAAGGAACTCGAGGACTTGCTATCGTCAGGTGACTTTGATGCTGATCGTAATAGTCGCATTAGGGCTGCTGTTAGGGCGAACTATCTTTTAACTAGGCTTGCTCGTTGTGGATTAGATTGTTCTGAACTTGTAGGTATTCGTAACAGACTAGTTAAGATTTTGTCTGTTGCTAAATCGAATAGTGACTCAGAATCTGAGGTGTCAGATAATGATGATCGCCCCTCTCGTGACCATGTTGAGTATACTTCACCTGTAGTGAGAAAGGAACGCTCGATGCGGGGTAGCTCGCAAAACATTAATTCGACTAACGATAACTTTGTTTATAGGGAACGACCCCTTAATTTAAATTCTTTTAATTTAAAATATGATGGTTCTTCTTGTGTACGCGTCTTCATTGAGAGATTGGAAGAACTGAGGTGTGCAAGGGAAGTCTCTAAATCAAAGGTTCTCCTGGCTTTCTCTGACCTATTGGACGGACCAGCTTTGTCCTGGTTCCGCACCAATAAAGCCAACTTTATGTCGTATGAAGATTTATTAAATGAGTTACGAGACGCCTTTGATATTCCCGATTATGATTATCGTTTACGGAATGAGATTAGGCAACGTACCCAAGCCCGTACTGAGTCCTTAGTGAACTACATCTCTACAATGCAGGCCATGTTCTCTAGACTGTCTTGTAAAATGCCCAGTGAGGAACAACTGGACATCCTTATGCATAACATAAGACCTGACTACATGAAGGAACTCGCCCTTCATGAAGTCAACGCTATTGATGATTTGAAAAGGTTAGGTAAGCGTTTAGAACTTGCACGTGCTAGGGCTGAGGCGTTCCATGAGCCAGTCTTGGATAAATGTGAGATCTCCTCTGACTTACATTCACAGAAAGTCAAGAGCACACCAAAAGCTACCAAGCAGGTCTCCGCAGTGAACGGCTCGCCGGTCTCGCACGAACGTAAATGCTTTCGGTGTGGAGGCAGCGATCACACGGCTTACAACTGCTCAAAGTCGAGGGAGTTGGTGTGTTTTCGTTGTGGTGCCAAAGGAGTAAAGACACCTGACTGCCCCCAATGCACGACGAAGTCAAAAAACGCGTAGGCCAGGGCCTTATTAATAAATCGTCAGGCATGTCTGATCCGAGCTCAGTGTTTGATTCTTACTCTGATAAGGTCCTGTTTACTAAACGGGATAACGATGTTAGACCGTACTTAGTTGTTAAGGTTTTACATTTAAATGTTCTAGGTCTTCTTGATTCTGGTGCCTCCTGCTCTGTGTTAGGAAAGGGTGCGCACCGTATCTTCTTAGATTTAGGGTTTGAACTGGAAAGTGTCAACCCAAACTTTAGTATCACAACTGCAGACAGTTCCCACTTGAAATGTCTGGGTTGTATCTCTTTGCCCTTAGAATACAACTCTGTTATCAGAGTAGTTAAGTTTTATGTTGTACCAGAAATATCAACGTCAATGATATTTGGTGTTGATTTCTGGCAACAATTTCAATTAAGTAATAAATTAATTTCCCAAAAAATTAATATGAATAATTTTAATGAAAACTGTCCTATTGAATCTTTGTCTCTTCACAGTGGTCTCGAGGATTACAACAACCTGACCGAGAATCAGAGGTGTGTAATGAACGGGATCATTGAAAAATTTGATTCTTTAAATACGGATAAGGTGGGCTTAGGTCGAACGACGCTTGTGCATCACGTCATAGACACGGGTGACAGCAAGCCGATCAAACAACGGTATTACCCGCTCTCACCTCTCAAACAGAAGGCCCTGGAGGCGGAGTTGGACCGGATGTTGGAGATGGGAGTGGTGTCTCCATCACAATCTGCGTGGAATTCACCTGTGGTTATGGTGGAAAAGGCGAATGGTGATCTAAGACTGTGCTTGGACTCACGTAAGCTAAATTCGGTCTCGAAAAGCGATGCTTATCCCTTACCGTACATCAATCAAATTTTAGACCATCTGAATAATGCTAAATATTTGTCCTCTATAGATTTAAGTGCAGCATATTGGCAAATCCCGTTCGACTCTTCCCTGTCTGCTGAGAAGACTGCATTAACGGTGCCGAGACGGGGTTTGTTCCAGTATAATGTGATGTGCTTTGGTCTTGTCGGAGCCTCGAGTACGATGCAACGACTGATGGACCGCCTATTCGGTCCCGAGTTCGACAACAGAGTGTTTTGCTTCCAGGATGACATAATCTGTGTGGCCAGCACCTTCGAGGAGCATGTGGATCTCTTAAATAGAATCTATCAGCGACTCAAGGATGCGGGCCTAACGATTAATATGAAGAAATCACACTTTTGTCGAAGTGAACTGAAATATCTTGGTTACTGTGTAGATAGGCATGGATTGCGAACTGATCCAGGCAAGGTCGAGGTTATCCTCAACTATCCTACTCCTTGTAACTCGAAGGATGTAAAACGTTTCCTAGGTATGGCCGGATGGTATCGTCGTTTTGTTAATAATTTTTCTAAGATTAGTAAACCCCTATGTAAATTAACCGCTAAAAAGGTTAATTTCGTTTGGACATCTGAAGCTGAGGAGGCTTTTAACCTTCTCAAGTCAGCTTTGGTCTCTGCTCCTATATTAAAAATGCCGAATTATTCTTTGCCTTTCCGCATACTAAGTGACGCGTCAGCTTACTCTGTTGCTGCTGTACTGACCCAAACACACGATGACGTGGAACACCCCATCGCTTATTGTAGTCGCTCTTTAAATAAGAACGAAGTGAACTACAGCACTACCGAGCGTGAGCTTCTGGCCGTGATTTTTGCGCTGGAACAGTTTAGACAGTATGTGGAAGGACAAAAGTGCACTGTTGTCACTGATCATGCCTCCCTACTGTGGTTTCACAAGCTCAAGAATCCTACAGGACGTTTAGCGCGTTGGAGTATGCGACTCAGTCAGTTTGATTTCAACATAGAACACCGTAAGGGAAAAGATCATGTAGTACCTGACGCTCTGTCTCGCATAAAAATCGATTCCATTGACGCGAGCTCCACTAGTGATCCGTGGTATATTCACACCATGGAATGCGTGCGTAAGAACCCAAGGCATTACCCTAATTTTGATATCCGTGATAACTTGCTATATAGATTTTCTAAAAACAAATATTCTTTGACTTCAGATTTTGATTGGAAGTTGGTGGTACCCCAAGAAGACAGACTAGCACTTCTCACCAAATACCACGATGACACGCTTAGTGCCCATGGAGGTGTTTGGAAAACGCATAAGAGGTTGTCTTTGAACTACTACTGGCCGAAAATGTATAATAGTGTCAAAGAATATGTAGGTAATTGTGAGGTTTGTAAGCAGTACAAGCCTGTAAACACCTCTCGTCCTGGGTTAATGGGTAGCCCAAAGCGCGTATCTAAACCTTTTGAAGCAATTTCATGTGATCTGCTTGGACCTTTTCCAGTGTCAAGCAATAGAAATATTCATCTTATCGTTATCTCTGATTATTTTAGCAAATATGTCATGTTGTGTCCTATTAGGGTCGCAACAGGCGCTGCAGTGGCGAGATTCATTGAGAAAAATGTATTTCTAGTCCATGGAGTTTGCAAGACTATTTATATTGATAACGGTCCTCAGTTTGTGAGCAAACAATTTAAAGACCTGTTGGCCAAATATAATGTACCTAATATATACTATAGCCCCCGATACCATGCTCAGACCAATCAAGCGGAACGAGCAATTCGAAATATCGTTCAAGCCATCTCATGTTATGTGAAAACTCAGCACAAGAAGTGGGATGAACATCTTGTTGAACTGCAGTGCGCTATAAACACTGCAGTAAGCGAAGCCACTCGGTTTTCTCCATATTTCTTGGTGCATGGTAGGGAATTCATAGGTGATGGAGTTCTATATAGACAATCTGACATTACTTGTCATCCGGACTTAGTCTCCGTGGATGAACCTGCAGCCTTCGGTGCTAAACTAAAAGAAATGCAACGCATTTACGATCAGGTGAGGAAACATTTGATTTCATCTCACCAGCGTAATGAGAAGTATTACAATTTTAGAAAAAGGCATGTCGAGCTTAAGGTTGGTCAAATTGTTTATAAACGTACACATTATTTGTCTAACAAGGCCAAACATTTTACCGCTAAGTTAGCTCCTAAGTTTACGAAGTGTGTAGTAACTTCTAAACGTTCTTCTTTAGTGTATAGGTTGGCTGATTTAGATGGGAAAGATTTGGGCGAATATCACATTAAAGACATTCTGAAGTACTCTGATGAGAAGCAACCTGCGGTATCCTCTCTGCCTTGCGTCAGCGCTATTACCTCTTCGTAGCACTGGATATTTCTATTTTAATACCGCGACTCGGTGAAGTTATTATGTTGATATATAGGATTGAGCGTCCTCGAATGGGACGAACTATCATGTATTATGTACACCTCATCGAGTATTCGTTCCTCATCAGCACTTTCTCTATAGTAGGGTTGCATATGCAATCATATGACTATAGCAGATAAGGGATCTTTTATTCTAGTTGCTTAGGGCATTTCGACTTGTAGTAAGAGAGTCGGTGTCAGTTGTTACCTCTAGTTAGACCTGATTACTGTGAATCTTTTTTGTTTTGTACTTCGAAATACTATGTCTTGTTGTTGGTCAGACATTTGTTTTGTTATATTCTGTGTGTATTCCTTGCGTAACTTGTCCGCAAGTAATACTATCGGAGTTGGGGGATGGTGTAACGCCGGAATGTTTGTGCGTTAATATTCTTTATTAAGTAACACAATTTATAGTTGCAATATGTTTGGGATGTGCCTGTGGCGACATCTAAAAGGATTGCCGTGAATCTTCATTGATCACCTGTTGTGTTGTGGTGTTTGTTTCTCTAAGTTGACGATAGATGTCGCTAGAAATAATGCTAGTGTTAATTAGCATTTTAGTATATTCTTATCATTAGATAATTGTGTGATTTTTATGGAATTAAATCACTTAATTGTTACATAATACTTTTATAGCATAATTTAAATTATTGATGCGGTGTTAGTGCGAACTACAACTGTCATCTGTCAAAAAGAAAGTATTGATATGAGGTAGAAGTTTTGTTTTGGAGTGTTACGTGTTGTTGATTGGTGAAAATTTGATTTTTGCTAGAATCTTCCATGGAGAAGACTATAAATAGGCCTCTCCTGGTGGGACAAAGAAAAGATCAGATCTCACGGAGTTACGTACGACGAAGGTCGTAAATCTCTGTTGTTTTTCTTGCTTAAAGATTCTCTGTACCTACCTACATTTTGCTATATTATCCGAGGGATAATTGGCAGCCTATTCTGAACTTCTCTGGGGTCTGCTGGTACCTTTGGAGGAGATTACTTGACCCATCCGCAAAGTGCGGTACTCGCATAAAGATCCGGAGTTCCTTGGCTTGGGACTCGTGGCGCAGTGCGGGAGGCGGTGAGCAGCGATCGGAGTTCCTGGTCTTGGGACTCGAGTGGCAGTGCGGGAAGCGGTGAACAGGTCCCGCTACGCAAGCCGACAACCTGGGCTGACGATCCGTGAAGATCCACCGAAAAGGTCACGTATAAATTCCTCTGTTTGAATGCCGTAGTACCTACCTAAGTAACAATTTGTAAACTCTGTGTTCCTCTGATTGAATTCTGTAGTACCTACCTAAGTAACAATTTGTAAATTCTGTGTTCCTCTGATTGAATTCTGTAGTACCTCCCTAAGTAACAATTTGTAAATTCTGTGTATTTTTTTTTGGTCAAATATATGTATGTACCACCCAAGGTCGTTTCATTGAGGGTATCTGGAACACGCACACACACTGTTCTCTGATGTAAAAGGCGCCCTGAGGTATTCTCGAGTCTCAGTTCCTCAGCTCTTACCTGGGCGAACCGGTGGAGTAGCCAGGGGAAGTTTCCCGGTTACAAGCACTGTGCCCCCGAGCTGTGCCCTGTACTTACACGTCTTTACGCACTCACATACTCCGCAAGGCGGGTCCCGACCTCGTGGAAGACCGCATTCTTGCACCCTGTACCTAAGAAAGGTGACAGGACAGATCCGACCAATTACAGGCCTATCGCTATAGCCTCCCTTCTCTCGAAGGTAATGGAGCGTGTTATTAATACACAGCTCCTGAGATACCTTGAAGGAAACGATCTACTGAGCGACTGACAGTACGGCTTTCGCCACCGTCGCTCTACCGGTGACCTTCTTGTGTATCTCACAAACCGGTGCAGTGGGCGCAAGCCATTGAGAATCGGGGGGCACTAGCGGTCAGCCTCGATATAGCAAAGGCCGAAGGGGGTCTGGCACAAAGGTCTTCTTGCGAAGTTGCCGTACTATGGACTCCCTGAGCGACTTTGCGATTGCCTTGTGTTCTACCACTTATGCAATGGTTTGTGCTCAGATGAATTGTTTGACATGATGCCCACAGCTACATTCTATCATCGCACCTCTCGCCATAGGCAGGGAATTCATCCTCACACATTGCGAACTGAGACGGTGCGCACGGTGCGGTATGAAAGAAACTTCATCCCACGCACACTTAAGATGTGGAATGACTTCCCTGCTGCGGTTTTCCCAAGCACCTACAATATGGGGTTCTTCAAGAGGGGCATCAGAAGGTTTCTTCATGGTCGGCAGCGCGAGTGTAACCTTTATATGCCGACTTCCAAACAGATGGCACTTGGCCGAACGCGATAGAACGTCTAAACAATATTGAGATGGGAACAGTGAGACTCTTGGCGCAGTTGGTGATAAAGACTGGTGGAACGTGATCTGGACCAGCAGACTTGTTCAGGTGTACCTGCTTAAGTAGTCTGAAGACTGCATCCACGCATATTTGTATGGAGTGTATGTCTGCTTTAAGATGTTCCAACTCCTCAGAAAGTGCTTGAACCTGCACACAACGCGCTGAAGAGCCGGTGTCCGCATTCATCTCTAAGATGTTGGATGAGAAGTAATCGCTAAACATGTTGGCAATTTCCTCACCGTTACTAGAAGACTGGTGTCCAAACTTAAGGACTGTAGGATAGGAGTTAGATTGTCTTCTTGATTTAACGTAGCTCCAGAAAGCTTTTAGGTTATTACAAATGTCCGCTTCAATCTTGGCAATGTAATCATTAAATAATATTTTTTCTAACTTTTTAGCCCTTTCCCTCAAAATAGAAAAGGACTGACGATCAGAAAGATAATTCTACTTTTTGTATTTGGCATGAAATTTAGATTTTCTTTTAATATTTTAAGTAACGGGTTTTTATACCAAGGAGGGTATGTGTAGCTACTATTTTTGTTGGTATATATGCATAGCTACCACAACCCTTTAACATAACAGGAAATCTGTAGATATTTTACAAAAGAGAGTCTAGTGCATGGCTTCAGGCCCTTTCGTCGTCAAATATTGGCATCGTGTTGAACGACACGACTTTGAGAATTATCACACAAAATGTAGTAACAGTAACAGTCACAAAAAATCACTCAAATAACTGCACATACTTACTTACCTTTATGTTTACAATCAAAAACACAAACACTTTCATAAAACTCAGTTCCTGACTTAAACGACGCTATGAAGCGTGGAGTAAACTCCACATGGATGTACTTCGAATTATCACATATCTATACTCGTGCCCTGATAACACTCGTACTGAAGGGATTTCCGAAAAGTTATTGCTGGTTACGAGTTGATATTAATTAAATACTACTAGGGATTTAAGGGCTACTTTTGTTCAGCTAGCTTTTTCTACATCTAAAGTGTCAAAGATCCCCTGTGCGTCCCATTGGTCAGCGAGCTCTCGTGACGGAATTAACAACTCTGTATATTAGCTATAGCTGTCCCCCGCGACCGGCAGGCGGGTGCGGGGCGCGGGGCGCGTACCTGCCGCAGCGGAACTCGTCGGCGGCGCAGGCGCGCGCGGCGCACAGCGCGGGCGCCTCGTCGGAGCCGTCGCCGCAGTCCGAGTCGGCGTCGCACACCCACACCAGCGGCACGCACGCGCCGTTGCCGCACGCGAACTGCAACACGCGACTACGTCAGCGGCGCGGGGCGGGGCGCGGCGCCGGGCGCGCGGGCGGCCACTCACGTGGTGCGGCGGGCAGGTGCGCGGCGGGCACGCCTCCTCGTCGGCGCCGTCCGCGCAGTCGCGCCGCCCGTCGCAGCGCGCCGCCGCCGGCATGCAGCGCGCCGCCACGCCCGCCGAGCTGTTGCCGCGGCACTTCCACTGCGACGCCAGGCACGTGAACTGCGCAGGACACGCGCTGTGAGGTAGCCATTGACGATGCTCTGTTTGGAATGCTTCCAAATGGAACGGTTCCTAACGGAGGCGGCCTGCGCCTCCAGCGCGCCAGCCGGTACCTGGTCGCAGTCGCGCTCGTCGGAGCCGTCGCCGCACTGCTGCGCGCCGTCGCACAGCGCGGCGGGGTGCGCGCAGCGGCCGTTGGCGCACTGGAACTGGCCGGGCGCGCAGCGGAAGGGCGGGCAGGCGGCCGGCTCGTCCGAGCCGTCGCCGCAGTCGTCCTGCGTGTCGCAGCGCCACCAGAACGGGATGCACTTGAGCGCGCGCGCGCACACGAAGTGCGCCGACGTGCAGTTGGGCGTGCACGAGCGCCCGTCCGCCGCCAGCACCCAGTGCTCCGGGCACTCGCAGCGCGCGCCCGCCGGCGCCCCGCCCTCCCCGTCCTCCGCCGGCGTCAGCAGGCACAGCCCCGAGCAGTTCAGCGCCTCGCACAGCGCGGACAGCTCTGCGACACGCGAGACGAGTTACGATACGAGCACATGCGCACACGCGCACAAACACACTGAAGTGGCGGTGCACTGACCGGGCGCGCGCGGCTGGCGCGCGGGGTGCTGCACGCGCAGGTCCATGGGCTTGTGCACGGTGTGCAGCACGGTGCGGCAGTCGTACGCGCCGCCGCGCGCCTCACTCGCCCCACTCGCCCCACTCGCCGCGCTCGCGTTGCTCTCCTGCGGACACCACACAACATGTTCTCTCTGACCCACAGTGAATCGCCTAGGACAAGTTAGCTGGACAAAATTATTTCTAATAATTTTTATCTCTAAGAGTGATGTAAATGATATTTCGATGGCTGTCCCAACTCTAAACCGCAGCGCTATCGATTGGATTAAATAATTGACAAACACACGAATATTCGAGAGTTAATAGGAGTTTGACATGCTGTCCCTTTATGTTTCGCCGCCCGCCGGCACTGCCGGGAGGGCTCTACCTTGTAGTGCGCGTCGGGGCGGCGGCGGCAGCTCTCGATGGCGCGCGTCTCCCAGTCGCTCCAGTACACGCGGCCCTCCCACACGCCCAGCGCGAACACGTGGTGCAGCCGCAGCCACGGCATGTGCTCTGCGGGTACCGTATGTGACATTAAACACTGAACATGGAACACGTTGTATTGACATTACCAAATTGGGAACTACGGTTCTAATATTCTTTAAAAGAAAAACAACCACCACCTATAACAATGAACTTCTTAAAAGATGTAAAGGATGCAAGTGTTTATTTATTGAATGAGTTTTACACCATCAAAATGGACGCACGCAGTGGTTGTTGCTGCAACAGAGAGGTACGTCTGCCCCCTAGGACACACCTGGGCACGCTGCCTACCTCTGGAGAACAGCACCCTGACGCGCTTGCCGTCCAGGTCGGCCACGGCGATGTAGTCCTCGCGCGCGTCGGCGAAGTACAGCTCGTCGGCCGCGCCGTCCACGGCCAGCGCGTTGGGCCAGTGCAGCCCCGCCGCCAGCAGCACGGCGCGCCGCGAGCCGTCCATGCCGGCGCGCCCGATGTGCGGCGCCGCGCCCCAGTCCGACCAGTACAGCGTGCTGCAACCGACCGCGCCGTCACTCGCCGCTCGCCCCGCTCGCCCACGCGCCCCCTCGCGCCCACTCGCCCCACTCACCCGCGCCGGGGGTGCAGCGCCAGCGCGCGCGGCTCGCTGAGGTCGCCGCGCAGCAGCACGCGGCGGTGCGAGCCGTCCAGCCGCGACACCTCCAGCGTGTCCGTGCCCTTGTCGCACCAGTACAGGTTGCCGCCCACCCAGTCCACCGCCAGCCCGTCCGGGTTCTGCAGCGTGGCGCTGTGCAGCAGCTGCGGCGCGCCGGGCCCGCACGCGCGGCGGATGGACGAGCCCAGGCGCGTCACGTCGCTCCAGTACAGGCAGTCCGCCGCCCAGTCCATGTCCAGCGCCACGGCGTTGGTGAGGTCGTGCACGAGCAGCTCGCCCGCGCCCGCCGGCGCCGCGCCCGCGCCCGCGCCCAGCACCGGCACGCGCCGGATGTAGTAGCGGTTCGTGAAGATCAGGCTGGCGCGGACGTCTGCCACACGCACACGCCTCACTCGTCACAGCGAACACTACTTAATGTCACGCTTAAGAAACTACTAAGTCTGGCCATCAATACTGTTACAATTAAAATAACAAACATATTACATTTTAATTTGGAACCTGTCATTTTTATACGATTGTTCATTGTGTTTTCTAATTTTGGCGCCAATACATTGTACAATATTTTGCTATATTAAAATGGAGTGGGGTGATAAAGAAAACCGAATCGCTGTGATTGCATTACACAAAGTTGGTATGGAGCCGAATGTAATTTTTAAAAATCTCCATACGCTTGGTATTAGTCAAATGTTTGTGTACCGGGCTATTAATAGGTACAATGAGACCTCCTCTGCTTGTGACAGAAAAAGATCTGGCCGTCCACGTAGTCTTCGTACGAAAAAGGTGGTCAAAGCAGTAAGGGAAAGAATTCGAAGAAATCCTCTCCGAAAGCAAAAGATTTTATCTCGGGAGATGAAGATAGCACACAGAACTATGTCGCGCATTTTAAAAGATGACTTAGGACTTGCAGCCTATAAGAGACGCACTGGTCATTTTTTAACTGATAATTTAAAAAAGAATAGGGTGGTAAAATTGAAGCAACTACTGAAGCGGTACGCAAAGGGAGGTCTTTAGAAAATCTTTACAATTGAGCAACATTTTAACAAACAAAATGACCGTATTTATGCTCAAAGCTCTAAGGAAGCTTCCCAATTAGTCGACAGAGTGCAACGTGGGCATTATCCGACTTCAGTGATGGTTTGGTGGGGTGTTAGCTATGAAGGAGTGACTGAGCCATATTTTTGTGAAAAAGGTATCAAAACATCAGCACAAGTGTATCAAGATACCATTCTTGAGAAGGTAGTTAAACCCCTTAACAACACCATGTTCAATAACCAAATATAGTCCTTCCAACAAGACTCAGCGCCGGGTCATAAAGCTCGGTCCACGCAGTCTTGGTTGGAAGTGAACGTTTCGGACTTCATCAGAGCTGAACACTGGCCGTCGTCTAGTCCCGATCTTAGTCCGCTGGATTATGATTTATAGTCAGTTTTAGAGAGTATGGCTTGCTCTAAACGCCATGATAATTTGGAGTCCCTAAAACAATTCATACGATGCGCAGTGAAGATTTTTCCCATGGAAAGAGTGCGTGCTATTCTATTGATAACTGGCCTCAACGTTTAAAGGACTGTGTTGCAACCAATGGAGACCACATCGAATAAGCTTTTTATATTTTAAATTGTTCTATATTTATGTATTAAACTAACACACTGTAAAAGTAATAAATATTATTTGCAACAAAAAAAATGTTTTTTCTTCGTAACAATATTTATGGTTAGACTAGGTACATCTAATCTTAGAAACCAGCGATTGAGACAAAAATGAATCGTCTCACCGGAGTCGGGCGTGCAGGTGACGCCGTCCGCCATGAGGCGGTGCCCGGGCGCGCAGGCGCAGCGGAAGCTGCCGCGCGTGTTGGCGCAGCGCTGCGCGCACGGCGCGTCCTCGGCGCACTCGTCCACGTCGCGGCAGGCGCGGCCGCCGGCGCGCCGCCAGCCCGCGCGGCACCAGCACGCGCGCCCCACCGCCAGCTCCGAGCAGTTGTGCGCGCACGCGCCGTTCTGCACCGCGCACTCGGCCACGTCTGCGGGCCCGCGCACGCGCGTGTAGTAGTGTAGTGTGAGTAGGGAGGGAAGGTGGGCTGCCCACCGATATACAGCTCCTACTCACTGCAGCGCCACTCGTCGCTGTAGTCGCCGCAGTCGTCGGCGCCGTCGCACAGCGCGGCGTGCGGCACGCAGGCGCCGTTGCGGCACTGCCACTCGGCGCGCGCGCACTCGCCGAGGCGCGCGTCGGCCGCGTCCTCAACGTTGCGCGCGAACGACGCTGCGAGCGACAAGTGCAGTTAGATTGCGCAACCACGCTCCCCCCTCCGGCCCTCCCCCTGAGCGCCACGCGACTCACCACACATGAGCGGGTCCTCGTCCGAGCCGGGTCCGCCGTCCAGGCAGTGGTCGCGCCCGTCGCACACCAGCTCGCGCGGCACGCAGCGGCCGGCGCACTCCAGCGCGCCCGGCATGCCGCCGCACAGCGTGGCGCCGGCGGCCGGCGCCGGCTCGGCCGGGGCGCCGCCCGCGGCCGCGCAGCCCGGCGGCTCGTCCGAGCGGTCCTCGCAGTCCGCGTCCCCGTCGCAGTACATGCTCTGCAACACCCCGCCGAAAGTCATCATTTGATGGTGAGGGAGTGCGACATTCATCATTGTATCTTTCACTATCTAGTTTCTGGGACAATACAAATTCTCAACCGCCTTAAGCTTCTCGAGCGTGACGTCATGCATCTTCTTTATTAGTGATAAAGTTTGCTGCTGGTTAATAGTACCACAGATAACATTTTTTTTTATATAGGACACTTCAACTTGACCTCACCTCGCCTGATGATACTCCTTTCCCCCCTTTGTTATGAGGGTATGCCAGACCTATATCGAGGCTGACCGCTAGTGCCTCACCCCGACTCTCGATGGCCTGTGCCCACCGGTTTGTGAGATACACAAGAAGGTCCGTCGCTCTACCGGTGAGAGCGACGGTGGCGAAAGCCGTACTGTCGATCGCTCAGTAGATCGTTTCCCTCAAGATATCTCAGGAGCTGTGTATTAATAACACGCTCCATTACCTTCGAGAGAAGGGAGGTGATAGCGATTGGCCTGTAATTGGTCGGATCTGTCCTGTTGTTTGGGGTGAGATCAAGATAAACCACGGTTAAAGATTATAAGGATGGTATATTTCGGTGATACAATTAGGATAACGATTAAAACTAATGAGGTGAATGGGATAAGATTGAGTCGCGCCCGATATGCTATCCGAAAGCGTACTGACTGTTTTTACTTAGGTAATACATAACATGTTCAATGCATATCGCGCGGTGTCGCAATTTCGCTGACATGATTATTTGTTCGGTGAATGACTCGAACATGCTCCCGAGGGAGAAAAAGGGAAAGTTAGTAAGTAGATATCGTTAGAGTAGTTACGACCTTCATCATCATGTTATCTTGCACGATGCGTGGGACCGGTATAAGATTGTATATTTCGTAAAGATCTCTTTCAATCAGGGGTATTCTTATTTCTATAATTAGGTACTTGGCAGAGTATTTGGCTCTTACTTTGAGCAAGCTGTAAAGGTCTTTAAGGTCAAAGTTGTCGACAGGTACTACCAAGTCTCCGGATATTTGTGCTGATATTGTGCTTAGTTCTGCTCTGAGTAGCCTGGGAGATATCAAATGAAAATCTAATCAGTTGTTGTATCCATAATTGAGTCCTGGATTCGCCTCAGGGTATACAACAAGTTGTTTGCTGTGAAAGCTGATATGCATTGAACATTTTATGTATTACCTAAGTAAAAACAGTCAGTACGCTTTCGGATAGCATATCGGGCGCGACTCAATCTTATCCCATTCACCTCATTAGTTTTAATCGTTATCCTAATTGTATTACTGAAATATATCATCCTTATAATCTTTAACCGTGGTTTATCTTGATCTCACTCCAAACATTGGTCCTTCGAGCTATCGGAGCGGGACAATTACGCGTCGCTTATATCTACTAAATGAGCCGTGTGAGTGTGTCGCTTGGAACTTGCAAACAGAACTGAGTGGATTTACTATCCAAAATCTCATCTTCCTGTGATCCCATTTTGATCTCGGCACTCCGGACGGAAACGTGCCATCATCCTGCTGAACCCGGTTTTTAGAACACATCGCGACATCTCAACGCGCTGTTACTCCAGGTTTGTTCTTGCTGACATCGCGCGGACATTTGATCTACTAAAAAGGAGGCTTCAGTGCAAAGTAAGGTCTCCTTTTTATCTTTTAAAATGTCAGATATGGACGACATTTTATCAACCCAACAACAACTAACCGAAGCCGTAGATAAGCTATTCATCAGCTTTAAGAAGGATGGCGGAGAGCGCAAGACCTCAGACTACTTACGTCGTCGGTTAGCTACCTTGGAACAATACTTTACAGAGTTCCATAATAATCATATGATTTTGCTATCTTTTGGTGATCAATCTCATTCATATTTCAGTACTAAACAATACGATCAAATGAAAGCAAAATATAACAACATAAAAACTGCTATTCAGAGCTATAATCCTCTCGTAAACAAACCGCAAGTCACTGATTTAAAACCTCCTACATTCCAACCTCTAGCGGTACCTCAAACCTCAAACCTCGCATCTCACGCTGCTTCTGAAACCCCAGCTTTGGAAGTGGGTAGAGCCGAAGGACTGTTCAAGAGGCAAGCTACTAACTTTAAAGCATTCATTCGAGAACTACTTCCGATATCGACCTTGATCTCGTCATGGAAAAATGGGAGTTTGAAGACATCTTGAAGTCGGTACAGTCTCGTTGGGTGGCTATTGATTCACTTCACTGGGAACTGGACAATGAGTTTGGCGGAACGAACCCCGAGTACGAAGAGCAATTTACTCATTATGAGAAATATTATAACAAAATCAAGAAAGACATCAATAAGAAAATGTAGTCCGTTGCGCACATAGAAAAAACTACGCCTAAAATCGAGATAATGACCTTCGAGTGAGGCTACAATAAGTGGGTTTCGTTCAAGGATCTTTTTATCGAAGCAGTGCATAACAACCCGTCTTTGTCAAATGCTCAGAAGATGCAATTTCTAAAGAGTAAAGTTAAAGGTGAGCCTGAAACAATGATCCAACATCTCCAAATAAGCTCTGATAATTATCTCGTGAGCTGGAATATCCTCAATCATCGTTATAACAATAAACGACTGATATTCACTTCTCATTTTAATAACCTTATGAATATCATAATGTTACTTTTATTTCATCATTTAATAAACTAACCCTTCATAACTACTTTAGTACTTTTGGAACATTGTTTTCACCTTGTTAGTGTTAATTTCATACCCCTTTAACTATATCTACTTACTAATTTTCCCTTTTTCTCTCTCGGGAGCATGTTCGAGTCATCCACCGAAAAATAATCATGTCAGCGAAATTGCGACACCGCGCGATATGCATTGAACATTTTATGTATTACCTAAGTAAAAACAGTCAGTACGCTTTCGGACAGCATATCGGGCGCGACTCAATCTTATCCCATTCACCTCATTAGATTTAATCGTTATCCTAATTGTATTACTGAAATATATCATCCTTATAATCTTTAACCGTGGTTTATCTTGATCTCACCCCAAACACTTGCTGAGTGAGATTTATTAAAGAGTCTTGGAGATGATTAAGCCTTTGATTTATAAACTTATGGTGTTTGTTTATAGTATTCTCCATTCTTTTCATGAGATTAAATTCAGCCTCAACGACTGACGGTTGAGTTTTCCAGAGGTTGTATAAATGGTTTTCATTATGCCTCAAAAGGTCAATATCCTTCTCATATTTATCTGCAAATCGTTGGTCCAACACTCTGAATAAACTATTTGCAACGTAGCCTACTCCGTCTATCAAGCCGCGTCGCCGGCGCTTCTTATTAGTCATGAACGAGTCCTTCATCATAACAATATTAATATCATAATGCTTAATTTCTTCGAACTCGTGCTCGAGCTGTAACATGACGCCGTCGCAAGGTGTTTGTGTTCGAATCGTTGAGCATAAGGTTTCAAGATACTTGATATGCTTTAATAACGCCGCCGTTCCTTCTTGATAAGGACTTGTGTCATAGTAGACTATTAAATTCCAATCATCCCTTATTAAATGCATATTAGATAATTTCGGGTTCGATAGATTAAGGGTTCGATTCCCGCTCAGTGCAAATATTTGTATGCATGAATTTGTATATTTGTGTAAAGGTGTGACGAGGGTCATACCTACATAGCGCTGACATTGCAAGTGTACAGTCGAGCGACAGACGAACGTCAGTCGTCCCCGGTACGCGGTCAGAACTAGTTGTAGTAACTGTCTGTAAGTTTGTGACAAATATACTCGAGCGTGAAACATATTCACTCGTTTCAATTGAACTAACTTCCTTCAAATTAACCAAACCCTGAATGAAGTACATAACGTACATTGGTGACCCCGACGTGATTTTAAAAAGTGACTTTTTACGAGTATAGGCATCGTGTGAGGGGACGGCTCACTCTGCTAGTGCGCCGGACATTTCAAAGTGCGTAAAAAAATAGTGCGGTTTTCACAATGCCGGACGACGACAAGGCTGACGTGGTATTGATCTCAGTATCGTCGCGAGTACCCGAGTTCTGGACGGACCAAACTAATCTATGGTTCGTGACATTTGAGGCGGTGATCGCACCACAGAAGGCCAGTGATGAGGCGAAATACCAGCTGCTAGTCGCGAAGCTCGGAAAACAGGTGGTCATGCAGGTCGCGGACATCCTAACAGATCCACCGGCAGCAAATAAATACGCGACTCTCAAACAGCGACTGTTAGAAATATATGAAGAATCGGAAAATAGAAGAGTCCAAAAATTAGTAGGGGACATGCAACTAGGTGATCAAAAACCATCGCAGCTGTTTCGACAAATGCAGACGTTGGCAGGAAATAGAATAGCAGCGCCAACGTTGTTAGTGATGTGGCAGAACCACCTACCGGCCGCAGTGAGGGCTATTTTGGCGGCAACAGCGATCAAAGATCCGGAGCAGTTGGCAGCGGTAGCAGATAAGATTCAGGAGAATAGCAATCCCGGCGTAGTAGCAGAGGTAGCCAGTAGCAGCGCTGGTACATTAGTGGACACAATTGACCAGCTGAGCTTGGAAGTGGCGGAACTACGCAGGTCGAGAAGCTACGGGCGGAACGTTCAGCAGGCGCGTGGGAGGTCACAGGCCCGCGCACGCAGCACCAGCCGCAAACGCAGCAATCCACGGCAGGAAGGGTTGTGTTTTTACCACGACCGATTCGGGACCAGGGCTCGCAAGTGCCGATCACCGTGCACCTGGTGTGACGACAACAAGGGAAACCACTGACCGTGCAGTCGGCGACGGGGTCCTGCATCGGAGGTATTATTAACCGTCGATTATGTGTCTACGATCGTACTAATGGACTTAATTTTTTAATAGATACAGGGGCAAATGTATCAGTGTTACCCGTAACTGTAGTTAAGCGAAAAGATTATTATTTACAAGGGGATTTTACATTGTTTGCAGCCAATGGCACTAAAATAGATACCTTTGGTACGCATACTCTGTCTCTCGATTTTAGGTTAAGGCGAAATTTTAACTGGACCTTCATAATTGCTAATGTTAAACAACCCATATTAGGAGCACAGAGAGCATCTACGGCTTCTGTTCGAACGAATAAGTAAGTACGGTTTAACTATTAAGCTGTCGAAATGCAGTTTTGGCGTAAAGGAGCTGGATTTCATCGGATTTCACGTGTCAGCGGAAGGCATGCGACCATTAGACGACAAGGTGAAAGCAGTCAGTGAATACCCTAAACCTAAAACTGTCAACGAACTTCGCCGATTTTTAGGTATGGTCAACTTTTACCGCAAACACATTCCTCACGCCGTCGAAACACAAGCCAGCTTATCAAGCTACTTGCACAACGCTAAAAAAATGACAAAACACCGATTGTGTGGTCGGCGGAAGCGGACTCAGCGTTCCGCGAATGTAAGTTGCAACTCGAGAACGCGGTGACGTTGTCGTATCCGAGCGCCAACGCGACGCTCGCACTAAATGCGGACGCATCAGATACCTGCGTAGGGGCAGTTCTACAACAACTAGATAAAGGTTTTTGGAAGCCTCTTGGTTATTTTTCGAAAAGCTTATCGGAAACGCAAAAGCGTTACAGCACTTAAGACCGCGAGCTACTCGCCATCTATATGGCAATTAAACATTTTCGTAAACTGTTTGAAGGCAGGCCTCTAACAATATATACTGATCACAGACCGTTGGTTCACGCGTTTACAAAACTAAGTACCGACTCTGAAACGCCCCGTAGAACTCGGCAATTATTATTCATTAGCGAGTTTACTACCGACATTAGGCATATCAGTGGCGAAAACAACGTGGTAGCCGATGCCTTATCGCGTGTCGCAACAATTTCCTGTCCGACTAGTTTAGACTACGAAAAGTTTGCTGAAGCGCAAAAAGGCGACGACTTCCTTGCACAATACCTACGGACGAATGGTATTGAGAACGCAAATATTAAAATTAAAAGTGTCAGCTTACCTTTTTGCGACAAGAACATTTTTTGCGAAACTTCCACCAAAAAAATAAGACCATTTGTACCTACGGATTTCAGACTAACGATTTTCGAGCATATGCATAATATTAGCCACCCAGGATACCGATCGACGCGCAAGTTGATTGCGGAAAGATTTTTTTGGCCCAACATGAACACAGAAATAGGTAAATGGGTTAAAACATGTGTAAGATGCCAGAGGGCTAAGGTAAGTAGACACAACATATCCGAATACGAAGCATTTCAACAAGCTGACCGTTTCGAGCATATTCATGTGGACATCATCGGTCCTTTACCAACGTCAGAGGACGGGTTCAGGTACTGTGTTACAGTCATAGATCGAGGCACCAGATGGCCGGAGGCGTTCCCGATACGTGACATCACGGCGGAGACGGTCGCGAAGGTAATATATGAAGGCTGGATCGCGCCTTATGGTTGTCCAGCAAGGCTGACGTCAGAACAAGGGCGCCAATTCGAGAGCCAAATATTCACCGAGTTGCTCAAGTACTTAGGGGTAAGTAAGCTGCGCACTACGAGTTACCATCCTCAGGCGAACGGCATAGTAGAACGGTGGCATCGTTCTTTGAAAGCAGCCTTGATGACTCGGTTAGAGACCGGCTCATGGGTCAACGAGTTACCAACAGTCATGCTTGGTTTACGGGCAGCAGGTCGTAGCGATAATGGTGTAAGTCCAGCTGAGTACACATTTGGTAAAACTATTCGTTTACAACATGAAACATATTCACTCGTTTCAATTGGACTAACTTCCTTCAAATTAACCAAACCCTGAATGAAGTACATAACGTACATTTGCATTGGTCTGGGTTTCTATGTATAATATGTATATATTTACAAAAAAAAAAGTATCTAAGTATGTTTATCTGCATTCTAGATCCCATAACACAAGCTAGTTAAGCTATGCTTACCATGGGTCTAGATAGCGTTGTGTAGAATGTAAAAAAAAAAAAAATTGTCGAAGTCTACACTGTTGTTTGTCAACGGGGTAAAGTTGTAGGATGCATGAGCTGTGCTTATTAGTGACAGCAAAAATAATGTTAAGGATAGGACTATAGCAGAGAATGATATAGGACGGTTTCATTAATATTTCGAACGTTTGGGTCTTGGTCATTTTTATTTGTTGGCAGTAACGACAGTTTTACAACTGGGCGTTTTAAGAGTTCGTTCTTTGTTTTAAGTGTGACGACTCTCACATGTCCGTCACTTCCGGGATGCAGCGCTACTATTCGGCCTAGACTCCATTTCCCAGGAGGAATAAAAAGGATAAGGAATATAATAACGATGTCGTTAAGGTTGAGATCTTTCTGATGCTGTCGCCATTTGGATCTTGTAGAAAGTTGCGAGAGGTAGTCGATTTTCCACTTATCCCATTATATCCTGATAGATTTTTTGAGTCAAATGCCATCGTGTTCTCAGGTCATGCTCTGTTTCGTAGATCGTTAGGTTGGGACCGCTTGCCAAAAAGTGAGCTGGGGTCAAAAATTCTATATCTTCAGGATCTTCTGTCCGAGGGCTCAGGGGTCTGGAGTTCAAACAAGCTTCGAGTTGTGATAATAGGGTAGTGTGCTTCTTGTGTGAGTCTTTAGGCCTATATTGTGGTAACCAGTCAGGCACCTGCCACCACAGGGAGTGATTGAATAGTTGGGTAGTAGATAAATTTCGAGTTGCGCAATCTGCGGGGTTATCTTTAGATTTGACGTAACTCCATTTATTCTTAGGGATTGTTTCGGTAATAATTCTTACGCGATTCGCAACAAAAGGTTTCCACTTCTCCGGTTCGCCACTTAACCAGCCTAGAACAGCCGTTGAATCAATCCAACCATAAACATGCACCTTATAACTCGACAGAGATAAGATGATTTTTCGCATAAGCTTTGACAACAACAGAGCGCCGCAAAGTTCCAGACTCGGGATCGACTGTGGGTTTTTCAGCGGGATCACTTTTGATTTCCCTGCCATAAGGGTCACGTGGGTTTCCTTTTCTCTTTTTATTATTATTATTTATACTCAATATAGTAGTATGGCAATCTGTCAGATTTGTTGACTATCATCACTGTCACTGCTGCACTCCCTTGTGTAGTAGCGTAATGTTATATCGCCTATAACTTTCGTCGATACATGGATTATTCAACAGGAAAAATATTTTTTATTTCGAACCAGTACATCCTGAGATTAGCACGTTCAAACAAACAAACTCCTCAGCTTTATAATATTAGTATTGATTACAGTCATAGATCACACCCCCAAACCATATAAACTCGACGAAGCCTAAATAGTCAAAATATCAGCTCGTTTCTTTCAATTACAAAGTAATAAAGTGACAGAGGCGTACCGGCAGCAGGCAGGCGCCGCTGTCGGCGCAGCGGTGCGCGCCGGGTGCGCACGCGCAGCCCGCCTCGTCCTCGCCGCGCGCGCAGTCCGCCGCGCCGTCGCAGCGCGCCGCGCGCGCCACGCACACGCGCGACGCCGCGCACAGGAACTGCTCGGCGCCGCACGAGCGGTTGGCGTGACCTGCACAGGCGGCAAGTGAGTGCGGGCGCGCGGGCCGCGCTCCCCCGCCCGGCCCGGCGCGTACCGCAGTGCAGCGCCTCGTCGGAGCCGTCGGCGCAGTCGCTGCGCCCGTCGCAGCGCCAAGCCAGCGGCACGCACTCGCCGCTGCCGCACGAGAAGTGCTCCGCGCCGCAGCCCTCGGGCGCCTCGGCAGCCGCCGCGTCGCGCCACGTGCTGGTCTCGATGGCGTTAGACTCTGTGCGAGCACACGTGAGTTAGTACAGGCACTGTAGGATGGCGAGGCAGCTCGGGGGAACGAGCGCGAGTACCGACCGGTGGTGTGCGGGTCGCACTGCTCGCCGATGCAGGCGGGGCAGTCGCGCTCGTCGGAGCCGTCGGGGCAGTGCACGGCGCCGTCGCAGCGCGCGCTCAGCGGCACGCACATGCCGTCGTCGCAGCGGTAGTGCGCCGCCGGGCACTCGCAGTGCGCCTCGTCGGCGCCGTCGTCGCAGTCGACGCGCCCGTCGCAGCGCAGCGCCTCCGCCGCGCAGCGCCCGCCCGCGCCGCACGCCAGCGTGCCCGCCGGACACGCGCGCGACGCTGCGGCAGAGGGCGGCGGTGAGCACAGAGGACAGCCCGGCGAGGCGAGTCGCTCGAGGACACTCACTGCAGTAGTACAGGTCCTCGTCGCTGGCGGCGGCGCCCTCGCTGCAGTGCGGCACGCCGTCGCACACCAGCTCGTCGGGCACGCACGGCCCCTCGGCGCACGCGAAGTGCGCGGGCGCGCAGTGCGCGTGCGCGGGGCGGCAGGCGCGCCCGTCGGCCGCCAGCGCGCGCCCCGCGCCGCAGCCGCACGCCGCCGCGCCGCGCGCGTCGCGCGAGCACAGCTCCGCGCAGCCGCCGTTCAGCAGCGCGCACGGGTCCTCGGCGCCTGGAGGACGGCACACATGATCATGGCGGCTTTCCAAAATGGCACATTACTGACTTTATTGTTAAAAAAATATAACTACTGATAATACGTTAATATTTGAAATTTATATGAATTATAATATTACTTATATCAATAGTAATGAATGTATTATTTTATTCGCCATTTTAGAGTACGGACAACGCATGTACAGTGAACATCGCGTCAGTGCAGTCCACTGGCGGGACGGGCATGCGGGGCTCACAGGTCTGGTGGTGCGGCGCCACGGCCACCACGGCCATGGGGCGCGGCACGTCGCGGCGCAGCGGCGTGGCGCCGCCGGCGCGCTTGTCGGCGCGGAACACGCCGTGCGCCAGCCAGTCGGTCCAGAACAGCCAGCCGCCCGCCAGCGCCAGGTCGAAGGGGTGCTGCGTGCTGGCGCGCGTGACCACGGCGCGGTGCGAGCCGTCGTAGTGCATGCGCTCGATCTTGTCCAGGCGCGCGTCGGCCCAGTAGGCGTGGCGCGCCGCGTGGTCCAGCGCCAGGCCGTTGGGCATGAGGATGTCGGTGGCCACGATGGTCTGCAGCGCGCGGCCGCTGGCGTAGGCGCGCTGGATGCTGGGCTGCGCCTCGGCCCAGTTGGTCCAGTACAGGCGCCGCTCGCACGGCTCGTAGTCCACGCCGCGGGGCCGCGCGCCGCGCGGCAGGCGCAGCACGCTGGCGGCGCGCGGCCGGCCGGCCAGCAGCGCGGCCAGCGGCGCGGCGCGCAGGCCGGGCGCGGCGGCGCTGGTCCAGTACAGCGCGGGCGCGGGCGCGGCGCCCACCACCATGCCCTCCACGGCGCCCTCGCGCTCCAGCAGCACGCGGTGCCCCGTGCCGTTGAAGTGCACCGTGTTGATGGAGCCGCGCTGGATGTCCGAGTAGAACAGCCGCGACTCATCGTACCAGTACGCGAGGCTGATGGCGTTGCGCATCAGCTCCCTGCGACGCCATTTATTTTACATTTATTCGAAGAAGTCGATTACAAAGCTAGTAGGTATAAACTAGGAGTATAAACAGCTCACTTGTCGCGGATCGGCGGATAGGGCGAGTTCAGGTCGCCGCCCTCCAGGTGGATGCTGTCGATCTCAGTGACGCGCGAGTACATCAGGAACGACTCGTACGCTGTAATGTGAGTTTCTCAGATACCGTGGAGAAGTCAATGATCACACTCTGTCCTCAGTGAGGACAACAGATTCGACATTTAAGAGGCCGTCGACACATATGTGATTTTCGACAGGTGATTTCATAGTATAAAAACTGTATTACTTCGAGTTTAAATGGATAAATATGAAAGATCATTTCAAACATTAGTGTTCCGAATACGCTCGGAAATGGGGTTGGAAACAAGAGATGTTTTGTTATGAAGTTAAATTGTTTATTGTTAAGTTACACTTAGAAATTGCGCTGTATAATTGTAGAATCAAAGAAGAATCAAAGAATCAATTTCATTTATTCAGTTTAGGCACATAAAGAGCACATACGAACGTCAAAATTTTACAATTATGTATGTCAAGAAATAATATAAAAATATTAAATAATGTGAAAATAAACCATTGGAAATGATTCTTTCGCTGGTTCGGTAGATTAGTTCTACTGAGAAGATACCAGCAAGAAACTCAGCGAACTACATTAGAACTAGATTATTTTTCTTTTATAAATTTGTTTTGGTTTACAATTTATTTTGTGCGAGCAAGCAAGAGACTTATGTTGACCACGCATTAACATCATTAAGGTACTCATCCACTTTATAGTAACCTTTACTCATTAAAGTTTTTTTCACTTCTATTTTAAATTTATTTATTGGCATATTAATCAAGTCCTGAGGCATTTTATTAAATATTTTTATGCAGCTGCCTACAAATGAATCACCAACCTTGTGAAGCCTAAGTTTTGGTACAACTAGTTTATTTTTATTTCTCGTATTAAAATTGTGTACTATGATAATTGATAGTTTTTCGAAAATATTTAGGATTTTTCGTACATATAAGATATTTTCATAGATGTATTGAGAAGCAACTGTTAAAATATTAATTTCTTTGAAAAGTTCTTTCAGCGAGTCACGGGGTCTGAGGCTATAGATCGCTCGTATCGCTCGTTTCTGTAGTACAAATATAGTTTCAATAACGGCAGCTGAGCCCCACAGTAGCAGACCGTATGACATAACGCTATGAAAGTAGCTAAAATAAATTAGTCGTGCAGTTTCCTTATCAGTCAGTGACCTTATCTTTCTAACCGCATAGGCAGCTGAGCTAAGTCTTCCTGCCAAGGCTGTGATATGAGAACCCCATTGCAGTTTACTATCTAGAGTTATTCCAAAAAAACTGTGGTATTGACTTTTTTTTTTTTTTTTTTTTAATAATAATAATTTATTTATTCACAATGTAAGTACAGGTGCAAAGCAATATGACATAAAATATTATATTATGAGTTGTACAGAGGCATAAAAACAATTTGTTCGAATTTCACCAATGGCACCAGCCGCAACCAGGCCGATCCGAGCAGGCCCCTCCCGCTCCTCGCAATCGAATTCTTTGTATATATATATGTACTACAATTCAGCCAGGGCGACCCGAGTGCTGCACCCCACCGGTGAAACTCGCTCATATTAAGGACACACTAACCCCAAACTGAGACATACTCGTATCTTGGGAGTTGGTGGCTCACCGTTCTAAAAGTCATTTGTAGTACAATCACAAAATATTTGATTTTACCCATTTTATATAAAATGCATTGCAATGAATTAAATTTTTCAAATTTCAAATTATTATTTTTTTTAATTTACCATTATGTTATATATGTATATATATGTATATCTATAGTATATTTCATGCTACACAATTATGCTGGCCTTATATCAAGGATACAGTAATAGTTTTGTTCATTCAAGGATCTCAATAAGACTTTCGGTATCATCATAATTCTGTAACTTCAACCAGTTGATCAAACTGTGCTTAAAATCGTGCTTGTTCAGCTTATGCACCGAGATCTTCCTATTTATTTTGTTATAGAGCCTAGTACTCGTTGCGTTATATTGTCGCGCTGCAAATGCCGTTCTGCAGGGTACGGGGGAACACACAAGTGCACCACGTCTCCTTAATGGTATATTTGGATTCAGTGGAGCCTGTGAGTGGCGACGGAGCATGGTGCGGAGCATAAACAATTGTCGCACTGTTAGGACTTGGCATTCTCTATACAATTCTGTAGTAGAATAGAAGCGTGGTTTAAAGTTCATTACTTTGAGAAGAGCTCGTTGAGCTCTCTCCAGTTTTAAAACTATGGTCTTATGTGTTCCACCCCATACCGGAATGCAATAGCTTATGATGGATTGACACAATGCAGCATAAACCGTGTGCATTATTGATTTGTCGGCAGAAGAACGAAGATTTCTAAAGACATAGAGTAGTCTTCTAACGCGCACTCCAAGTGTTTCTATCTGAGGACGCCAGTTTAGTCGTTCGTCAATTTGAATACCGAGGTATTTTATACTGGCAACATTAGTTACACGAGGACAGGAGCAAGATATTGCCGAATTGGTGCAGCTGTGGGCGGTGAGGGACAGGGATTCCGCCGTTGGCTCAGGCGAGTTTGGGAGATAGAAGCGAATGTATTTTGTCTTTTCTACATTTATGGTGAGAAGATTAGAAGACAGCCAAGACATCACTTCTCTTAAATTGCTCTCAGTCTGAGTCCTGGCTTCCTCCCAATTCTTCCCATGTATTATCAGGGCCGTGTCATCTGCATACGTAAAAATTTGACAGTTCTGCAGCTTCATCCTGCACAGGTCGTTCACGTATATCAGAAACAGTGTAGGGCCGAGAATACTCCCTTGCGGGACGCCGTACTCTATCTTCCCCTCGTCACTTACCACAGCGTCAATTTTTGTCACTTGGGTACGATCAGTTAAATAATCCTTGAATATATCCAAAGCTATCCCACGGATCCCAATTTGCTCCAGTTTTGATATCAAAATGGGAACAGAGACCGTATCGAAAGCCTTGGATATATCCAAGAAGACGCCATAACACTTGAACCTGTTATCTAATTTATTAGATACCGTCACACTTAAATTTGTGACGGCGTCCTCCGTCGATACACCCGACCTGAATCCGTACTGGTTTTCAGATATGAGGTCATATTTCGCTAGATATTTAGTCAAACAGCTGTTGAGAATTTTTTCCAATATCTTAGATAAAGCGCTAAGTACCGAAATTGGTCTATAGTTAGTAAGACGTCCTTTGTCCCCGCCTTTAGATATAGGAGTCACTATGGCCCTTTTTAGGCTTTTCGGGAAGATACCAGCTGCGATCGAGACATTGCAAACATGGGCAATCGGAGCTGCAAGGACATCCCGAGAAAGTTTAATTACTAAGGCTGGAATATTGTCCCAGCCAGTAGCACATGTACTTCGCAGTGAGCCAATAATTTGCAAAACCTGACCCCTATCCACCGGTAGTATCCCAAATGAATTACATGGAGTTATAGCGGCGCTGCCGTTGTGCGGTGAGCTGTCGGGTGGGACAAGCTTTGAGGCAAGGTCTTTGCCAATATTAATGAAATACCTGTTGACACAGTTTGCTGAGAGATTGGCGCTGGCTGATAGGTTTAAAAGCTCCGTAGGCGGCTGTGTCCAACTCTTTCTGCCTGATATTTTATTAATGACTTCCCACATTGCTTTCGGACTGTTCTGAGCCTTACTAAACTGTTCTTGTTCGTACTCAATTTTAAGCTTTTTGAGCAAGGCATCACAGAAGTTTCGGTACCTTTTATAGGTTATAGTAAGTATCGTGTTATCAGCATTTTTCCGGAGGTTAGTATGCATCCTGTCACGTTACGTATGCAACGAAGCAACCCATCCGTGATCCACGGTTTTAGGATGCGACGTCGCCTACCAACCCTCTTCTGTGTCGTATGCTTCTTTACTGTATCCCTAACCATCGAGATAAATTTATCAGTAGCAGAGTTAGCATCGGTTTCATCCAACACTGGACCAAAATCAAACCCATCAATGTCATGCTTGATAGACGTATAGTCTAAACGTGTTATTAACTTTTTAGAGTCAAGATACAGTCTTCTGTGCTGCTTCAAACATAGGATTACTGGTAGGTGATCCGTCACTGGAGTATCTACTACGATTGCTATTGCGGCAGTGTTTGATTTTAGCATAATATGATCAAGACAGTTTCCTAATCTGGTAGGAAACGAATGTGCTGGCAGCAAGCCCAGCGAAGCTGTGAGCAGTAAATAGTCGTACTCATTCCTATCTATGTTATCGACCTCCTTGATATCTATATTAATATCTCCTATCACGGCTATATTTTCAAACGACTGTAAAGAACTCGTCAACGTTTCAAGGCTGCGATAGAAAGGGGCTAGGTCATAGTAGGAGGGCGACCTATAAATTCCTATTATAGCAGTACTATCCACTTTGCACACAAGACAGTTTGCGTCTAGGAAAGTTGGCTCAGATACAGTACACGATAGCCCGTTCCTAGTATACATTACAACTCCATCATTTTGTATAGGATTGTTAATAGTCGCGTGTGACGAGTAACCGTCAAGAAAAGGCGGCCCTCCTAGGCCTTTCAACCTGCATTCAGAAAGTAAGTATAATTATGTCAAATTCGAATTTTATTTTAGATAATACCGATACTATAAATTTGTTTAAGTTTTTATTTATGCTTCTAATGTTCAGGTGTACAATTTTGAGGTTGCTATTTGGGCCCGGCACCCGCTCAGTACATTGGTCTGATGAACAGAAATGGGAGTCAGCCACTGTGAAGCTGTCTATTTCATCAACAATTTTGTGTATATTAGTCATTTTTAAATAAGTTGTTAACACTTAATAGTAACGCAAACATAACAGCGCAGTAACAGAGACCAGCCACCGTAGACACAGGTTGTAAACAATTCACTGACCAGTTGGACACATGAGCCGAACACTTGTAAGGCAGTTACAGAGTGGGTCTTGAAATAACGGAACATAAAAGCATTAACTTGATATTTCTGTTGGTTAAGGTTAGGTTGAGCCATAATCAAACATGATTCCACTCCACCAGCACACATCCGCAAGACCACAATAAGCACAGTAATTTGATTAAACAAGGTAAACAAAGATCCATAGTTACATTTTAGATCGTGTAGCGATAGTCACTTTTTTGGTTCCAAATTTAGCAGACACTGTTCCGTCCTAATGACAAAGAAGTCCCTGGCATCAGGACTTTTCCGCAGAAGGATTTTGCCATTCGATACCCAGCAAAAGTCAAAGTTATTTCGCTTAGCGAAGCCGCGGGCAAGGTGGAATAGGCGTTTGGAGGTTGGAGAAAGGTGTTCCTCAACATAAATAGGTCTGCGCTCCCCCTCCATACCGATGCTCTCTGTATTCAACTTTTCTTCAAGCCGTCGTTTCTTATTGTAGCTGCGCATTCCCGCTAGAAAGTTGTTCTTGCTAGATACAGTCAGGAACTCAATAAATATCGGCCGTGATTGACCGGGTTTCCCGGGTAATCTGTAAATATCGCGGACATTGCTGGCTGTTATTTCCATTCTCACTAGCTGTCCTAGGCGTGCAGCAATTTGTAGCAGGTCATCAGTATTTTCTTTTGAATGGGCTGGAACATTCCGTATCTCTATCGCCGAAGGCCGAAACCCCTGCTGGAGCTCCCGGACTCTTGCTTCAAGTCTATCCATACATTCCCTGTTATCACGGTATTCTCGTTCTAATTGTGATACTTTAATCACGATATCCTCGTAATCCTTGTTCAGGGACACCATCGACTTTTCAAAATCGGTACTAGTCTGTTGTATATTAGAACATTATACTTTAAGTTGCGCGACATCAGAAACCAACTGAGACAGTGTCCGCTGCTGCTCCGATTTCCACTCTTCCAACATGATTAATATGTCATTTTTAAAGTTTGTTAAAAACGCCTTCGAGGGGTCATGCTCATCTGAAGGAGAGCCAAAGATGCGTGGACGCTTGTGTCGGGAGTTTACAAATTGATCCAACTCACCTTCCTCTTCCATTGCCATAGTCGCCTCACTGTCCGACTTCGATTGAGCTGGTATTAATTTCTTTTTGCCTTTCTGAGAGGGTGGAGGCGAACTTTTACTTTTTGTATTCGGCATTCTCTAGCGTTATAACAGTACAACGCCTAAAGATGTGGCAATGAATATTATACAAACAGAGGTCAGCAATCACTTAGGTACTTGCACTCCGTCCAACAAGACAATGGCATGCGTTAACTTGTAAAAATGCGTAGCAGACCAAAGCGCGTAGCAGATCTAAGCGCGTAGCCGCAGATCGTAGCTCGTAGCCGAGGCGATGTGATGACGTCGTCCGCTCGTAGTACACTCCTCGTTATTTCGTCGTCGATGCACGACCTAGCGGTGGCGCAGCGTGTGTGACACCCGACCTCCGATTCTGGGGGCGGCAGTTCAAATCTCAGTGCGACCGACCACCAATCGAAAACACTTTTTCAAGTGTTGAGCTTAGATATATCAATTTATCTCACTCTGGTTACACCCACTGGGAGGGATTATTCCATTTAAGCACCACAAGAGTAACAAGGAACCAGAAATTTATACAACCACCAATCACGAATTTATGTTAAGGATTTTTAACTTGAATTTGATAAAATAGCTGTACGCGTCCACTGTTAGTCGTAGGCGAACGGCGAAGTAAAGTATTTGGACAGATTCGTTATTCATTTTAATATTAATATCTACCTGTCTTACATTTGGCATAGCAAACTTTACACATTTAGTTTTGTTCGCATTGAGCAGCAAGTTGTTACTTGTAAACCAATGTAATATATCAGAAAGGGTATTATTCACTTCGTCAAGTACTACTTCATGTCTATCAGTCTTAAAAATTAATGATGTATCATCAGGAAATAATACAATTCACAAAGATTTGTCGCGAAGTAAGGAAGATCATTAACATATATCAAGAATAGACGGGGTCCTAATATCGAGCCCTGGGGTACTCCCATAACTAATGGGGCACCAGAAGAGTCAGTGCCATTAACGTTAACTTTTTGAATTCTGTCCGTAAGGTAAGACGTAAGTAATCTAAGCGAGCCGCTTGAAACACCATAATATTCTAATTTTAGTAACAACGTCTCATGATCACCACAATCAAAAGCTTTTGATAGATCACAAAAAATACCAATGGAAAGAAAGAAAGAAAGAAATGGCATCCTGCTTCTTCTCCCATGCATCAAATATATGTTTGACAAGTGCAACTCCTGCATCTGTCGTGTTTCTACCTTTAGTGAAACCAAACTGTTTATCATGAACAGTTTGGTTTCACTAAAGTATGATGAATTAATGATGTATGATAGGTATATGATTTCGAAATATAATTTTTCGCGCCGCCCGCCGCTTCATACAATACCGTACTTGCGAGGGAGGAGGTACTCGACACTACCAAGTTTCCAGTCGCGTTTCCACAAAACGTGACTAAAGTATTATCACTTTTTAATTTCCTAATGTAGGAAGACTCTAAGCGTAAGTTTGCGCAAAATGCGGTCGGTACGTACGCCGGCAGGACACGCCGTCGGCGGCCAGGCGGCCGTGCGGGCAGGCGCAGCGGCCCGCCAGGCACAGCGCCGCGCACGCGCCGCACGGCGCCGCCGCCGGCCGCGGCTGCTCGGCGCGCGCCCACACCAGCAGCGCGCGCGCGCCGTCGCCCAGCGCGCCGCGCAGCACGCGGCCCGCGCTGGCGTTGCGCAGCGGCGCCGCCAGCAGCGCGCCGCCGTGCGCCAGCCTGCGCAGCGAGGCGGTGAGGGGGAGCGCGCGCGGGCGGCCGCTGCCGCGCGCGGCGCTCTGTACTCACGTGTCCAGCCAGTACAGCGACTCGTTGTACACGGCCAGCGCCACGGGGTGGTGCGCGCGCGCGTCCAGCCGCGCCAGCAGCTCGGCCGCGCCGCCGCCGTAGCGCACGCGCCGCACCAGCGCGCCGCGCGCCTCCACCCAGTACACCCACGCGCCCTGCCAATAACACCTCGTTCGTTGTGGGCGTGCCTCACTGCGCGAGCGCGCGAGCGGGGCTCGGGCCGGCGACGCACCTTGGTGTCGAGCGCGATGTCGGCCACGGGCGTGCCGTTGTACAGCAGGTCGCGCTGCGAGCCGTCCAGCCGCGCGCGCTGGATCCAGCCGCCGCCCGCCAGGAACAGCGCGCCGGCCGCCGGGTCCACCGCCAGCGCTGCGCACATCGCACGTTAGTCCCGGCGCCAGGGCCGCGTCCCCTCCCCGCGCCGCCGCGCCGCCGCACTCACCGGTCACGGCCAGCGGGTCGGTGTCCAGCAGCACGTAGCGGTGCGCGCCGTCCAGCCGCGCCACGTGCACCAGGCGGCGCTGCGGCTCCGACCAGTACACGTTCTCGTTCACCCAATCCACTGCTAGACCTGCGCGCGCGCACGTTTTTGACCGACAAATAGAGACAAATATTTCATTTCAAATACAAAACCAATGAACATCACGAAATAATTATTGATATCAATTTTGAGTTTCATCAACAACTGAGGATTCCGTAACTTAAAAAAAAAACTTATCACAAAATAAAAGGTCCGCTTTGACATTTAATTTTGTCTTCGTGACGTAACTAGTGATGTAACTGTACGACTCAATAAATATTATATAATATTATATAAGCAATAAATATTTTATAATCATCAAGGATTTATCATTTATCGATACATCAAGATCTATCAAGCAGGTCGTACGGCAGCGTCAAGGCAAGCCCGTACATTGTGTCGGCCTACCGGTACAAAATTAAGAACTTCATGAGCGCGAACTGTCAAAATGGGCTTATCATTTTTTGATAAATTTATTTTGAATGTGTTGATTTAGAAGTTTGATTTGAAGTATGAATTTCGACTGGATAGAACCCATTTCTGGTAAATAGGTCTTGACATACAGACACAGACGGACAACGAAGTGAACCTATAAGGAATCTGTTTATTTCCTTTTGAGGTACGGAACCCTAAAAAGTGAAGTAAAATAAAATAAAATGTATTTTCTTTCTTTCTTTCAAAAAAAATTGAAAGAATAGGGCGTGCTTTCGTAAGCGAAGCTGGGAGGCCAGACAGTGGTCACTCCGAGAAAACAGTACGAGCAGAAATTGGAGAAAGCGTAGGCTCGCTCGGAATCACACCGAGATACGGAGACGGGTGAGTCCCGCTTAATTAGTATCGTTTCGCGTCACCGATCGAGTCAGAGCACAGCGCGGCGGTACGCACCCGCGAGCCAGTCGGCGGGCGGCGCGTCCAGCGGCGCGGGCTGGCTCAGCAGCAGCGCGCGCCCCGTGCCGTCGCGCCGCACGCGCCACAGCGCGCCCGCCTCCGCGTCCAGCCAGTACAGCCACTCGCCCTCCGCCACGTAGCCCACGGCCGCCGCCTGCGCCAGCTGCGGCACGGGCGGCAGCGGGCCGCGCGCGCCCGCGCCCTCCTCCGCGCCCGCCTCCGCCTCCGCGCCCGCGCCCAGCGCCACGCCGCGGAGCTCCCAGCCCACGGAGTACACCAGCAGCTCGTCCAGCGCGTGGCACGCGGTGCCGGCGCGCCGGTAGCCGGCGGCGCAGCGGCACGCGCTGTGCGCGTCCGACAGCGCCACGCACAGCTGCGCGCACGCGTCGCGCCGCCGCGCGCACGCGCCGCCGCCGCGCTGCACGCGCGCGTCGTACATGCGCAGCGAGATCACGCCCTCTGCGGACGAGTCATAAGTTCACACGGATAGGACAGAGGCGTATCACTTATCAGTTATCCCAGACGGCACGGAGGCACTGACCCGTGTTGTTCCGCAGCACACGCGAGCTGTTCCGCGCGCACGTCAGCTTGTCGCATGCGAGCAAGGCGCGAGCGGCGTCGTCGGCCCACAGCAGCTCGGCGCCGTACACCTCCAGCGCCATCGGCCGCGCGCCCGGCGCCACGTCCAGCTGCGGGCGGGGACCATGCTGGAGGTCATTCTATGCGCTACGAGTTACGAACTACGCGCTACGAGATGCGCGCTACGAGTTACAAGCTACGCGCTACGAGGTACGCGCTACGGTATACGAGCCGCTTGTAAATCTCGGCCGAGTTGTGACACCACACCGTCCCGCTCGGTGTATACTTCGGCCATGGTAATAATTTTAACATTTAGTTTACAAAGACAGTGGCCTGTCAATTATCACAGTCTAACGTCCTTTTAAAAAGTATTACGACGAACCCGTCTAGATAGAGCAATCGTGTGGAGTGAGCAGAATGGCGGGGGATAGAGGGGCCCTCTCCCCCGCCATTAGGGGCCCGGACCGTGTAGCTATACATTTTATTCGGTACTAACATGTAAATACTACTAACTTTAAGAATCCGAAAGTGTCGCGGGGGAGAGTAGAAAGAAAGAAAAAGAAAAAAAATGCGTTTATTAGACACACACAAAGTACGATATAAAATCAATAAAATTAAATACTAAACATGCATAATAAAATACATAATTATTAACAGGTAGGTAGTTAAGTGAAACAAACAAAAAAAAACAACAAACAAACGCTCGCATACAGTTCGGTACGCACCGCCATTGTGTAACGCGAGCGAGCAGCCCTCGCGGGTCGATCAGTGTCGCCCGGTTCAACCCACGGGACGCACGCGCCCCAAATTACGAATGGAGCCACCGCGGGCGCAGGCAGAAGGCGTCTGACAGGTATAGGCAGGTACCATGCGTCTGCATAGCACCTACCCACACCCAGATGATCCAACGACCCGTGAATCGGGCAGGATTTAACAAATTCGAAGTGATGATCGGTGGAAACACTCCCAAGTTCACGGAATCGCTGGCCCAGCCACAACAATACTTGCACCTACATCCCCCACACCTGCCGCCAGCCATACAGCGAAACCTCGGCGCCGGTCACATCAGCAAATCTAATGGCCATTCCATGCTGAGTGGTGAGTGTCATTTCCATTATGTTTTTTTCCGTTTATACGGTCAGTACCTATTTTTACTTAATTGCAAATTTCATTTTAGGCCACGAAACCGCCGAGTGCCTAGCGACGCGGCTCCACGCAGGCAGCATGACAAGGAAGGAAAAAACGCCAGTGTGAGACATCAGAACCCATGCAGCCTCTGCGACGTTATGCATAACAACCTACACCTTACATAATAGGTATTTTGGTCATCCGACATTTAAGGTAATTTAAAAAAAATCTGGTATGTTTTTGTTAGATTTCTCTATTTGTCTCTGAAATAAAAATGGCATGTTATTATTTGAAAAAAAAAGTGTTTGTAAAAAAAGTGTTTGTAAATCTAACTATAACTATGGCTTTGACTTTACAGATTCAAGGCCAGATTTGGCACGCATTGGATCATTGCAACCTATAGAAGATGCAAAGCATAAATTCTTGCAAATATACTTCATGGGCAATATGGAAGAACAACTTGACCGGCGTCAAGGGATCAACACAGCTACGAAAAGAGCAATTCTCCAAGATCTGCAGCAAATGCTTCATGAACATCATGCATTGGTCAGGCTGTTCAAGACTGCTTTAGAGCGCATGCCAAGTGATGACTATAAAGTTGTGATCAGAGCAGATAAAGGACCAGCTGGAACACATGAACGCACATTTAATGCTCCAACAATCGATGAAGTGGCAATCCCGATTGTTGGTGAAAACTTGGAAACACGTGATATTGTACTTACACGACGCAATACTGGGCAACTACAAAGAATATATGAAACACACCGTTCATATTACCCGCTGATGTTTTGGCAAGGAGACGATGGATATCACTTTAATATCAAAATGATTAATCCATTGAATGGTAAGATCAATATTATTGTTTTCATTTAAACTTGATATACATTTTATTCTGTTTGCTTTTAGTACCCAAAAAAAGTCGTAATTTCTAATTTAGTAGATAGTAGCTGTAAGAGTCGTTAACCTATTAGGGGTTCTAAAATACAATTTTTACTACATTTGTTTCAGGTGCAGAAAGTACCAAGAAGGTTAGTTCGATGAATTATTACGCATATCGTTTGATGATTCGTGAAAATTCTGACAATTATTTGTTGCGATTTCGTCGACTGCTTCAACAATATTGCGTTGACATATACGTTAAAATCGAAACGGAGCGCCTGACTTTCATTCGGTTGAATCAAGCTAAATTGCGTTCGGAAGAGTATATTCATTTACGCGATGCACTTAGCACGGAAGGAGATTCAGAAAATGTTGGTCGATTGACTATTTTACCGGCGACATACACAGGTAGCCCGCGTCATTTGCATGCATGCGCAAGATGCAATGACTTATGTTCGTCATTATGGTCGACCAGATCTATTCATTACATTTACATGTAATCCGAAATGGATAGAAATTATTCAATTGCTGCTTCCCGGACAAACATCAAGTGATCGACACGACATCACCGCACGTGTTTTCAGGCAAAAAAATCGATCACTAATTAATTACATTGTTAAGCAACACGTCTTTGGGAATACTCGATGCTGGATGTATTCAATCGAATGGCAAAAACGAGGCCTACCGCATGCTCACATTCTAATTTGGTTAGTCGAAAGAATTCGACCAGATCAAATAGATGACATCATATGTGCGGAGATTCCTACTCCTGAAACCGATCCAGACCTACATGATGTTGTAATCACGAATATGATTCATGGACCGTGTGGCACTATGAACCGCCAATCACCGTGCATGGTCGACGGCAAGTGTTCCAAACGGTATCCACGAAAATTGACGGCAGAGACCATTACAGGCAACGATGGTTATCCATTGTATCGGCGTCGATCGCCCAATGATAATGGTAGGACTATCACAACTAAAGTGAAAGGAAACGATTTCGTGATTTTCTCAATCTAGAATGTAGTTTTTGAAGCATGATTATGTGTGATTATGATAATGTAAATGACATATATTGTAAATGAAATTATTAAAAAAATGTTGCTACTCTGTCGCATTGGTTCTGCCTGTAATGACATTGTATGTATGAAATAAATAAATAACCTACCCCTATGGGAGACAGGCGTGATTTTATGTATGTATGTATGTAAATAAATGTTTTTCTCATGGTCAATTGTACGTGGCATGCTCACGTGTCGGCAAACCATCCGCTTTATTTGTTCTTGCGCCTGACCAAAAACAAAGAATGTCGTTTACCACAAGGTGCTTGAATGAAAATCCCATTAATGAATTAATCCGAGTATATTCCAATCTGCACAAAATAGTTTCAATCATTTTTTTCTGACATGAGTTTGAATTACTTAATTATTATTATTATTTTTATTTTTATTCTCATTCTGTATGTTTTCATCATCATTCATCATAATAAAATACTTTTATGTTTCTATATATATTAATATTATTTTGTATCATTGTATTACGTTCATCAAAGCCTAAATTAGTTCAGCGACAC
Organism: Eilema griseolum; assembly: GCA_963662185.1. Classification (NCBI taxonomy): domain Eukaryota; kingdom Metazoa; phylum Arthropoda; class Insecta; order Lepidoptera; family Erebidae; genus Eilema; species Eilema griseolum. The sequence goes on from OY759254.1 coordinate 179,569, forward strand.
ACACGACATTCATTGACTGTTAGGCGGTTAAGTTCGCCGGGTCAGCTAGTATTCTTATAAATAAGAACAAATTTAGCAATAGTTTCTCAATTTTACGGTTTAAATAATAATAATAACAATTCAGATAGCCATAATCCAAAACGAGCAGTGAAGAGTCTAATTACGGACTTGATTTTTGGGCAATAAGTAGGACATTTCTGTACCCAACTCGGAAGCCACGTACACCTGATAGCCCTCTAAGAGGCGGGGGAATATCATTCCATATCTTACGCCAAAGTTCTGTGTTTTGGTACATGCAGGTTTATACACGATTCTCTTGTCAAATACCTGCTATTTTCATTGAGGCACTTAAGTTTAGAGTATAAGTATAAAGGTTTTCCTGTCTTAACAACACCAAAAAGAAATGTTGCCAGATGTAATTCCCTCCTAAACTTCATTTTCAGCTTATTGTTAATGTTGAGATATGGCGTCAAGTGGCTTCTAGGTGGTATATTATAACAGAAGCGCGCGCATGCATTTTGTACCCTTTGAATTAGATTGGCCGTTTTTGCTAGTAGTCGTGGGCCATAGACCACGTCCATGTAGTTAAATTTGGACAGTACCAGGGTGTCAAGCAGCCTCTCACGCAGCTCAATACTGAGGAAGCTACGTATTCTATGAAGTAGCTTTAGCCTATAAAAACAGCTCCTCACGTAATCCGCAATATGCCGTTCGAACCTCATAGCGTCATCCATCAGCAAGCCCAAGTTCCTAGCTTCATATACTCGCTCAATAGAAGTGTTATCGACATGTATTATGGGATTTAGATTATTGATATGAGAAATTTGTCTTGGTGAGCCAAGTATTAGGTACTTGGACTTATTCCCAGTCAACACGAGTGTATTTCGACGGGCCCATCGACAGATACTGCTTAAGTCCTCATTTACCTTTGCCACGGCTTCCTGAGTTTCATTAGCCGCAAAAGAGACATAAATCTGGACGTCATCCGCGTATATGTGAAATCTACAGTGCTTTATGACTTGGGCTATGTCCGCAGTATAGAGTATGAACAGCAGGGGTCCTAAAACCGACCCCTGCGGCACACCCCTACCCACTGTTGCCAACGTTGAATGCAGTGTAGATCCATCACTGTTTTGTGTCTCTACATACTGTGCCCGGCCATTTAGATAGAAATGAAACCACTGCACCGTTTCACTGTCAAACCCATAATAAGCCAATTTAGAAAGCAAAAGAGAAACGTGGAGCCCGTCAAAAGCCCTAGAGAAGTCCAACAGGACCAAAACCGTCGCTTTGCCCTGGTCCCTAGCTGAAAGAATATTGTCCGTAACGTCCAACATGGCAGGATGCACATCTGGTAAAAGCCTGTGATGCAACCACCTTCTCCAAAATTTTTGATAAACAAGGTAAAATGCTAATTGGACGTAGATCCTTATAACCGAGTATCTCATTATTTTTAGGAATGGGCTTGCGGAACAACATCTCACATACTATAAATGCATGTCCGTTTAACTTCCCAACAGAATCTACGGTCGTACTGCGCACTCTCGCATTTGTACAGACTACGTCGATCAGCGTCTGACTGTGACTAGTGAAGTGAGTTGCGTCTCGTACATACTAGTCGGTCGTACTTCACTTACCGTATAAAACTTGTCGGTGGCCAGGTCCATGTACTGCATGGTAGAGGAGCCGAGGTTCACCCAGTACAGCCGGTTGGACTCCACGTCGACACACAAACCTGAAAGCGCACAAGGTGATATCATAGGTGCCAGGCAGTACGGGCCGCCGGGGGAGACGCGGCGATACTGACTAGCGACGCCGCGCAGCAGCGGGTCGGCGCCGGCGTCCAGCAGCGTGCGGCGCCCGCCGCCGCCGCCGTCGGCCGCCTCCAGCAGCTCGCCGGCGGGCGGCGCGCGCGCCCAGTACAGGCGGCCGCGGCGCGGGTCCACGGCCAGCGCCGTGACGTTGGGCAGCGGCGCCAGCAGCACGGCGGCGCGCTCGCCCGCCAGCCCGCTCACCACGAGCGCGGCGCCGCTGCAGTAGTACAGCAGGCGCGCCGCCCAGTCCAGCGCGAAGCCGCGCGGCCGCTGCACGCCGCTGTCGGCCACGGTGCGCGCGCCGCCGCCCGCCAGCCCCGCGCGCTTGATCTCGTTCGTCTGCGCACGAGCCAAGCTGCGTTACACTGCGCCCGCGCCCTGCGCCGCCCGCGTCCCCAGCCGCCCGGCACTCACCTCGGGGTCGGCCCAGTAGATGGCGCGCTCGGCGGCGTCGAACTGCAGGTTGTGGGGCGCGGTGAGCAGCGGGCCCGACACCGTGGGGATCATGTGCGTGTCCGGCGCGTCCAGGTCCACGCCGCGGATCTCACCCAGCCGCGCGATCAGCAGCACCTGCTCGTGCGCTACACACACACACACACACACGCTAGTGAATCGTACATTTTTATCTGAGTGGTCGACTGGCGCCTTGCGCAGTCTGAGTATGCAATTCGACGAGTTTTTTGTCTATTTCTTTGTCGATCACTAGTAGCGCTTCAAACCCGTTAATCTCTTTAGTTCAAAATTGATCCTGCAAGGCAAGGAGTCTGGGTAACTGTGTGCAGACGTCAATAATTTTGATACCATTTCCTTGCACCGTGTCAAACTGCAAACTGTAAAAGTATATCGCAGCTCAGTTACAGGTGTATGGTGGAAGATCCCGACTTTACCTGGAGGGAAAGTACTCTGAATTCTAGAAAGAGCGAATTCCATTCAAAGAAAACATTATCTTATTTTGAAAAGGTAACATAACTGCATGCAAATATTTCAGAAAATGCCACACCCGGATTTCCCTTTATTTAAGTTACCAGACTTGTTAGAGAGATTTGATCCTTATGATTGACTTTTACAATTCAATAAAAACGAGCTGGCTGTGCTGGTACTGCTGCTGCTTCTGCAGAGGCTCCCAAGCGGCGCAAATATTCCAATCTCGTCGGAGATTATGAATTTGTGCCGTTTGGAGTCGAGACTTTGGGGTCATGGGGTCCGAGCGCTCGCAATCTCTTCCGTGAGATTGCGAAGCGAATGGTCGACGCTTCTCGTGACCAGAAGGCTGGCCTCTTTTTAGGTCAGAGAATAAGCATTGCCATACAACGTGGCAATGCTGCCAGTCTTCTGGGAACGCTGCCACAAGAGGCATGCGATGCGGAGGAATTCCACGACGCATTTTAATTGTTCTTAGCTATAAGTTGTATAACAATTATTTTAGTTTTATTGTATTTAATATTTGTAACTAATTGTATATTATAATAGCATATTTTATGTACCCAAACTTTTTAAAAGATTTTTTTATAAAAATTCACGATGTTGTTTTTCGGATTTTAGTCGGTTCGACTACCGGGCGTGGCAAGCGATTTTACGCAAAAAGGAATGTTTGTTTTGTTTGAAATTCGCTATGTTCAGTATTGAGAGCACTTACTTTCCCTACAGGTAAGGTCGAAAGCTTCCGCCACGTATATCTCAGCCGCTATATACCATCCCACGTGGTATGACCAGCCCGGAGGTACGTACGCTCGCAGGTGCGGCCGTCGGCAGCCAGGCGCATGACGTGTGGGCAGGCGCAGGCGCGCGCGCCGGGCCCGTCCAGCAGGCACAGGTGCGAGCAGCCGCCGTTGGCGACGCAGGGGTTGCGCGCGGCGGGCGGCTGGCGCGACGCGTGCACCACCTTGACGTCGAAGGGCTGCGAGAGCGTGCGCTGCACCACGGTGACGTCGCTGCCGTTCCACTTGTTGGCGCGCAGCACGCTGTTGCTGCGCCAGTCGGTCCAGTACACGTGCCCCTCGAACACCGTGAGCGCGAAGGGGTGCGCCAGCAGCGGGTGGCCGCGCAGCACGTCGCGCCGGTCGGCGCCGCCGTAGTCGCACGACGCGATGCGGTCGGCGCGCGCGTCGGCCCAGTACACGCGCCGCGCGCGGTAGTCCAGCGCCAGCCCGTTGGGCCACGCGCCGCCGCCCACGGCCAGCACGCCGCGCCGCCGCCGCCCCGCCAGCGACGCGCGCTCGATGCGCGGCGCCGACTGCTCCCAGTCGCTCCAGAACAGCAGGCCTGCGCCCCACCAGCACCACCAGCACCACCACGCACGTTGATATGATAAAGTGAGATATAATATGATGTAGATATATTACGATAAAGTACAATTATATTAATTTTTGGTATTTATGAAACGATTTTGTAAAATAGATTTATAAGTGGGTAGTTCAAGGTATTCGAAATATTATCTAAAATATATTTTTTTTTACGTGCGCAAAATCCCCACGGATACCTCCCCACCGGAGCCGGTGGAGGAGGTTATGTCGGACTCGAACCGACTAAAATGCACGCCGCCTGTGGGTCGTATTGGTTGCCGAAGGTGAGGTTGACAGGCATATCCCTCGCACCCCGGCCGCCCCAGGGCCATCTCTCACGATCTGGCCCTCTTCTCGGGTGTGGGGACCACAGAGTCCCCAACTCGACCCCGGAAACGGGGAGGCGCGCCAGGCGTGCCACCGCCGCGGCCTGCTTCTGCCAGGGTGACAGGCGGCTCCACCTGTCACCCCCAGGCCGGCGCTCATGGTGGGCGGAGGTCGTTCATCGACCTCCGACGCCCGAGTTGCCTTCGTACGCGGGCAGCTTGGCTTGCGAGCCTTGTGTAATTGTGGCTGTACAAGTGTTGTGACGATTACAAGAATTGGTTCGATACCAGTGTTATATTAAAGTTATTATGTGGTAACTGTGTTATAGTGTTAGCTAATAACCTGATTCACTGGTGTGATATCAGGGTTGTATTATGTTAGTCTGGTATATGACGAAGTGTATACCTACCATGTCGTGATTAGGAGACGGACTGGTTTCTTGTTAGTTCTTTTCCCAGTCAATAGGTCCTATTGGAACTAACGTAGTATACCTTCCTTAACCCATCCTTACAAGTGACCCAAAGCTTGAGAGAACAGAATAAAGAGATATTGAAATAACAGAATAATACTGGTTGTTTAATTTATATTTCCTTGATGGTTAGCACTGGTTTCCTGGCTACATAAGAGGAAGTTAGTAATGCTGTGGCAATAGAGTAATTTGACTTTACATACACATTTGCTCACCCTGATTTACCCCCCCTAATCTAACACACGTGTCAATAGAACACACAAACAAACATTGCCGCCCTGCACTGAACCTCTCTACATAATCTTTGTGAACGTTTATTAATAAAAGGAAATAAAAAAAATGAAAGAAATAAAATTCGTATGATCGAGATCAAAATGTGAGAGACTCATCATTTAATCTGATAGGAGCTTCAGGGCGGATGGCAAATGGAAGAATGTGAATTAGAGAAAAATATTTTTTTAGACCAATCTCGCGTTTGGAAAGAAGAGTTCCAGGCAGTTACATTGTTGGGCTTACATTGTGATTTACGTATGAGGACTGTACAGAGTGGTCGCGAGATATCGAGTTAAGTATACTCGAGCTGAGCTACTAAGTCTTCGTCCAACATTACACGACATAAACAACTCGTTTCCCTTTTATTGATAAATAAAAGGACTGACAATAGATCCTTGTGACACAGCCACAGTTAAGAGTCCTCCAGAGGAGGTATTGAACTTTTGAAACCTCATTCAGTCGACATATTCAACACTGCAATTCTTTTAAGTTATAAATTGATACGTGAATTTATTCTGTCATTGCAATCGAAGGCTGAAGTAGAAATCGCAATAATCTTGATAGTTTTGATACTGAATTTCTGAAAAGAAAGTTTATAAAAAAATAGCCGCCACGTACCGTCGCGCGGGTCCAGGGCGATGGCGCGCGGGCTGTCCATGTCGCCGGCGATGAGCGTGCGCCGGAACGCGCCGTCCAGCCGCGCCACCTGCCGCCGAGCGCATTGTGTTACACCATACTTCGTTTTATGTTTATAATATTGGCTCCCATTGCGTTACTATGTCGAGTCATACGTCAGTCGGTAATATGGAGTGATTTCTGGGACAACACACAATGTATTGATGTATTTGTTTTTTCGATATTGTAAGGTAAGACAGGATCACTAGGACAGGGGGACTAGTTAATCGTCAACGTACCTCGATCTGGTGCAGGCTGCTCTCGACCCAGTACAGGTTGCCGGCCACCCAGTCCACGGCCAGCCCCTCCGCCGTGGACAGGCCCTGCCGCACCACCACCTCGATGCCGCTCAGCGCTAGGACACAGAGCCAGCTATAGTAACGACTACCGGACAGTATCCCCGGGATATCACTCTACGGGCACTTCGTACCCTACGTCTCGACTGACTTTAGCGCAATGAACATTAGTTAAAGCTTTACACATTCGATGACTAAGCGTTTTTACGTTTTATAAGAAATCGTATGCGTGTCGTACCGTTCCCGACGATCGTTCCGCGGTAGATGTTGTCGTCCACAACGTCGGTCCAGTACAGCTGCACAGCGCCGGCCTCGTCACGGTACCAGTCCAGCGCGATGGTGTTCTTGAGCGACGACAGCAGCGCGCGCGCCGTCAGCGCCGGCAGCTCCACGCCGCGCACCTCGTGCCGGTTGCTGAACACCAGCAGCGGCGTTTCGCCGTCTGCGCACAAGGCACTCGTCAATGGGGCTCGTGAGGGAATAAGGGAGCATGTTAGTGCTAGTGCTTGTACGGCTCGCAGCCCTGCGAGCACACGCCCCACGCGCCGCAGCCCGCCGGCGCGCCGTGAGGGCGTGAGGGAGCGTGCCACACTCACCTGTGCTCTTGCACGTGAAGCCGTCGTCGGCCAGGCGGTAGTGCTCGTCGCAGGTGCACTTGTGGCGCAGCTTGTGCGGCTCGCAGCCCTGCGAGCACACGCCCCACGCGCCGCAGCCCGCCGGCGCGCCGCGAGGGCGTGAGGGAGCGTGCCACACTCACCTGTGCTCTTGCACGTGAAGCCGTCGTCGGCCAGGCGGTAGTGCTCGTCGCAGGTGCACTTGTGGCGCAGCTTGTGCGGCTCGCAGCCCTGCGAGCACACGCCCCACGCGCCGCAGCCCGCCGGCGCGCCGCGAGGGCGTGAGGGAGCGTGCCACACTCACCTGTGCTCTTGCACGTGAAGCCGTCGTCGGCCAGGCGGTAGTGCTCGTCGCAGGTGCACTTGTGGCGCAGCTTGTGCGGCTCGCAGCCCTGCGAGCACACGCCCCACGCGCCGCAGCCCGCCGGCGCGCCGCGAGGGCGTGAGGGAGCGTGCCACACTCACCTGTGCTCTTGCACGTGAAGCCGTCGTCGGCCAGGCGGTAGTGCTCGTCGCAGGTGCACTTGTGGCGCAGCTTGTGCGGCTCGCAGCCCTGCGAGCACACGCCCCACGCGCCGCAGCCCGCCGGCGCGCCGCGAGGGCGTGAGGGAGCGTGCCACACTCACCTGTGCTCTTGCACGTGAAGCCGTCGTCGGCCAGGCGGTAGTGCTCGTCGCAGGTGCACTTGTGGCGCAGCTTGTACGGCTCGCAGCCCTGCGAGCACACGCCCCACGCGCCGCAGCCCGCCGGCGCGCCGCGAGGGCGTGAGGGAGCGTGCCACACTCACCTGTGCTCTTGCACGTGAAGCCGTCGTCGGCCAGGCGGTAGTGCTCGTCGCAGGTGCACTTGTGGCGCAGCTTGTGCGGCTCGCAGCCCTGCGAGCACACGCCCCACGCGCCGCAGCCCGCCGGCGCGCCGCGAGGGCGTGAGGGAGCGTGCCACACTCACCTGTGCTCTTGCACGTGAAGCCGTCGTCGGCCAGGCGGTAGTGCTCGTCGCAGGTGCACTTGTGGCGCAGCTTGTACGGCTCGCAGCCCTGCGAGCACACGCCCCACGCGCCGCAGCCCGCCGGCGCGCCGCGAGGGCGTGAGGGAGCGTGCCACACTCACCTGTGCTCTTGCACGTGAAGCCGTCGTCGGCCAGGCGGTAGTGCTCGTCGCAGGTGCACTTGTGGCGCAGCTTGTGCGGCTCGCAGCCCTGCGAGCACACGCCCCACGCGCCGCAGCCCGCCGGCGCGCCGCGAGGGCGTGAGGGAGCGTGCCACACTCACCTGTGCTCTTGCACGTGAAGCCGTCGTCGGCCAGGCGGTAGTGCTCGTCGCAGGTGCACTTGTGGCGCAGCTTGTACGGCTCGCAGCCCTGCGAGCACACGCCCCACGCGCCGCAGCCCGCCGGCGCGCCGCGAGGGCGTGAGGGAGCGTGCCACACTCACCTGTGCTCTTGCACGTGAAGCCGTCGTCGGCCAGGCGGTAGTGCTCGTCGCAGGTGCACTTGTGGCGCAGCTTGTGCGGCTCGCAGCCCTGCGAGCACACGCCCCACGCGCCGCAGCCCGCCGGCGCGCCGCGAGGGCGTGAGGGAGCGTGCCACACTCACCTGTGCTCTTGCACGTGAAGCCGTCGTCGGCCAGGCGGTAGTGCTCGTCGCAGGTGCACTTGTGGCGCAGCTTGTGCGGCTCGCAGCCCTGCGAGCACACGCCCCACGCGCCGCAGCCCGCCGGCGCGCCGCACGCGCGCCCGTCGGCGCCCAGCGCCAGGCCGGGCGGGCAGGCGCACACGGGCCCGCCCGGCGCCGCGTGGCACGCGTGCGAGCAGGCCGCGCGCGCGCACATGGGCTCGCCTGCGCATCGCACAACGCACTGTACCGCGCGCACACAACACGGCGAGTTCACGTTATGGCCTCGAGCCATCGCAACGTGACTCATCCTCAAATCTAATATCCTGCTAATGTTTACCAACTCTCACACTGAAATGTAAACATTACTACTTCTTCTTTTTCTTTTTTGTTCTATGGCGATGGGTGGTGTCATGGGTCCGATTTGGTGACATTATGATATGGTCAACCATATCATAATGTGACTTTTTTCCATTAATTATAATAATAATTCATGAGATTAGATAAAATAGTGTATGAAACAAACTGCACATAATTTTGTTTCAAATCATTCCTGTGATACCATGGGGTGTCTCAGTAAGAGTGCACTTTTTTATTTTAAAATAAAAACAAGTATTTTATGACAGAATTGTGATATTTTTATTGTACGTGCACGGGGTACAAAAATGCCGTTTACTCAACGAAAAGATTAATTAGCTCGCCACAAACTAGACAATTAAATCACTATTACACACAGTACTCTTCAACAGTTCCAGTCGCTCAGTAGTCCACAGTAGTCCACAGTCGTTGCTCAGGTCGCAGGTAGAATCCTCTTTGGTCGCTTAAGCTCGCTGTGTTCGTTATCGGTCTCAAAGACAGAATGAATCGTGTCGCTATGCGAGCTTATTTTTATACCTCTCAATTACGAGGGTCGAATCTTCTGGAAAATACGTTTGCCGCCTAGTTCACTGACCTTCGAGTTCATTCTCGATTTTTACCTTTTCTTTTGAACTTGGCGATAGGTAGGTTGTAACTTTGTGTAAGATTTGATTACCAGTTTTCGAGATATCGACGTCAGTCGTAACAGTATTGTAAAGAAAACATGTTCCGATTAAGTATGGAATAATATATCCGGCAAATGACCCCCGCAGCTCCGATGACAGACCATACTCTTTTCATGACTTTTGCACAGAGATTTGGCTGTATATCTCACCGATGACGCATTGGAATTCTGATTTGAGCTCGGGAAAAATTCGACATTTTGTGTATTCACGAAGCCATTCATATGGAATTGCGCTTCATCGGAGAATATTACTTCTTTTCGAAAAATTGGCATCGACTTGCTCCATAACCCATTGAACGAATTGCTGGCGCTTTCTGTGGTCTGCTAGTTTGAGCTCCTGAGTTAGCTGAATCTTGTACGCATGAAGGTGCAGTTCTTTAGTCAAAATTCGCTGCGTAAATTTGCTTCGTGAAATTTGAAGTTGTTGAGAACAATAAGAAAACTGATGTTTTCGGGTTTTCGGCGACACTCTCGTTTACAGTTGGAATTTTTTTTCAAGAGACCGACCGGTACTTGATCGACTCTGTTTCTTCAAATTTTTTGACCACTCCTCCAATGGTAAACACAGGTGCACTTTCGCCGCTGAAAATTTGACGAACTTTGCGAACAGTTTCAGCTTAACTTTCCCCATTTTTGTAAAACGCATCGTTCTTTCTTCTTCTTCTTCTTCTTATTTTATTTAAATGGCGCCTTGCATCGGTTGCATACCGATGATTCGCATTGTTCTTTCGAAAAGCGCTCCATTTTTAATAACCGGAATAAACAGAGGTGACAGCTGTTAAATTTCAGAATTGCCACTTGCATGAAAAAGAAAATATTCTAAATATACTAGGTATCGTGACTTCTCGCGAATTATATGTTGGAACTTACTATTTCTGCCGACGTTTCGGATGCGCTGCAGCACCCGTGGTCACGCCTTGACTGCTGCAACGCATCCGAAACGTCGGCAGAAATAGTAAGTTCCAAGATATAATTCGCGAGAAGTCCCGATACCTAGTATAATTATGAATTCACACTGCGAAAGTTGAAAATATTCTAATTTTAAAAAGAGCACTCTTACTGAGACACCCGTTATAAAAAACCTCGCTTACGGTTTGTACCAACAGTTGTAGTATGCAACGGTTATATAAACGACTATAATTTGTGAATCGGTATAAGCAAGTCCCCCGACCCCAGACCCCCGACGCCCGACCCCGACACGCGACACTCACCGCAGCGGTCCGCCTCGTCGGCGCCGTCGTCGCAGTCGGGCGTGCCGTCGCACAGCTGCGCCAGCGGCACGCAGCGCGCGCCGTCGTCGCAGCTCAGCGCGGGCGCGGCGCACTGGTCCTGCGCGGGCGGCGCGGGCGGCGCGGGCGATGCGGGCGGCTCCGAGCTCGGCGGCGCGAAGCTGCCGCAGCCCTCCTCGTCGGACCAGTCGAGGCAGTCGGTGTGCGCGTCGCAGCGGAACTCCTGTGGCAGTTGTCGCCCGTGGTGAACCGACCGTATGCCGAGTTACTTCAGGTCGAAGTAGAAATAAACAATCCTTTTCAATCCCATGGTGGGTGTTAGTCTTTACAAATGAATTAGCTTTGCTCCACAATTGTCACTTGAGAAGCTTGCGCGTTACTTTATTGGGGAGGATGAGCGCGGCGACAGTGACGCACCAGGCACGGGAATGGAGTTGTCCAGCTTAACGTGTGTATTTGGGATTAACTAGTAGGTCATTCGCTGGTATTATCTTTGGAGCCGGATAATATGAAAGGAGGACCGGGTGTCTAGATCACTTAAGAAGGTCTAATATGGACGACCACGAACGTCCTGGAGGCATCTCACATGTAATGATAATGAAAGATGTAAAAGGTTGAAATTATTATCTAGAGAAAGGTTTTGAGATCACTACAGATGCCTTCAAGTGAATATGCTCAATTTGCACGTACGTCAAGATAAAATGAAAACTAATGGTGGAGCAAATAAGTCACCTTCCGAATACATTCAGTGTTGTTGCACTGGAACTCGTGCTCCTCGCACGGGCCGCTGTCGGGGCGGGCGTGGCGGGGGCGCGGCGGCGCGGGCGCGGGCGCGGGCGGCGCGGGCTGCGCGCAGTCGCGCTCGTCGCTGGCGTCGGCGCAGTCGGCGCGGCCGTCGCAGCGCAGCTCCCAGGGCAGGCAGGCGCCGTTGTCGCACGTGAACAGCAGCGCGGCGCAGGGCGCGCCGGCGCAGTCGCGCTCGTCGCTGAGGTCGCCGCGGCCGCAGTCGGGCGCGCCGTCGCAGCGCCACCAGTCGGGGATGCAGCGCCGCGAGCCCGCGCACTGCCACTGCTGCGCGCGGCAGCGCGTGCGCGCGCACGCCTCCGCCGTCTCGTCGCTGCCGTCGTTGCAGTCTGCGCACACACACACACATACACATGCACCACCCGCGCTCGCTAGCTCTCGGCCCACGCCGCGCTTGAGAGTTCAGTTCAGTCTTTTGTCTTATTTTGGAATAATGTGTGCGGAATAGCGTCCAAGGCAGGTCTCAGTGATCTCGTTCGGGTAGTGATATTTTCAAGTTGAAGTAGTGACTGGGTCCAGGGCGTACCTTTCTGTCCGTCGCAGATCCACCCGTTGAGGATGCACCGGTTGTTGTCGCAGCGCGTGTACAGCTCCTCGTTGCACGTCACGTTCGCTGCAACAGGGACGTGGTCAGTGACGCTGGTGAGGAGTGACGAGCTGACACGAGAGGACGCGCAGTACCGCACGGGCCGCCGGGCAGGGAGTCCTCGTCGGAGCCGTCGGAGCAGTCCAGGTCCCCGTCGCACACGTACAGCATGTCGATACAGCGCCTGCGCCCACAACAATACAACTCACTACTACTCATACATACAAACATATATTAGGTATATTATTATTATTACACGGGTCAACAAGTGCGCAAGATGTATTGGCTGATGAATAAAAACAGTCAACTCTCAATGGAAAACAAACTTTTGTTATATAAGAGTATAATAAAACCAATATGGACATACGGAATACAGCTATGGGGCACGGCTGCCAACTCTAACCTAGAAATTCTACAAAGGTTTCAATCAAAAATGCTAAGGATGATAGTAAACGCACCATGGTATGTCACTAATGAAAGACTTCACCGAGAACTTGGCATCAAAACCGTAAAAGAAGAATTAAAGGAGAGAGCTACAAAATACAAAGAAAGACTGCAACTGCACCCTAACATATTGGCTCACCAACTTATGGAGGAAATATTCCCAAGAGTGAAGAGACTAAAAAAAAGAGTCCCTCAAGACCTCCTATAAAATAAAATAAAAAAATTAGAGGGCGAGTCATAGGACTTGTATCTCACAGATCATCCATCACTACTTAAATATTGCTGAATGTCTCCTAGACAGATCGCAATAATAATAATTAATAAAAAAAAAAAATATTATTACACAGTGGTAGAGTATGGCTTGCGCTAAATGCAAACATCCAAAATTTATGCACCCACTCACCCATATTCTGATAAATAAACTTTCATTTTATTTCATAAAGTATCACTATTAATTTTTATTTTATAAATTTATACTATCGATTTACTTTTTATATGTTATTTTAATAGAAAGCGCCTATGTTTGATAATACTACCAAATTTATTGACTGTATAGGTAGTCTTAGCTTTGCAGAGTGCTACGCGTTTAATGACGCAGAAAAGGCATACAATAACTTTTTTGAGTTATTTAAATTATTCTACGACCTGTGTTTTCCAATTAAGAAAGTTAGGATATCTGTCATAAAAAAACACAAATGGATTAGCAAGGGCTTAAAACTATGTGCTAAGAGAAAACGTCAAATGTTATGGCATTATAGATTATCACCTAGCCCGAAGAATAAAATTAAATATAAAAACTACGCCAGGAGACTCAGAGATGTCATTAATAAAACCCAGAAAACCCAAAATAATTACTATATAAATACAGCTACGAACAAAAGCAAAGCTACGTGGCAAGTTATAAAGAAATATAAAACTGTTGGAGTAAAAGATGAAATAAAACAAATTAACATTAATGGCAATCGAATTACAGCACCTGAGAGTATGATAAATTCTTTTAACAATTTTTTCATTGAAGACAAAAGAGGATGATTGTAAAAACATCAACTCCTATAAAAATATATTGTTACGTGCACGGGGTGCAATTAAATGCCGTTTACTCAACGAAGAGATTTATTAGCTCACCTCAAACTAGACAATTAAATCACTAGTACACACAGTACTCTTCAACACTTTTTAATTTTTTGCAACAAGTGATGACGGGACTTGACAGAAAAGAGTGTATTACTGCTGTCTTCATGGATATGACAAGAGCATTCGATCACGTAGACCATAGCATATCGATATTGAAGCTGAAAAAGTATGGAGTTAGAGGTAACTCTCGCGCTTTACTGAAATCATACCTCTCTGATCGTCTTCAGGTCACAACGATGTACAGAATCAACAATGAGTCTAAGATTGATACAAAATACACCTCAGATCCAAAAATTGTTAAATTCAGTGTACCCCAAGGAAGCATCCTTGGGCCATTATTATTTTCTATGAAGCCGCTATTACAGTCAGAAAAGATATAAAAAATTACACAACACTTAAAAGTGCAAGACATAAGACCACTCTTTGTATTAATAAATGTAGGACTACAAAATTTCGAAATAGTATCTTTAGCATGAGTACAATAATTTATAATAAACTGCCGGATGCTATTAAAAATTCTGATTCTATCAATATAAACACCTCAACAAAGTCTAGGGAACAAGATGACCCCAATTATTTTTTTTCGTGTAAATCTTGTTTTGCAAATAACTGGCAGCAAATAAATAAAAATAGAATAAAGTAGATTACAGAGTTGTTCGAAATTTAAAAATAAATTTAAATAAGTAATGATTATCGAATATGGAGGGAAAACTTTTAAAAGTGTTTGATTGTGCAGTTTCTCTGAGGCAAAATAAAAATTATTTTCTTTGATTGTAAATAACGTTTATTATCAATAATACGTCTTGTACGTATGGTTTGTGCATTTTTGTGACTGTAGTCATCATGTCACGTCGTCATTTAAGTCGCGAAGAGATGTTAAGGGCTGTTGGTATGCTGCAAGCTGGACGAACTCAACGCGACGTAGCGGATGCTGTCAACACCCAACCAAGCGTAATTTGCAGATTATGGGCACGCTACAGGTCTACAGGGGATGTTGCCGAACGTCACAGGGGACGAAATAGGGTTACTACCCCGCGACAAGATCGTTTCTTGCAAAATTCCGCAAGGCGGCAACCCACGATTACTGCTCGTCAGTTGGTCGCAGGCCTCCAGTCTCAGCATCAAGTGGTTATTAGCGATCAAACTGTCAGAACAAGACTACACGAAGCCAATCTTTATGCTCGCAGACCGCTTAGGGTTCCAGCTCTTCGACGTGGAAATCGAGGTCGTCGCTTATTGTGGGCTAACGCACATTTACAGTGGACCGACCATCAATGGGCACGGGTTCTGTTTTCCGACGAATCTTGCTTCGGTTTTCATCCTGATTCGAGAAGAGTGCGTATATGGCGAGTTCCTGGACGTCGGAGTCGTCTCCAGAATCCGCAAGAAGTTCATCCTTACCAAGGTGGAACAATCATGGTATGGGTTGGAATTCGCCTTGGTGGAAGGACCGACCTCGTTTGGATACGGGGCAATTTGAATGCAAACCAATACATTCAGGAGGTTATACACCCCATGGTAATCCCTCATCGACAGCAGTTCGGTCAAGATTTTATGTTCATGCAAGATAATGCACGGTCACACACCGCGAGGGTAGTGGTCAATGCGTTAAGCGAGCACAATATGACGACGTTGGAATGGCCTGCTCAGTCTGCCGACCTCAATCCCATAGAGCATGCCTGGGATTTGCTTGGGAGAAGAGCTTTCAGTGATTCTTTGGAAAATCTGAACACTGAAGAACAACTTTTTTTACATCTTCGCAGTGTATGGAGCCATATTCCACAGACGATGATTGACAATCTCATACTAAGTATGCCACGCCGTTGTCGAGCTGTTGCTAATGCTTTAGGAGGTCCTACAGATTATTAAAAACGTTTAAAGTACGGTTAATTACTGTATTTCTTACTACCTCGTTATTTTTGTGCCTAATCATAGAAGGCTGTAATACTCAAAATTGGCACTATTCAATTCTTTGTTAAAAAAAAAATTGGTATGAAAATGTTTTTATTAAAATTAAAATTAAAAACGGTATAAAAATACCCTTCTATTAATATAAAACACTCACTATTACAAGAAAGGGTTTTTAAATAAAAACTAGAAATGTCCTTGTTCCCTAGACTTTGTTGATGTGTGTATTTAAAAAAGGCTTCGAGAGTTCATGGTCAAAAAAATATAATACTCAATTAGTGAGTTTATAGACGATGTAAACAATGTGACTTGATAAATAAATAAAAAATAAACATATTTATATTTTATCTCAGATTTACAGCCCAATATTTTGAAACTTATTTTATATTGTGAGATGATAAGTTATGCCCGAAGCAGCATTTTTTTTTTAATTTTACCATTTGAATAAACTTAATATTCTTTTTTCGCATTCAAACAAATTTGGAGACAGATACAAATGGTTATTATTCTAAAAGTTATTACAACTTACAGATACATGTCCAATTCAAAATTGTATTACAAGATAAACTATATTTCTTTGATAACTTCAAAAGACAGACTGAATATTAATCAAATAACAAATAATTTATTCTGAGGATGGGAGTTTTCAACTAGGATTTTCAAATTTATTTCGAATCTTGAATTACTTAAGTAATTAAGATTATTTTAATAAACAAATCAAGAAATAATTTATAAATATTAAATACAATAAAAATAAAATAACTATTATACAACTTATAGCTAAGAACAATTAAAATGCGTCGTAGAATTCCTCCGCATCGCATGCCTCTTGTGGTAGCGTTCCCAGAAGACTGGCAGCATTGCCACGTTGTATGGCAATGCTTATTCTCTGACCTAAAAAGAGGCCAGCCTTCTGGTCACGAGAAGCGTCGACCATTCGCTTCGCAATCTCACGGAAGAGGTTGCGAGCGCTCGGACCCCATGACCCCAAAGTCTCGACTCCAAACGGCACAAATTCATAATCTCCGATGAGATTGGGGTATTTGCGCCGCTTGAGAGCCTCTGCAGAAGCAGCAGCAGCACCAGCACAGCCAGCCGTGCTAGTTATATGGGTAGGAGCCATGGTATCAACGCATGTGGCGTCCCACACCAGAGTCCTACCCATCTTCCATGGCATTAACGACATGCCATCCGGTCTCTTGCCATCGTCACGCGCCAAACCGTTTGGTTCTAGTACAGCTGGTACACCGGCGGTGACAAGAGCACGGCGGACTATGTCGTTGAGGCTGGCGTGCCGTGGAATTCGCCCAGCGCTCCTGCAGCACGACAGACCATGATGTCCGAGTCTGTCAACGGCTTCTCCACAACGGCATTGATGCGGTGAAACACACGGCGCACCTAAACGGAGACAAGTTGCGATGCGGAAGGTAGTGTCATCTAACATAGTCCCTACGTTAGATGACGGAAGAGCTTGTAGCCAAAGACCCGATTCCCACACTCCAACCGCCAGTAAACGGGCACGCTCAGTAGCATTGGAACATGTATTATAGTATTATATCTTTTAATATATTAACTAATTTAATTCTATAATTACATCTGTCACATACTTATCATTCTCATATTGACTTGACGATGAAACAATTTGACATTAATCTAACTAATTTATTAAATTCATGTGTTAATTGTATTCTTTGGCTAGTATAATGATATTATAACTCATATAACGATTTATCCAAATAGTATACAATATATACAAAAATGGGATAGAGAAAAAGAGGGAGACTGTAATTTTAGGCATCGAAAAATTCCTCCCCATCGATCTCTACTGGTACCGTGCCCGGCATTACCGCGGCATTACCACGCTGAATGGCGATGCCAATTCTTTGAGCGAGGTAAAGGCCAGCCTTATGGTCACGGGAAGCGTCGATTAGTCGCTTCGCTATTTCTGTGAATAGCGCGCACGCGCTTGGACCCCACGGACCCAACGTTTCGACTCCAAACGGCTCAAAATTATAATTACCAGTTAAATTGGTATATTTGCGCCGTTTGAGAGTTTCCGCTGATGCAGCAGCAATCAGCAACATCAATGTTGCTGATTGCAGATTTAGCAGGCGTTTTGTAATTTTGAGGGATTCGCCAGATTTGGCAGGATTTCAGCATCAGATCCGGATTACTTGAACATGGGATTACTTTGAAAGTTTACCCTATGGAACACCGCACGTAAAATAAAATGCCGTTAATAATTGGCTTTGATATCGCATAACAAACACACACAAAAATATATACGCATCGAATTGAGAAGAAGAAGTAGGGAGTGAATGTTGAAATGACTGCAACTAGAGATGAATGGAAAAGGAACACATGTTGCGCCGACCCCAAATAATCTCGGGATAAGGGCAGGAGGATGATGATCGAATTGAGAAGTTCCTCTGTACCGTAAATAAAGATTTAAAAAAAAAAAAGTTCCTCTCTAGTGTACGTACCACAGGCCGTGCTTGCAGGCGAAGGTGCCCTCGGCGCAGGCGCGGGGCGCGGCGGGCGCGTCGGCGGGCTCGCAGCGCTCGGCGTCGGCCGCGGGCGCGCGCCCCTCCGCGCACGCGCACGCGCGCTCGCCCGCCGGCCGCGCCAGGCACAGCTCCGCGCAGCCGCCGCGCCGCGCCGCGCACAGGTTGTGCCCTGCGCACGCCGCACACACGCTATACTACTTGAAACAGTGCAGCCCAGCTACAGGCCCGTACAAGTACGCTTAGGAAGTAGTATTAAACGTCAACACGAGTCCAGGCACGTTCGCCGGTCGCACGTCCGGGGCGCTCACCTCGCACGCTGGCCACGGAGACCAGCCGCAGGTCGTAGAGCGGCGGCGGCAGGCGGTACAGCTCCGTGATGGCGCCGTCCGCCTCCAGGCGCCGCACCGCACCCGAGCCGTGCTCGCTCCAGATCACGCGCCCTGTACCACACCACCCGTCAGTATTGCTGAAATCGCTCCACATTGATCACAGTGGAACGGTCGAGTAGGGCTCGAACCGGCCGTCGAATTCATTGAAAAGATTCATTTCGCGCGAGTCATATTAGACGTCATACCGCACCTTCGTACAGGGCGAGCCCGTAGGGCTTGAGCAGGTCGGAGTGCGCGTCGCTGAGCAGCAGCGTGCGGCGGCCGCTGGCGAGCTCCAGGCGCTCCAGCTTGTTGAGGTACGTGTCGCACCAGTACAGCTCGCCGCGCGAGGGAGAGAGGGCGAGCCCGCCGGGCCAGCGCAGCGCGTCCTCCACCAGCACGCGCCGCGCCGAGCCGTCCATGGCCGCCGTCTCGATGCGGCCGCGCTCCGAGCGCACCGACGCCCACACCGACCAGTACATCGTCCTGCGGCGCAAGTCAGCTCGTACAGTACGCGAGTATGCACCGTGGCACGTCACGACCCTCCGGAACGCACGCAGTGGAGACACCACATGCGCCTAGTCCAACCTAGGGACTTAGGGATTGCCATCCCGCAGTTTCAAATCCCGCGGGATTTTCGATTACAGCGGAATCCCGTGCGAGATCCCGTATAGTTTGTAGTTTTTTATGAAATTCAAAATAATTTTATTTATTAAGGTTTTTTAATTTATTTATTTATTGTATGGAAGAATTTCCTTTCTTATAAACAGGTGATATAAATGCTTGTTTCCAAGCATGTGGGAAAACACAAGAAGATAGGGATTTATTAAATAGAGATGATATGGGTAAGGAAATTGTAGATGAACATTTTTTGAGGAGCTGCGGTGAAATATTGTCAGGGCCTGAAGTTTTCGTTATATCAAGCTTTTGCAAGATTTTAGAAATGTTCTCCCTATTTACCTCGATGAAGGAGCGGGAATCGAATTTGTTTTTTGAGTATTGGTAAGAGAGGGGTCAAGGAATGAGGAATGAAAAAATGATGAAAAAGCTTCACAGATTGTATTCCCTGTGGACAATAATAGACCATTATAGGTGAGTTGACTCGGCATTGCATTAGAGTTGTAACGAGTTTTTACGTAAGTCCAAAAAGCTCGAGGGTTATTACGTATCGAATTTTCTGTGTAGTTCATATATTTCTTAGAACAAGCGCTTTCCATAAACTTTACTCTTTCACGCATTAGTTTATAAGTCAACTCATCAGACATGTTACCATATGTTTTAAATTTCTTTAAAAATTTGGATTTTTGCTTTATAGTTCTAATAAGAGACGAGTCATACCAAACAGGATATTTATTTGCTTTTATGGTTTTTTGTGGAACATATTTATTTTGTAGAATGGTTATAGTCTCATTAAAGAAATCAACAGAGTCATCGACTGAACGCTTTGAAAACTCCGAATCCCAGTTAATAGAACTAATATCATAATTCAGGGAGTCATAATCACCCTTACTATACTTGTAGCATAGTCTTGGAGGGCAGTCTAATGCTAGTGTTATATAGACATCTAGAACAACAATTAAGGCTGGGTGATATGCGTCGATCGGGACAAAGGGATCAGAACATTCTGTTATTGTCGCTATACTACTAGAAAGAACTAAGTCAAGTATCTTCCCGTCCTTATTAGTGACACTGTTATACTGGCACAGTCCGGAGGTATATAACTCATCCGCGAGTAAATATTCATCCTTAGTATTTAAGTTGGTGGGAACTATAGCGACGGACAGTAGGAAGGCACCCACGTAATTTCACTTAAATTAAAGTCACCAGCAATTAGATACATATCGGAATTATTATTATTGATTATTGTACTGTTCAACTTAGACAAAAAGTTACTAAGTTGTAATGAGAAAGAGAAGCCATGTGCTTGTGTACACAGATAAGAAATTTTTATCATCCTTTTATTAAATATTTATTAATTTATTATTAAAAACCAAAAATTGTGGATGATTATTTGACACACGGCGCCGAGCGAGTACTCACCCGTTGGCGGGGTCGAGCGCGATGGCGCGCGGGTGGTAGTGCGCGTCGGGCGGCTCGCGCACGAGCACTACCCACTACCCAGTACTCACCCGTTGGCGGGGTCGAGCGCGATGGCGCGTGGGTGGTAGTGCGCGTCGGGCGGCTCGCGCACGAGCACTATCCACTACCCACTACCCAGTACTCACCCGTTGGCGGGGTCGAGCGCGATGGCGCGCGGGTGGTAGTGCGCGTCGGGCGGCTCGCGCACGAGCACTACCCACTACCCACTACCCAGTACTCAGTACTCACCCGTTGGCGGGGTAGAGCGCGATGGCGCGCGGGTGGTAGTGCGCGTCGGGCGGCTCGCGCACGAGCACTACCCACTACCCACTACCCAGTACTCACCCGTTGGCGGGGTCGAGCGCGATGGCGCGCGGGTGGTAGTGCGCGTCGGGCGGCTCGCGCACGAGCACTACCCACTACCCACTACCCAGTACTCACCCGTTGGCGGGGTCGAGCGCGATGGCGCGCGGGTGGTAGTGCGCGTCGGGCGGCTCGCGCACGAGCACTACCCACTACCCACTACCCAGTACTCACCCGTTGGCGGGGTCGAGCGCGATGGCGCGCGGGTGGTAGTGCGCGTCGGGCGGCTCGCGCACGAGCACTACCCACTACCCACTACCCAGTACTCACCCGTTGGCGGGGTCGAGCGCGATGGCGCGCGGGTGGTAGTGCGCGTCGGGCGGCTCGCGCACGAGCACTACCCACTACCCAGTACCCAGTACTCACCCGTTGGCGGGGTCGAGCGCGATGGCGCGCGGGTGGTAGTGCGCGTCGGGCGGCTCGCGCACGAGCACTACCCACTACCCACTACCCAGTACTCACCCGTTGGCGGGGTCGAGCGCGATGGCGCGCGGGTGGTAGTGCGCGTCGGGCGGCTCGCGCACGAGCACTACCCACTACCCACTACCCACTACCCAGTACTCACCCGTTGGCGGGGTCGAGCGCGATGGCGCGCGGGTGGTAGTGCGCGTCGGGCGGCTCGCGCACGAGCACTACCCACTACCCACTACCCAGTACTCACCCGTTGGCGGGGTCGAGCGCGATGGCGCGCGGGTGGTAGTGCGCGTCGGGCGGCTCGCGCACGAGCACTACCCACTACCCACTACCCAGTACTCACCCGTTGGCGGGGTCGAGCGCGATGGCGCGCGGGTGGTAGTGCGCGTCGGGCGGCTCGCGCACGAGCACTACCCACTACCCACTACCCAGTACTCACCCGTTGGCGGGGTCGAGCGCGATGGCGCGCGGGTGGTAGTGCGCGTCGGGCGGCTCGCGCACGAGCACTACCCACTACCCACTACCCAGTACTCACCCGTTGGCGGGGTCGAGCGCGATGGCGCGCGGGTGGTAGTGCGCGTCGGGCGGCTCGCGCACGAGCACTACCCACTACCCACTACTCACCTGTTGGCGGGGTCGAGCGCGATGGCGCGCGGGTGGTAGTGCGCGTCGGGCGGCTCGCGCACGAGCACTACCCACTACCCAGTACCCAGTACTCACCCGTTGGCGGGGTCGAGCGCGATGGCGCGCGGGTGGTAGTGCGCGTCGGGCGGCTCGCGCACGAGCACTACCCACTACCCACTACCCAGTACTCACCCGTTGGCGGGGTCGAGCGCGATGGCGCGCGGGTGGTAGTGCGCGTCGGGCGGCTCGCGCACGAGCACTACCCACTACCCACTACCCACTACCCACTACCCACTACCCAGTACTCACCCGTTGGCGGGGTCGAGCGCGATGGCGCGCGGGTGGTAGTGCGCGTCGGGCGGCTCGCGCACGAGCACTACCCACTACCCACTACTCACCTGTTGGCGGGGTCGAGCGCGATGGCGCGCGGGTGGTAGTGCGCGTCGGGCGGCTCGCGCACGAGCACTACCCACTACCCAGTACCCAGTACTCACCCGTTGGCGGGGTCGAGCGCGATGGCGCGCGGGTGGTAGTGCGCGTCGGGCGGCTCGCGCACGAGCACTACCCACTACCCACTACCCAGTACTCACCCGTTGGCGGGGTCGAGCGCGATGGCGCGCGGGTGGTAGTGCGCGTCGGGCGGCTCGCGCACGAGCACTACCCACTACCCACTACCCAGTACCCAGTACTCACCCGTTGGCGGGGTCGAGCGCGATGGCGCGCGGGTGGTAGTGCGCGTCGGGCGGCTCGCGCACGAGCACTACCCACTACCCAGTACTCACCCGTTGGCGGGGTCGAGCGCGATGGCGCGCGGGTGGTAGTGCGCGTCGGGCGGCTCGCGCACGAGCACTACCCACTACCCAGTACTCACCCGTTGGCGGGGTCGAGCGCGATGGCGCGCGGGTGGTAGTGCGCGTCGGGCGGCTCGCGCACGAGCACTACCCACTACCCACTACCCAGTACCCAGTACTCACCCGTTGGCGGGGTCGAGCGCGATGGCGCGCGGGTGGTAGTGCGCGTCGGGCGGCTCGCGCACGAGCACTACCCACTACCCAGTACTCACCCGTTGGCGGGGTCGAGCGCGATGGCGCGCGGGTGGTAGTGCGCGTCGGGCGGCTCGCGCACGAGCACTACCCACTACCCACTACCCAGTACTCACCCGTTGGCGGGGTCGAGCGCGATGGCGCGCGGGTGGTAGTGCGCGTCGGGCGGCTCGCGCACGAGCACTACCCACTACCCACTACTCACCTGTTGGCGGGGTCGAGCGCGATGGCGCGCGGGTGGTAGTGCGCGTCGGGCGGCTCGCGCACGAGCACTACCCACTACCCAGTACCCAGTACTCACCCGTTGGCGGGGTCGAGCGCGATGGCGCGCGGGTGGTAGTGCGCGTCGGGCGGCTCGCGCACGAGCACTACCCACTACCCACTACCCAGTACTCACCCGTTGGCGGGGTCGAGCGCGATGGCGCGCGGGTGGTAGTGCGCGTCGGGCGGCTCGCGCACGAGCACTACCCACTACCCACTACTCACCTGTTGGCGGGGTCGAGCGCGATGGCGCGCGGGTGGTAGTGCGCGTCGGGCGGCTCGCGCACGAGCACTACCCACTACCCAGTACCCAGTACTCACCCGTTGGCGGGGTCGAGCGCGATGGCGCGCGGGTGGTAGTGCGCGTCGGGCGGCTCGCGCACGAGCACTACCCACTACCCACTACCCAGTACTCACCCGTTGGCGGGGTCGAGCGCGATGGCGCGCGGGTGGTAGTGCGCGTCGGGCGGCTCGCGCACGAGCACTACCCACTACCCACTACTCACCTGTTGGCGGGGTCGAGCGCGATGGCGCGCGGGTGGTAGTGCGCGTCGGGCGGCTCGCGCACGAGCACTACCCACTACCCAGTACCCAGTACTCACCCGTTGGCGGGGTCGAGCGCGATGGCGCGCGGGTGGTAGTGCGCGTCGGGCGGCTCGCGCACGAGCACTACCCACTACCCACTACCCAGTACTCACCCGTTGGCGGGGTCGAGCGCGATGGCGCGCGGGTGGTAGTGCGCGTCGGGCGGCTCGCGCACGAGCACTACCCACTACCCACT
This sequence comes from Eilema griseolum, assembly GCA_963662185.1. NCBI lineage: Eukaryota > Metazoa > Arthropoda > Insecta > Lepidoptera > Erebidae > Eilema > Eilema griseolum. The sequence continues at coordinate 203,516 of OY759254.1, forward strand.
ACTCACCTGTTGGCGGGGTCGAGCGCGATGGCGCGCGGGTGGTAGTGCGCGTCGGGCGGCTCGCGCACGAGCACTACCCACTACCCAGTACCCAGTACTCACCCGTTGGCGGGGTCGAGCGCGATGGCGCGCGGGTGGTAGTGCGCGTCGGGCGGCTCGCGCACGAGCACTACCCACTACCCACTACCCAGTACTCACCCGTTGGCGGGGTCGAGCGCGATGGCGCGCGGGTGGTAGTGCGCGTCGGGCGGCTCGCGCACGAGCACTACCCACTACCCACTACTCACCTGTTGGCGGGGTCGAGCGCGATGGCGCGCGGGTGGTAGTGCGCGTCGGGCGGCTCGCGCACGAGCACTACCCACTACCCAGTACCCAGTACTCACCCGTTGGCGGGGTCGAGCGCGATGGCGCGCGGGTGGTAGTGCGCGTCGGGCGGCTCGCGCACGAGCACTACCCACTACCCACTACCCAGTACTCACCCGTTGGCGGGGTCGAGCGCGATGGCGCGCGGGTGGTAGTGCGCGTCGGGCGGCTCGCGCACGAGCACTACCCACTACCCACTACTCACCTGTTGGCGGGGTCGAGCGCGATGGCGCGCGGGTGGTAGTGCGCGTCGGGCGGCTCGCGCACGAGCACTACCCACTACCCAGTACCCAGTACTCACCCGTTGGCGGGGTCGAGCGCGATGGCGCGCGGGTGGTAGTGCGCGTCGGGCGGCTCGCGCACGAGCACTACCCACTACCCACTACCCAGTACTCACCCGTTGGCGGGGTCGAGCGCGATGGCGCGCGGGTGGTAGTGCGCGTCGGGCGGCTCGCGCACGAGCACTACCCACTACCCACTACTCACCTGTTGGCGGGGTCGAGCGCGATGGCGCGCGGGTGGTAGTGCGCGTCGGGCGGCTCGCGCACGAGCACTACCCACTACCCAGTACCCAGTACTCACCCGTTGGCGGGGTCGAGCGCGATGGCGCGCGGGTGGTAGTGCGCGTCGGGCGGCTCGCGCACGAGCACTACCCACTACCCAGTACCCAGTACTCACCCGTTGGCGGGGTCGAGCGCGATGGCGCGCGGGTGGTAGTGCGCGTCGGGCGGCTCGCGCACGAGCACTACCCACTACCCACTACCCAGTACTCACCCGTTGGCGGGGTCGAGCGCGATGGCGCGCGGGTGGTAGTGCGCGTCGGGCGGCTCGCGCACGAGCACTACCCACTACCCACTACTCACCTGTTGGCGGGGTCGAGCGCGATGGCGCGCGGGTGGTAGTGCGCGTCGGGCGGCTCGCGCACGAGCACTACCCACTACCCAGTACCCAGTACTCACCCGTTGGCGGGGTCGAGCGCGATGGCGCGCGGGTGGTAGTGCGCGTCGGGCGGCTCGCGCACGAGCACTACCCACTACCCAGTACCCAGTACTCACCCGTTGGCGGGGTCGAGCGCGATGGCGCGCGGGTGGTAGTGCGCGTCGGGCGGCTCGCGCACGAGCACTACCCACTACCCAGTACCCAGTACTCACCCGTTGGCGGGGTCGAGCGCGATGGCGCGCGGGTGGTAGTGCGCGTCGGGCGGCTCGCGCACGAGCACTACCCACTACCCACTACCCAGTACTCACCCGTTGGCGGGGTCGAGCGCGATGGCGCGCGGGTGGTAGTGCGCGTCGGGCGGCTCGCGCACGAGCACTACCCACTACCCACTACTCACCTGTTGGCGGGGTCGAGCGCGATGGCGCGCGGGTGGTAGTGCGCGTCGGGCGGCTCGCGCACGAGCACTACCCACTACCCAGTACCCAGTACTCACCCGTTGGCGGGGTCGAGCGCGATGGCGCGCGGGTGGTAGTGCGCGTCGGGCGGCTCGCGCACGAGCACTACCCACTACCCAGTACCCAGTACTCACCCGTTGGCGGGGTCGAGCGCGATGGCGCGCGGGTGGTAGTGCGCGTCGGGCGGCTCGCGCACGAGCACTACCCACTACCCAGTACCCAGTACTCACCCGTTGGCGGGGTCGAGCGCGATGGCGCGCGGGTGGTAGTGCGCGTCGGGCGGCTCGCGCACGAGCACTACCCACTACCCAGTACCCAGTACTCACCCGTTGGCGGGGTCGAGCGCGATGGCGCGCGGGTGGTAGTGCGCGTCGGGCGGCTCGCGCACGAGCACTACCCACTACCCAGTACCCAGTACTCACCCGTTGGCGGGGTCGAGCGCGATGGCGCGCGGGTGGTAGTGCGCGTCGGGCGGCTCGCGCACGAGCACTACCCACTACCCAGTACCCAGTACTCACCCGTTGGCGGGGTCGAGCGCGATGGCGCGCGGGTGGTAGTGCGCGTCGGGCGGCTCGCGCACGAGCACTACCCACTACCCAGTACCCAGTACTCACCCGTTGGCGGGGTCGAGCGCGATGGCGCGCGGGTGGTAGTGCGCGTCGGGCGGCTCGCGCACGAGCACTACCCACTACCCAGTACCCAGTACTCACCCGTTGGCGGGGTCGAGCGCGATGGCGCGCGGGTGGTAGTGCGCGTCGGGCGGCTCGCGCACGAGCACGCGGCGCACGCGCGCGTCGTCCAGCCGCGCCACCGACACGGCGCCGAGCGCGTCGTCCGTCCAGTACAGGTTCTTGCCTGTCGACACGCACCACTCTCATTTGTATCATGATTTGTTGTTGACAGAAAGAAAGTTTCCTAAACGCGAATGGGCCAATTTGATTGAGGAAAATTCACTCAACATCGACTTTAGATTATAGGGCCTACACACATGCCTCTGACGTTGCAAGCGTTCCTAGTAATCCATATCTGAATTACATCACATTTATTGTGTAAGATAAGACACTCGGATGGTGCTGGCTCACCGAGCCAGTCGACGGCGAGCCCCTCGCAGTTGTCGACGTCGTCTCCGATGAACACCTCGCGCCCGGAGCCGTCGAGCTTCTGGCGCACTATCTCGTAACTGCAACGACACACGAGGCACTTCATGAATATTATATTATATACTTTGATTTTCAGATCGAGGCTCGAAACGAGACACAATTGTCGAAATTGTATACGCACGCGTCCAGCCATAACGTTCATCGAGTTGTGAGCGCGTGAGGCGCGTACCTGTGCACGTCGCAGTAGTACAGGTAGCCGGCGGCCAAGTCCACGTCGGCCGTGGTGGGGCGCGTGGCGTGCGACGCCGGCGCCGCGCCCTCCTCGCCCGCCAGCCCCTCGCCCGCGCCGCCCGCGCCCTCCGCGCCGCCTGCGCCGCGCAGCGACAGCGCCGTCACCAGCGGCGGGGAGCCGCGCGCCACCAGCAGGTAGCTGTCCAGCTCCACCCCTGCGACATGCGCCGACCGGTCAATGCCACAAGGGTACAATACCCACTATGGTACGGTATGGCGCGCGGCACTCACTCGCGCAGTCGCCGTGGCCGACGAGGCGGTACCCGTGGCGGCACACGCAGCTGGCGTGCGGCGCGCCGGCGCGGTAGGCCGTGATGCAGATGTGCGCGCAGCCGCCGTTGGCGCGCGCGCACGGGTGGCGCGCCGGCGGCTGGCGCTGGCGGTGGAAGGCCAGCGCGCCCAGCGGCCGCGGCGTCACGCGCAGCGTGCGCGCCGCGCCGCCCGGCGACAGCTCCAGCAGCGACTCGTTGCGCCACAGCGGCACGTACAGCCACTCCGCCAGCACCGCCATGAGCTGCAGCTGCTGCGTCTGCGGGCGGTCGGTAGGCTGCAGCGCTCGCCGGGCGCGGCGGGCGGCGCGCGCCGGGCAGTACTCACCGCCAGGCCGCGGCGCACGGTGCGGCGGCGCGCGCCGCTGTAGTCGGCGCGCTCCAGCACGTCGAGGTAGCCGTCGGCCCAGTACACGGCGCGCGCCGCCGGGTCCAGCGCCAGCGCCGCCGGGTACACCAGCTTCAGCGCCGCCAGCGGGGCCCGCGCCGCGCCGTCCAGCGCTGCGCGCTCCACCCGCGGCGGCGTGGCGCCCCACACCGTCCAGAACATCAGCCTGCGCACCACGCACCGCTCAGTCACAGGGTCACGGCCCACGTACGCTCTTCACTACTCTCCGATAGTCGGATATAAACACATCGTACTCACCCCGCGTTCGGGTCGAGTGCGAAGCCGTGCACCTTGGCGAGCGCCGAGTCGACGAGCAGGCGGCAGTGGCGCAGGCGCGGCTCGCACACGTACAGCGCCTCGCGCGCGCCGTCCACCAGGTACCAGTTGCCGGACAGCCAGTCGATCGCCAGGTGGCTCACCGCTGCGGCAAACGCACGACTCACTACTGGCCGCGCTCGCGCTGCCGACGCACAAGGCCCGCGCGGAGGAGGACACGGCGGGGGGATGAGTGACTGAGGGGATGACGTGGGACAGGAAGGTATGGAAGAGAAAAACATGTAGGACCGACCCCAGAGTAATGGACATGCTTTAAAATTGTACTTCAATATGTCTTTGAACGGCAACGGTCAACGCGAGACCACGGCCGATCCGCCCCGCGTCCCCCGCCGACTCACCTGCGACGTCGGGGAAGAAGTCGGGCGCGCCCACGAAGGTCTGCTTGCTGAAGTCGTCCGCGTCCACGCACACGATGTTGGACTTGCTGATGTTATGGTGCACGTAGCAGACCGTCCTGCACGACGTGGACACACGCCAGTTTTACACTCATCAGTAAGTATTTCCAAGGGAAACGGATGCAGTAGCTACATTGAGAGAAAATAAGCAGCACAAGTCGGCGCGCACTGACCGGTTGGTGTAGTGGAAGTCCAGCGCGCGCACGCCGAGCGCGGCCAGCGAGTGGTTGCGCGTGCGCGGCGCCGCGCCCGGCCACTCGCGCCGCACGCCCGCCGCCGACAGCAGCAGCAGCGACAGCGGCTCGTCCGCCGGCTCTGCGCAGGCACGTGGGCTGAGCGCGCTGGGGCAGAGGACGCATGGGCCGCGATAGCCCGTGACCCGTGCGTCCTCTTTAGGTATAGTGTGTAAGGGAAACGCTGGACTGGTATCTCGCTTCCGAGAGGCGTATTTACATAATGTACCATGTTTCCCGGCCAGCCCGTGTCCCGGGCCACATACTCACGCATGATATTAATATTACGTTTTCCTACCACGGAAGTGTTACACCAGTGAACGGCAGGAGCATCGGTCGACAACGTGCGCGGTGGAGGGGCCGTCGCCCCGTCGTCCCGTCGCTCCGTCGCCGTCGGTACAAAGCGATGCTAACATATGAAACAGGAGTGTCGCCGCGTTGGGGAGGGGGGTTACCGTTGATAGCGACGCAGTTCCGGCCGTCGTCGTGCAGCGCGTAGCCGGCGGCGCAGGCGCACGCGTACGAGCCGGCCGCGTTGCTGCACAGCTGCGCGCACGCGGCGTCCAGCCGGCACTCGTCCGCGTCTGCAACACGCGGGCTGTCAGGCGGCAGGCGCTCCATGGAAAATGTCGATATTCGACCGCGTCAGGCTGAGGTGAGAGTGTACAGTAACAAACTGTGCGACAGAACACGCTTCTTCTTCAATAATTCTAACTAACTTCCTGATGGGGAGGGCGTTTCCGTTTATAACCCACGATACTTAGCATAGCCTTCTATTTTATAGGACGGTACACATTGCAGACCAGACAGGCGTGCAGTAGGGTAGGGCTCACCGTGGCAGCGCCCCTTTTCGTCGGGCTCGTAGCCCTCCCGGCAGTAGCACGCCAGCCCGCCGTGCGTGGGCCGGCAGCCCTCCTCGCACTGCAGCGCACCGCACGCCCCCGCCGCCCCCGCAGTGACTGTGGACACGAGCACGGAGACATTACACAGTGTAGTTCATTGCACTGGTGATTTGGTGATCTTGATTGCACGGTGACGGTAACGAGAGCCCGGAGAAGTGAATCCTGAACCAGTACCTTTTAAAAGACACTTTAAATAAATGCTCCTCGGATCATATTTATAGGTACCTACCGCCTCACGCTACATACTGACCGGATGGGATTATGTGGTACGGTGTGATGCTGTCCTCAGATTGTGCACTTAAGCAAGAGTTATCTGACTGAACGGGACGGTTTAGTGCCCGTAGAGGAGACTTTTGTGTTATTGTGAACGTATTGCAAGTGGAATTGCTTGTGGACTCAGATAATGAAAGACAGGGTCGACTGTAGTGGTACTGCGTGGCACGCACAGTTGTCGCAGATGTCCCACTCGTCGCTGCCGTCGACGCAGTGGCGCTCGCCGTCGCAGAACTGGTAGACGGGCACGCACGCGAACTGCCCCGCCACCGGCGAGGCGCAGCGCGCCCAGTTGCTGCGGCACGTGAAGTCTTTCTGGCCTGCGGGGGACAACAGGACCGCTGACAATAATTCTCACCCGAATTAACCACGAGAGATTTTTACAATTTTCTATAAAGTTAACCCTCTGAACCAAAAAATGACTATATATTGTAGAGTAATCGCCCTACGTACAGATGTAGGGATCCTCGTCGGAGAGGTCGTCGGGCCCGCAGTCCAGGTCGCCGTCGCAGCGCCACGACGCCGCCAGGCAGCGGTTGTTCACGGCGCACCGGAACTCGTCCCCGTGACACTTCTTGTCCGAAGCTGCACAAACATCGCTTCGTTCATGTATTATATTTTGAATAGAACGTACATACCTTCACGCTAAGGCTCTCTCTCTACGTCAAAACGATCACAGTCAAGTGAGCCAAAGCAATCAGCAGTATCAGCACCCGTCCCGAAAGTATAGTATAGAGATTTTAACACATTCGTCGACCAGAGCATATCGCTAGGAGGACCAGTGAGTGATATACAACGTTGAACACAGGTGGGCACTAAAAGGAACGGAGTTACATGTGTGAGGAGGATGGTCATAGGTAAGTAGAGCAAGCAATAGGGAAGGGCGCCATAGTTACGGTCGCAGTCCATCTCGTCGGAGCCGTCGGCGCAGTGTGCGCGCCCGTCGCAGCGCCAGGCGCGCGGCAAGCAGCGCTGCGCGTCCGCGCACGCCCACTGCCCCGCGCCGCACGCGCCCGCTCCCGCTCCCGCGCCCGCGTCCGCGTCTGCATCCGCGCCCGCGACCGCCTCTGCAACAGCCGCGCCAAAGCGTGAGCGTGAGCATGAACTCGCCTGCCGCCTTCAATAGCTCACGGCCACATGGAGGAGCACAAAATAGCACAGCCGTGGAATCAAAAATGGAATAATAATATTTGTTTGTTAGCAACTACCTCGTTGATGCCGCGGGGTATTACCCGAGCAATACCTAGTAGATCGCCTACTAAGTGTTGCACGGAAACTTTTTCAAAAACTTAGTCTTACGTAACAGTCACAGAATAAATAATAGTACTACAGAGTAACGACTCACACTTCAAGATTACTCGTTATACTATGTTAGTACTATACCCGCAGGTACCACTCGACCTGAGTATCCTGGACCTCTATGGCCGCAGCGCCTTTCTCACGCAGGGGAGGCGTGTGCCGACCTATGTATTCTGTATAGTATATAATATAAGTGCATGGAAAATGTAACTAGTATTGTCGTGACATTCATAATAAATGGACGCATCATAACATCTCTTTTATTCCACAATACCCAACGCCAAATAAGGAACAGTGGTGACCCGACATTCGATCTGATACACACGTACAAAGTGCAATATTTTATTTTCGTGTTCTAAATTTTCTGCGAAATAATACAAGATGCCAGATGAAGGAAGCCCAAAAGCCGCTAACGGAGCAGAAATTGCTGTAGGTTCAGTATCGTCGAGGATTCCGGAGTTTTGGCAGGATCAGCCAAGGCTCTGGTTCGTACAATGTGAAGCTGTCCTTGGCCCACAAAAACTCAGCGACGAGGCGAGGTACAACATGATCATTACCAAATTAGGGAAAGATGTTGTTCAGCAAGTCAGTGACCTCCTACTGAAGCCGCCAGAAGCCAGAAAATTTAACACATTAAAGGAGCGACTACTAAAAATTTACGAAGAGTCAGAAATGAGACAGTTTCAAAAACTACTAAGCGAGATGCGGTTAGGGGATCAAAAACCCTCCCAACTCCTACGAAGAATGCGAGATTTAGCACGTGACAAAATTCCGGATGAAACGCTTAAAATTATGTGGCAAGGTCATCTACCATCAGAAATACGAGGCGTCCTAGCGGTTACGGAGGTTAAGGATCTAGAAAATTTGGCCACTATCGCGGATAAGGTATTAGAAACAACAAGGCCATTACAACTTTCGGAAGTACAAGCAGTGCCCGGCAGTAGCAGTGACAATTCCTTTCTCCTAGCAGAGTTAGCAAAACTAAGCCTAAAAGTGCGCAATTTAGAAGGACAGAAAAATCAAGGAAGACATTTTAATCGGTATCGCTCTCGGTCGAGATCCCGATCGCGTGGCAGAAATATGAGCCGGCGCACGCCGAACAGCCCAGATTGGCTTTGTTATTATCACTTTAGATACCGACATAGAGCTAGAAAATGTATAGAGCCGTGTGCATGGAAAAAAGACGGGAAACAGGAAAACTAATTCAGGTGCAATCGCAGGCGGAGATTTGTACCGTAACGCCAGTTCACCGCCTCCGTGTTACATACAGTAAAAATAGGTTAACATTTTTAGTGGACACGGGTGCCAATATTTCAGTACTGCCAGTGAATAAATATTGTTATTTTAACACAAAGTGCGATGATTATAAACTGTATGCAGCGAACGGCACTGAAATTAAGACGTATGGTGTAAAAACTTTGAACTTAGATTTTAATTTACGTAGGCCGTTCCAATGGACTTTTGTACTGGCTGAGGTCAAGCAGCCCATACTAGGTGCTGACTTCTTAGCCCATCATAAGTTATTAGTGGATTTAAGTAAACGAAAACTTATCGATTCTGTGACGAACTTACAGGCGATCGCATCGTTATCAGTGCAAGAACAACCTACAGTGAGAACTATTGACTATAAAAATTCGTATAGTGACATTTTATTAGAATTTCCGAATGTAACAAAACCTATGTGTTTTAAAACTACTCCACGCCATTCTGTAGTGCATTACATAGAGACTACGGGCCCAGCTGTTTACGCGCGCCCGAGACCTCTACCGCCGGACAAATATGCTTTAGCAAAGGCAGAGTTCCAAAGAATGCAAGAAATGGGCATATGCAGACCATCAAAAAGCAATTGGGCAAGTCCGTTACACATTGTTATGAAGAAAAATTGTGAAATAAGACCGTGTGGCGATTATCGTAGACTAAACGCTATAACAAAACCAGACCGATATCCAATACCACGTATTCAAGATTGTACATATCTATTACATGGTAAAGCTATATTTTCACGAATAGACTTGCAGAGAGCTTACCATAATATTGCGATAAATGAAGATGACATTCCAAAGACAGCAATAACCACAAGTTTTGGGCTATGGGAATTTTTAAAATTAGGATTTGGGTACAAAAATGCCAGTCAGACATTTCAAAGATTTTTAGCTAATGATGTATTAAAGAATTTGGACTTTGTTTTCATATATATAGATGATATTATCATAGCGTCATCTATAGAAGATCATAAAAAACATATACGAGAAGTACTGAAACGTTTAGACGAGTATGGCATCACAATTAATTTGGCAAAATGCGAATTTGGCAAAACAGAGTTGAACTTTCTTGGATATCGTGTGTCAACCAATGGTCTAAGTCCAACAGAAGAACAAGTCAAGGTCATCTCGGAATTCCCAAGGCCAAATACTGTGGAGGAATTACGTCGATTTTTAGGGATGGTGAATTTCTACAGGCGACACCTTCCTAAAGCAGCCGAGACACACGCAAAGTTGAATGTTTATTTACATAATGCCAAAAAGAAAGATAAGAGTATTATAGCATGGAATGATGACTCGATAAAAGCCTTCGAGGATTGTAAACAAAGCCTGAAAAGCGCTGTTACACTCTCCTTTCCGTCGGCGGATGCATCAATTGCTCTCATGACGGATTGCTCGAACACTTGTGCAGGTGCCGTATTGCAACAGCGTGAAGGTGACACATGTAAACCTTTAGGATTCTTTTCTAACAAATTAAGTGAAGCGCAACAAAAATACTCAACATATGATCGCGAGCTACTTGCGATTTATATGGCTATTAAGCATTTTAGACCATTTATTGAAGGGAGACCGCTTACAGTATATACAGATCATAAACCGATTGTATATTCATTGCAGCGAAATACTGTCGGAAAGAGCGATACACCAAGGCGCATCCGACATTTAGACTTTATTATGCAGTTTTGTAATGACATAAGACACGTCTCCGGCAGCGAGAATGTAGCCGCCGATTGCTTATCACGCATAGCAACTATAGATATGTCACCGTTACCGATTGATTATGAACAGTTAGCAGAGTCCCAGGGAAAGGACCCGGAATTACAAAAATTTTTGCAGAATAAGTCATTCGATTTTCAACAAATTTTTATGAAGAATTGCAAGAAACCTATTTATTGCGAAGTGTCATACGATAGAGCGCGTCCATATTTGCCCAAAGAATTTCGCATATCGGCTTTCAAAGCGTTACACGAGATTAGCCACCCAGGTGTACGGGCTACAAGAAAGATGATGCAAGAGCGCTATATATGGAAGGAAATGAATAAGGACATAGGAATTTGGACGAAGTCATGCATTGGTTGCCAAAAGTCTAAAGTGCATAGGCACACTGTTTCACCTCACGGACATTTTATTCAGACCAACAGATTTGAATATTTACATGCTGATATCGTGGGCCCTCTGAGGTATTGTCAAGGGTACAGATACATCGTTACTATGGTGGACAGAAAAACGGGTTGGCCGGAAGCATATCCGGCAAAGGATATTACTTCTGAGACAGTGGCTGATATAATATACTCTGGCTGGATTGCCAGATTCGGAACACCGTAATACTTAACAACGGATCATGGTGCAACATTTTTATCACACTTGTTTACTTCACTTGCGAATAGAATGGGAATCAGGAAGTTTCGGACCACAGCTTATCATCCGCAATCAAATGGACTTGTAGAAAGATGGCATCGTTCATTGAAAACAGCACTTATGTGTAGAGGAAATACCGATCAATGGGTTTCTGAATTACCATCAGTTCTATTGGGACTGCGAGCGAGTTTAAGAGACGATACAGAGATAAGCGCAGCTGAGATGGTATACGGTGAAGGATTACGTTTACCAGGCGACTTCTTCAACCCACTGGTACAGGAAGATTGTGAAAACAGTACGTTTTTAAAAGACCTGCGAGAGAAAATTTCGAACCTGGCTTCAGTTCCAAAGCGAGAAAATCACCAAGGCAAAATATTTATTCATCCCGATTTACAATATTGCAGTCATGTTTTTGTTCGTGTTGACAAGGTGACAAAACCATTAACACAGCCATATGAAGGCCCTTTCAAGGTTTTAAACAGGACGGACAAATATTTTATGTTAATGCAGGCGGATACACAGAAAGTTGTTAGTATCGATAGATTGAAGCCCGCGTTTACACTCAATACGGAATGTGCTGACGCGCAAAACAAGGCAGCGTCGGAGGCGTCGGGTGTATCTAAGGATTCTAAGGTATCACGATTCGGACGTACCATAAGACCGGTCGTGCGCTTTATGCAATAAGCACATATTGATAATGGGTGGATCACAGTCTAAGGCATCGAGTGAAGAGATAATTATTGCCCAAAATGGTGCGGGCAATAGCGCCGCCACGGCGCGCAGTCCAACGGCGAGCGACAGCGACAAACTGGAAATGTACCTTTTATGCATAATTTTGTGCATTCTGGCGGGAGTTATATATTTTATTTGGCGCAAATGTAAGAGGAAGTATACCTCTTTCATAAGGCGAGAGATGCAGCAACCCATCGAGCCCCGCTGCGGTGAGCTAGGCTCCCGCGGTGGCCCTCCACAGCGGATCGTGGTTTAGGCAGTGCTTGTGTTGTGACAAAAAAAAAAAGTGTTAAGTGATCATTATTTGCGCATGAACTCGGACTCTAATATAAGGTATTTTTCGAATTACTAATTATTCGAATCAGGTTACATACATATACACTTTTTATTATTTTTACTTTATGTAACCACTGTATTAGGTATAAAGTTATATGTTATTTTTGTATTCTTTTTTTTGTATTTTTTTTGTGAAGGTTATCCCAAAAATCTTAAACAAAGGGGGATGTACTGTGCCGACCTATGTATTCTGTATAGTATATAATATAAGTGCATGGAAAATGTAACTAGTATTGTCGTGACATTCATAATAAATGGACGCATCATAACATCTCTTTTATTCCACAATACTCAACACCAAATAAGGAGCAGGCGCTCCTGCCTACGGCCAATTCCGGCCGAAGCGGCAGGCACCCTGTAGATGGCTGACCGGAGGCTCTCTACGTGCCCTCCTGAAGCGTCCCTAGCAGAGGACGCAGTGGAAAGCAGGCAAAGGGCGGGCCTCGGGGTGATAGTAGGTACAGCCACCTGTCACACTAGCATAAGCAGACCTACCAGAGACGCGCCCCTCCCCCTTTCCTGGTCAGGATGGGGATCTAAAAAACCGTACATAGCCTAGGGTCAGCCAGGGTGCGACGGAAATGTGCTATTGGGACCGGAGATAGTCTACGGATTTAGTAGTTCGAGTCCGACATAACCACCCCCAGATTTAGGTCATTTGTACCCCAGTGGCCAGAGTATCAGAAAAAGGGCCAACCACCTCACATAATCTGAAAGTGCATAGTGCCATTGAGACGGCTAGGGCACAGCGCAGGGTCGATGGCCGGCAGCGAACAGTGTTGGGCCGCCGTCGCCTCGTTCGCTAGCGAGGTGATGGCGGCCAAGAGAGAGGCACTGCGGGAGCGGGGGCTCACTCTTCCGCCCCGCAGGCCCCCGGCGAGTGGACGCCGCCGCCGGCCGCGTCCCCGAATGAGAGTGGCCACGGGTTGTGGGTCGGGGGACCCGCTGCCCCTATGCTGATGTGGCGGAATGCGCCCCTGTGTGTTCCTGGGGTGCATTCTTGAGGTGAAAAACCCCACCATTCCGGCCATTGCCGGGATGGTGGGGTCTTGTGTAGCGGCCTACCAAGGGCGCCCCTAGTCGAGTCGCGGTGAGCAGACTATCCCGCGGCTCGGATTAGGCGAAGGAGGAACACCGTGGTGGTTTAGTGGGTAGTCTGGCCTTCGTCCGAGGCCAGGAATCCCACACGAAGCGAGCCCTCTGCCCCCGCGGGGGGTGAGCGAAGTGCGTAAATGCATTCCACCAAGTAAACAAACAAAAAAAAAACAGCGCAGGGTCGGTCCGTAGTGGCATTTATCTAATTAAATGAAATGACACACGACACAAACTACTCAATTGTTTACTCAGGTTGCGAGCGGCGCGGCGTGTTATCGGCGAGTAGGTACTCTTGGCACGTCTCGAGTCGCGAGCACGACACCTCTGCCATCTCCTCTAGTACAGCATTTAGGTCGGTTACCTACGTAATATATCTTTTTTTGCTAATTTGCAAAGTTTTTTTTTATACCTCTTGGTTGGCAGAATAGCACACGGCCCACCTGATGGATAGTGGTTACCATTACCTATGGACGTGTGCAACACCAAGTTTCTGTGCCATCAGTGTAAAAGACAAAGCAGGACAAGCTTTCGGTCTTCCCACCGACAGTACAAAAACTCTCGAGTGAGCTCTGGCTACCCTACTCACCAACGGGAACACAACACGAGGTTATTACAGCCGTAGTACTATTATGTAGGGCGGAGGTACTTCCCCAGTCGGACTGCTCAATTGGACGGGAATACCGTCGTGTCCTACCTCCAACAACTAGTGAGGTTAGTGGATATACTCATTGAATTTGGAATATTTCGACTCGATACCTCTGATCATGGAGTACAATCATAGTAATAAGATAATTTTTCAAAGATTTGTTTTTGATCTATCCAGGTAGAGCCGACCCTTGTGCGTGTCCATCAACCCATTGCGTCGCTGTTTGGGTGGACTGACACTGACGACACTAGTTTCCATGGAGCAATTAAAATTTAAAATGACATCGTCAGTTAGGAACGCAAAAAGCCGCGGATTGAACGGACCAAATAAAAAGCTCCGGCCACTATCTCCCTAATAGCCGGCGTCAGACCCGGAGCCCACTGACCACCGTCCGTTAGAGCGAATGTGAGCCAGCTACAAGTCTTCTCTCATGCTGTGCTGAAGCATATATCACTAACATTACGTTATCTATCAGAACGGTATACCGTCTAAGTAATTACCTAGCTACGTTTTATCCTAGCTAGGTAAGTTCGCCGCTCTTAACTTCATAATTGCTAATGTAAATGTAACTGACTCTAAGTGGTGAACTGCGAGACAAACAACAAAACATTTACATTAGTTAGTTGTTGGGCGAGTTGTGACCCCGCTGATAAAATTATCTGGAAAGTTTAATGTTGAATGGATATCCTTTAAGAAATGCAACAGTGAGCGTGCGCTGAGGCCGGGCCGCAGTGCAGCGAGCGCAGATAACCTCGCGCTCGGGTCACGCGGCGGCGCTCATTCATAACATGGGTAGTAAGACGGATGCGGGGGACTTCTTTATCTTGCTGACAACCAGATATCCTTTCTACACTATTAAGCATAGCATTACGTTCATTGCACCAATGACTTTATTTCTAGAGGAAACCTTTGGAATTATAATCTTGTGTAATTCTTCACAGCGGCCACAGCGGCTAGTGATCAAGCTCTAAGCTAAGCAATAGCTCATACGAAATCGACGTATCGAACGATCTTTACAGTTTACACTCACTAAATCAAGTAGCCTTTTAAGACTTTTTTTGTACGCGCTTGTTTGAATAGCTCTCAGAGAAACGAAGCTCAAAGGAATGAACGCACGTGCGCCTTTACTTAAAGAGCATCTTTGTGAAGTGTGGGAACATGTGCGTGACGCTCGGGGTTCCCACGAGCGCTCTATCTACTTGTGTCGTGCTTACTCTACGCCTCTACCTTATACAAGTAGGTATATTGATATAATAGAGTAGGTACCTACTAATAGATGCAGCAGGCATTCTAACCTTCTACTAGACACCTCGCAAAATACTTTTGCGTAGTCGTTCATCTGCTAACTAAATATACACCGCTAATGATAAGCAAAAACCAATCAAGTATCTTGCTAGGCGTGAAGTGCTATGTTTGATATGCGTGCATCGTTAGTTGAGCCCACTCAAAGGTTTGCGCTAGCAGAACGATCAGCCAGCCCCGCATTATGTCCCTAATTTAATTTATGTTCATCGAGAGTGCGGCCGCGCTCACACGGCCGCCGGCCGGCGCGCCCCGCAATGAAGAGTGACAGATGACGCGCACGCGGCGCACTCCACAGACACTGCTTGTGCGCTAGATACACATGCTTTGTGTTTTTATATTACTTATCCACACAAGGACAGAATATACTTTAAATACTTAAGGCTAAAGGTTTGTCCTGCTTTGTCCTCATACTGACAGCACAGCTTGTGGCTTCTCTGGTGTTACACACGTCCATAGGCCACGGTAACCGCTTTCCATCAGGTGGGCCGCGCGCTTGTCTGCCACCGAAGTGGTCTAAAAAAATAAAAACTATTTTTGCAAAAGTCCTGTGTAACGTACCCACTAGTTAGACCATAGAATAGATAATACTAGACATCTAACGAAGGCTATCTACACCTGCTGACCGGACAGTCGTTCTCCTCTTGTTGACTCTCTTTGCTTCAACTTCGTTTTGCGGAAGTAGTTGCCATCTGAGCTTTCAAAAGTCTTACCGGGGACGTTGGCTTGGGCCCCGAAAATCGTAGCTGGAACCATTTTGAACTAAGTTACAATTGAACCCAATCAAAACCGTATTATGAAAATTACGAGTAGAGCTCATCCTGGGCTCCATAGTGTAAAGGTTTGGAGCCAACCGGGACTGACGCTCGGATGAAAGACAGTACATGGCAGACAAGCACACGGCCCACCTGATGGAAACTAGTTACCGTGGCCTATGGACGTCTGTAACACCAGAGGAGTCACAGTCGCGCTGCCAACCCTGTAAGTACAGAGTTTCTGTGCCGTCAGTAGAAGACAAATCAGGACAAGCATTTAGTCTTCCCACTGACGCGGACGGCACAAATTCTCCAGTGAGCTCTGGCTACCCTACTCACCGCTGGGAACACAACACGAAGTTATTATAACCGCGGTATTCTGTAAGGCGGAGGTACTTCCTTATTCTCGATGTAAATTCTTACTGTAGGTAAGTAGGATGCTAATGTAAGTAGGTCGCGAGGACACGGCTTTTGGCGGTACAGACCACCGGACCACTTAGCCGACACGAGAATCAAGTCAGGACCTCACAGAAAATAGCGCGCAAACATTAGCAAAAAACAAGCGTAAAGGTGTGTTTATATATTTGGTAATTTACAGTGGAGTATGAGCTAGTGCGCGCTATAGGCTAGCTACGAACAGGTATGGCGGCTAGTGCTGCGCGGGCGCTGGGCGACCACCGCGACCGGTTCGCAAGTTTTTATTGAGTCGAGCGGCCGCGGGCGCGCTCTTGCCGACTGCTATGTACGCGCTTGTTTTATAAACACTGCATAAACACGAATCAGATCCAACAATAAACTCTCATATTCATCTTCTCGTTTGCTACTTTGCGGCTGTCTGTGAGTAGGTACCGGGGCAGGAAACCGTAAACTATTCAAACAAAAGAGTTAATTTATTCTAGTTACTTACACACATTGCTATATAAAGGGCAGTGTCTGTGACGTAGCGGTAGAGCATTCGACTGCTACGCAGGGGATGCGGGTTCGATGCCCGCTCAGAGCAAATATTTGTATGTGCACTGCGCGGCGTCATGCTCACAGCGATGGTACGGAGTGCGAGCGCGTGACCTGCCGCCGCCTCCTTCCGTGAGTAAGTAATGCTCGAGAAGGAGACGCGGAGCGAGCCTAGGACACACTTAAGCACTAGTGTCACAAGCTCAGTGTCTCGTACCCAAACTAGCAAACCTCATATCTAAGTAGCGAAAAAATTTTACTTTCGGAATGCGTAAATGGGTGGCAACGCAATTATAATCTACTAGCACCACGCCGCGGTTTCACCCGCGTAAATCCTGATCCCATGGGAATATCGGGATAAAAAGTAGCCTATGTTACTCACGAAGAATGTAGCTTTCTAATGAAAAAAGAATTATTAAAATCGGTCCAGTACTTTTTGAGTTTATTCGTTACATACAAAAATACAAATCTTTCCTCTTTATAATATTATAGTAATATATTATAGTAATATAGTATAGATATAGTATAGATGATTGATGATAATCACTCTCTAATCATGTTAACTCATGAGAAAGAACTTGTAGGGAATTATGCACAGTATTGTTACCTTTCAAGATTCGTCATCACGTTTACAGACAGCTTGGGGAGTGGGGGTGGGGGGAGCCATTAGGTGGCCCCCCAGCTCAGTGGCTAGCTAATAATATTATTGTAGCAGTCATAATAACACATAGGTTTTTTTTTGAGGAGGTAGGACACGGCGGTATTTCCGCCCAATTGAGCAGTCCGACTGGGGAAGTACCTCCGCCCTACAGAATACCGCGGTTATAATAACTTCGTGTTGTGTTCCCGGCGGTGAGTAGGGTAGCCAGAGCTCACTGGAGAGTTTTTGTGCTGTCAGTGGGATGACCAAAGGCTTGTCTTGCTTTGTCCTCTACACTGACGGCACAAAATCTCTGTTCTTACACGGTCGGCAGCACGAATGTGACTCCTATGGTGTTAGACACGTTCATAGGTCATGGTAACCACTTTCCATCAGGTGGGCCATGTGCTTGTCTGCCACCTAAGTTGTATAAAAAAGACAGTTTTTTTGCGTACAAAAAATCCCCTGAGAGATGAGAGAGATCCCGCCAGAGTCGATTGAAGAGATTATGTCGGACTGGAACCGACTATAACGCGCGGCGCCTATGGCTCGTGGTTGACGAAGCTGACGTTGACTGTCATATCCCCCGCACCGCGGCTGACCAAGGGCCATCTCTCTCGATCTGGCCCTCCTCGGGTGTGGAGGCCACAAAGTCCCTCGTATCCGGAAACAGGGAGGCGCGCCACGTGTCCACATCTTCGGAAACTGGCCCCGTTCCGAACATGCGCTGAGGAACCTTCTCAGTCGGGGTTCGAGACCGTCTTTCCCTAGAGCTAGGACCCCCGAGGAATGTCGTTGGGTCGCGAGGCGAAGTTTTTCTTGGCTCTAAGCCTTCGCACCGCCAGCTCCAGAATAACATATAGTAGTATAGTAGAACAGGCCTTGCCTTGCCGAGTCCATCATCAGTTCACCCCGCCGCCGCCGGCGCCGGCGCCACAGCGCGGCGTACGCATCCCCTAACGCTAATGTTATTTCTAAACGATCGCGGCGTGAATTCATAATTATACAACGGTTCGGTGATTTTTCGCGATTAAATCATGGCATTTACTATTTCTGCCGACGTTTCGAATGCGTTGCAGCACTTGTGTTCACGACTTGACTATCTTGCGAGTGTCGAGAGGTACATACGCGGGGAACATTTTTTGTGCGCCTACCCACCATTACATTTATTATGAACGGTTTGGCTGGCGACACACGACACTCACTATGTCAGATTTTAAACAAGCACAAAAAATGTTGTACCGTTCCTCCGAGCCTAGGCGCCTCAGACGTCGGAGGTCGCTCAATGAGCTCCGTCCGCCATGAATGCATGCCTGGAAGTGACAGGTGCAGCCGCCTGTCACTCTAGCCGTAGCGGTGGCACAACACCCCCACCCCCTTTCTGGGGTAAGATGGGGATACCGTTCACACATGCGAGGGGCCATCTCGAAGAAGCCAAACCCCTGCGACGCGTCTAGTACCTATTACATAATGTAACATAATCTGTCAGTAGTTACCGATTAGGTACCTACTGTCCTTTCAACTGCACATCGTATCGTGTCACTACTCGCGGTTTGGCGTCAGGATTGTGGTTTTCGAATCGTGTTACGAAGCAGCCGATACACTTTAACAAACGAGTCTCTTTGCTTGATAAAATGCATTTATATTATGTTTAGTTACCTACTTATACATAATTTGTATATGCAAATGTGTTATTACATGCGTAGGTATAACTCGTGCGCTTTAACATGGCACAGGGCTTCCCAAAGCAAATGTATCATTACAAAATCTGAAACAAAATCCGATAACAAATATCTACGAAACTGAAACTAAGACAAACGTGCAACGGTCACATTGTTACGGATGCTGCTGGTCTCGAAGGGCGAGAGCGGGATCTCATGCGAGGATGCAAGAGGAGGGTTGTTTTCGGACCAGCTGCCATGTTAATTCGTAGGTACGAGTTGCTGGGACAATAAGATCTAAGAACATAGCACAGATTAATAAATAGTTATGAATGTTAGGGATTTAAAAATATCGTTAAACGTAAATTGTGCCAGAAAGGCTATTATAAAATCCAAGAATACTTGGATGATAAACAAGCTTGGAAATGAGCTGTTCGCTCAACTATGCTACTCAAGTAAATTTTTGTATTTAGATTAGGTAAGTATACACTTAACGTTTGTAAATAGACTAAAAAAAAAGAAATACCCGCTGAGTTTCATGCTGGAGTCTTCTCAGGTCGGGGCCGCGTTTCGAAACCACCGCGGTGGTCCATTTACTAAACTGATATTCATGTTCCTTTTTTGTTGACGTTTTGTAAGTGCCGATATAATGGTCTATACAGAATAAATGTTTTTCTACTTTGAACATTGTTTTAATATAGAACTTCGAAATTGCCATTGCATTAGCCGTGAAGTAATGTGGAAAGAGTGGTTCGTCAACGAGGGCTACCTGTACGGGTACCTATTGTTCCTTAAAATAATATATAAATTCAATGTCGGTTTCAGTACAGAGAGCTCGCGCGCGAGGTAGGTATGTGCGCCGTTACCTTTACACAGTAGCAGCCGAGGTCATAGCATTCGTGATAGGGCAGGGCAATAAGGCGACGACGAAGCGCCCGTGACAAGCTAACCTAATATGGCTCAAGTGAGTCCTCCTTTTTTTTTTTTTACGTGAGCTGGTGGGAGAAGTTATGTCGGACTCGAACCGACTAAAACGCACGCCGCCTGTGGGTCGTTTTGATTGCCGAAGGTGAGGTTGACAGGCATATCGCTCGAACCCCGGCCGACCCAGGGCCATCTCTCAAGATCTGGCCCTCTCCTCGGGTGTGTGTGGACTACAGAGTCCCCAACTCGTTCCCGGAAAACGGGAAGTGAGTCCTCCTTGCATTTGAGTGACATTCAACATCCAACTTGTAACCTGTTTATTACTTATGCCTATTATAGTAAATTGGTTATTGTACCATCATCATGCAAAGCGGCCGAACTTCGATATTTTACGAGAAGCGACTGCCATATGACCTCGACAACTGGCGATATCGAGGTAGATCAGTCTTCAGACCTGGCTATTATTGCTGCCTACTAGATTATCACTTAGCCATGAGCTAGAGGTCTATGGCGCGTTATTTAAGGTGATACCTATACCTGGCCTTTTAGTCTATTCTGGCTGCAGTGTCTGGGATGTGCTATTGTTAAGGACAGTAATAGCACCAATGTTCATGAAAGTAACATCACACAGATAGCTAAGGTCTTTTCACACCATGGTTATAATCACATTCGTAGGGACTTGTGACTTGTTAAAAGGCTCAAAGTATGCAGGGACAGGGGTAGGCAGGTCAAGATTGGCAGGCACTTGTTGTTAATGATTAGCAGCTTGAACAGGAATGATGTACCACCTGTCCACTCACCAGAGGAAGCAGGACCAACAGCACTACATTACACAACCTTTGTGTCAGGCAACTAAATGACTGTGACCTCCATCTCATGCAGGCCAGTAGCGCACCATGAGGTACAGAGAACTCTTTTCCTCCTCTTGTACTTGTCTATATCCTCTACATAAGCAATGCATGAAGCTAAATTATACTTCTACAATAGCTTCAATTGAGTCCATGGGGAAGATGTTATATTAATTATGAAGGAAAATAATAATGTAATTTATGACAGGCACCTGTTGCTATTATTTGTTCTGTGGTTAGAGCATAGCATTTTATACCAAAAATGAATACCAACAATATATAGTTCATATTTTTATTAAGATAAATTACATGCACTAAATTTCTTGAGATCCTTCAGCCACGTCGACCATGTAATGTAAGCCCTCATGCACTAAAATATATCAATGTTTCTTCTCGATCTTTGCTACTAGGCGGCAACTGCTCAGTACAGGGAGGGGCATGCAAGAGGAGCCTACACCCATCGGAGGGATCCTACAAACAAAATCATATCAAACTTAATAAAATTAATTTTAAACTTCACTATCATTGATGATATTACAATACAGACTATTGCCTGTTTTCACGTGTTACACAAAAAATAAGTTGATGAAATTAATTGGTTATCAGCATGCCTGGGACAACAGAACTAATGAGGAACAAGATATCTTTTACATTTTTGTTAAGGAGTTACCACCAATATAATATAGCATTTGAGCGAGAGTTAATGAGGTTTACTATCTCATTAAATGTCACCCGAATGCTCAATATAACTGAAACTGCGAACATCTTGAGGAAGTGCAGCCACTGAGCTACATCTATTGGAGATGAAGTATGCCTTTTGGACTACTATGTTGAATTCCCATGTGTTGAGTGACATACTGATATACATGAGCACAATGATACCTGCGGCAGCGGGCGGCGGCTCGGGCTCCGAAGCGAGGGAGGAGCCGAGCGCCGCCAGCAGTAGCGCCACCGCCGCGGGCGATCTCCAGCCGGCGCCCGCTTGCATCCTTTGTTTTTATTAAACTACTAAAACACCTTTATCAGTTACACGCATTCTAAACAACACTGATAAATACACTAGTGAATATGTCTCTTAGAGTCTCAGTGCCTCAACATTCAACAGATTCTATTTCCGTTTAGACGCTACACAGTGGATTTCATTTCGCGAATTGAAATTCTGTCATTGCGTCGTTAAATTTATATCAAGAATATTTTTACAAATGTTTATGGTGAATCTAAGTTATATTAATTACAACTGAGGATATTTTTATTAATTTATAGAATTTGAAGCAGAAAATACGAACAGTACAAAGTGATACAGATGCCCGCACAAACTACTCGAATCACAACCGCAAAAATACTAAATAAAAAAATTAAAAAGTCAATCTAGTGTTGCCAATGACCTCGATCTGGATTCACCACAAACCTCCCCAACTCCCCACAAATTTTCATTATAGAATAAATATAAAATTAAACATATTAATTATATTTATTCTTGCAAATAAGCTTTTTCGCATGTATTTCATATGTTCATTTTTGATTCATATGTTCCGGATGAAAATCATAATGAATGTGGTACCTATTATGTGTAGTAAGATTTATTTTAGGAACTTAAATATACTTCGATAGGTGTTAAGAAATATCAAAATAAAATAAAATTGTAAGTCGTTATTCATTTTCATATTTCGAACCTCAAAAGAAAAAAAAACACACTTTATCACTTCATCGTAAAACCTTTTCTTTTTTATATACCTATATAAATAAATAAATATTAATAAATAAATAAATATTCCACGACATTCTACACAACGTTATCTAGACCTATAGTATGCATAGCTTAACTAGCTTGTGTTGTGGCATCTAGAATGCGGATGAACATACTTAGATACTTTTTTTTTGTAAATACATACATTTTATACCTACATAGAAACACCCAGAACAATGCAAATAAACATATTCGTGCATATAAATATTTGCACTGAGCGGGAATCGAACCCGCACCCCACTTGCTTCTTGATCGAATATTCAGCACTGTATGTGGGTGACATCTAAGCCCTGCACGTGTTGTCCTGTGTAGGAAAGGGGAGAGTGATTAATTGGAAGAGCTCCACGGTACAGGCGGTAAATACTGCCAAGGACTTAACATTTCTACGCATCTGCAAAGGTTCTAGGGGATTCGTGACCTCTGGATTCCCAATAATGCGGACCACACGTCACTGCAATCTGTCGAGAGCATCTAGTAAGCACTTTGCTGAGTGAGCCCAGAGATGCGAGCAGTATTTCACGCGAATTTGTGTCTTGTACAAAAGACAAAGCTACTCCGGCGTGAAATAACAACTCACTCTGCTCAGGACTCCGGGCTTACTCGAGGCTGTTTTGATAATACTCTCGATGTAGTTTTTGTTATTCAGGTTGCAGTAGACATCCAATACCTAGGATACTAAGGTTGCCCTCAGTAGCAGTGGAGTGCTCAGAAAAGTGGAAAAAGGAAGGATAGTAGATACATTTGCTGTGAACGTACCTACGTGACTGTATCTTCTTGGCATTGAACTGAACCAGGTTCTCGAGACCCATTGGGGAATATGATTCTTTGAATTATGACAAGAAGCTGCCTTTTTTCTCCAATAACAGACTGCTAGGCCGCAGGATGTCCATGATAACTCCCGTGTAAGGTACTATCGTCTGCATAACAACGAATACCGTCGGTGGAGTTTCGTCCGAATACTCCGAAGCTTCTCCGTCACAAAGGACGCGAACACGGCGCACTCGCATAAAGCTAGCAACCCAGTTGCACAGCCTAGGAGGCAGACCAAAAACTGGTTGCTTGGAAAGAATCGATTTGTGCTAGACTCTATCGAAAGCTTTGGCAATATTAAGACTAATTGCCAGTGACTCGCCGTGCTGGTCCATAGCCCCACCTCAACTTGGAGTGCGTGAAGGTATCAAGTTGAAAGTATCGTTATACATTTTGCAACTTCTTGCAGCTGTGAAAAAATACAACTTCTAAGTCACTGCCATAAAAATATATAGGTACTTAGATGATGGGCTATTTGCGCACTCGCGAGTAGTAAGGAAATCAAGAATAAAATACTTCTCGTTGGGTTGGAATGAATTTTATACAATATTATCACTTCTCTTAAAGTTTTAGTTTAGTTTCAGTTTATATTGGAGGAAGGACATGACGGTATCTCCCGTCCAAAATTGAGCAGTCCGTCTGGGTAAGTACCTCCGCCCTACAGAATACCCCGGTTATAATAACCTTGTGTTGTGTTCCCGGCGGTGAGTAGGGTAGCCAGAGCTCACTGGAGAGGTTCTGTGCTGTCAGTAGGAAGACCAAAGGCTTAAATTGACCCCACTGACTGGTGGGGGCGTGAAATGTTGGCGTGGTGGTCGGGGAGACCCGGTGAAACGGTTATCCGCTGGCCGCCCGCAGGCTGTACGGTTCCCGAACCTGGGGATTACTTAATCTCCGCCCCAGGAGGCTGAACCAGCAGCCTGTGTAAAGTTCCCAGTGCTGTAGCCATGCCGGAGGAGGAGACCGGAGTGGACCTGGCTTCAGTATCTGGGAGGGGACCGGGGGCCCTTCCGCCCATCGCGCCAGCCAGTCACACAACCCCAACTTGTCTGTGGGGTAGGACGCCTTGCTTTGTCTTCTACACTGGAGGCACAGAATCTCTTTTTACCTTCTCCCCCCCCTCCCCCCATCTCAAATTATGAAAACCAGAAAAGGCAAGAGAACCGTTACCACAGCGGCACCATCATCCACAGTGAATGTGGATATCTGCAACATCAGGGGCCTACACTCCAACCTTAACGCGGTCCATCTCCACTTAGAGACCGCGCAGCCTACCTTGCTTTTTCTGACGGAGACGCAAATATCATGCCCGGCCGATACAGCCTACCTAATGTACCCCGGGTACAAACTCGAGCATAGCTTTATGAGTCGCGCCGGGGTATGCTTGTACGTCCGGGATGATATTTGCTGCCGCCGTCTCCATGGTCTTGAGGATAGGGACCTGTCAACTTTATGGGTACGCATAGATCACGGTGGCCACACCCGTATCTATGCGTGCCTTTACAGGTCCCATAGCGGTGACCTGGGCACGGCTCAATTGTTTCAGCATCTGCAGCGGTCGGCGGACAGCGTAATTGAGCAGTACCCCACTGCGGAATTAGTATTCTTGGGGGACTTCAACGCCCACCACGTGGAGTGGCTGGGGTCTCCTAGGACTGATTTTGCGGGAAGGGCTGCTCACGACTTCGCTCTAACTTATGGGCTCTCTCAACTGGTGCATTCTATCACTAGAACACCAGAAATTGAGACCCACAGAAGCTCTATACTGGACCTTCTGCTGACTACGCGCCCGGATGAATACTCCATAAGGGTGGAAGCACCTCTCGGTAATTCGGACCACAGCCTCGTCCGGGCGCAAGTGACACTCACGCGGCCTGAACCACCGCGGCCACCTCAGTGGCGGCATGTGTGGCACTACAAGTCGGCAGACTGGGATGGACTGCGAGAATTCTTCGCGTCGTACCCGTGGAGGCAGCTTTGCTTCTCTTCTGATGATCCAAGCTCCTGTGCAACAGCAGTCGCTGACGCGATTCTAGTGGGTATGGAATGTTACATCCCCAACCGCTGGGTCGCGACAGGAGCGAGCAAACGCCCGTGGTTTAATAGGCCTTGCAGGGAAGCTAGAGACCGCAAGCAATCTGCATACAGGGCTTGGACCACGGCTCTTGCCAATAAGGATCCGAACATCGCTGAAGTGAAGCGGAAGTTGAATGCTGCCTCAAGGTCCAGTAAAAAGGCAACGTCTAGTGCGAAGTTTGAGTTCATCGGCAGAATTGGCGAGCGGCTTGCGCGCTACCCATCTGGCAGTCGTGCATTTTGGTCGCTTGCTAAAGCTGCTGAGGGAAACTTCTGCCAGTCTTGCCTTCCGCCGCTGCAAAAATCCGACGGTAGTCTGGCCCATGGCGCTAAGGAGAAGGCCAATCTTTTGGGTAATCTCTTTGCGTCAAACTCGACTATGAACGACGGGAACGCCGAACCACCCATCATCCCCAGCTGTGGTGCTTCGATGACCGAAATTAAAATCACACAACGGGTGGTCCGGCGCGAGCTTAAGTCCCTAGATGTTCGGAAGTCGAGTGGGCCGGACGGTATACCGGCGATGGTGCTTAAGCACTGTGCCCCC
This sequence comes from Eilema griseolum, assembly GCA_963662185.1. Classification (NCBI taxonomy): domain Eukaryota; kingdom Metazoa; phylum Arthropoda; class Insecta; order Lepidoptera; family Erebidae; genus Eilema; species Eilema griseolum. Next base: position 229,449 of record OY759254.1, read on the forward strand.
GAGCTGTGCCCGGTACTTACACGCCTTTTCGCACTCTCATACTCCGCGAGGCAGGTCCCGGCCTCGTGGAAGACTGCGTTCGTGCACCCTGTACCTAAGAAAGGTGACAGGACAGATCCGACCAATTACAGGCCTATCGCTATAACCTCCCTTCTCTCGAAGGTTATGGAGCGTGTTATTACACAGCTCCTGAGGTACCTTGAAGGAAACGATCTACTGAGCGACCGACAGTACGGTTTTCGCCACCGTCGCTCTACCGGTGACCTTCTTGTGTATCTCACAAACCGGTGGGCGCAAGCCATCGAGAGTCGCGGTGAGGCACTAGCGGTCAGCCTCGATGTAGCGAAGGCCTTCGATCGGGTCTGGCACAAAGGTCTTCTTACGAAGTTGCCATATTATGGACTCCCCGAGGGATTGTGCGAATGGATCTCCAGCTTTTTGTCCAACAGAAGCATCCAAGCCGTCGTCGACGGCAGCTGCTCGGACCGCATGAACATAAACGCTGGTGTCCCACAAGGCTCCGTGTTGTCTCCGACGCTGTTTCTGCTGCATATCAATGACATGCTGTCTGATGGCTCCATTCATTGTTATGCGGACGACAGTACCGGGGACACGTATTACACGGGCCGTGCAAATATCCCTCAGTCCGAGGTGGAGAAGAGTCGCGAACAACTTGTGTCTGAAATCGAGACTACTCTCTCTGGAGTGTCCGATTGGGGTCGACTAAACCTGGTCCAATTCAACCCCACTAAGACACAAGTATGTGTATTCACCGCTAAGAAAACCCCATTCATTGTAGCGCCGCAATTCCTGGGCACACCGCTTACCATCTCCCCGAGTATCGGGATCCTTGGTGTCGATATCTCCAGTGACGTCCAATACCGAAGTCATTTGCAGGACAAGGTTAAGTTGGCATCAAGAAAGCTCGGAGTGCTCAACAGGGCAAAGCGGTATTTCACTGCGGGGCAGCAACTCCTTCTTTATAAAGCACAGGTCCGGCCTCACATGGAGTACTGCTGTCACCTTTTTGCTGGAGCGCCTGCATGCCAGCTTGACCCCTTCGACTCGTTGCAAAGACGGGCATTGAGGCTGGTTGACAATCCCATACTCACAGGTAGAGTGGAACCTCTTAGCCTTAGGAGGGATTTTGCCTCACTGTGTGTGTTCTACCGCCTATACAATGGTTTGTGCTCAGATGAATTGTTTGACATGATGCCCGTAGCTACATTCTATCATCGCACCTCTCGCCATAGGCAGGGAATTCATCCCCACACATTGCGACCTGAGACGGTACGCACTGTGCGGTATGAAAGAAACTTCATCCCACGCACACTCAAGCTGTGGAATGACCTCCCTGCTGCGGTTTTCCCAAGCGCCTACAATATGGGGTTCTTCAAGAGGGGCATCAGAAGGTTTCTTCATGGTCGGCAGCGCGAGTGTGACACCCCTGGTGTTGCATACGTCCATAGGCCACGGTAACCGCTTCCCATCAGGTGGGCCGTGTGCTTGTCTGCCAACTAAGTGGTATAAAAAAAAAAAAAAAAAAAAAAAGTTTCCCGCCAATCACAACACCACCAATATTATTGAGGCTCATGTGTAGTTTGGCACACATATTTTAGACATAAACTGCGAGACACGGCGCGCGCGGATTTTTTTGTAATCATCTATGCTTGGGGAATTTAAACTCGACCACCATTCCGTGCTATCTTCAAAAGGCACGCAAGAAACGTGTAGTGCACGTATAGAGCACGTTTTGAGCACATTTTAGGTCCAAGATATATGTCTCGAGCAATAAAAAGTTACCAATAAAAAGTAAAGTTGCCAATAAAAAGTTAAATAATATTTAAAACCTACATGCCCGATATGTTGCGTAACTTTAGTCAATAGAGTAGTCATTATACATAATTCATTACATTCATACATTTATTGGAGGAGACGATTCAGATGATTTTTAGAATTTAGACATAACGTCTTTGACAATGCACCATCCCTCATTGCGCACCACTTTGCAACGCGCACAAATGTAGGAAAGTGGCATATTACAGGGAATTGTGTCTTTAGTGTTGGTTCCAAATCTCCCTAGAAAACCTGTAGTAAAGTCCCCACAACTTTACTGAGGCAGCAATCATCATTCATTGTCATCATCAACTCATTATTATCAACAATAATTCTAACCGTTTAAAAACTGATGCATGGTACTTTAGTCGGTACAGAGAGTAACAAATTAAAAAAAAAATTGACAATTGACAAGACAATTGACTATTTGACAGATCCTATAAAAGGTATTTAGAATTGTTTTCATGAGGAATTGAATTGAATTATATGTTTTAATGGTTACGTACAGTTTTGTACGTAATTAAGTAAAGCATTTGAGGCTTTTCGTTTTATAATTGACTTAAATTACAACTTAGGTTCACAAGGTATTCGTCATAAAAATGTGTAGACAAATATTATGTAATGTTATCTTTTGGTTAGGTATTTGTTGTTGATCTTGAAACTATTACCTATATTATGTTATTGTGTGCTATGCAGATGGGTGGTCACGATCATCACGGACCTCCTTACAAGATCCCAGACTACAAGCAGTTCCAAGTCAAGGGTCTATGGCAACTTGAGGAACTCGAAAAAGCACTAGCTAAAAAAGGACTTAAAGACCCATGGATCAGGTATAAGAATAAAACCCTCCTCAGAAAAATCACCTCACAGTCGATGCCTGTTCCAACTACTTCAAACTGACAGTTGGCTGTAACCTTATAAATCTCTTATTGTTCTATGGCATCCACGGAATGAAAGATATCGAGCCTATGATTTTAGTACTAACAAAATACAAAAAAAGATACCTTTTCATAAAAAATATGTTACTATGAAGGTTCATGCTGCTTTTTGTTAGTGATATTTGTTTTGTTGCTGTTGTCTCAATGTAACAATGAACAAAAATATCAAAATGGATTCCACTTGTAATTTATTTCTGTAATGATTCATACCTACATGAGACTGGACCCCCATACATAACTCGTATGCTCCCAGGGCTCAGGTTTAGAAACACTGCTCTCTTTATAATTCACAGCTGAGGACTTCTTTTACTAGTTACTATTAGCTGTTAGTAAATTTTTTCAAAAATAACATAAACACACACCTATATCCCCAAAGGCGTAGGCAGAGGTGCTAGCACCCACATTTTGCCAGTTTATGGTTAGGTCCCAATGTAATAGGTGGCGAGCCTATTGCCATTAATCGGGCACTTATAAAACTGCAATAAATACACACATAACTTCGAAAAGCATCGAAAAGTCATTGGTGTGTGCCATGGTAAAACTTGGGATTGAACCCGAGACCTTGTCTCAGCAGTCCATTACCACTAGGTTACTGTGGTTTTTTAAATGATTATAAATTTTTGTTTTAGAAATGAAGCTTGGAGGTACCACCCAAAGTTTGGCACCAAGGTCAACAGAGCGTTAGTCTTCTTCTTCCGTGGTTTCCCTGCAGGCTTGGGACTGGCCCTCCTCACAGTTGGGATACAGAAGGCCCTCGGTGGTGAAGATGACCATGGGCATCATTGATCTACCAGGTGGCAAATAGTAGCCTGCTGTGAATAAAGCATGCCTGCATTGGCTTTACCAATTATTTTAATTTAAATCTATTTGTAGCCTGTTCTGCCACTTAAAATAAAAGAATTACTTTTAATTAATAGTTTTATTCTTAACAATTACACACAGTAACAGACTTCACTCTCAACTATTATTAATAACTCCACATTTGTTGAATGCAATAAAAAAGTGGAAATGAGCAGAATACTACAGTACATAGCATATTATAGATTTCTCAGTATATATATATACATAATATAACTGAGTTGTGAAGTGAAGAGCTCCAATGGTTTGGCAGACAGGCCCCATAAAATCAAGATTAATGACAGTGAAGATCAACAGTCTAGAAGATAAATATGCTAAATATATACAGGTTATATCATCAATAAAAAAAAGAAATCTAACGCAATATTATTGCTTTTAAATCTTTTTAGTGGTAAATTAATTTAAAAAAAATTATACTATGCTTTTAGACCATTGATGTTATAATTCAAGTTGGTAATGACTCATTTTGATGGTATATATTTAGATGGGCTCTTAGTAATACGTGGAGCGCTAGGTGGAGCGCGGCTTCAGGTCCTCGTAGCAGGCGCGCAGGTATATGAAGTTCTTCTTGGTGGGGTTGAAGTGCTCGTGCCCCTGGAACAATTTCAATATGCTTTGTTATCGCTCTCATCGTCTTGGCAATGAAAGGTTAGCAGTCCCATAAAACGTTTGTAAAATAATGTAAAAACGGGTTGAGCGAAAATTCCGTGTAAATAATATAACATAACATAACATAAACTCACGCCTATATCCCCGAAGGGGTAGGCAGAGGTGCTAGCACCCACATTTCGCCAGTTTATGTTTAGGTCCCAATGTAATAGGTGGCGAGCCTATTGCCATTAACCGGGCACTTATAAACCTGCGATAAATACACACATAACTTCGAAAAGCATCGAAAAGTCATTGGTGTGTGCCATGGTGAAACCTGGGATCGAACCCGAGACCTCGTCTCAGCAGTCCATTACCCAAACCACTAGGCTACCGTATACATAATCTTTAATTAATAGTTTCTTTTTAAAATATTATATTATATAAAGTGTAACATAATTAACTCTTTAGAAATTTTTGTAATTTCTTGGTGAGTAGGTATTGGGAAATATGTGTAGGTAAAAATTTCAAAAATATGTCTAAAACTGACATTAATACCTATGCTAACCATACCACATGGCCAGCACATGGGGTGCAGTAATCAGTTGACATTTGAAGTCAATGACCGGTCGGTTGAGAACTTGAGAAGCCCCGATTTCCAATTTAGGCCCCATGGTAGGGTTAGTATACAAACATGAGCGTAATATTTAATAATATGTGAAATTAACATATTTAACTAATAACATTAACATGGACAATTATTCACAGCAACTATCATACTAAGATGTACGTTAATCTAAAAGAAAAGACTACACATACCAAATAAATGCGCGATATTTAAATCACATGCATGTTCCCTATAAAAAATGGTGATCGTAAACGACATATGAGCACCAGGGCAGGCAGCGAGTGGAGTTACCTTGGACCAGTCGTAGCCGACGGCGTAGGCGAAGATCTGGCCGTTGTGGTTGAAGGCGCACCTGGTGAGCGGCTGGTCCAGCATCTCCGAGGACTTGAGGCGCGTGCGCGCGTCCTTGTCCCAGAACGAGAACGAGCCGTCCGACCCCACCGTGGCCAGCGTGCCGTGCGCCGGGTGGAACGCGATGTCGTTCACCGCGTAGATGTCCTGCGGGCAGGCACCGCTCACTACTCGCTACTCACTACACACTACACACTACTAACTCCATAGGCTTTAAACTGTGATACTCTTTGTTCTAGTTGCCTGATGGTAAGCTTGGGTGAAGTCCAAAAATAAAGGCCAATATTCTATCAAACAGTGCAACTGAGGGAAATGAATTTGAGTATATTGGAGCTTGTTGGGAGTTGACTAATGTGTCACGTTATAATTTGTTACTATATGACGGAAACCTCAATGTCATTAAGTTACGATTTGACGACCTCCGTGGCGCAGCGGTAGAGCATTCAACTGCTATGCAGGGGGCTCGGGTTCGATTCCCGCTCAGTGCAAATATTTGTATGCATGAATATGTATATTTGCATTGGTCTGGGTGTTTCTATGTATAATATGTATGTATTTACAAAAAAAAAAAGTACCTAAGTATGTTTATCCGCATTCTAGATCCCATAACACAAGCTAGTTAAGCTATGCTTACCATGGGTCTAGATAGCGTTGTGTAGAATGTCGTGGAATATTTATTATTATTTATTATTGGATGGCATAGAGCCAGTCGGCGCGGCCGCGTACCTGGTACCCGCCCGTGGTGGCGGGCGGCCGGTGACACTTGAAGGTGAAGTTGTCCTTGGGGTTGGTGGGGTTGACGTACTGGATGGCCACGCGGCCCTCCACCGAGCCCAGCGCGAAGCCCGTGGGCTGCTTGGTCTTCTTGTCCTTGAAAATGGCGATGCAGCGGTGCTGGTGCTTCAGCGGCGACTCCACGCGCTTGAACTCTGCCGGCTTGCCCTCCAGCGAGTACAGGCAGATGGCGCGGTCTGCCGTGCCCACTACCGCCATTGGGTAATCCTACAAAGTACCACATTACTTAGGATTTCATTATTATACCAACGAAGTGTACCTACTGAAAGTAGAGTGAAGTGATAAGATTAGCGAAATAAGCAACTCACATATAGAAGAAAAGAAAGTTTATGCGCACACACACACCGTAGGAAGATAGATACAGTTCGTAAGAAATAAGAGTAGACAGAAAAGAAAGCGAATTGAGCGATAAATAATAGATCGCACTAGGATAGGAAACTATACTTAAATTTAGGCAATCACGACAAGCTACGCAGCGATATAAATCAAGGCGCGGCGGACATGCATACAGCGTCGGTGCAGCGATACGACCGCGCGGGCGGCGTAGCGACGCGAGAGTCGCGCGCTGGACCAAAGCCCGCGCCTATACAATAACATTTCACACACAAACAGATATTACTTCAATACAAACAAACACTTAGTACATAGAGGGATATCTAGGGTTAATATACATATGTTTATACCGTATACTAGCACAGCTATGTAACATGTCTAGATGGAACATAAGTCGCAGTCGCTCTCGATAAGGTCGGATGCGACTGCGATTAACACAAGGACGATGTTATTTTTTAATTTTTATTTCTTTATTTAATAGGTTTTTCCACGATGTTGATATAATGTGTGAGCCTACAGTCCTTACAACTAATATAATTTTAAAAAATAAATGAAAAGGAGACTTTTGATGAGAAGCAGAAAATACATATATGGAGTAGGAAACGAGTGCAAGAGAGACGTACCACGTCGGCGCAGTAGCAGCGCTCGGTGAGGTTCATGTTCATGATGGGCACGGCGCTGCGCGTGTCCCAGAACTTGAGCGTCTTGTCCCACGACGCCGTCATGAGGCACGTGTAGTTGGGCGCCTTGACCCAGTGGCACGTCTTCACCGGCGCCTCGTGCGCCGCCACCTGCGACAACCCGCCAGCAGTTAGCCACCGCGCCCATCCGAGTGCAACACTCGTGCCCACAGATACCTTCTAACTGCTTCACATACCTGTACTGTTTGATTAGAAGCTAGGTCCCAGCATTTGACGCTCTTGTCTGTAGATGCCATGAATACTTTCGTTCCATCCTGGAAAGAAAACGAATATCATAAACTTCTTTCGTCTTTCAGGGCTTCTGGATGTGTGAACAATTTTCCATCCATATAAAATTTGTTCCCAAAACATGGTTATCTGAGATTGATCTGTCCAAGTGTCACATGATGATCTAACCTAGACCTTAAAGTTTATTAATTTTTTTGTCAGTGAGACAGTTGTAATAGCTACCGACTTCGCTATGTAGCATTTACAGAGTTTGTATTTATGAGCTATTCAAGATTATTACTGTACTGACTCTGACCAAGAATCAAAGAATCATCAAAGAAGAATCAATTATATATTATATCAAGAAAAGCTTTATTAGAATAAACCAAACTGCACTATATTCATTCTAGATCTGGATCCAGATTTTCTAAGTTATTTCATGAGATTCAATGTTGTATACATTCATACTCTTAAACTAGTGAAACATCTCCTCGACTGATCCATAGTAAACCTTAACATGTCTCATTTATCAGAGAGTACTCCACATCTGAGCACTATCAAAGGTAATAAGCAGAGCACTTGCACCAACATTTTGTACCTCTCCTATGCAAACAAAATAATTTGAATTTGAATACTGTTTGTTGGCCTTCTATCTTTTGATTTCACTTTTAGCTCCATCCCATCTAGAAGGTGAAGTCATTTGAACATATACTATACAAAGAAAAAATAATGACAGCTCACTTACATCGTGCCATGCCACATCAAGTATGGGCCCCTCCATGGCCTGGGCCGCTTTGGGCACTGTCTTGCCTGACGCCTCTACTTCCCAACATCTCACCTGGAACACAAACAAACATATTTTTACATGTAGGGAGCATAAAAACCTTATGACATTGTTGATAAATGTGATAAAAGTGCTGTTAATAAGACTTCTAAGGTTGCAGGGAAGTCCAAACCACACCCCCTTATAGAGATAACAGGATCAATGCTACCATAAAACGGTTTAAATAGGGATCAACGGGTGAATAGAAATGAAATGGTTAAGCGAAACTGTGGATGTAGTAATGAATAGAATTATCAAATATCTGGCAAGACGCTGGAGATTTTGTAAAACATATCATTTAAACTATTTACCCACGGCTCCCTATTTACTCAGTGCATGGGCACAGTAGATATGTAGGAGGAAGATAGAGAGCTAAACCTCTGCCGTTCATTTTAATATGGGCACCTTTTTGGTGTCGGTCATTCTGGCTAGCAAAGGCAAGGCTCTACCACTCCTCTACTATAAACCCAAAGAATATTTTAGCCTAGAACACTGTGTAATTCAATGTAAATGGATAAACAGAATATGATATTCTTTACTATTATTATTCCCCTTTATTAAAGTAAATATCATATAAATTATATTTTTTTAAATATATAAAAAACATTTATTTAATAATATAATAAATAGTGCTCCATGAGCATCTTTATTCTAAGTGTGCCGATTACAATATTCATGATACAGAAATTGAGAAGATAGGAGGAGTGCAAAGGGCGGCCTTGTCGCTTTACGCAAATTCTTCCAGACAACCTTTATTCTTTATTGCACAATGTGAATCAATTTTATAATTTTATCACTTCATTTAGAAGATCAATAAAATAGGTGCATTTATTACTTAGACATTACGTCGATAATTTATATTTAAATATACTTTACATTAAATATACATATAATAATACCGGTGCTTGATAAAGAAGTTTTGGTCCTTCCTTACTGAAGTATTCGTGTGCGGCATGTGTAAAAAACTCTTACCCGACAGTCCCAGCTCCCGGCGATAAGGAATGTTTGCGGTAACGAAGGTGGTGAAAATTCAAGCGCAGAAACGGTGTCGTCTGGCGGTGAGGAAACCTCTAAATCCTTGTTAGGGTTGCCCGAACCCCCGCCTAGTTGGTTGAACATTTTGAACTTTTTCTAAGGGTATTACACTGTCAGTGCAAGAAATATTACGTAGTTAATCGATAGCGTTATAAAAGATATTTTCTACGAATATTTTAAAGGTGATATTCATAAGAAGCAAAGCATTACAAGGATATTTACTTCGAAATCGACACGGTTTGTTTTGAGTTTTGACAGTTCAGCTCGGTTCAGACAGTTTGAGTTGGTTTGAGTTTGACGGAATCCGTGTTTGACTTTGTATTTTGAGGTTACGAAAGAGTGTGTTTGTCTATTATCCACAGACTACTTAGAATAATAAAATAACATCACTTCTATCCATCCTGTCCATATTATATTCCCATTACTGTCCCAATCTATTCTTGTCTAATATTATCCCATCCCAACTCCTGCTTACTTGTTTGTTTCATTTTGCATTATATTTAAGACTCAGGAATCAGACAGGAACTCAGGATTTGGATTCAGAACCTAAATAAATACTTTGTCTTGCTTGTCAAACGGCTTTTGACAAGCAAGTCAAAGGATTTATTTCGGTTCAAAATCAAAATATTTAGTTTGACGATTATTGAACGAATGAATAACACAGAACAGATGATTTTTTAATCTGTGACTGGATACATTTTGTCGAAAAATGTACTAGTATGTATATGCCTACCTTGTCAATTTATATTATTTAAGTAAGACAATAATCAATCCGTTGTTTTAAATATAATTTGTAGTATTAGCACAAGCCTTAGTGGTTTATTATATACTACTAAACTGTTATTTATGTCCGCATTATGTAATTTGTTAAATATAAAAAAAAAAAAAAAAAATTCAGCTGATTGTCAATGTGATATGACATTTTTTAGTTGGTATTTGGTATGTCATCTTGGTGTCAGCAGCACAGCAGATCAGTGTACTTTGTCAGTGTATGTCATTGTTTTGTCATTTTGTGGTCATAATATCAACAGGCTTGATTTACTTTACTTGATACTCTTTGTTTACTTGTTACAACTTTTTTCTTGTTATTGAATTAAACTCAAAATTAAAATTTGTCGTAGGACGTCACCGCGAGCCTTACAATGAGTAACATTCAGTACGTGCAAATAAAAGATTTGAAACCCGGAATGAAAAGCATCAACGCAGAGTTCATAGTGCTGGAAGTGGGACAACCGACTCTGACGAAGGAGGCGCGAGAGGTGCGCACCCTGCGCGTGGCGGACGCGAGCGCCTCCGTGAACCTGTCGGTGTGGGACGAGCCGGGCGCGCTGCTGCAGCCCGGCGACATCGTGCGCCTCACGCGCGGCTACGCGTCGCTGTGGCGCGCCGCGCTCACGCTGTACTCCGGCAAGTCGGGCGACATCCAGAAGGTGGGCGAGTTCTGCATGCTGTTCAACGAGCAGGTGAACATGAGCGAGCCGCAGCCGGCGCCGCCGCCGCCGCCCGTCGGGCCCGCGCCGCCCGCCGAGCGCTCCAACGGCGCGCACGCCGGCCTGCGCGCCGCGCCGCCCGCGCACGCGCCGCCGCACGCGCCCAAGGCCGAGCGCTTCGCCGGCGCCGAGCACGCGCCCGCCAAGCTGGCCGCGCACAAGACGTACGTGCGCGGCCGCGGCCAGCAGCGCGGCGCGCGCCGGTAGGCGGCCCCGCGCTATACACAGTAAACACAGCTTGTGTTGTGCTATATAATTAGATTGATTTTACTGTTAATGCATTATTCCCGAGTGACATTGATCTTCGGAAAGTATCCAGAAAATAATCACATTGATAAATCTAATTTACATAATAGAATGAGCTATGATATGAGCGATACATTGACTCTTGTGTTGTACAAAAACTTTTGTTGTATAAGTGTTAATTTGGTGACCATATAATAATAGCGATCAACGGGGATCTTAAATATTGTTCTCTTATCATAATGTTCCTCTGAACTGATGATGAGCTTGAAACTTTGATAAGAATATTTTAGGAAATTTAGATATTATAATCACTTTACTAAAATAAGTATAAACTTACCCAAAAATTTACGAAATGAAATTACATTTGTATTAAGATTGGTGATACTTTCTTTACTGCAGTTCATGAGTTTAAGTTTAAGAAATAGCTGCTAAGATCACGGACATATTACTCAAGATAATATATATTGTATTCCTGGTTGTCACGTTCAAATTCAATTGATGAAATCATGTATAAAGACTTATATGTATAGTGATATGAATTTGTGTGATCAGCAATATGTGCTGACTGAAGGGTCAGTGGACACGTAACAACGGGACGCTAAGGTAAAAATAATTCGACGATAAAACTTTACCTCATCATACCTTCGGGATCCGGTGGGATGTGGGAGTATAAAGGTGGAGAGCCACGAGGGCCCAGGTCAATGACCTTGACCTTATCGACCTTGACATCAGGGTTCAATAACCCCGGGGTCACTGAATTGTATATATGTGACCTTGACCCCGATGACGACCATAATCCTGGTGCCTCATCTGAAGCAACTAGTTGAGATTGTGATCTCAATCTCCATTAGTGATTAGATAGAAGGGTGTGCTTAAGCCTTTTTTTTTTCATAGCTGGTATACGTAACGGGTGCTATAAGTTTTTTTGTTAAGTCCTTTATCTTTTCGTAGCGTCCCGTTACATACACTCCAAGCGACTGAGGTCACATTGCCACAATATTTTGCGATATAATGGTGTATTTAGTTTGAGGTGACTGTACCAATGTACTATACTATACTAGAAATCAATCATGGTTTTGTTGGCCACTATATTTTACGTTAGTAAAGTGTCGAAAGTGCTATAAGTATACAATATGGAATCCTAAAATGGTTTGTATATTATGATAAATGTATAGGTATGTGTTAGAGAAATGAAGCAATAACTAAGTCTCAAATGATAAGTCCAGCGAGTGCACTGTGACTAGTGCCATGGGCCTACTGAATTGAATAGCAAAGAAAACGTTAAAGTTATGTGCATTGTTTTTATTTTTATACAAATTAAACATGTATTTCTGTAAATAAATCACATTAATGTAGTGGACTCTTGATAATTCAAACCTATGATTCCTATATCAATTATTGATTGTGTCGATGGCAATAGCTTTAAGAATCCATATATGGATATGTTTGTACATTGTGGTATTAGGTGTAAGCAGCCCCAGATTTGGACAGCTTCTGTAGCGTGGCAGTGGTGAACGCGGCAGCTACGCAGGAGGCGCATTTGCATTGGTATGGTACGTTGAGCCGTCGGCCCCGGTTGCCATACGCACATCTATGGCAGTCGTTATACCTATAGCTGCAATGCTTCGATATCACCTTTGAGTTGTGGAGGTGAGATTCACGAAAAAAAATTGATTGAATAGTTTTACCACACTGTCAGGCAATAGAAGTGGAAAACATTTTCATGGGATAATATATAATATCTGAACTAATATTGTTTGCACGCAGTCCCAAAAATAAAACAATACATTTTGATTGAACCATATCATAATTTCATAATAAAACTTACATTAATTTCAATTTATTTTATATATTCTAAAGAAACCAGTCTTAACTACAAAAAATTGCATCCACCAAGCTGTCCACACTCAGTAGTCTGCTTGGACTTCGTAGATTAGATATTTGATGGCCACAATATTGTCGTTTATAGTGGCAACACTGATCATAGTGCATCTGTACAACAGAATGCAATGAATATGAATTGAATTGTCTTACATACTTATTAACAAGACCATCGGCGACACGACTTAGCTGATTTGTAATTCTTTAATAACAGTTTTGTGGCTTGCTGCCAACAGCAAAGCCCGGCTTGTGATTCTGCTCAGTGCGTGATACTGATTATTGCCGTATTTGAGAGAAACAATTGTGCAGTTATTTTACAGGTAGGGTAAACTGGGCATTTCATATTATGACATTCTTCAATAATAATATTGACCATACTATAACGACACTAAGTATCCTCAAAGTAGTGTTGTTCATTGTCAACACTTAAACATTCGTGGTGTATGTACATAACTAGTAGAAGTCGTCGAAGTTAGTCTTCTTGTTATTGTTGGCGGTGTTCTTGACCTGGTCCTGCGCCAGGTACATCTCGGCGATTTGCTGCGCCGTCGTAGCCTGCTCCGGGCTCTTGTCGTCGCGGACGCGAATAAACCTGAAAGGGAATAAGGGACATGAGTTCAAGCGAACGCCGCGTCTCGCCCCGTCGTCGCTAGGAGCGAGAAGATGAAGTTTTTACACAATACGAGCTCTCCTTAGTAGGCTCACGCTGCGCGTTGTAATCGTAGTTCTAGTGTGTGGCTCGCAACATATGTGTACCTGGGGAATGCTGCGAACCTGTAGTAGCTCCGCGGGGCGTCGATACGCTAGGGGGCGGTGCGGTGCGGTACCTGGGGAAGCGCAGCGAGATGCCCTTGTGCGGGTGCACGCGGCCGGCGGCGGCGCGGTGGGGCGGTGAGGCTACGCTAGGGGGCGGTGCGGTGCGGTACCTGGGGAAGCGCAGCGAGATGCCCTTGTGCGGGTGCACGCGGCCGGCGGCGGCGCGGTGGGGCGGTGAGGCTACGCTAGGGGGCGGTGCGGTGCGGTACCTGGGGAAGCGCAGCGAGATGCCCTTGTGCGGGTGCACGCGGCCGGCGGCGGCGGCGCGGTGGGGCGGTGAGGCTACGCTAGGGGGCGGTGCGGTGCGGTACCTGGGGAAGCGCAGCGAGATGCCCTTGTGCGGGTGCACGCGGCCGGCGGCGGCGCGGTGGGGCGGTGAGGCTACGCTAGGGGGCGGTGCGGTGCGGTACCTGGGGAAGCGCAGCGAGATGCCCTTGTGCGGGTGCACGCGGCCGGCGGCGGCGCGGTGGGGCGGTGAGGCTACGCTAGGGGGCGGTGCGGTGCGGTACCTGGGGAAGCGCAGCGAGATGCCCTTGTGCGGGTGCACGCGGCCGGCGGTGGGGCGGTGAGGCTACGCTAGGGGGCGGTGCGGTGCGGTACCTGGGGAAGCGCAGCGAGATGCCCTTGTGCGGGTGCACGCGGCCGGCGGCGGCGCGGTGGGGCGGTGAGGCTACGCTAGGGGGCGGTGCGGTGCGGTACCTGGGGAAGCGCAGCGAGATGCCCTTGTGCGGGTGCACGCGGCCGGCGGCGGCGCGGTGGGGCGGTGAGGCTACGCTAGGGGGCGGTGCGGTGCGGTACCTGGGGAAGCGCAGCGAGATGCCCTTGTGCGGGTGCACGCGGCCGGCGGCGGCGCGGTGGGGCGGTGAGGCTACGCTAGGGGGCGGTGCGGTGCGGTACCTGGGGAAGCGCAGCGAGATGCCCTTGTGCGGGTGCACGCGGCCGGCGGCGGCGCGGTGGGGCGGTGAGGCTACGCTAGGGGGCGGTGCGGTGCGGTACCTGGGGAAGCTCAGCGAGATGCCCTTGTGCGGGTGCACGCGGCCGGCGGCGGCGCGGTGGGGCGGTGAGGCTACGCTAGGGGGCGGTGCGGTGCGGTACCTGGGGAAGCGCAGCGAGATGCCCTTGTGCGGGTGCACGCGGCCGGCGGCGGCGCGGTGGGGCGGTGAGGCTACGCTAGGGGGCGGTGCGGTGCGGTACCTGGGGAAGCTCAGCGAGATGCCCTTGTGCGGGTGCACGCGGCCGGCGGCGGCGCGGTGGGGCGGTGAGGCTACGCTAGGGGGCGGTGCGGTGCGGTACCTGGGGAAGCGCAGCGAGATGCCCTTGTGCGGGTGCACGCGGCCGGCGGCGGCGCGGTGGGGCGGTGAGGCTACGCTAGGGGGCGGTGCGGTGCGGTACCTGGGGAAGCTCAGCGAGATGCCCTTGTGCGGGTGCACGCGGCCGGCGGCGGCGCGGTGGGGCGGTGAGGCTACGCTAGGGGGCGGTGCGGTGCGGTACCTGGGGAAGCGCAGCGAGATGCCCTTGTGCGGGTGCACGCGGCCGGCGGCGGCGCGGTGGGGCGGTGAGGCTACGCTAGGGGGCGGTGCGGTGCGGTACCTGGGGAAGCTCAGCGAGATGCCCTTGTGCGGGTGCACGCGGCCGGCGGCGGCGCGGTGGGGCGGTGAGGCTACGCTAGGGGGCGGTGCGGTGCGGTACCTGGGGAAGCGCAGCGAGATGCCCTTGTGCGGGTGCACGCGGCCGGCGGCGGCGCGGTGGGGCGGTGAGGCTACGCTAGGGGGCGGTGCGGTGCGGTACCTGGGGAAGCGCAGCGAGATGCCCTTGTGCGGGTGCACGCGGCCGGCGGCGGCGCGGTGGGGCGGTGAGGCTACGCTAGGGGGCGGTGCGGTGCGGTACCTGGGGAAGCGCAGCGAGATGCCCTTGTGCGGGTGCACGCGGCCGGCGGCGGCGCGGTGGGGCGGTGAGGCTACGCTAGGGGGCGGTGCGGTGCGGTACCTGGGGAAGCGCAGCGAGATGCCCTTGTGCGGGTGCACGCGGCCGGCGGCGGCGCGGTGGGGCGGTGAGGCTACGCTAGGGGGCGGTGCGGTGCGGTACCTGGGGAAGCGCAGCGAGATGCCCTTGTGCGGGTGCACGCGGCCGGCGGCGGCGCGGTGGGGCGGTGAGGCTACGCTAGGGGGCGGTGCGGTGCGGTACCTGGGGAAGCGCAGCGAGATGCCCTTGTGCGGGTGCACGCGGCCGGCGGCGGCGCGGTGGGGCGGTGAGGCTACGCTAGGGGGCGGTGCGGTGCGGTACCTGGGGAAGCGCAGCGAGATGCCCTTGTGCGGGTGCACGCGGCCGGCGGCGGCGCGGTGGGGCGGTGAGGCTACGCTAGGGGGCGGTGCGGTGCGGTACCTGGGGAAGCGCAGCGAGATGCCCTTGTGCGGGTGCACGCGGCCGGCGGCGGCGCGGTGGGGCGGTGAGGCTACGCTAGGGGGCGGTGCGGTGCGGTACCTGGGGAAGCGCAGCGAGATGCCCTTGTGCGGGTGCACGCGGCCGGCGGCGGCGCGGTGGGGCGGTGAGGCTACGCTAGGGGGCGGTGCGGTGCGGTACCTGGGGAAGCGCAGCGAGATGCCCTTGTGCGGGTGCACGCGGCCGGCGGCGGCGCGGTGGGGCGGTGAGGCTACGCTAGGGGGCGGTGCGGTGCGGTACCTGGGGAAGCGCAGCGAGATGCCCTTGTGCGGGTGCACGCGGCCGGCGGCGGCGCGGTGGGGCGGTGAGGCTACGCTAGGGGGCGGTGCGGTGCGGTACCTGGGGAAGCGCAGCGAGATGCCCTTGTGCGGGTGCACGCGGCCGGCGGCGGCGCGGTGGGGCGGTGAGGCTACGCTAGGGGGCGGTGCGGTGCGGTACCTGGGGAAGCGCAGCGAGATGCCCTTGTGCGGGTGCACGCGGCCGGCGGCGGCGCGGTGGGGCGGTGAGGCTACGCTAGGGGGCGGTGCGGTGCGGTACCTGGGGAAGCGCAGCGAGATGCCCTTGTGCGGGTGCACGCGGCCGGCGGCGGCGCGGTGCGCGGGCGACAGCGACAGGTCGGCGCAGCGCACCTCCCACACGGCGCGCGCCGCCAGCCACACGTCGGCCGCGTGGCTCGCGTCGAACCGGTAGTAGCTGCGCGGCGCGTCGATGGCGTGCTCGCGCAGGCTGGCCGTGAGGCTCTGCAGGTCCACGTCGGAGAAGCCCGTGCCGATCTTGCACAGCGCCTGGTACTCCTCGCTCTCGGGCTCCCAGCACGCCAGCAGGAAGCCCCCGAAGGCGCCGGCGCGCTTGCCGCGGCCCAGGTACGCGCCGATCACCACCACGTCCAGGGTGTCGCCCACGCCATCCAGGTAGTCCTTCTTCAGCTGCCGGGGAGAATGCGAGTGTGTTTACTGGGCGCAGCCGTGGGGCAGTCGGGCCGCGGGAGGCCGGGCGGCGGTACCTTGAGCCAGTTGCGCGAGCGGCGCGCGATGTCGTAGCGCGCGCCGTCGCCGCCGAGCGCCTTGACCATGAGCCCCTCGCACGAGCCGCGCACCGCCTCCTCCAGGAACTGCTGCACCTCCTCCACCGACGAGCAGTCCTTGCTGGTCGCGAACTGCCACTCGCCTGCACAGTCACACCATCGTCTCACAATACGCACCTCTTCCAAGTAACATACATCTTAGACAGCTAAAATATTACACACGAACATAAAAAAAATTAAAAAGTTAATAAAGTCTCGTCTTGTGTCCTATCTCAATATAAATCAAATTATAAACAGGCAACAGTTTGGGTACCAGAGGTTTGTAGGCATTTCAGATGCTATAAATAATTTAATCAATGAAGTAAAAGTTAGAATTCATGCAAAACAGAAGGATGCTGCAGTATTTTTTAGGATCTAAGTTCCGCATTTGATACTGTTGATCACGCGTTACTGCTTAAAAAAACTGGAATATTACGGCGTGAGAGGCAAGGCCTTGCAGCTATTTGAATCATATTTGGGCAATAAGACGATGTATGTGGAAATTAAATCATAATGTCAAAAATAGCTGTCAACGGATATATAGATCCAAGGTACATAACGTTCTAACTGGTGTCCCACAAGGATCGATCCTTGGGCCAGTACTTTTCCTTGTTTTAATGAATGATATGATAGATTACACGAAGCGGTTGAACACAGATACTCAATTGGTGGTTTTTGCGGTTGATACAAATGCACTAGTCAGTGCCAGTAGTATAGAAATGTTGACTTATACAATAAATACGTTACTTACTGATTTCCAGAATTGGTTTGCAGCTAATAGCTTAATTATAAAGAGAAAGAAAACAAGCGTTATAGTATTTAAAACTACATCACGTAATAACGACACCATCCTCCTCCCCAGGATAAGGAAACGAGACGCATTAGCATATTATTTTTGGTTCCCACCTTTTGCTTGGTGTTGTGGCAATGGCGTCACGTCGAAAAGTTGAGATCTGTCTAAGGTCACACCAAGGTAGCGCGGGTTTGGGCAATGTTCAATATTGACGTCCCCAAGCGAGTTCAATGCGGCTGTGAGTAATGCTTCAGCTTCTTCGAAGCTAGACACCCGGGCGGTGAATGCAAGATCATCCGTATTGACAAAACCCTGGGTGCCAGGTGATTTGGTTTGTCATTTGTGTAGATGTTAAATAAAGCTGGAGCTAGCACACTTCCCTGAGGGAGTCCGTTTTTTTGTACACGCCATCTGCTCTTCGAGGAGTTTAAGTGCATTTGAAATCTACGGTTGTTTAAGATTTCCCTTAAGATGTTGACGAAATCGAGATCCCTCGTCGTTTCGTGTAACTTCGTTAGTAATAATCTAATATTTGCAGTGTCGTATGCGGCTGTGAGACCCACAAACACAACTTCGGTAACATTTTTTTTAACACTATTAATTTGAAATAATTATTTGCTTTCATGATAGATAGTACAAAGTGCAATGAAATATTCGTTTGGAAGTTCGTATCATCAGTGGAGTTCTACAAGGCAGTATTCTCGGTCCCAGCCTTTTAAAAGAGATCCGTTGGAATGAAATAATTAACGGAAAAGATCGGAGAAAGGTCAAACGCAGACTAATTAGTAAGGTCGTGAAGGCAGACACTAACCCTCCTTCTCGCAGAAGTGCTCGCGCAGCAGCTGGCGGCGCTCGCGCAGCGGCTGGCGCACGAGCGCGCGGCCGTTGAGGTACAGCAGGTCGAACACGAACACGCACACCTGCACCTTCACGTCCGCCGCCGCCGCGTCCTTGCGCTTGCGCGTCGACAGCACCTGCGCACAGCGCCACGTGTACGATACCCACTACACATCACTATGAAGGACATTCACTAATAGAATCTACCAAAAATTTCTCATTAATTATTACCATTTATCGAAGTCCCAATTACAAAAAGATATACAATCCTTAGATCCTTAGGAGTTTAATAAAAATTGTTGATGTTCTACACGACTGATGTTGATGTAGATAGCGCATTGTTTACCCGTAACCGATCGAAGGGCTTATTTGGAACAATTTCGATCTCATCGACATACCTGCGCCCAGGTTGACACCTAGTATCTCTGGAAATAGCACTCAGGGTTAGCCAGCAAAGCGACTTCCCTTTTTTTTGTGTGGAAACTAGTATCAACTCAAAATGAGCCTGGATCGAATAGCTATATCGGAGTCTGCTAACACAACACTGCTGTCATGGGTATCTATTCTGTGGAATAACGCAGGTGTTATTCTAAAAAGACTGACCTGGAAGGGCAGGATCTGCTTGGTATCCGTGTCGTAGGCCACGGCCTCGCAGTCTAACACGCAGCTGGTCACGGTGGGTTTCAGCAGGGTGGGCAGGCGGTTCAGGATGTCAGGATATTTGCTAAAATTAAATTACATTTATTTGCTGCCGAATATCCAAACATATATTATTCAGTAGTCAAGACATTTTTTAATTGATATATGTATAATAGCACCTATAAGATAAACAATATGATGTATATTTTGCTAGTAATATTTATAAATGTGACAGTGTGATGGGTGTAACACACTCAAACGGTTCATTGGATCTAGCTGAAATTGGTACAGAGGTAGACTGCAGTTTGGAATAGTACATAGGGTACTATTTATACCTGGAATAGGCTCCCAGATTCCATAAGTGGCGAATACAGGATCATAATTGCGGCGACAGTCAGTACATCGTAAGGAAGGGGGGTGCGGGTGGGGCAGTCACCTGGTGTTGTTCTCCTGGTTGCGGCTGAAGATGGAGGCCTTGTCGAGCTGCGGCGCGTCGTCCCCCGGCACGTGGATCTGCGCGCGCTCGCCGTCGTACTTCCACTCGCAAGTGAACTGCTCCTTCTCGAACCTGGGCGGCGTTATATTAACTCGGTGGATTAGACGTCACATAGCATTATCACAATACGTTATAGGGAGGATTTACAGACAGCGCCGGCAGGTGAAGGTGAACAATTAACGTTAAATTTACTAATGTTACTTTTATATTAAGTTTAACAGCAGACCAGAGAAGGTAACGTTATTTGAAGCCCTGGGTACACGTACCGCTGCAAGCGGGGGGTCGTTACCTGTCGAACACCTCGCCGACGCCGCGCGTGGGGTGCGCCAGCATGGGCTTGAGCGGCACGCCGGGCGCCAGGCGGCAGTGGCGCGGCAGCGCGCCCACGCCGTGCGCCAGCAGCACGCGCACGATCTCGTCGTAGTTGGGGCACTCGCAGTACGTCGTCTTGATGGTCAGCGCGTGCTCCTCAACACGCGCCTGGAGACAAGTGAAGAGGTAGCGGTAGCCTTTAGTAGCATTATGTCCAATTCGCAAAATTTCCAGCGGGCTCAAATTGTCCAATTCTCACAACGTCCAATTCGCAAATTGTCCTATTCCCTAAATTTCTAAATTAATGCACACAGATCCACGGATAGCTAAGTACTTTAAAATACACAACAATTATATATATTTACTTTTTTAATTACAGGTATAGAATTAAATATTCTACAACCGTGACAATAAGATTACATTATTCATTAAGTACCTCCCTAATTGATATTAGCACCTACTTGTCAATGATTTTTTAAATACCCGCAAAATGACAAATACATGTCCTCGTTTGGTTATTGCCAAAAAAAAAATTGCAAAAAGCGCTCACCTTGAACTGTTCAGCCGACAGTCCCTTCGAGGCATCCAGTACCTTAACGCCGTCAGGATCTGGGGGTGTGGTGGCAGTGGCCAGTGCCAAAGCTTGCAGCACCGACTGTTCTGCTAAACCTATGCGCAGTTTTCCTTCCAGTGACCTGTACACATCGACTGCCTATAAGGAATCACATTTACCGATATTATATTTTTAAACGACAATTAAACGAGAACTTCATCATAATGTTATTTTACTTGTCCACAAACTTGTCAAAGATCTTATAGACATAATACATTTGAGTTAATACAGTGTAGATCGTACACATAACAATGTAAGGGGCCCGATTATACTACCCTGGGGCACTCCCATCTCATAGAGATGTATTCTGGATAGCATGAAGAGAATATACCTTATCCGAATTCTGTTTAATACATAAGTTTAACCCAAAGTAATGCCAGGGATAAAATGCCTCAGTGTCACGCCTTGCTAACAAGTGTCGAGTGATTTACAAAATCAAACGCCCATGAAATATCACTGCTTTTTATTATACATACTGTGTAATATTTTTTAATTACCTGATAAGATACCGCGCTTCCGAGTGTCGACAAGCGACGTACAGAGACTGGATCTTGTTTATTTTCTTATTTACCGACGCCTGACCTGCCAACAATTTCCCAACAAGTATTAGCACCAGGCCAGAACGGTTCGGTTCAGCCCGTCCGGCAGGAGGCCTCACCAGTCATGTGCGCGATCTCCTTGAGCGAGCTGAACACCTTGCGCGCCGTGAGCGGCGGCGGCGCGAACATGGTGCGCTGCGTGGCGCGCGCCTGCTCCGCCACCTGCCCCAGGTCGCCGCTCTTGGCCGCCGCGCTCTTCACCTGCGCCAGGCTGCGCCCCGTGCACTGCCCGATGGCCTTCATCAGGTACGTCTCCGCTATGCCTGCGCCAACGTTAAACGGTCGCTCACTATCTCTATCTCTGGCACAAATGTCACTAGCAAAAATCTAAACGTAATGTAAAACATGCATTTTTACGCTATTATGCGTAATAACAATAAAAACATTTTAACGAGGTCACACAATTTTATCGTAACATGAAGCCCTACCCAGTTCCAAGCTGTGGTAGGCAGGCGCGAGCTGGTTGAGGCACATGTAGATGCTGGGCAGCAGGTCCTCGGGCGTGAGCGCGATGACGGAGCGCAGGTAGTTGGCGAGGATGTCGATGATGCGCAGGCGCCCCGACGTGCCCTCGATGAGCTCCAGCGTGCGCGCCAGCGCCAGGTACGGCACGGCCGCGCCCGCCGCCCAGCACGCGTCCGCCACCGGGTGGTACTTGCTCTTCGCGGGGTTGTACTCTGCTTCTGCAGGGATGGATGCAAACAAATCATTGTAATATTAACAAACATTTGGTAGATTATCAATGTTAAAATAATTTAATCACATTTTTGTTTAATTTGCAAGCATTATAGTTCTATAAAAACTGACACTAATCTTGCTGGAATCATTAAAAGTAAATGTGATATTTAAAGAGTCTAGCTATTTATTTTAGCCATGAGTTATCCTCAAATATTATAAATATATTTTGCTGTCAAAGTCAAAAATCATTTATTCTGCATAGACCATTAAATGGGCACTTACAAAACGTCAATACAAAAAGTAGCAAATGGACCACCGGTTTGAAATGCGACCTGAGTAGACTCCGGCATGAAACTCAGGAGGTTGTTGTCTATGTATCACTAAACTCACCTGGAACCAGCCCTTTATTTTCACTACTAGCCTCTTCTTCTTTAACATTGACAGTTTTATTCTGTTCACCCTTGTTTTTTTTACATTCATCATCTTCCTTTTTTACTTCGATAGGAGATGGACTTTTCTTCACTTCTGGACTTTTCTCCTTTTTAACAGGAGATAAGTCCTTTTGCCGTTTAGCTGAGGTTCCTTTTGTTTTGGCATCAGGAATGTTGTCTTTCCCATTTAGTTCAGCTAGAGACTTCTTTTTCTTAGTTTTAGGTGAAGAGTATGTTTTAGGTGAATTAGTTTTTCTGATGTGGTTCTCATTACTCTTGGGTGATGAATCAGATTCTGTTTTAATTACAACTTTTTCATCACTTTTCGGAGATTCAGCTTCAATTATTTGTTCAGTCTTGGGTGATAAGTTAGACTCACTGCCAGAGCTTTCTATACGCTGGCGTTTTGATTTGTTTTTCTGTAAATTATTGAGCTAAGATTACTGGTGTTCTCAAAAGTAACATTCATCACTTTTGCCTGCATTAAGCAAGGTATGGATCAAATTGACTAAAACTGACAGGATAATAAATAAATAATTTATTACCAAAAACACTTTAGATCCAAAAACATTGCCAGTGGCCTCACACTAGGCAAGCCTGTCCTGTGGGTGCCTGTTTCGTTCTTGCATTATCAGTATACATTATTATTTGGTGTACAAAAGGTATACATTGCTATCATCATTTCTAATTAAGCATTTTACAGTGTTAGGTACTTGTTTAAGCTAGGGACAGTAGGACACTTTAAGGTTCAGAAAACAAGCAAAATTTCTACTCAATTTTTTTTTTCTATTTCGGAATAATTAGTAACTTTATTCAAATTTATTCAATTTTAGTAAATTTATTCAGTTTAGGTCCATAAAATATGCTATTATAATATACAATTACTTACAAATTTATATAACACTATGCTAACTATACAATATATACAAAAATAGAATAGAGAAAAAGAGGGAGACTGTAATTTTAGGCATCGAAAAATTCCTCCCCATCGATCTCTACTGGTACCATGCCCAAGAGGCTGGCGGCATAAAATCTCTAATTAAATCAGAAGTCATTCACCTCCAAAATTCTGCATGGAAACATGGTTTTTTTTTTGCAATTTACTAGAGATGTACTGAAACAATTTAGGTCAATGGCACCCCATTTATTCTACAAAAACAATAGATATATTACATACCTTGTGAGAATTAGTTACTGGGCTGGCTTGCTTCTTCTGAGGGGACCCATCACTCTCACTGCTATCCAGTCTGGGTCGTTTAGAAAGTGCCTGCAACATGAATTTTAGAGCTAAGTATTACATTGCAGATTGGATTAAATCTCTTGTACTATTCCATACATTTACATTTATTATCTTAAAAGCAGCTGATACTGTGATATGTAATGTATTTACATATCACAGTATCAACTGTTTTTGAGAGCAGCAATGTGCTTGCATGCTCTTTCCATATAATAATACAGCATTGGGTTTGATAACAAATATGCTAGAACAGTATAACTGACTTAATTCAAGAAGTGTAGCAAGTGCAATCAAGTACCATTTCAACAGTATCAAATAGTTGTCTTGTAATCAATACACATAAGTTGAAAAATGTATTGATGAAATACAATAGTAAAATAAACAATATTTACTTTTGAATTTGTATTTGGAGAGTCATCACTTTTAGTATCACCATTCACTTTGTCTTCATCATCTTTCTGTACTTGTTTGACAGCCGGCTTAGGTGGTGTGGACTTGAAGAATGATGTTATGCTTCTTTGTGCCATTGCTGTGACACTTTGGCACGGAACTATTCGAGTTAAAGGATTCACCTGTTTAGGAATGTGGTTCAGTACAACACAATATGATTGTCCTGCTGTCCTACATGGTCTGACCAGTCTCGAGATAATATTCATATGTTATCAGGTTCGCATAAGTAACATATTTTACTACTGAAAAGTAACTGATTTGTTTAGAAAACCATATTTTTTAAATATTTAATACTACTACTTTGAAATTGAATAAAATAAAATAGTAATCAAGCATGAAGTTTCGTAGTACTCACATGTATTTCTAATCTAATCTAACAGCTAACAAATATAATACAACATTTATTATATTTATATTCGAATACAAAGTTAAATTTGTTGGTTGTATTTGATTGCATTGACAATAAACATGACATTTAAAGGGCGCCAAAATTACATTTGACGTTCACCTGACACCGTTGACTGTATGATAGTTTTATGTAATTTTATGTACAGCTAACTAAGATCTTTTAGATTATGCAGAATGGTATACAATACTTATACAAGGTATCGGGACTTCTCGCGAATTAAATCATGGACTTCCTATTTCTGCCGAGAAGTTCCGATGTTTTCTGATGTGGGTGATGATTCCTTGTATAATTATGAATTCACACGGCGACAGTTTAAAAATAACATTGGTGTACAATATTTACAAACGATCAACTTATGGAAAGTAGGAGTACACTGCATAGGTCTATTTGGTCCAACCTTTGGGATCAACTGTTAACTTCTTTCTACTACTTCCTTCTGCAAGTAAATGCTCGAGAAAACCGGAATGTCATTCTGAATTCATACTCTTAAATTCAGGCACCATGCCTCACATATTATCAAAAATTCAGGTTGATCTGTTCTTCTCGCAATGCCTGAACTACATACCTCGTGTAACTGTCTTTAAGGAGGAGGAATTGCTTATTTGTCAATTTTTGGAAACCTATCTTAAAAGATGTAGAAATGTTTAAAACACGAAAAACGGCAGGCCACGTAACATCTGCGTGTGACATCATTAAGTAATAACAAAGTAATAAATACGAAGAACAACCAATGAAAATTTCCGTTACGCTAAGTAAAATTTTTATAGTTACGTCACATGAACCATCAACAGGTTTTTTACATCATGTGAAAAACAGATATAAAATCTCAATTTTATTTTACAAAACTAAAATATTTAAAATTGCTATTTTTGTGAAATACATTTTATATAGTTATTATTTACGTATAAGTTATCATTATCCAGTACATTTCATATTTTTTGTAATAGTTGTCACATACTCAATTAGCACTAATGACACTCTCTTTTACTCTGGCGACATAATATAAATTCAGAATTAGAATATCGTACCTAAACACTATGTTCAAATATGGAGTTACGCGTTAAGGTGCGTTTACAGCTCAAATTTTTCACAATACTTACTAAAAACAGGTAACAAAACCTTATGGAGATTTATTTGTCCAACGTTTTTAAATTTTTTTAGGATGTTCTGCACTTAAGAGAACCAATAAATCTCTAAGGTGGTTGTGATAGGTTTGACCTCTTAGAGTAAGTATTTTCAGCACGTTAGATAAAGTATGAAAATATGAGCAGTAGCTGTACCTTTATCTGCTATATTCGTTTGAAATTTAGAGCCCTTGTCAGATCAATTTATATAAATAAATCACAATGTTATATGGATCCGAGGAATCTGTAATCTGATTTAATACTTTGTATGGAATCCTTTCGGAATTCAGGTTCTGAATTTAGAGACACAAGTTCGGATGTGTGACGAGTTTTTTTTCTATAATCCTTTTTATAATGTTTGGTTATGTATCCGATTATATCGTTTACAATTTCCTTTACAATGGCTTCACATAAAAATTACTTTGTATCTTTACTCAATAAATAAGTTACAAGTTATATATTACGAGAATATATTTATACAATAAATTAATTTCATAATCGTATGTGCTTCAGTTTTGTCTCGCTTTTTACAATTAAATTATAATAGTTTTTCTTTTGACTATCAATCTTGAACTTATTTTGCTAAGATGGCTCCCTCTAGTAGTTGAAGTGATAACTATACGCTTGTCGTCCATGTTCCGAATGTGGTGTGACTTATTTTTGTTTTGTGTTAATTTTCCATACAATCTATTAAATGTGAAATGCAACAGTATGTGTCATTCCATATAGTGGAACCTTGCTCCGGCTGAATGGATCCCGCCGTCGGGTGGTATCAGCCCGAGCAGGAAGGACCCGCGAAGCGCCTGTGGCTTCGTATCTGGGAAACCCAAAGTGATATAGAAAAAATGAACTTGAAAAACTTAGAAAACGCTAATCCTAATGTGAATAAAGCACAAGACTATATACCATTAAATGATGTGAACGGTGAAAGTAGAAATAACAATTATTTTAACCCAACGCGGAGGAAAATGAACGATAACCGCGCATCGACGTTTAACCTGAACAAGAACCACGATGCTCTCATAGGTGCCTACGGGGGCTGCCCGTGGCGGTTACCCAATTATAATTACAAGCCGGGAATTCTAGGGTGAGTGACGTTTTAATTGATTATTTTTATGCTGGCTAGTGTGTCAACGTGTTTGACGTGTTGGTTATGATCGGGGCCGCGGTGCGGCGCGGCGTGACACTCCGTGCGAAGCGGAGCTGCGGCGGGCTCTTCCTGTGCTGCATGTACCGAGCGTGCGCCAAGTGCCACTGCTGAGTGCTCTCCTGACTGCACTAGGTTAACTTGCTAACGTAGCAACCAGTTACTATGAGGTGCGACGTCGTGCGACACTCCTAAATCTCATTTCTTTAAACACCTATACTACTTGTCTGATTGACTCTCATCAGAAATATTTTTGACTTCTCCGCTTGGCTTAGTACAATCCTAATCTGTTAAAACTGAAGAAATCAATGCACTTGAGGACCCTATCTTGATATATTTGTCTCTAAGACACTCCTAACATTACCAAAATCACAAACATCCCTTGTCAGTGATTGTGTTGATCTGTGAACCAAAACTGACACTTGCAAGAGATGTTGCTCCTCTTACAGATTTATCTAAATTTATTTCATAGTGGTGGGCTATTGTCTCTACCTACCCTGCATAGATATAGGTATGAGCATATGTTATTTCCTTAGTTATGGCATTTTATGTTACTTAAACGTGACAAACATGCTTTTCTCTATCAACTTCTGTTTACTCATGTTAATATTATTCTGAAATTGTGGTTCAAGCAATATGAGAAGTACAAACTAATACAAACATTATATGCTTTACATCAATAGCCCCCACATACTTTATTCACCTATACTGTGAAAGTAGACTAGTGTATGTTTATAATGAATGTAGGTTTTGATTTTAGTTTTATTACTCAGTAGTTCATCACATTCACCACATTCTAAATGCCAAGATGTTAAAAGGTTAAATAGTGGTATCAATGGTATTTTAGTACATTACAGATATTTAAGACACATATTGACATACTCTACATAAAAACAAAATAATAACAAACACTAAAAATCTCTATATTGCAAAAGGTTAAATAAGTGTGGAAAAGTATCTAAAGTTAATTTATTTAGATAGTGTGAAGACTACTTGAGCAATATTATCTTATTCAATATTTAGATATTTCTTTGAATTATCTATACTTGATAGTAATTTTGCTTATAATACTAAAGTAATGATTTTATTATTCTGCCCTCTAATAAAAATAATAAATATATACTTTCATTTCCTCAGATATGTTTCCTTATGGTAAGACAACATTGCAAACAGCCCTCGGGAGCTACCTTTATAGTCATTAAAAGTTTTGTGCATGTCTACCAGTTCTACCCCTTATTCAAAATATCACAAAATAGAATGACATGTTCTGTGAAGTTGACCAAACTGATTAAGATAAACTATGCAGTTATTGCAACATAGTTGCTGAGTGTGGGTACCCTCACACTACATAATAAAGTTCATAATGCATATGTATGTAAATGTATTGTTACTTGTAACTTGTTAGTGCTTAAGGTCTGAAGAAGACTACTAGTAAACTGCTAGTTGATACTAAACAACACATCTAATATATAAAATTCTTGTGTCACAGTCTTTGTCTGCAAAATCCACCCTAATGGCTTGATCAGTTCTTATGAAAACTTTTTTATTTTTAGAGGATCAGTTGTAAACTGTTTTTTAAATCCCTAAGTTATAAGGGTGGCACACATACTACTGTCATTGTCATACCATACATACACATATAGCCCATTACTATGTTATGAGACTAGACATGGTGATGCTAAAAACTTGCCTGCATCCTTTTGGTATTGAGCCCAATAGAGTTTTATTTGTTGTCTGATAACTTACTTATGCGGCATAATTATATGTATAGATCCATTGAGATTGAATAATATGCATACATTGATGCTTATAAATGTAAGCACTTATTGTTGTTTATATTGGGGCAGTTCTACTCTATGCAATATTGTTTTATGTTCAGTACTGACCTAGTGCCTGTGGGCTACACAAGCACTAGGTCAATACAGCTACCAAGGGTTAGACAAAGGTGATTCACATATTTTGTCTTTCAAAATTGGGGGCAAGTCTTCTATTCCACCTTTTGACAAGCACCTGAGCTTGTGCTGTAGTTACATGCACTAATTACTTTCTGCAACATTCAGCACAAACTTACAATCATAGGTGGATACACAAATCCGTATCTGTATTGGAGGCCATTCTTCCAAAATCTGTGAAATATCCACCATGGGGTGTCTCTCTGTACATCTTGGCATAGGTGCTTATTGTGATTAATGTAAGTACTTATCAGAATGTGATTCGAAAAGCTGATGTAAAAACAAAACAATAATGATACCTACTCACACTAACAATGGGAAGTAACAATTATGTAAAACAGTTTGGCGTTTTGCATAACACTTCATTACCATACATTATTCAATAATTATAACAAAAATGTGTTATGTGAATGTCGAGCAGTCCAAGTGCTTGATATTTAAGTTCACTTGTTACAATAGCTTTGATTAATTACCAACATTCAATAAAACAGTTTTTACCGGATTAAATTGCGATTTATTTTGTACACTGGTATTTAATACATATATATCCTTATTACATTTTTTTATTCTAGGTATAATAAATCGTGATCATAATTTTTAAAGTAAATTTTATTTTATGGTACAATTTCAAGGCCCTCCTAGATTCAGAGTGTGTGAATGACAGTGTTCTGCCCTTTAAGCAGATAGTATTATGTATGTGTAACTTGTAATTAGGCGTCACTCCCCGAGGGTACTTCGACTCCTTCATTCAATCATTTCACTCTAATCTCCACAAATATTTGTTGTTAAAGAATCTTGTCGTGATTGTGATATTTACTACTGTAAGTACTAGTTACAAGTGTGACACTGACTTGACCCTTTTCAACGATAATCCCTAGAGGTCGAATTGTAGATATCATGATAGAATTGGAAAATAAGTTTAAAAACCAAAACACGTCTACTGAAAAATCATGCATTTAAAAGTATTAAAAATAAAATATCAAGGATAGGCATGGTTGTATGCCACATTTCCCTAGAATGTATTGTATTGTTAGACTAAGTGGCATACATCCTTGATTTTTTCTTGTTAATTACTTTTTAATGCCTGATTTTTCAGTAGTCGGGTTTTAGATTTTAAACTTATTTATTTATTTACATTATTTAGGACCAAAAAAAAGGTATAATTTATACAAATTTTAAATGTGCTAATTATTAAGCCCTTTCCGTTCATACCAAACGCCGCTAGATAGAGCACCACATTAGATTCAGTGACACGTTATATACCTAGCTTATAAACAGCGGACGACCAAGACGCTTCTAACTATACCTCATTTGCCCAGTCCTAATTAGTGGTTGAGAGGCTATGAGGGAGCAGATGAACCTACATACATACATAGCCTGTAAAAATCATAACCCTCTTTTTGCTTCGCCGTAGTCGAGTAAAAAGGTGCCATTCGAATTCTTGTTATATTAATTTTTATGTGCCTACACTGTTGTGTTACGTCGTAGCTAATGATCGTGTGTAAAGAGTTTAGGCGATCATAAGTTAGAATGTAATAAACAGCCTTTGTCGTTGACTGTATTATGAACATGTTTGAAATATAACAAAATCGCCATTCTCAGCTAGTTACCTCAAATTATGTATTTAATACGGTCATACCCCGTCATTTTGGAATGACTGCCTACTTGAGAATGAGAACATAAGAAAACAAAATCTAACAAGATAAAACTGGTTTATCTTAGTCGAAACAGCTGACGCTACAAGGTTTCTTGTTAAATGAACGAAATATATTTTTGTTGTTTATAATATAATACAAACAATTTCAACAATGTCGTAAAAAGTTGAATATAACCGCTTGAATCCCTTTCTCCGATTTCCTACAAGTTTTTTATGACTTAGCTGTCTAGTTAAGGAAAAAGAAAACAAACTTGATTACTGGTAAACTAGAAACCCAACCAGTAATAGAAAAACTTTCAACCAAATATGTTCATTCATTGTTGTGGCGACACAGCAAGCTTACTGTTTCTATCTAAATCGAACAAGATATCGTAATGTCGAAACAAATTAATTGTACTCTTTTACTATTTTTAATAGCTTGCACTGTTTTGTTGACACAAAATAAGTGCGTATCATTCCGTGTAATCGTGTCGCAAATGTAACTCGTAAACACGTATAGTATATAATAATATTATGTTCTGTTGCCATGCACATGATTCCCTATGATAAATTTCGAGTTATCAGCGATTTGTTTTGAACGGAGATAGCATTCGTTGTGCCTAGGGCTACGCTTAGTCCGGCGAAATGGTAGGTATGCTGGACGGGCACAATTAGTGTAAACTCTTGCTTACTGTCACCGTTACTATGGATGCCACCTACTTGCAACGTCAGGACTACTGTAGTCGTTTTTACTGTAGTCTATGAAAAATACAATAGAATAGAAATTGCACTACTAAGGAATTAAATTCCTGTGGAAACACGCAGTATACGACGGTACTGATAGTAGGATGTATAATTCTGAAGATGCTGGACAACAACTACTTACATTGTTGCGGTTGCCTAGGAAATTACTCGATCATTATTGAAATCCTGTTTTCCCGCGGGGAATTATCCGGACACGACTCCACAGAGGATTTTTTTTTGTTTTTTTTTTATACCACTTAGTTGTCAGACAAGCACACGGCCCACCTGATGGGAAGCGGTTGCCGTGGCCTATGGACGTATGCAACACCAGGGGTGTCACACTCGCGCTGCCGACCATGAAGAAACCTTCTGCTGCCCCTCTTGAAGATATAAAGAAAAGGTCATAGTCGAATCACACGGTGTCGCGGATATTTAGGTTATTACCGGGAAAGGTTGTATACCCGTAGAGTGAAGTGCTTATTAGATCATGGCAAGTCTTAGCCACCAGTACAGGCGAGGCCTAAAAGAACCACTACATCGTTCTTTCTTGAGAATAGTGCTATTTAGATAGCACTATTCTCAAGAAAGAACGATGTAGTGGTTCTTAAGAAGATACATTGCTTAATACAGTCTTCTACAAACATATTCGATCACAAATAGAACACAAACGATGCTGAGAACCAACAATCTCTATGTGACTAAATCACATTAACGACAACTGTTTAGCATGTTTAAATGTCTTGACATTTAGTCTCGCCTTAGAATGTCGTCATGGCTTCGGTCGGCCGCCGTCGGGGGCGCTCCGTGGAGATATATGCCAATGTATCGAAAATTACGCTTCCGTGCCATTTCCGAAACCGGCAGACGGATGATTCAATTCATTGAACGGGATTGTGAGTTGGAATTGTTGCGGCGCGGTAGATCGGAGGCGAAGCTACACGATTACACGATGGCCTTGCGGCTATCGTGGGTTCGTGTCCAGTTCCATTGAATCTTTTTGAAATTCCATGCTGCAATTTGATTAATTTAAAGTATCCTGACAGTAAAACTTGCTAACTGAAATAACATTTCTTATTAATTGAACCAAAGACCTTGTAATCACACGCTAACATGTGGTACGGGGCCTAGCGGCAGGGTTAAAAAATCGTGTTGTTTCCCAGAAGTAGGTTGTTTGTAATATCGGTCACGTGCTGTAACCAAAGCAACACAGTCGACATAAGTGGGCGAACGAACTCACGTCACACACTCATTCAGCTCTTCGTGTTTGTGAAGAATTACATTATCGAGTCGCGACTCGCGATATATGAAAAACATTTTTGACGCGCGCCAGGAATGTGAAGATTTGCGTGTTGTCGTTTCGGAATATTCCCACTTGAATATTATGTTATTGTAGCAAAGTGACGAAAATCAGCGCGATCGACTTGTGAGATTAACCTGGAAATTGCTGTCAAGTGACTATGAAGCCTGCCGGCCGTACCGATGCACTGAGCAGTTGAGCTCAAGGATATCACTTTCTATTCGTTCAAATGTCATTCATTTATGTCTGATATGAAGTTATTATGCATTTCTATATTCAATACTTCTAAACAAGGCTTCGCATCCGCTCAAAAGGATGTGATGGCATTGAATGTAACCGATAGGGTGAGAAATTTCTGCAACAATATCCCTTATCTTATCATGAACACTTTAGGATAGTATCAGTAACTATTATGAATAGCACACCTCTTCAACCCTTTCATATGCACTCGCCAACGTGTCTTTTGATAAAGTTCATGAACACAAAAAGCAATCGCCAGATTTCTAAATTATATCAATAATGCTAGGCTAGAACACATTGTTCAAGCCGTATGGAATGCTTTCGCCTACAGAGCGTCGATACTGTTATGTTATGAATGTGCTCCGTCGATAATAGTCTAAACACTCCTGTATCGGGCATGGACCACGGCACAGACTCCTCGCTGCGAGCCGGCTGGCAGAGCGTGACGCGGCGCCGGCGCTGGCTCGCCGCCAGTTTCACGTGCTCTTTTCAGAATAGACGCAGTCAGAATGTCTATGGGCGTATTAAAATTACATTCGTATAGGTGTAGAGGCCTTAAACGCATGCAATACCAAGGATGTCACTTGCGTGAAGCCGACCGATTTTACGGAACGACTAACTGACTGGCAAATCCAAGGAAAATCGTTATACAATTAGAAAATTTTGGCAGGCACTTTTATGGAACCCAAACATTTCATCTATAACTTGTTGTACCTATTATCTTGTACAAAAAATATCCTATGGAAATAAATAGAAAAGAGCATCCTACTATTCTTTCTCGAACGCCTACTGCATTCACATTTTTGATTCTCTCTTTCTTACAATTGGGTCAAACAGTCTACTGACCCACCTACCCTGGTAGATGTCTAGGTAGGGTCCTGGTAGGGTCTTCACTAGAAGCTAAACAAATTTATTGCCATTTCTGATGATAAGCGTAGCCGTAAAATTTTATAGCTAGATGTTTTTCCTCACCGACTTAATTCATTGCCTTGTGAAACTGTTGAAACATATCATTGTAAAAGTAATTATCACAATGTTTGTAAGTTACCAAAAAGATTGAAGATACGTATTTTAATTGATACACGTCCAGTTCTAGATGTAGAATCTATTCTCATTTAATTTGCAAGGTT
Source organism: Eilema griseolum (assembly GCA_963662185.1). NCBI lineage: Eukaryota > Metazoa > Arthropoda > Insecta > Lepidoptera > Erebidae > Eilema > Eilema griseolum. Next base: position 263,241 of record OY759254.1, read on the forward strand.
AAGATGGCATGTTCGGTATATTGTAATGAATTTTCTGCCGTAGTACAAGTAGCGTGGTAACGTCTCTTATGTAATTGTTGAAGTGCGAGCGCACGAAGCGAAGTGCGTTGCAATGGTTCATTAGAGAATTAATGCTGTTATGTTACTATAACAACGCCACGGAACGTACGGGTGGCGCGCGATTTGTTCGATATTAGCGACACACGTAATAACTGCGTGTTGTGTGGCTAATGTTGTTGCGATGCAGTCATATTAATTATTAAATTATTTAATCATTATTTAAATTATTTGCTTTTGTTCTGTTTTAGCTTTTGTTTGCCGATAATCCGGCAATTTTTGGATGGATTTACGAATCATGCAGTATTGGGTTTCTTTGTTAGGGAAATGTCATACTTGAAATAAAATCAACAGTATCTACAAAAAGAGGCTCGTTCGCTATTACGCGGACCAATAAATAAACATGTTAATACCGGCGAAAAATGGTCTCTGTTACCGCACGCGTTATTCTTAGTTTTATCTCCAACGTTATGCTAATCCCTTTTTTTCTTCAATTTCACTTTTGTGTATATGAGACCACTAAAGCCCTGAAAGACATGTTTAGACATCATTAATATACGTTTCAATAAGATCCCTTTTATCTTTATATGCACTGCCGGGCGCTTACCTCCTTAACCGCATGAATATCACATGTTCAAATGTCAATGAAGTAATAATCTGGCGTCAGTGATTTTCGTAGTGTGATTTTAAAAAGGAAATCTACACAATCGCCAGCCGGCCTTTAGATTTTCACAAAACTGAAATTTATTTCCAGGAAATAATGTATAAAAATAAATACGCAATTGTTTGTCGCATCACTGGGTCCGGGTCTTTTCTTGGTAAGAGAATTTCTCCAATGAAGTCCACATTTAGAGATGTGTGTAACTGAGGATGGAAAGTATCATCCCACAAATGTAACACCACGTGTTTAGTTTGAAAGACACATGCAATTTATTTACGCATAACACTACATCTTCGAGAGGTCAGGCAAATATGTATCTACTATATCCCATTCAGAACAGAAGAACTCAATAACACTTCATCCAAGAATGGACTTTACGCCCTTACACAGTCAGCAGTAAATATACAACACTATGCATATCTATATATAATGTCTTCGCTAGTACGTCGGGTTTCTCGTGGACTGTGTTTACTGTCGGGTGAAGAACACCTAACAGTTATCCCACGGGCACGAATATGGTGGGCATTTATATAATAATGCGAATAAAAAAGAAATGAACATAAAAAGTATGTACTATTTATTGATTAAAACGAAATAGTGTTATTAGAAATAACCGGTGTCATACAATAGCTACTAGCGCTAAGAATATCCGCGTGGACATAAACAATTGCGTAACCTTCACTGCATCGGCCGCGAGCGCTGCGCCCCGCGCGCTTCTGGTGAGTCGAGTGGACACAAATATCTAATGAATGGTCGCGACTGCCCAGTAAGAGCTTTTCACCCATAGATCGTCTTAAAGTTGACTGTCTTTTGGATTATTTTGCGCCAGTGCTACCTACCTGGCGGTCATTTGTTAACTATTTTGGCAATAGGTTCTCTTTCGAACATAAACCGTGCTGTAAATAAATAGTTCTTAGACAAATCTACCAATGCACCTTTCTGACAATGTCGTCAAATTAAGGACCATCATTGCAGAATTCATAGCATCTGGAATCGTGACATACACCTAAATTTTATATTACAGCTCAGATTTTGATCAAAACCAAACAAATCAAATCAAAATAAAATCATTTATTGCTGACCAAAGGTATTACAGCGGTATATAGCACATTTAAAAGTTAAATTTCCTTGTTGGCATGCAAGAACATATTGTGGTTTTTTAAATACTTATCTTTAATTATTACAGGGTCAAAGAAAATGTGTTTAATTAAATTATCCAATGTTAATAAATATTGATCAGTCCATTCTTCCCGATCTAGATCACCCCTAAGCTAAAGGTAATTTTAACATTTCGTCAGCTATGTTATTAGAGAAACTTATTTTCGCTTACTGCAAAATTTCCGTCAAAGACAATAAGACGTTGCCTGATCCAGAAATCGAACCACGTAATCGACTTGCATGGGTATATCACCAAGAGAAAGAAGTTGTCGCTATTTCAAATAGTTCAGGAATTAACACATAACTAAGTTACCGAGAAGTTCGTAACCCTGCTGGAGTAACACGGCCACGCGTAACCAAACTCGTTTACGTTAAGTTTAGCAGCTGTTAGTTGCCACTCGCTAAGTCCTGCGTCCGTAGCACGGGCCGAACTGTTATTGTTCTGCGTACACATCTCTTATTCATCATTGGTTGCTGTTTTCCTTGTTGTGCTCATATCATTTTATCTAGGAACTATATCTAGCGACTAACTAAACCAATATCTTTTGTTTGTGTTATTAGTTACTGTTAACACGCTTTTATTCATTTTACAATCAAACGGTATAATCCCAGTAGTTACGTGTACACACGGAACTTTTAAAACCACCTTATGATAAAGTTGCGAATGTTGGTAGTTATAAATTTGACAGATATAACAAAACTATAGTTTTGATTCTGAAAGCTACATTTTGGTTGTAGCTGCTTGTTCATAAATATAAAATAAATAAAAATAAATTTTCTTAAAAAATTTCTACATCACAGAACAACTCAATCACGTAGATTGCTACAAATGTCAGAATTAGTGATGACATCAGTAGATTTCCGCTGTACTTCATACTGGCTTATAATTTCCTGCTTGGAATTGCCGCACCGACAGAACCTACGGCATTCCTGTTCAAGGTCGGCTTAAGACAACGTGCGTGCGGAATAGACTTGCTTTCTCTTCGCATCTGTGAATATAAGTATATGTGCCTATATAGTTCAATAATACGACGTTTTTGCTGTATTAAGCAATAGCTGCGAATACATATTATATAATTATGTTTATTATTTTAACATAAGTACTTTGTGTATTCCATTTTTGTAGTCTGGTGTGATATACCATGTGTCGTATTATCGTCTCAGCGAAGCGATAGTATTCTGAAAACACGAGCTTACTGTCTTTTGAAACTTACCTTGTGACTATGATGCACCCACGAGCATAATTTTACCTATGCTTTTCGTTCTGCGGTGAAGGCACATGAAGAAAACACTGTCCAGTATGGTTTAGTTCGTCATCAAAAAAAATAATTAAATGGCTTGATTGGTGAATACACCTCTTCGGGGATTTACAGGTGTGAATGTATTGTATATAGATTACTCACCGATATCAAGTTTTGTACCTACATTTGCTTTTTGTAACAATGTAGATTAATTAAGTGTTATGTAGGGTAAACGAAATCAATAAATATCCCACATAAATGCTACACAGTGCTATCTATAAACTATCATACTAAACAAAACTCGGGTATTCTATTTGTAGATAATTCTAGAACAAGGATTAACATACTTAGATATGAATACATTTTTTTATACCACTTAGGTGGCAGACAAGCACACGGCCCACCTGATGCAAAGTGGTTACCGTGGCCTATGGACGTGTGTAACACCAGAGGAGCCACACTCGCGCTGCCGACTCTGTAAGCAATGAGTTTCTTTTCCGTCAGTGTAGAAGACAAAGCAGGACAAGCCTTTAGTCTTCACACTGACAGCACAAATTCTCCACTGACTGCTCGGTCGGACTGCTCAATTAGGCGGAAATACCACCGTGTCCTACCTCATATCTGTCTGTAACAATCTAGCAACTGTCTACCTATATGTGTTCTATAGGTTACGGGAACCGCTTATAGCTCTTCGTTTTACACCTAAGTCTGTATACCTACTACCGTGAGCCGCGATGGTCGGTATAAAGATGGTTTCGTATTGTATGTGTTACCAAATGAACCGTGGCCGAGGTCAGTGACTTGCGCCGCGGCGGCCAAAAAATGAATTAACGCATCGAGGGCCGCCGCGCCTTGAACTTGACTTTGTGGCGAGCACTCAACAAGGATTGCTGTCTTCTATTACGAGCAACTACCTGCCATGGTGTAGCGCATGTTGCATATAAAATTTACACAAATCCGTCTCACTGAGTGAACGATACTAGGATAACTCTTGTGTTTTCACGTAGTCATCTGGTCTTTTTAACCAACTTTGGAAAAGAGTGCTTTTTACAAATTACAAGCATTGAAAGTTATGTAATTGTAAGCGGTTATTGAGGTCCATCTTCGAACTTTTGTAACGCCAGAGCACAAAGGTCTCATCCACACCTTGGTCTCTGTGGATGAGGAAGGCAGGAAAAGAGTATACTGCAAAGAAAAAAGGTAAAGGTTCGATTAACTTCAGCAATCTCACAAATAGTACGAATACAGCATACTGCTACTTAGCGTTGATATTTAGTGAGAGGATGGTACTTCTGCGGTCCATTTGGTTGTAGTTTAATATGTACTTTTTAATGTTAACATGGTGTTTTAGTTCACTTGCTAAATCAATTCCCACTAGTCACTTACTTCTAAAAAGTCATCAGTGGAGGTGGTTCCAATCGTATCCCTTATCCCTTTGGACCTCGGTTGTTATACTTTACCATCAGGTTTGCCACCGTAGGAGTATAAATTATACATAAAGTTGCCAGCGACATTCGTAGTGTAGGCCAACCGGTTACCATTAACCGCCCTGTCACTTTCAATGATAAAAGGTTCACTTAACAGACATATGGACGCCCTGAATACCTGATCAACAGAATATGTTATGCTGTCAAACCTTCTCGGCTCCCGTTTTTTAATAGCTAGCCTTCACCGCTTGGCAATTTAATTCCCATAAGTATAATAAAATAGATATAATGTGTTATATCGAGTGACAAAGTTTTTGTATGTATTAACCAATGGCTGTCCTACTAAATTAAATAAATAAATAAATGAGAAAGTTGTAAACACTATTACCTATTCAAGTCGATACAAAGATGAGCGCATGCCTCCGCAGCTTGTTAATTCTATAAGCTAATATGAGAGTTGCGTCATGCGGTGTTGTGAGAACACTTGCGGCGCGCACCGCACGTCACGCGGCCAAATAAATGGTTTGGTGTGACGTAACGTTTGTTTACTACCTCTAACTATGAACTAGATCGAGAGAGATGACCCTGGGTCGGCTGGGGTGCGAGGGATATGCCTGTCAACCTCACCTTCGGTGACCAAAAACGACCCACAGGCGCCGCGCGTTTAGTCGGCTCGAGTCCAACATAACCTCTCCCACCGGCTCCGGCGGGAGGGGAAAGGGTGTCCGTGGGTAGTAAACCCACTGCAAGTAAAGCAATGGACCCGCCGCTCAACGATTGAACGCTCGCAGCCAAAGCCATAATGCCACCATTTCTTCTTTTCTTGTGGTGCCATTTTGTAATATAGAAATTTGCGACAGAGCTCACTTCGGTTATGTTCAGGGAGCCTGCTATTGATGCCGTCAAGTGCTAATGCCCAATCGCGAGTCAGTCAGGTTCCACATTAAGAACACAGTGTAGCTCTGCGCCTTTATAGGGGTGTTCTACTACCAGTGTCCCTCCATTGTAAATGTCATAATTCTTCACCTGATCTTGTAGTGTTTTCGTTCTGATGTAACAAGTTGGGTAGATAGCATGAAAAAATAACTAAGGTAATTATGACTTCATCTAAACTTCGTGTATACGCGCAAGGTTATTTATATAAAATATGTGTTACTAAGATAGCGTGTAAACAAACGCGATAGTTAGTGTTTCTCCAGATGAACAAACGAAGTTTTCTATTATCGTATGTTATTTGTATTGGAGGGCGTGAACCGTGGACGTGGTGTAAATGTGGATATAAAAATGTATGTGGAAATCTGTTCGGATTTCACTATTATGACCTCGGAATCGGATTATGCATAAAAATAAGAAGAAAATGTACAAATAAATCGTAAAAGTGGATGAGCTAAAAATGGCTGCGAAGCTGTTGTTTTTATGTTGAATTGCAACTTAACAAAATATAAAGAACAGCGTTGCACTATCGTTATCGTAGTCCTGTATGCCAGTATCGACGGCGGTATGGTAGTAATCTAATAAATACCAAGCTTGACAATTTACGCGTTCCAGAAGAACTTAAACGGTCTTGGAATCCGCAATACATTTGATCAAAGTGGAGGACTTAAATACTTTAGAAATCCACTTTCCTTTCAGAGCAATATTGAAAACAAGAATAAAAATGGTACACAAACCAAAAGCCGATCTTGTAGTCGAGTGGAAACGCGATTATACACTTGCGAAGTAATTATATTTAACATGTCTACCTACTTATTTATACGGGTGCTATACAAGTGTAGTTTATGCACATACTATAATGCACCTTAATGTATTAGTGTCCAATAATAGGTACAATATTATTGCACAACAAAATGCCTTTTATTGCCGGCCATGGTCCCGGCTAGATTCGTATCGTAGTGGTTCCTACTGGTAAGTCACCTGTGTATGTAATTTGAAAGAATTTCTACATGAAAGGAGTCTAGATCTAAGAATACACAAATCTGCCGCAGCGGGGTCTCCAGAGCAATAGAACACAGTACCTCTAAATGAACACGATGAAAGATCATACAAGATTCATAATAAAATTGAATCTAATGTGGGAACTGATTAGAAATAGCTGCACAGTCAAAACTCAATGAGTGTTGCGTCACTAAGAGCCGGTAACGATAGCATGCAGTTCATTCGTCATTACCATGCCATCAAGGCCAATCGTTCCAGTAGTCCACAGTCGCAACCCAAGAGAAGGAATAGCTATGTGCTATTCAAAAGTGATCGAATTAGCAACGTTAGCGCGCTGACGTTATAACAACAGCTTTTAGAATAGCTATAAACACGTTTAGTGTCAGAAGTTGGGGAAATGGTGCTAAAATTCGCTAGTATATAGTTTTAGATGTTTGAAAAACAGATGCAATGTCGAGATGGCTCATTAAAAGCAATAATGGGAAAAGACTACATCCCTCCGTTAGGTTAGCGTGCTAACGGAGTGATGTATTAGCTTCCTAGTGATCACCCACAAGTATTAGTAAACAGGAATAAGTAAACACCAACTTAGCCCGACTGAGAAGGACCATGCTCTCAGTTAATAATGGTCATAGCACGTGATGAGCTACACTTTCAGCATATGACAAGGCACGAATTAGTTCTTTTATTCCTTTGGTTATTTGTATACTCCACCTGAATTGCAATTACACACTCTACGTATGATAGTCATAATTTTATTAGGTAATCTGTGTCTAACGCAAAACCTTGGGCCGATTCCGTTCATCATTCTATTGTTTAGTCTATGACAAGTGACGACTTGACAACAAAAGAAAAGGGACGTTGCTGAGAGACGATGGTGGGCATCCTTTTGTCCTTTACGTAGTTGGTATTTGTTAACTCATCAGGTCTCGTTGGCAGAACTAGTCGTGTAACGTTTTGATTGATGCGGATATAAACCACTTATAGCAAATGGTGCATTACGAATACATTCGGTTAAACCTACCTGTCTAATGTCAAGACTGTGGGCGAACTAGTTTTTCTCTTTGCCACATATGGCATCTGCACATGCCACACATCCTTCCGACAGGTGGGAAGTTTTCGGTAAGTAAATATATTAATAATACGATCTTATTAAACCTTGAATATAAGACGTTTGACAGCTTCTTGATCTTCCGGGAATTCTCTTAGGATAAAGATGGAATTTATAAAGCTCGCTGAGATTTGATTTGCTGAACGAACGTTGTTATTCTATACAATGTCGTTAAACTAAGACATCAAGTTTTTATCGTCTTGTTAATTGTTAATTGGCTTAGCACCGTGTACTGTTTCAAAACTGCAACGGCATCAGTTGCCAATAAAGTATTAAACTTGGTTGTTCCGGCATGTCTCGCGGGAGGCTGATTAATAAGTTGAACACAATTACCAACTCTCAGTTAATAAAAAGGGAAAAGATTTGCAACGAGTCGAGGCCAGTTTGCTTTTATAGCGAACCATTTCTTAGGATGGCGGCAGGCCATCTATTTTTGTTATAAAATAAAATAATTTCCATATTCTTTAATTTTAGTGACTAATTTCTTATTCAATTTGGCACCGGTGCCGTATAAAAAAAGTTATAATGTGATAAAGAATGTATTGTAAAATAATTTCTATCAATTTACCCTGAGCAAAAAAGTACTTAAGTGTTAACGCCTGGCATTTTTTATTATTTTTAGTTAGATATCTTTTGTTGTTTGCAGTTACTTTTGTTTCTAAAGTTTCTTTGTAGCTTGTCAGAAGTGGATCTTTATCCGACAGGAAATATACAAATGTTAATACTTACAATTATACAATGAAAAGCCTATACAAAGCTGATGGAATCAGCCAGGCAACATTTATATTAGGTAGATATTAGAGTCATACTATTTGTATTTGTGTATGAATAGCATGGTTCTAAAATGTATCAACACACGCACACGCACACGCACACGCACACGCACACGCACACGCACACGCACACGCACACGCACACGCACACGCACACGCACACGCACACGCACACGCACACGCACACGCACACGCACACGCACACGCACACGCACACGCACACGCGCACGCGCACGCGCACGCGCACGCGCACGCGCACGCGCACGCGCACACGCACACGCACACGCACACGCACACGCACACACACACACACACACACACACACACACACGCACACGCACACGCACACGCACACACGCACACACGCACACACGCACACACGCACACACGCACACACGCACACACGCACACACGCACACACGCGCACACGCGCACACGCGCACACGCGCACACGCGCACACGCGCACACGCGCACACGCGCACACGCGCACACACGCACACACGCACACACGCACACACACACACACACACACACACACACACACACACAGCTGACAATACGAACTTCGTTATAAATTAGTTTATGAACATCTCGGGTTTAAAATTATGTTATAGCGTCCCTGTCAAGTACATGGTTGTTTAGCATGTAACAGTCGGCGAAAAACTGACATAATATGTAAGTCAAAGTAAGATGATATTATCATCTTACTTACACTTTGACCTAGTTCAGACTAAAAGACTCAAAAGGAAACAAAAAACAGAACCCTTGATAGGATCGCTAAATACACAACATAGGATCACAAAATGAAAAAGTAATTTTCCTGTTTCTTGTTCTTTTGACATTTTAATTTAGAATTAGACTTTTTTTGACAATTGATTATATTATTACTATTAATTTGTTATGAATAAATTAAATATCGAATGAATTTATATTGTTGACGATGAATTTCAGAAGTTTTATTATTATATTTCATTTGAAAAAGTAGTGTTAACATTATCACAAAAGACAAATATAATAACGTAATATTTGCATGCCATTACTGGTGATAATACATTGTACTTATTTTATTTTTAGTGACCTACTTATTATGACTGTATTATGCAAATAAATGAATAAATAAATAAACTTTACTAACTTCAAAAAATGAACAAAAAATTGGAATCTTTCCTGGATTTTGTGAAGTTGTTTGTTTTGTTAATTATCATTTAACACACACGGATATATGAATCCTGAAAGCATTTACACTCCTTGCGTAGTTGTGCATGCCGAAAGTATTCGCGATACTTAAATTACATAAATCGTTGTGTAAGGTCGCGATTAAGGCGTGGAAATATAATTGAGTGCAAGCCAGGTGGATAAAAGAATGTGGTCCAAAACCAGTGGTGCAGTGTTTGGGTGAAAGGTGCCGACTGCCGGCGCTGAGGTCGCCGCAGGCGGGACACGTGGCGATGGTATAATTAGAGCACGGCCCTAGTTAGCTTAGCCCTTGATATGGGTTGATATGGGATATGGAGACTTGATGTGGGTGCTAGCACCTTTGCCTACCTCTTCGGGGATATAGGCGTAAGTTTATGTTATGATGTTGATACTCATTCACTTAACGCACCTAAGAGTAGGAGCAAACCATTCCCCTTTGTGTACGTGTAGCCACATCAAGACACATGACTACATCCAACTGATAATTGTAATAAAGACTAGCTTACGTGAAACGTTCAATGTCAGTAGAGGAAGCTCGTTAAGTGTCCTAAGTACAAAAACAAGGGAGTTAAGGGCGTAATGAATGACGTCGAATCAATCTTGTATTGGCAATTATTGCGAGCTACTTTTATCCACCGTTGTATTTATGGGTTGGAACTACTTTTATCCACTGTTTCCGAAGATACCTTATCAAAAGGTCTTAGTATTCAGTGCTTGTTTATCATCGCTCCTATTCTCTGAACGTCACGATAGTCCGTTTAACATTCGCTAAGTCGATCGATGCGCTGAGCTCGACGCCGCTGGGCGGAATGCTAATGAGCTGTGGGACATAACATTAGAGCAATTTCCTCGTAAAATAATATTCAACATGTCAACCACGCAAATTCGTGAATGAGGACTACGTGAAGTAACAACTCATTTACGGATTAATTTAGGTGGCGTTGTAATAACACAACTAATAGGCCATCTTGCGTTTGTATCGAGAGTTAAATAATATTTTTTTGGAATATCTTCTCCTCGTTAAGGCTTTAATTTCTAAAACAGCTCGATGCGTGAGATCAGCCGCAGTCCTCACAAATGGAGTCACGCTATATGATCATTATTGTGAACACTGGAAGTGGTGTCGATTAAACAAAAGAAACTAAGAGCAACAGCATCCATTCCCATTCTCATTAATTATATTGGGTCAATACTGACACGGTCCTGACAATTCCCAACACTAAGATACAACTTTATATTTTTCTTAGATTGAACAATCTTGTTACCGACCATCAGAAAGCTAGATGTGTTGAACTAGTTTAATGTTTCCATTTGCCGATAGCCTATGCTCTATTCCCGTCCATTGATGTGGGTGACGTGACGTGTTGTCGTCAAGTGAGGTTGCTATTTCAGCCTAAACCACTAAACTCTGCGAAAATGTAAATGATGCAATGTATATGTTGGTGTGCGCTGCGAAATTGTCTAACAATGATATACATTTTTACTTTCGCTTCGCACTTTGTTTATTACTGTTAGACGTTGCAGTTTATTGAACTTTGATCAGAATTTTTTGACCGAATTGTAGACATTTGTACAATCGTGGCTAAATAATTCTCATATTTGCTATTATTCAAAGTCGTCACGTCTGCACGTTTTTCCTTCTCATATAATAAGGGTATACGTTTTCTTTGTCGGAAATGATCTTGAAATTCTTGAGCAATATAAATCATATTGCTCTTGGAGATCGATCACAATTTTTTGTTCTACTAAGTACTCAGATTAACAGATATTTCCAGGCCCTGCTTGTTCGTAGGCAATAACCGGTATCTGTCTATAAACGGCGTTAATGCTAGAAGTGTCTCGCGTGCACTTTCCCAAGGTGCTTTGATAACCTTGCTTGCCAATAAAAATATAATTATCGCCAAGTCGCTATGTCATTAGTGGTTTTCCAAGACACCCATAGTCGGTAGTTATGTATATAAAGTTGTGAATAAAGAAAATACTGATCGATCTATTGACCTTCCAGTTACCGATGGATATGGATCATAATTACATAGTATTTGTTGGGTTTGCTTACTGAATAATTTCATTCTATTCTATCAAGAGTAGCAAATGATCCATTGCCAATTTATAAGAACCAATTTGATTTAAACCGCCATCAGTGGATAGTGTCATAGATAATGGAAATGAATCCTCTGTTGGAATGTGTGTATTATCACCTTGTACAATGTATATTTTGTGTGTTGCAGGCTACACGAGGAGATAGAACACTTCTACATGTACATGTCACCCACGGATACGGAGCACATGGTCCGCACTACGGTGGTCAATCGCATCCGCGGCGCCATCATCGCGCTGTGGCCGCAGGCACGGGTCGAGGTGTTCGGCTCGTTCCGCACCGGGCTCTACCTGCCCACCAGTGATATTGACTTAGTCGTTATCGGTGAGTGTCGTGCACTTGTCCTAGCTTCACATTAAGAAACTCGTAACATCTAAAGATCTATATCGACTTCTTATAATTACACCATTCGTGTATGACGCGTGCAAGCTCCTGATGGGAAGCGGTTCTCGCGGCCTATGAATACTTGCAACATGACAAGGAGAGGAACAGAAGAGTGTGCGAAGATAATTAGGACATGCATATGAACTTTAAATCCGAACCTCACAAAATACATCACACGTACTATTTCTTCTTTGCATAATGACGGATGCCGCCTTGTTTATATCTTATTGGATATACGTAATATTGGAATTTATGAATAAACAATAGTGGCCTACTCAAGAAGTTATATCCGTATCTAATCAGTGTGCCGAATGTAGAATGTATTAATTTGGTTAATGCTCATTTATTATGTACACATTTGTTATATTAGCGCCGGTCGGTGACTGCCGGCTGTTGGCCGACCTGAATGTCTCGTTAGTCTTTAAGAGTTATCCACTTTGCTTTTAGCTCAAAGGAAAAATACGTTTTGAGGTTAAAAAAGTAAAAGATTTCTGTTTTACTCGAGACACAATAGTGTAGAAATGTACCTATGAGGATTTTACAGCATAAAATTTAAATGTTAGAGATTTGAAATTACAAAGTAATTAATTAATTTAGTTTAATATATTTTACAATTTCAAAGAAGGAAATTAAATATAAATAATTACTAACACTCAACTTACAAAAAACACGACAAGTGCAACATTATGAAATAAACTGCGGTCGATGAACGGCCTCCAACCACAGCTTTTTACGTTGCGCCACTCCAGATCAATGTAAATAATTGTATTAATTGCAAAAATTATCCAGATTGGGCAATGCCTATCGTTTGTGGTCAAGACAGAGGGACAGTACAAAATAGTAAGTATTTAAGAAAAACTGTTTTTAACGTTCGTGCGCGAGGGTAGATCGTGGTGAAGAGGTGCTGGTTGGTGGAGTGATTTATCTATTCTTCTTTAGCACAGCCAACTGAGTTCTTCGTACTTTTTGTCAAAACAAAACGTAAGACATGTCTAGTCGTGTTATGGTCAGTAAAGCAATGAAGATGGAATATGGGACGGTTGGCAACGCTATTAGTTATGCATTTTTGACATTGTAAACTTCGGTCTAATCCAATTAGGACCGGACTGAATAATCCTTGGAAAGCACTCATGTGCGTATTAGGTTACGACATCATTCAATCCACACTGTCTTGCAAATCGCAAGTAAGCCATTTACCTAGTAGATTGTAGCTGAATTAGTCACAAGACTTGAACAAATTGAGTCCTTATAAAGATATTAGATAAAGTAAATGTACACAATTCGACATACGGTTCGATTTACAGACTTCACTTTTATTATTGGTTACATGTGCAGCACAGAAATTCCAATGACTGGCCGAGCGAGAGTGTCCCTGTACTTAAATTTTTTCTGTTTAGTCTACTGTAGTCTTTCAATAGCAGCACGCTGCATTCTATTCTAACGACTTGCCAGGACCTCCTTTGATAAACGGTACTTTGAGCAAGGTGTTATATTGGGGTAAAGCGGGTGTTGTATTGGTCTTAATATTTCAATTGAAAATATTTTTGTTTCAATTGAAAAGATTTACAAAGTATCTTAGGTCAGCTTCACTTTTTGCGTGTTACTTTTGAAAATATGTTCAAAAAGTTAACCAATATAATTATGTTTCCGCTCTTCTAGAATAGAGGCCCGCGTCTTTCGGGGCTATTAAACTGAAGGTGGTCTTTATCATCAGTTACGTGGCCTACGCATTCTGGTGGCACGGCACATAAATTCAAGTGATTTGAAGAATACCCGGCCCTTTCTTTTAATGTGCCTCGAAGCCAGCAAAGGAGACTCGCAAACCGCACGCGGGCGGCGCGGTTTACGAGTATCCTTCGCTCCCGCTCCGCCGTCTCCGAAGGTGGCGCCGGCCGCCCATACATCACCAGCTCCCGTCTCGGCGTCTCCCACGCCGAGCACCGATGCATCCGGTACGAGAGGTTGCCGTGTGGCCTCTCTAGCTACTCCTCTATGATGGGTCTTACCGCCGCTATTACGGCGTGCCCTAGAATAGCCGATCCTTAGAATTCATTTACAACTAATCATATTGAAAGTAGAAACAAACAAAAAGTTACATCAAAATAACACTAGTATCACATAACAAGCTTCGTCGTCTGTCTCTCTTGTACGCTATTATCATAAATTAGTTCAGTGGGTTTCATTGTATCTATGGACGTAATCCAAGTACTTATTATGTTTATCTTGCCGATGTTTTGGTCCGTAGCTATCACGCGCGATACTGCTTGCAGTCTACCAACTAGGTGTCGTGTCACAGCTTGTTGTGTGTCGGTAAACTGATTGTGAAGCAAATTCTTATCTTAGACCATTTCAGTACTGATTAACAAAATATCAATATAACTTATAATCACATTGTGACGCGTTTAACGCATCGTGGCTAGGGTTTTGCCCGGTCCGCGGTTGCTGTTCGCCAGTCTTGGCTCAAGGACGTCTTGAAAGAAATGCACGGCTGGGCACTATGTATGTGTGCGTAGTCCGACACTCGATACTGATGTTGGTCGAAGACTTGTGGTTTATCTCCTGTCTCATGCTATTTATTACACTATTACTATTCGCTGATATTGCGCGTGATAGGAGGCTTATCTTGTGCTCGTTGACAAACAAAACTTTATTTTTGCTGGGTAGCAACGCTCGGACACATTGTAATTGTATTGACTCACAGAAGTACAGTCTACTACGGCGGGTACTTCATACGATATTGCTTTCTCTTCCCACGACGGAACGGAGACGGTATAAGGGTTTTGAGTGAAAGCTTTTGTGCGAATCCATGTTGCCATTTTTCTCTAAAACTACCTAGTCCAATTTTGATGCCATTCAGTGATGGGTATGGGTTTGATTGGTGCATGTTCTTAGATAGGTGTTACGGTGACAACTCACCAGGCGGCGCTCCAGCAAACAGTATTTGTGGAAATTAATGTTACCGTTTTTCTCTAAAAATATTAACCCGATTTTGATGCAGTTTTCGGTTATGGGTTTGGGTTTCATTGATGTATGTTTTTGACAAGATGTTACCGTGACAACTCACTAGGGAGCGCTGCAGCAAAAATTATTTGCAAATCCATGTTGCCATTTTTCTCTAAAACGGTTTTGATACAGTTTTCAGTTGTGGGTTTGGGTTTCATACGTGCATGTTTTTAATATTTGTTACTGTCACAACACACCAGGGGGCACTACAGCAATCAATTTTATGGGTATACATTTAGCTTTTTTTTTGGTCAACAAAATAAGCATTGTTTACTTCTGTATACTCATAAATGAAGCGATATTTCTTGTTTTCTACTTTCTTCCCATAACAGAACAACACCTTCTGTAACTGATGGTAACGAACGTCTGTTAACATAATATATTGAAAACACACTTGTACTTTTCCACGATATTTATTGTGCACGTGACGGCACCTCTCGCCTTACGCCATTGTGAAAAGTTTACAGACAACTTACTGACTACTTTGTCCAACCTGGAATATGAACCCATGATCTACCATCCACCACTGCAGCTGCACAGGCACCTGCGAAACAATTTAAATGGGTCATTATATATATAATTATATTTTAATAAACTTGTCAATTAGAACCGTAATCGGCAATTGGTTTCAATTGATAGGGCTATGAAACAGGAAGTAATAGATGTTTGACGTGACTCTCGGCACACCTGATGAAAAGTGATTATCGTGGCCGATGGACGAGTGCAACACCAGGGTAGTGACAGTCGCGCTGCCTTGCCGTGCCCTTTAAGAACAATTTCTGTGCCGTCAGTGTAGAAGACAAAGTAAGGCATTGTGTGTAACACGGCGCGCGCAACTTGCATCCTTCGCTAAAAATAACTAGAATAAATACTCTACACTACGCCAAAAGAATTGACACTTGGGAAAATAACTCGATCTACAAGTAGTTTATTCATTTAACACGTTGCTTGTAGCCAGTCCCGAGCTGGTCGCGTGCAACTCGTGTATTAGCATGTAATGCGAGCGGGGAGGCACCGCTTGTGTCTGTTCGCGCCCAACGTGACTCACTGAACACCAGCGAAGTCGTACGATACACGTTCGAGTGTCTTATTGAACACCACACAAAATATTATGTACGGCTTCTACACATTTGTAGGAATTTAATTAAATTTTGAAGCAATTAGCTTGCTTTGACCACTGAAACCGCGTATTCCAATTTGAAATTCGCCTATACATCCATCTTGAGGCATATGGGGGCATGATTCATCGGGGACTGTGCGCGGGTTCAAGTCCCTCTTGCTGAGCATTTCACTTTTTCTAATCGTAATACATTTGTAGGAAATTCGTGAGACATCCTGCTAATGTTATAAACGTGAACGTTTGTGAGGGTGGATGTATGGATGATTGTTATTCTGTCACATAAGTTAGGATCTGCACTTGAGGCTTTCACCTCGGTTTCTGGAGTCTGCTTTCCTCTGTCTTTATTTTAGTACAAGTTCCTTTTACTTGGGTGACTATCGTGTCATCCGAACTCCAACCAGGATGGGAAAGATTGTGCCAGAGCCTTTGTTGAACGTGAAATCTACCATTAGGCCCTTACCTATAGTTACCATGCAACAGACATCGGTCATAGAACCATGTTGTCATAGAAAAGATTACTATTGAACGGATCGCGTCGCAGCTGATAAGAAATTACCCGCGTGACGGTCTGAAGTTTCTTGATGATTATTATTTACCATTATCCTCAGGAATTCTCAAGGGCAGAGTAAAGTACAAGTCGCGAGAAGATAATGGTAGATATTATAAATAAATCATATTGTATATGAGGAAAAATCGTCTTCGGCACACTCCATGGTCTTGGGATTAAAATACCTCTAACATGCAAAAAGAAATTATCCGACAAATTGCCAAACTGTTTTTAAGTCAGTAAAACAGCATACATATACAACATACAGAGGTAAACGAAATCTGAATGCTATAATCGCAATATCGAAAATAAATTGTAAATCGTACCAGACTGAAATTTAGTAGTTTTGGATAAACAATAAAGAAAGGAAATTGTCGGGAAAACACTTCACAAGAGATAAATACATGACAATACATACAACACCACAGTGCCAGCGGATTAAATAATATGATAGCTGCGGACCGTAGACAGCTGGAATGCGACGTCAGCAGGAGAGACGAGAGATATCACATCACACAGGCGTACGGACTCGATTGGCAATAGAACGACGCGGGTCAAGGTCAACGAACTCGCGAATTAAGGACGCCGGCTGCCGGTCTCGAGGAGCTCACGACTCGCGGCTTACTTGTCGATTTATTGGTATTGACTGTGTCAGTGGTACATCGGTAGCGAATGTGGTTGCCGTTCTCGGGGTCCGAAAACTACAGTATCTATTTCAAATTACATGTTACTGTGATATTACAGTGTAATGTTACAGTGTTATTCCCAAAAGTTCCCCAGAAAAAAGTCCCGATTATGGAATCCTGAACTTTCCAGGGTTAGTACTATTAGTAGATTGCGTGTTAAAAGAAATATACCGAGAAATGTAGCAAATGGGCTACTGTAGTTTCAATATCTGTGCTGTTTACCTAATGCGAAATAAACCTTAGTGTCTTTAAAACAGGTCACCTGCCCCAGACTCGTATCTGAGTTCGAAAAATGCGTAATGTGTCATATTTTAGCCATTAGACTCATAAAATTATAACGAAGAGAGCAAAACATAGGTTTTACAGTTTATTTATACCAACGTTTACTACATTAATGGTTAATTATGCTGGTGGAGCGCCAACAATGCTAGAATAAGACTGTGAGTCAGACGCTGAAAGGTGGAACGCCCACCAGCCGTTCTGATCTATTTGGTTTAATGATTCGATCCAGCGATCCAGAAAGGGGCCATATATCTTACGCCGCTGGAGCACAGTTGCACGGTTGTGTTTCTACCCAATTCATTTTTCATATTTTGGACAATGACGTTGCCTAATGTATCTACTTATTTTTTATTTTTTTTATAACACTTAGTTGGCAGACAAGCACACGGCCCATCTGATGGAAAGTAGTTACCGTGGCCTATGGACGTCTGTAACACCAGAGGAGTCACAGTCGCGCTGCCAACCCTGTAAGTACAGAGTTTCTGTGCCGTCAGTAGAAGACAAATCAGGACAAGCCTTTAGTCTTCCCACTGACGGCACAAATTCTCCAGTGAGCTCTGGCTACCCTACTCACCGCTGGGAACACAACACGAAGTTATTATAACCGCGGTATTCTGTAGGGCGGAGGTACTTCCCCAGTCGGACTGCTCAATCGGGCGGATATACCGCCGTGTCCTACCTCCTTCAGAACTACTCTACTCCTTCTACTTTGGGATTCAAACCACACGAACTATTCCTCTTCATTCCTGTCGTATATTTGCGCCACAGCGTTCTTCTCTAGATGGTCTGTTTTTAGATTTCACTGCTGGATATCATAACCCTTGACACTCTGGAGCACGATTGATCCAACAAAAAGTGCTTTAATAGTTTCATAGTTTGTTAACACTGCTCTTTCATCGGCCAACCTACTAAATCCGTACGGAAGACACATAAATATTTGCAAGAGTTGTTATTTACGTGTTACTACTTGCAGAGGGGAAGTGAGAGGCCAAACAGAAATGGAAAATACGAATGAATGCTCTGGTGCTTTTACACGTCGCCGTCGTATTGAATGTACCATACCTACTTCTTTGGACGCGCAACTCCAATTGATTCTACTTTCATGGATTTTATACTGCCAACTCTTGTTACCAAAAATTAAGGACCATAATATATCACTTTGCGAGTGTCAATTACAAGTAGCCTGTCCCATTACAAATGCATTGGCAGTACGGCAGTCGGTGCCACTAATACTAGGCTAGCGTCAAACGTCTATTTTCGAGCAACATTCCGGCCTCGGCACGATTGAGACGCATACGCGCGGTCCCACGCATCGTTTACTGTCTGATGATGACTAACGTGTCAATGCGAGTGTTCAGGAGCGGCACAAGTACTACATCCTACATGTGGAGCCATGTTGCTTTTGACACTAGCTTTTGGTATATTTCTTTCAGTTCGTAAATGCATTTATGACCTCCGGAATGATAGCATTGAAGTGACTGTCTACATTACAACAAGCACGATTCGGTCCCCATAACATGACTAAGTAAACTTATGTTCTGCTCGAGTTTTTCTATATCAAGGAAAACAAAAGACGACTAAAAATCTTTGGTCGAAGAAATTAACAATTTCTAAAGTGTTTATACTACAGGGACGGACGGCTCGTCATCATGAATGGGCATGCTCAACCGGGAAAGAATCACTTTTTGTTATATAAGAACTGTAATTGCCTCTAACTCTTTCAGCTAAGCTAAATTGCTTCTGTTAGGAGCGGGTTCACGTCGGTAGTGTAATGGCCAGGGTTCGAACCCGGGACTTCTCGATCGTAAGGTCTACTCCTTAACCACTAATTTACCGACGCTTGTATTTATTTTTTACGGTTTGTGATAATACGGAAACTTCACCCTCCTTCTTTGGGTTCGATTCTTCGCCTTCCTTTTAGCATACCATCTTTGATAAACAGTCGGTCAGTATACAGTTTCGAGGACTGGCTACGCAATACTTAAGTGCGGGATGTAAAGAGATTTTAGGTGTGTATGTGTATTTAATTTTACTTGCTTATCAAATGTGTAGAATTAGGCATAACCAACCCCACAGCATAAAGCAACTTAACCAAATGGCTGACGCAAATGTGAATAATTCTGCGCTGTCGTTTTATGTAAATTCTTCATGTCATGTAAACGTTCTTTATTTAATTGTTATTTATGGTAAAATGTAAAAATGTTACGAATTTCTAACTCGCCTTATGTGTTGTTCCAACCTTCACGATATTATGTGTGAACGTTTACAATATGTAGGTATGTATGGCTACATGCCAATGACTCTGGTGATGCGTGCGTTCTGCGTACGTGCAGCGTGCACGCAAGACACGCATCCACGTGTTCCGTGCCTTGTTTACACACTACAAGACACATTTTATCCCAATATGATATTTAATTATTGTACTGATGTTGTGTAATAAAATGCACTTCGTCATCAACTGCACTTGCACTTGCGTAAAATAGTCGCGCTTACTGTTGCACAACAGATACTATTAGACGTCTTATTGACACAATTTTAATGAGCCGCTTTACATCATATGGGCTGCGTACCTTAATCTGTTTGGTTTTTAATTTTTTCTACAATTTTTGTGGTTAACTGGACACACTGATAATGCGTTGTTACAATTTGAGTGTGTCACCAGTAGCACAAATGCATACGTACTGAGTTCGCTGCAGCGCACTGGCGCACACACGCAGTGCGTGCGGCGCGACGTGAGTCACGCCTCACTCTGCTCCGTTCATTGATAATATCAGAATCTGCTGGGAATGTGCGTGTTGCAGTGTTACTTATTGTTGTGTAACGATCACTTAAACTGTCGCAACTCGCCTGCCGGATGACATTTAACTCTTTATATCGAGGTATTCAAAATGACTGCAGTAAGGAAAAAATACTGAATGTTTTCTAGGCCGTTAATTGGTCAGTACAAGATTACGGTGTCAGAAGTGGCAAACATGCACACTTAATACATTTTTGTATAAAAAATAAGTAATTATTGGTGTGATCAGAGCCTTTCTAGACAATGGCAATTCGTTGGCGTTGTAGAATAGAAAGATAAATGTATGGTATTGACACGTATTTTGATGTTTATAACTTTTTTTTAATATGCGCAAAATCCCCACTGGGCCGGTGGGGGAGATTTTGTCTGACTTAACTGACTAAAACGCACGCCAGCTGTGTGGGCCGGAGGTGAGATTATCTGTGTCATATCCCTCGCAGCCCGGCCGGTCCAGTACCGTCTCTTATGAGACGGCCCTCTTCGGGTGTGAAGACCACGGATTCCCCATCTCATCCCCGAGTATGAGGAGGCCCGCACCGTACACTGCCGCCGCGGTCAGCTTCTGCTAGGGTGACGGTCGGCTCCACCCGTCACCTCCAACACGTTTATAACCGTCTTCAACGTGTGTCAATCCCCATCAATTTATTATATCCTATTGCACAAAGTAATGCCTCTTGTCTAGAGAGACTCATCTGGGGACATATTGCTCTTAAAGTGTTTAATATTTTGTAAACTAGTGTAGCTTAACATAGGGTTGTTCCTAGTGCACGTGCAGGGGCTGTTCTTTAGCGTAAATATGATAATATTACTGTTAGTATAATGTTCACCTTTCTGATTGTTCCAGGACAATGGGAGAAACTGCCTCTGTGGACACTGGAGCGCGAGCTCGTCATTCAAGATATCGCGGAAAAGGAAAGCATCAAAGTACTAGAGAAGGCCACCGTGCCCATCGTCAAGATGACCGACAAATACTCTGATGTTAAGGTACGCTCTCATTACACTGTGTGCGCCAGTGGCCTCCATATCGGTGGCATGTTAAAATAGAAGGGAAAAGGGAAGGAAACATCACCACTTGTATAATGCAGCATACCGTTACTTATCGTTGTATATTACACATATGCCGTCCTTGTGAAGTGAGAGATTGGTACCACTGCGGTCGAGCCGGTCTATTCGTGGATTTGGTGGCGAACGAATTCTACTGGCATTCGTATCAGTAGCACATTGTATCATTGCGCCAGGTATGCGACGCGGCGTGCGCAGATAATTAGCGAGTCCACCTCGCTCTGGTATGGTAATGATTGTTACGTCATCGCCACTGCGCGCGCGCTCCGTGGAATTGCAGGCTTTTTGCGTACGCCTGTGTATGTGTGTGCGTGAGTGCATGAAGTCCGGTACGCGAGTGGCGCAAGCGCATGCCGCAAACTGCTAAAGGATCAGACGAACAAATTGTCTATCAATGACAATGACACTAGAGGATTCGATAACCGAAAAACGGGATCTCGGAGTCGGGATCACTTTTCAGTATAGTCAGCCTCAGAGCGATCTTGGTTACCAAGTTAGACTCAAAATGAGTACATTGCTACTCAAGATCGATCTGATGGTGACTGCTCCAGCACCAACATTTTCGAGATTAAATGTTCTAGATCCCGGGGTTTTCGGGTTTGACTACAGTAGTACCCGCACTCTCGACAGAATACAATGACGTCTGATTTTCTGCAGCTATGACTTAGATCGAGCTTAGTTGCACCTGAGGCTTTCACTATGATGCTTGGAGTGGCTTACTCTTTCCCCTTTTGGTTTGACTAATACATATTTTACGTGACTGCCACTTGACTTCCTACAAGATGGAAGCCTGACGCGCGCCTCGTCCCTCAATGCCTTGCAGAAAAGTTGACTTGGCCCCGAACGTCTTAGCGAGGCCCCATACACCCAATCTTTTTTTTATTGGGTCATGTTAATCAGCGTAGATCTTTGAAAAAAATTCAAAGTATGTACAGACTTCATAACTAGTATAGAAAAACCTTGTCGCTCAGCAGTACCGCGTACATTATCATGTCATTCAACACTCATACGTCATTATTATCTAACAGTGCTGCTTTTTATATTTGTCGCCGTCTTACTTTTGTAAACAGGTTGTAGATAAGGCTGGTTGTACTTCGCCGCCGATATCCGCCACTAAATCACTGAATGGATGACGTGTTATGTATTTGAAGTGAGCAGTATTGTGATTAGAGATTGATAACAAATGTTGCCGGGCTCGTCATTTATTTAGTTAAGGACATTGACATGTTATTGATGTATGTAATATATAATTGCCGGAGAAACACCTCGAGCTGTCCTCAAAAAACATCCAAAGAACACTCAGTGCACATATAGAGTACATGTGGGGCCGGGTCAAGATATATGCCGGTAACTCTACTCGTGTAACCAAAGGGAAGAGTCAAGCACCTAATTTACCATCCATTTACGATTTAATTTTTGAAACTATAGACACTTACAATATTAAGAACTCAATATGATCACTAATTTTGGTACAGAGCTTACACAGTGGTGTTAATAAAGTTTAAACTTGTTTGTACACAGGTGGATATATCATTCAACATGAGCAGCGGCGTTAAGAGTGCTGAACTAATTAAACAGTTTAAGGTGAGTGGCGTTGGCGTTGGTCCCGCTTGCGTCCGACCTTGGAGTCCGGGTTCCATTTACACATTATCCGCCTTTTATGCAACTGCCGTCTGACCTTACAACCCCTAGAAGGAAGACTGCACCGTACATACTTGGTTACCTCCGCCTTGTTCAAACTGTTCTATGTGAATACTTCATATTTATGCAGTATGAGGCAGATATTACTAGTGTTACCGTCCTTGGCGTTCTTCATCAGTTTCGCTGTCAAGGAGACGTCCATATAACATCTTTGCCTGATAGTAAGCTCTAAGTGAAATTTTAATTATTGAATCAACCATTAACAGATATCAAAAACGGTCAGTGCTAAATTGGTGGACCACAGTCTGACGGCATCAATAGATGTATCAATAGTACAGCTCTCGGTAGGTACAGGCGGGCGGCCTTGACTGCGCCGTGCCCAAACACAGACACGTGCTAACTGACGGCATTAGCGCGGCCGTGCGAGGCCCGCCCCGAACTATCGCGTGAGTGCCCCAATAACGCCACTATAGGCGCCCGCTCGGCTCGCACGTCCTGTAGCGAGTGCTCACACACCTGCCTCTACACAGAACAGTGTTTTGCTTAACAATATGAAGGCCGTCTTATGAACAACTTCCCTCTTTTAAGATCCCATTTCACCAGTGAAAATAACTCTTCAGCTTCAACTACACTAGCTACTCTCAGAACTCGTTTATTCCATGAACTTCATCGAGTAAATTGTGATTGTTGTTTAATTAGATTAGAATGTAGTTCCAACGACTGGCCTGACAGCAATGCTTCGATATCGCCAATGGTTGTGGGGGTCAACCGTCAGTCGCTTCACGGAAAATATAGAAGTTCATCCAAACCCGCAGTTAGACTGGAAAAAGCGGACACCACACTCCCGAGATGAAAGCTGCGACTGGAATTAACGCTGGGATGAACAGAAGAACGTAGTTATTTTCATCTCAGTTCATTACACTTCTACCTCGTTTAACTTCAGTCCCCGCTCACCATACTCATGTAAGCTCTACAAGCCAAACGTTACGTTCCAGGACAAGTACCCAGTGCTGACGCGCCTAGTGATGGTATTGAAGCAGTTCCTGCTCCAGCGCGACCTGAACGAGGTGTTCACGGGCGGCATCTCGTCGTACTCGCTGATCCTCATGTGCATCAGCTTCCTGCAGCTGCACCCGCGGCCCGAGCGCCTGCGCCAGCCGCACAACCTGGGCGTGCTGCTCATCGAGTTCTTCGAGCTCTACGGCCGCAAGTTCAACTACGTCAAGACCGCCATCCGCGTCAAGAACGGGGGCTCCTACGTCTCCAAGGACGAGATACAAAAGGTACGAATAACATGAACACGGTGACACGTGCGTGCACACTGAACTAATCATTTTTTCAAATTTATATGGCAACAGATTTTTCCTGTCAGTTAGTATTTTATAGTCTTCTTAAACTTCTTGACACTCATAAAATGGTATTATTTGCGGATAATTCTCAAAGTGTATTAATTATTTTTAGTATGTCAAATTGCATGATTAATAAATTATTGATTTTAAATAATTATCCAATATAATAGTAATATATAGTAATTTAACCAATAATTGATTTTTTATTGATATTAAAGTTATCAGGATATTTACCATGTTGTATTGTTCTGAGTTTCTGATACTTTAGTTCTAATGTGATTGACCATGATTGTTTAAATACCCATAATGGATATTAAGTCTGATGTTCATATAGGTAAATGTTAAAAGGTCCTGATTTATTTCTGATGAACCAGGTCCGATGAGGGGCGGGTTAATAGATTAGATTGACACTTTGACTTTACAAAAATGTAGACAATGTTATAATTGTTTCTGATGAATATCTCAAAATAATTTGCATAGTACAAACACGACAGTTTCTTTAGGTAACACAAGTCTGCAAGCGGTATATTGCATAAACACATGTTTTCCTTCAATTTTATTAAGGACTTAGTATAAAAAGTACAATAAACACATGTCATTAGTTTCATGTATCAACTCTGTTTTGTCACTGTATAATCGGTGTTGCAACTCGTTGATTTTTCAAATTTGCCGCCATTTTTTTAACCATCTCGTTGGCCAGACTAATCCACTGAACTAAACATACTGACTTCAGTTCCTCCGTGTCCATAGCGCTTGCAAAAGTGCCGAAGTGTCGGATACTCGTAATAAAACATGATAAATATACTTACCGAAAACTATAATAGGGTTATTTCACTAATAAAATATGTTTGTTTCAGGAAATGAACGACGGTCATCGGCCGTCGCTGTTGTGCATAGAGGATCCGCTGACGCCCGGCAATGATATCGGTCGCTCGAGCTACGGCGCCCTACAGGTTAAACAGGTGAGGCGCCGAAATTGACTTCCTATAGATATACTTGTGAAAGAGCTTCTGACGGTGTATGATTAAATTAAATAAATACATAAATGTAGTGTGGTCTTAGTTGAGTCGATTTCAACGAAGCGATCGACCGACCTGCAGGCACTTGCGTAAGAACGTTTCGAACGATCGAACGAAATCGTCAGCTGAATCAGATTTTAGATTTGAATTTTGCATGCTGTAAATTTAGTGACGTCTCATTATCGAGCATAAAAACATACATCACTATCGACTTGTGCTCGACGTCACCAAATTTATAGCACGCGAAATTGAAATCACAAAGGGGATTCAACTGTCGAGAGTGGGATCGTTCGAAACGTGCTTACAGCATGCGCCGGCAGGTCGCGCCCAGGTTGGGAAGAGTGTTCGTTGTACTAACTGTGCGTGTGGTGCGGGCGGCAGGCGTTCGACTACGGCTACATCATCCTGCAGCAGGGCGTGGGCGCGCCGGGCGGCGGCGGCGGCGGGGCGGCGCGGCCGTCGGCGCTGGGGCGCGTGGTGCGCGTGACGGACCACGTGCTGCAGTACCGGCGCTGGGTGCGCGACACCTTCGACTCGTACTTCTTCCCCGTGCGCGCGCCGCCGCTGTCCTCGCCCGAGCCCTACCCGCCCTCGCCGCCGTCGCTGCCCTCGCCCCCGCTGCCGCCCACGCCGCCCTCCGCGCCCTCGCCGCCCTCCGCCGACGAGCGCACGGAGCCGGACGAGCCGCCCTCGCCGCGCTCGCCGCGCACGCCGCGCACGCCGCGCTCGCCGGACCTCTCTGACAGTGAGCAGGTATGGACTCTCTCACTAATTCACTAACTAACACAATACGTATTATCAACTTCATCTTGCACACCAGCCCTGCGCGTACCGACTGAATTACACTTGATGATCAAACAAAACTAACGACCCCTAAATATGTTTGTACTTATCGTAAACGATCACTAATATCAAAATAATTCCTGCGATTGCATTACAGCATCGATCGCTGAAGCGAAACTCGCCAAAACTTTACACATCTGTCAAGTTTCATTTTTGGTTACAGTTTGCTCTTCCTGTAATGTTTATCTGCCTTCTGTATTGTGCTTCGCTGTCCACCGTAGTTAGACCGTAGTTAGAGAATGTAGTTTATTTTTGTGTAAAAATTCTACATATTAATTGATGTTGAGGTAAACCCACAAACAGTGGCGAGGCTGCGCCGAGGCGGGCGGCTACATCGGCCGATACCGCCTCTATAGCTACTGGTGACAACACAACTCACTGAATCATGCAACATATTCGGTAATACTTGAATGAATTAACAGGCAGCGACTCGAGCTGGACGATTGCTTCGTTGCTCGAATCTTTAGTGATTTCAAAGCTTAGTAATTTCATAATAATGGGATACATTTATAATTTGTCAAACAACTGAAATCAGACATTAGTGACAATACAAATGAGGCATTGACTTATGCCTCGAAACATAATACAATGGGGGTGTCGCAGCCGGGGGCGTTGTAAACTAAAATAAATTCACTGTGGGTGCGTCCACGGCTGGGGGCGTACTAGAATAAAACTCTAACTGCCGTACCTTTTTTACAGTGTAATAACAATAAATATATTTTTTAAATTCGAGTCGATATAATTTTGTTAAGTACAATCACAGCATCGACAGAAATCAATCACCGAATACCCGTAAGTAGTCGCCGAGTGCTCACGGATGTCTCGTTGCAGGAGTGGTCCGACGGCGCGCTGCGCGGCCGCGCCGGGTGCGGGGGCGCGGGCGGGGTCGCGGGCGGGGGCGCGGGCGGGGGCGGGGGCGCGGGGGGCGCAGCGCGCACGTCGCCGCCGCCGCTGTCGGCGCTGCAGTGCTCGTCGCCGCTCCCGCGGCGCGTGTCGGCGCACCAGAGCCTCATCATCCACCACATCACCAGCAACTCCGACTTCCACAACCTGCAGTCCGGTACGCCGCCCCGCCCCCCGCACCACCCGCACCACTCGCCCGTCCCGCACCACCCGCACCACCACCACCACCAACAACAACAACACCACCACGCACCCGTCCGTACGTTACCGACACTTTTTATTTTATTTTTTCTACTTTTGTTTTTTATTTTGTTTTGTTTCATAGGGATGATTCGCTTGATGTATGTACTTGTGCGATGCGTTTGCGTCGCAATACAAGCGCCAGTGCAATCGCGCCACTGTTGCGTAGTATGTTTGAATTATCAGCATACTATAAAATTATATTTCAGGGGATAAAAATCATTTTGCAGTGTTCACTTCCAGAAGGACAGACACTAACCGTCATTTAAGATTTTAAGCCACTCAATAGGCTATATGACTAGTTTTTTTAATGTCGAAAATTTATTTAGTATAATATAATAAACTGCTAAAGAGAAATTTTCATACCACAAATAGTTTTAAAGGTATTTGAATTTGAAAATTTTTCCAGCAAATATTAAGATATTTAGCGGACGACCTTGTCAAATAGCCTATTATGTAGTGTGCCTCCAGTTTCGTGAAACCAATAAAAAAAAAAAAAAAATTGAAAATACATTTTGATAATTTTATCACTGCCATTGACAGTTTTTTTTGGATGTTTTTTTTTCTATTCATAAACGATTAGTCTTGTGCTAGTGTACCAATTTTTATATTTTATATATTTTTTTCCTAATGTTGAACCAGCTCCTTTCGATCCATGTTGAAATTCATGCTCATTTTGATGTTATATATTAAAGTAACTTGATTAAATCAAAACCGATTATTCCAGTGTATATTTGTTCTTTTGACTATTTCAAATTAGGCAATTAATTTACTTAATATATTGTTTTAATTGGTCCCATCTTGTATGTTGGCGTATTTAATCATTCATAACTTGTAAATAAATCAGTGTCAGGAAGAAATGTTTTAAATGCCACCAAAAATAAATTACGTGTTTGAGTATATGTAGTAATAATATTAAGCACCTTAGCACTTAACGTTTATTGAAAACACTTGGTGTTCGCGGTGCAGGGGTGGTGCGCTACGGCGGCGGCGACGCCAACCCGAAGGCGCGCCACCAGCGCTCCTTCTCCGCCAAGCAGCGCCGCTACAGCTCGCCGCCGCCCGCGCCGCGCCACCGCCACGGCGCGCCCGCCGGCGCCGGCGCCGCCCACCACAAGAAGCGCCGCCCCTACGCGCCCGCGCCCGCGCCCGCGCCCGCGCGATGATGGCGCGCCGCCACCGTGCGCGACTGTGTGCGACTGTGCGGGACTGTGCGCGACTGTGCGCGACTGTGCGCGACTGTGCGCGACCGAGTGCGACTGTGCGCGAGTGTACCGCGAGTGTAGTTCCACGCGACCGTGTCGGATTGGTGTTGGTCGCGCGGGATGATCGAGCGCTATCGGCGAGGTAGCGCCGACTGCCGCCCGCCGCCATAGGACATTATTGTACAGTAAGTTATTGTAGACCGTAGTTCCCTAGTCAGCGTGTGCGTACTGCGTACTGCGTCCTGCGTCGTGCCTAGTGGACAGGCACACGCGGGCTGCGCTAGGCCGCCACTTGCGATGAGAGAGAGTTAGCTGTGTTACGGCTACGTTAGTGAGAAGTACTTTATGCTTTACAACGACAAAAACCGTTTATTATTCCTTGCGCGATGATTCTTTAAAGTATATTAGCGTCAACACATTGATTTGCACAACACAATCCGCTGTACAGTGTGGCCGTAACCGTTAATATTAGCTTTCGTTGGTCAGCTCGTCGCCAGTGGCAGCGCGTACGGACGCAGCCTCGGCCTTACTGTAGATAATGCCAGAAACATTATTATTTAAGTATCTTGCAGTACATGTACGAGTCAAACTTTCTACATTAATCACCATCTTTTAGAAAAGTGTTAGCAACTGAGCCTAAATGTTTTATAAGACTGTAATCTCAGGGTTCTACGAATGTGCGCCGTAGCACCCTTCTGTAGACGTTTGAAAGTCCAACCGATTGAACTGGCATGTGTGGGTTCAAATAATTCATGTAGGATGTATAATAGTCATTAAAATTGACAAGATGTGGCTAGCGTTGATGACAAATCATGAGTTCTTACTGACACAGAGTATTGGCATAATAGTGTTGACAAGTACTTGGTGAAAATCCATCAAGATATTGATGAGGAGGGCACTGACCATGTACTGGTTTATTAATCGTCATAACGCTAACTGCTAGAGATTAACTACAGGGAATTGCAATAGGAGGGCATGGCAATTGAACTTTTCTAATTAAAAATATTAAACAAGTTCCACATGTAGTAGGAACCAAGTTTTTACTTGGAGAAGTTTGGTTTGAATCACCCTTTGTGAAAGCAATTCATTGAGAGTTTTTATCCCTAACTGTTGCCATTTCAGTGTTAAGTAAACTAGAATTAATGGGTTCCCTCCTTCAATATTACCACATAGTGTGACAATACAACATTTACTAGATAAGTGACTATGAGGTTGACTGATAAAGTGCCACCCTCCTACTTACTGACAAGTTTGACTAGAAGTAAGCTGCATCTCTTTACATAGGGAATATGGAAAAAGAAAAAAAAAAGATATAGAAAGGATAAGGATTCAATAAGTCACGGCCGCTCTATCTATCAATCTTCACTATTCAATTATTTATAAAAGAACAAGCAATAACTATTAATGTGACTACGTGAAGATGTATTGTAAACTCATAAGTATAAGAAAACGCAATAAGGGAATATTGTTCTAGACTAAATTATAAACAATTAAATTTATGTAAATATTCTTTCAAACTTGTGTTCAATGAAATACAAATGAATACCGTGATCGCGTTAATTCTTGGCAAAAAAATGTTCAAATATGTTAATAGGTGGCTAAGCAATTTGATTTTGCTTTCATCTGGAGTACCAGGCGATCATAACACATAAGGGAGTTCTCATGGACCTGTTAATTGGTCCTATTAGTAGAATTATGACCAAAACTTTATTGGTCTTAACATTTGAATTTGAAAACTCTGTTTTAAGTAGAACTTTCTCTTGCATTATAGTCTCCTGGTACTTCAGATAAAGAAGATGCTTATGTCTAAAACACACAAACAAAATCAAATTCTGCTTGCTACAGAAAAAAAGTGGTATGTACTTCTATGGACTAAAATTCAACATCGGACTAAGAACTCAATAGTTTTATTATATAATCGGACTATGGATACCAGGGGTGTAGGAACATCTTTGAGTACATCATTCATTACTTATCGAGAAATATTAGTTTTTTGATCACATTGCTTTGTTGACCACTAGGACGAGCGTATAGATAGGTTAGCGCTCCCTGTACATAATGTTCATATTGTAAATAGTCGAGTGTATATATTGTATAGCGAGGTTCTGAACTCCAACGATTGCCTTAATGGAACACCACGCGCGCGAGCGCTAGATCTCTGTTTGATCGTGATCGTGTAGACTTATTTATTTGTACAAGTGATAACTTTAGGTGTAACGAGTTAGCTGGTAGTTGTTTGAACGTTGTGGGGACGACCTGCATTCGGTATTATATACCTGCCTGCCGCACACGGGCATGCTTATATAACGTTGTATATACTTATTTATTAAAATTAAACAAAAAAAATAGAAAAAAAAAAATAATGGCCTTCTCGGTTTTAATAAAATAATAGTTTGATAAAATATTAGACGAGATACGAGTAATAAATATACTACTATCCTTATCATACCTAGCAGTTAGCAGTACTTGCTTCGAGAACTTTTGCGAAAATCGCGTCTGGAACTTGAGAGTTGAAGGTAACTTTGTTATGAAAATTATTATATTGTTTTTGAGGGTAGTCATACTGAGTTAAGTTTTCTTACAGTAGTTGTAATTCAATATGTTTATTGTTCAAGAGTCTGTTCATTACTCCTACGGCGCACTACATAAATATGTGCCCCGTAGACGATAGTAGGCTTGCCCCAATTAGTTGGGACTATTTGTACCTGTATCCTCTTAGGTTTTAAAGGCGTGCGTATGTAAAAAAAAAAAAAAATATTAAGGTTAAGAGAGTTGCATGACTTTGTTAATATATAAATTAACGTTAAAATAAATTAAAAGAAACGTAAAAATGGACTAAGAGATGTTGTAATCTCATTTCGCTGATACCAAAGGTTTCGTTCATGTTGAGGGCAGCAATGAGACTAATCGCCTTGTAACTCAGGCATTTGGTCCATTGTATATGAACTAATTACAAGTGACCTTACAATGACACGAGCCAGTGGCTATTTTGATAACACGACCCCTCCTCATTAGACCCGCTCCGACTGCTATAAGGCCCTATACAGTGGGACGCGGATTCTCTGCGAGCGGATGAGTGAAAGTGTACGCATAGCTGTCCGCGATGCGAATTTTCCGCACTGAATAAGTTTAGTACATTACCGCAGACGTCCGCGTCGTAGTGTGTAAGGCCTGACTCGTTAAACGTAAGAGAGTGCCTAGTACGCAACTGTTACTTATTCAATCGCGTTAAAGCGAACTGTGATTTTTTTATTTAATTTTTATTCATCAAGTCACTCGGATATTTTTATATTCTATGGGACCTTAGGCACTCGGTAGTGGAGTATGAGAATGTTGGTGAATGCCAAACTGTTATGCTGACATAATTCAATGTGCCTCAGAGGCAGTCGTGCCTCCTAGCAATATGAATGTAGCTAGCTAATAGTGCGAGCGTCCACTGCGATGGTCTATCGACGCTACGTAATAGATAAAAAAATACGTATTTTATGCGCTGAAGCTATTAGTACTAAGCGCACCAAGTGTAAGGCCATACCTACCTTTTCTCGAAGCATTTCGCCGTATGTTCCCTTGTCGATTTAGTCCGAACAGTGCTAGCAGGCTTCACTTCTAGAGTCCCACAACCGCCTTTTCCAGTGTAAGGGTGATTACAGCAGGTAGCTGGTTACCGGTATCGGCGAGATCGGCGCTTGTTTAAACTTAGAAGGGTGTGTGTAAATGAGTTTGCACGGTGGACAGTTTTGTTGATTTCTGTTCTTTTTAAAAGCTATACCTACTATGCATATATTAATATTAAGGATTTAAAAAGTTTGTTTGCTTGTTTGGTTGGACTCTTTAATCTCAGTACAAGAACAGTAAGGTTTTAATTTAATTTTAATGAAAAAATATTTTTGTATTGAACAGTTCGTTCATAGAGAAGAGTTATAGGCTAATATCACCACTATAAATGGACTATTTAACACCAATTTTTTTTTTCAATTAAACGCTACTGTCTTGTACTGAGACAAGCATTATCAACCAAACAGACATTCTGCAGCTTTATAATAATAATATGTACATAATATAGATTTCAACAAGAAAGGAAATTAACAGGACAAGGTGCCATAAAAAAATATAAAAACTGTCCATCATACAAACTCATTTACACACACCCTACTCCGTGTGCGACCTCGCCGATACCGGTAACCTGCTTCTCTATGTAAGACCCCAGCTGTGACGCGACTGAACTGCTAAATTTTCCGTGAAGCAACTGTCATCAGATCTTCACAACCCACTGGCGATATCGAATTTCTGTACTTAGACCAGTTGTCGTTCCAAAATACTTCATTACTAAGACTTATTTGGCAGCTCATAAATGTATTTACATATAAAACTTTATGATAATAGTGTGCTTTATCTACTACATCAATATTGATTTTGAATGTTGTCCAAGACAGTCCTTTAACTCCGTATGACACGGATCTTCCCCCCGGCATAAAAAGTTGAATGAGGATATATGGGGTGAAGCACAGCTGCGATAGCTGTATCTAAACTCTTGTTCTAAAGATGTTCACTTTTCGCCACTGGTGGTCGGTCCCGGACGTGTTCTGCATCTGGTGATTGGTTGTGTTGCTTGGAGTTAGTTACCTACTTGAGAAGGTAGGTTTCGACTACAAGAGCGTTAATGTACGATGGTTTCCAGCTGGAAATAACTTGCTACATTAAATCACGCTGTTCGATTAATTGTACCGTTCCTCTGGACTAATGTTACATCTCTTATAGTCCACGCTGAAGCCCACACGATGGGCGGTCGATACAGGTCAGGGTTTCTGGCATACCTTCATCGACGATTGGTTTAGCCCTGTTTAGACTCTCGTCTCCTTTATATAGTTGATAGAGTCTACTGTATTACTGCAATCTTATCTATTTTAGTCTGATAATTCTGTAGTCTTCCGAATATGCTTGTCTTCGTCACTTGTTAAACACATTTCACTACTAATGATAGCCAGTGCATCACTCGTGCACATACAGTAATATTTCCCGTACTGTGAGAAAGAGGCGCGCGGTCCGGGGCGCGGTGTTTGTCTGCATAAAAGCCTCCATAATGGATGCAAAAAAGTAGTGGTGCAGTGTTCGCTACTGCGACGTGGCACAGATATGTCGCGCACACTTTTGTTCATTGCTCATCCGCCCATCAGAACGGGAACGTTGAGCTGAGCGTTTTGACATGAGCGGACATTCCCAGTAAACCGTCACGCAATCATTTAAGAGTATGTTAAAAACTGTGTACCTCTTCAGATATTACAAAATAACAGTACGCATTCTCGATTTTGGATCACCATCGTCTTAAGCGCGATGTTCCAGACTCATTACTAATAAACTACGTTCCATAATTATCTAGCGACGTATAGAATTATCATGACTAAGTTTTCGTAGGGACAGTTATCGCAATCCGAATTCGGATTGCGTCTTTCTGCATGGGGGTTTCTTGTGTGATTACCACCACAATTTTTGGAGCGTCCTCTGTATTTCATTAGTCGTTCATTAATCTGCAAAGGGGTCTGTCTGTGATATCTAATGCAAGAGGCAATTTACTGTCTTTCCAGCAAATCTAATGAACAGACTTAACCCTACGATGCGTGTTCTGGCAAACATACCTAACAGTTATCCAAAATTGAGATTGCAATCTACTTTTGAGCAACCTTCTATTTAATGCGATTTGTTATCTCGCGCCTAGCACGCTCCCCCGCCGTTATCAGCGCCCGTGCGGTGGACGCGAGAGTTCCCGCGCATACATCACTGTCACGGCGCGGCGCCGCCCGCACTCTTCTACGATAATTGAAAGTACATATTCTAAGAATAACACCCATCAGTTCTGTTCACGCAGTTTGCGACAGTTTCCTTATCGTGGAAAATGGCAGAATGTTACTATTTAAAGAATTTACTAAACCTGAACAGTTTTTTATAATGAAATTTCCATCTACGTTTGTGTAAGGGGCCTTATCAAAAGTTAATTGTGTTAAGTTTAACGTTGACTATCGAGAGCGCTCATCTCACCTACACAGATGTGACGTAAGGATATCTTTGAATAGAACAGCTGTGTAGGTGCAGTCTGGTTCAACTTAAACATTGTTCTACATACAACATGACGTATAAAAATCCACGTAGAACATGAAATTGATTGGCACCATCAGATAAGAATACGACTCGCATTTGCAGATTCGGTATAGACGGAAGGCATTCTACAAATAACATAGAAGGTAACCTGCTAAATATGGCGTGATTAATGATATCCCACCCCGCCCTTGGTCGTGTCGACCCCCACACCGGCGATTACTAGCAAATTGTGCAGCGTCACAATGTATCACAATTTATATAGCGAACTTTCGCTCGGCTGATGTTCTGTCGCTAATTGTTTGCTCACTAATTATAAGTACCTACCTAGGTGTGCCTTCAACGTCACCCACCAGGATTATTAGATTTAAGATTATTTGGAATTAGTCTTCGTTATTGGTTGTCGTTATTACGAATATTTAATAAAAGTCTACCTGTGCAATGCCGGATTGCATGCATGGTCGTCTGCCAACGGTGTGCTGCAAACGTTAGCCTTATAAAAACGCTGCTGTACTCTGAGCTAAAAATATGTTGCATTGCTCAGAATATATTAGCTGCGAGACACCCGGTATTTTGTACCCGCATTGTTCAAGATGGGGTGTATTGCTCCCGGCCCGAGTTTACTGAGTTGCATACTCGAGCCCAAGGGCGGACGGCAGCACATTGTTCGATATTTAATGCGAAACTGCTCGGCACAGCTTAGGGTGTCCGTCTTCGCGTAAGAAGTTCAACTTTAGTAGTAAAAAGATAGTAAAATATATATTACCATTTACTAGTTCATAGGTACACCGCAGAGAGAACTGTTATTGTTGTTTTACTTATTTACAATTCTACAACTTGTTTGTCCATTTTTTTAAAATAATTTTCAATTTGCATCCTTCAATCGCGTATACTTGACATGAATTCTTTGGATTTTGAAAATTTGAGACCACGATGTTTTTAGAGCGTAATAATGAAGTTCACGTGGCGTGATGTAACATGCGACAAAGCGCGCACTCGTGCAGTCAGTGCGGGGAAACGTTCGCTCTGTAACGTGTTACATGGCGCCCCGCGACGTCGTTCTGTAGCCAGCTGTATATTATGATTGGTTAAGCTGATACGAACATTGAATGTTGTTAAACTATGTCTACGATAGTCACGACCTAGTGATGCCTTTAAGAGCATTTTTGCCATTGTTTTGTAATACATTTTCGTAGTTCAACAGGAACTTTGTTGAAGCATGAAAATTAAGATAGTTCATTTTGTTGACAATCATATTTCGTGTAAGAAATGTATTGTGATACCTGTCGCGTGCGCATCGCAGGAGATATAGGACAGTTGACTTTCGAGCTCAGTGGCCGCCCTGCGATACGCAAGGCGCCACTCGTTACAAATAAGTGATGTAGTGTCCAATGTTGTAAATGTAGATAGACGAGCAGCCGTCTCGGTATAAGGCATGTACCTCGTAACAATAACACCAGTGTTTGCTAAGAAACTAAATAAATAAGAAAGTAAAAAATAAAAAAATGATATTACATAATGAGTGCAACTAAATGTAACTGTATGACGTAGTTAGCGAGCGGCGGGTGGCGCACTGTGCTCGCGTGGCGAGCGGCTACTGCGGACGTCGACTTTCTCCTCAACACACTTATATTCACTGTTTCTGCAGTAGCCACTACGGGCCGCGCCTAGTGGCGGCTTCTTGCGTCTATCCAGTAACTCTAGCAGGTGAAGCTCACCAAATTGTGACAATATCAGAAGGTCGGTAGGAGGGTCATGGCTCGGTTTACTGGGTACACGCGCGAGGTCTCGCGGGCCGTCCGCGGGCACACCGCATGCATTTATCGACGTGGGAGAGTGCCGCGACCCGCCGCCCTCCGCGCTACCCTCTAGCGTTTTGTATATCTCGGTACGGATAGCATAGCCTTAGGAAATGTGTACATACCCACGTTGTACAAAGTCTGTAAATACACTCGAGATATATATTGTATATTTAATATTAATATAAATTTGATTTAAAGAGAAGTTTTAAAAATAAAAGGACAAAAAATACAAAAAAAAGTGAATAAAGACATACAGTGAGTATGAAGTGGAAAAAGCAATATTGACTTTTATTTTTTAATAAAAATTACCCTTGGCGCCCAAACATGGGACTCCTCCGTCCACTGCATTCAGCATGTCAGCAACATCCACAGGGAACCATGAACGACGGCGACCACGGCAAGCTGTCTCAAACCCCGCGTATTAATACATACTGGTAGGTGTGACGGCGTGAAATTGGTCATCACATTGAACACCGACGGCTTTTTGCCGCAGCCGTGAATGTGGACAGGTATTTGCTCACGTGGACGAGGAACGGCTTAAGAGAATCCTTTATTACCCGATCTATGTATATACCTAGTCTAGCCATAAATATTGTTACGAAGAATAAACATTTTTTTTATTGCAAATAATATTTATTACTTTTACAGTGTGTTAGTTTAATACATAAATATAAAACAATTTAAAATATAAAAAGCTTATTCGAAGTGGTCTCCATTGGCTGCAACACAGTCCTTTAAACGTTGAGGCCAGTTATCAATAGAAGCACGCACTATTTCCATGGGAAAATTCTTCACTGCCAATCGTATGGATTGTTTTAGGGACTCCAAATTATCATGGCGTTTAGAGTAAGCCATACTCTCTAAAACTGACCATAAATCATAATCCAGCGGATTAAGATCGGAACTAGACGATGGCCAGTCTTCAGCTCTGATGAAGTCCGAAATGTTCACTTCCAACCA
Source organism: Eilema griseolum (assembly GCA_963662185.1). NCBI lineage: Eukaryota > Metazoa > Arthropoda > Insecta > Lepidoptera > Erebidae > Eilema > Eilema griseolum. Next base: position 300,833 of record OY759254.1, read on the forward strand.
AGACTGCGTGGACCGAGCTTTATGACCCGGCGCTGAGTCTTGTTGGAAGGACCATACTTGGTTATTGAACATGGTGTTGTTAAGGGGCTTAACTACCTTCTCAAGAATGGTATCTTGATACACTTGTGCCGATATTTTGATGACCTTTTTCACAAAAATATGGCTCAGTCACTCCTTCATAGCTAACACCCCACCAAACCATCACTGAAGTTGGATAATGCCCACGTTGCACTCTGTCGACTAATTGGGAAGCTTCCTTAGAGCTTTGAGCATAAATACGGTCATTTTGTTTGTTAAAATGTTGCTCAATTGTAAAGATTTTCTCATCCGTAAACAAAATTTTTCTGTGACCTCGCTTTGCGTACCGCTTCAGTAGTTGCTTCGATTTTACCACCCTATTCTTTTTTAAATTATCAGTTAAAAAATGACCAGTGCGTCTCTTATAGGCTGCAAGTCCTAAGTCATCTTTTAAAATGCGCGACATGGTTCTGGGTGCTATCTTCATCTCCCGAGATAAAATCTTTTGCTTTCGGACAGGATTTCTTCGAATTCTTTCCCTTACTGCTTTGACCACCTTTTTCGTACGAACACTACGTGGACGGCCAGATCTTTTTCTGTCACAAACAGAGGAGGTCTCATTGTACTTATTAATAGCCCGGTACACAAACATTTAACTAATACCAAGCGTATGGAGAGTTTTAAAAATTACATTCGGCTCCATACCAACTTTGTGTAATGCAATCACAGCGATTCGGTTTTCTTTATCACCCCACTCCATTTTAATATAGCAACATATTGTACAATGTATTGGCGCCAAAATTAGAAAACAATGAACAATCGTATAAAAATGACAGATTCCAAATTCAAATGTAATATCTTTCTTATTTTAATTGTAACAGTATTTATGGCCAGACTAAGTAAATAGCCCATTGTACTGATTCCTTGTTATAGGCTTTGTAATGATATTTATTAATGGTGTACAATAAAGTATATAATAAATATATAAATAGCTACTAATCGTCCACGGGGATGCAATCCATTGATAAACTAAACACAAAAGAACCACCTCTATCAGTGACTCGAATAAAGAGTAAAGGCCGAGTGAGATTGCGGAGGTCTTTAGGCGGCATTTCAATATTAAGTCACCACTGGGTCCCGTCTCTCAGGTGCTCGATACGGAGACTGTCATCTCAGACCGAAATGTATCTTTTTCAACAAAAGACGTGAAAACTGTTATTTAGAATATGGTGAGAGGAAGATCTCCAGGGTTGGACAGCCTTAGTATTGAGCACTTGAAGTATGCGGGAATACATCTACCCAGGGTGCTCGCTATGTTCTTTAACCTGTGCATGGGACACTCCTATTTACCTGATAAGCTCATGCAGACAGTGGTTGTACCTGTAATAAAATATAAAACCGGCTATCCATCTGACCTGTCTTACTATAGACCGATTTCCTTGGCTTGTGTCATTGCCAAGGTGCTGGACAGTCTGCTTGGCTGGCAATTAGACAAGCACATAGAGCTTAATGACGCGCAATTTGGCTTTCGTTCTGGGTTATCCACAGAAAGTGCTATTTATTGCCTCAAGGAGACTACAGTATTATACTGCTAGAAAGACTGCTGTATTTGCATGTTTCCTGGATCTTTCAAAGGCCTTCGACCTGGTATCTTAAGGGCTACTCTGGGAAAAATTGAGAACGAAGACAACCTTGCCTTATGAGGTTGTATCTTTGTTTACGTACTGGTACAATAAGGTAAGATGGGGGGAGAGATGCTCTGAGCAGTATAAGCTAGAATGTGAAGTGAGGCAGGGGGGCCTGACCTCACCTAAGTTGTTTTGTGTGTATTTAAATAAACTGATAGAGGAACTCAGCAGCGCCAAAATTGGTTGCCAGGTTGACGGTGTTTGTATAAACAACATCAGCTATGCTGACGATATGGTGTTGCTGAGTCCATCGATTGGTGCCTTGAGAAGGCTGCTGAATACAGGGCCGTCTTTAAACTATTTGAGGCCCTGGGCACATTAGGATCATGGGGCCCCTAGGACCTTGAGAAAACACTATTTAGTTACAATAGATAAAGAAAGACAAACAAGGTTCTAAATTTATTTTTATTTAGTTACTAACTATAAAAAAATAGGAAATATAAAAAATAATCTACAAAAGTAACTCGCTTAACATAAAATCCTTAGATTAATTCTATGTTGATTGCAAAGGTACCCTTCTAGATTTAAGATGAGCAAAATCGTTAATCACATCTTCAAAATCTATGGTATTGAGAATATCACATTCTATGGACATCAGCGACAAACTAGTTAATCTCTCTTGAAGCATTGTACTTCTTAATTCATTTTTTATTCGTTTCAATTTGGAGAAGGAGCGTTCTCCGCTGCAGTTAGTTACCATCATACTTAAAAATATTCTCAATGCAATTTCTACGTTAGGAAATGTGTCTTCAATTTTGTTTTGCTTTAATAGATTATATACTTCCTGTACACTGTTAGATGCTTCATTTTCACTCTGAACATTTTTTAAGTATTCTTTTAAATGTTGACATTCTATTTCTAACTCTTTTTCATTTACATCTTCGTGATAGATTTGAGAAAATTCTTTGCATCCTTGTCGTATCTCTTCGGAATTCAGAGTTTTTAAGTGAAAAAATAAACTAAAACGTTGACTGACGGTCTCATATGAACTTTGTCGCTGTTTTAGATGAACACTCAAGGTATCGATTATTGGGAGAAAGGTTTCTACGTTGAATCGCTCTTTTCCATTCAATTGGACTGATGGCGCAGAGCCATCAAAAAAAATCAGCCGTGAGCTTCTACGTCTTGTTCTTTGAGATAGATCTTTGTAGTCAGATTCTGGGTTATTTTCTTTGGCAGATGATTCGAAGTTATCAGATTTATCCCTGAGGTTAGTAATAAAATCATAAAGTGAAGTCAACAAATTGGTTGCAACGTCCAGTGTTATTGTTTCTTTCTGAAGATAATTACTTGTTTTGTTTATTCTTTCCAATATGGTGCTCCAGATTTCCGTCAGTATAATAAATTCTAGATTTCCCATTTTTCTAGACAGACTAAGGGCTTCGTCTCTTGTTTCTCGTGCCTTTTCAGTATCGTTTGCGATGGTGATTAAAGCTTCTAATATTCTTTTATAACCCCCATGCAAAGCACTTACTGCATCAGCTCGGGCTGACCATCTGGTTTGTGAAAGACTCTTAATAACTTTTTTTGAACCTAAATGTTCTGTTAATATATTCCATCTGTGGGTAGAGCCCGAAAAAAAGTTGTACACTTTCTGAACTATTTCAAAAAACTGTGATGCCTCCGGTACACACCCAGCAGCATGGACACCTACCAAGTTTAGTGAATGTCCTGCACATGGTATAAAGGTGGCAAATTCACATTTTTCCTTGATTCTTGTTTGTAGACCACTATACTTTCCCGACATATTTTGATTATTTATTATTATTATTTGATATGATTTGATTTGATTTGATTTGAAGCATTGTCGTAGCTTTGTCCTCTGCAATCTTTTATGGGAATATCATGTATCTCTAAAAAATTTAAGATGGTCTCCGCTAAATACTTAGATTTATGCTCTTTAATAGGTATAAATTTCAAAAACCTTTCAACAGGAACACAGTCTTTTACGTATCGAATGATGAAAGTTAGCTGGTCAATATGAGACAGATCGGGCGTACTGTCAACGCTTATGGAAAAATATTTTGCTGATTTAACTTCATTTATAATTTTTTTTAGAACCTGTTTTCCCATTACTTCAATAAACTCATTACAGATATTTGCTGATAAATAAGAAATGTTACCCTTTCCAGGATTCCCAAATTTTTTTAAGTGATCTGCAAGAAATGGATCAAATTCACTCAATAATTCCACACAACCCAAATAATTTCCATTGTTTGGAGATCCTAGGATTTCATTGTCGCCGCGAAATGGAAGCCCTCTCGATGCCAAAAATTTTACAACAGCTACAATCCGTTTAAGTACGTTTCTCCAGTAATCCACTTCCTTTTGATGTTGAGATAATAACTCTATATCTACTCTACCAACCGCTTTACTTCGTGCCAGATAAGTCATCATAGATTGCTTATGCGCTGGGCTATTTTCATGTGTTAAAATTATGTGATTAATATGCTTCCAATCATTACATCCATTCCGAGAGCAAAGATTAACATCAGTTGGGTTAAATAAGCAGCATGAAAAACAAAATACAGAGCATTTGGAAGGCGAATACAGCAACCATTTTCTTTCGACGCTTTCATTGTTCTTCAATTTGCGAATAAATAATGCTTTGTTGAAATATCTCGTCACTAATTTATTACCATCTTTGTAGGTTCTGGATGCCTCGGAAAAGTCAGAATCTTTATTTTGAAAATATACTGGTCCCTTACGAATTAAAATTTCGCGATTTATTTCAACAAACTTTTCGTGAAAATAATCGGCGGGATCGTGCGATATTAATTCTTCTGTGTTGGAAAACTGCTGTTCAATTGACACAGTTGGAGTTGTCGGTTTTAGTGAAGTTACTGAAGTCGTTGCACTTTCGTCGTAGGAATAGTCGCTTTCTGATTCAATCTCTTTTTCAAAATTGGAACATGAAGGTTTAGAAATTCCCGCAATTTGTAATTGAGCTGAGTCATCATGTGGAACATTTATGAGTTGATTGCTACTTACAGAAGTTTCTCCAGTAGTAGTAGTAAAATATGATGTTAATTTTGGTAACTTTTCAATTACTTCTTTCTGATGTAGAGCTTTTTTCCTTTTTTCAGATCCACTAGGATATGACTGTTTCGACATTTTATATTATAATTCAGTATTTAATTAATTTTATAACGAAAATATTCGCTAACACAAAACAGACAAACGACGATTTAATCAAACAATACTATTTTTTTGTCAGAGCTCAAGCACAGTATGACGTGCTATGCGTCATAGGCAAAGTACACTATAACTAGGAAACAATATTATATAAACAGCACGTATCAATAAACAATAATGTCAGCACTAAACTTATATGAGTAAAACCCCACTCTTAATCTCAGTAAAATCATGTAGAATAATTAGTATATAAGAGTGTGTAAATAGTAAATAAATTAATCTTGTTCCAACTGGTAAACCATCTTTTACTCACCTCCGCAATATTGGTGACCCCGACGTGATTTCCTAGTGCTGATATAATTGCAGGCCAACTGCAGCCCTGAAAAGGTTTTCAGCAGCAAACCTAGGAACTATCACAGAAACGGTGGAGCCATATAAGGAAAAATTTACCCAACAGCCCACCAGCTTACTGACCACCACCATCAGCGAAATAGCGAAATAGCACATTTCAGTTGACTTCCCACAAGCGGGTCCAAACCAGCTGAAATATCAAGAGGCTAGAAAAATGGCACCGATAATTCCAGGGACACCTCAAAAAAACCCCGGTACATCGGCTGAATCAATCAGCGACAGCCAGGTGGTGGCTGCAATTAGCATTACGGAGAAAATACCAGCGTTTTGGACAGATTCACCGCGCTTATGGTTCGCGCAATTCGAGGCCATCGTAGCCTCCCAAAAACAAGGTGACGAATATAAATATAACAGCGTCATCGCAAAATTACCAAAAGAGGTCATACATCAAGTCAGCGACATCCTGACGTCACCGCCAAACGCAGACAAGTACCTTAAAATCAAGGAAAGATTAATTGCGTGCTATGAGGAAAGCGAGCAACGACGCTTCCACAAATTGCTTTCGGAGATGGACCTAGGTGACTCAACACCATCACAGCTGTTGAGAAAAATGAAAGAAGCCAGCTGCGACAAAATGACCGAAGATACCATCAGATTATTATGGTTCAGACAGCTTCCGGTATCAATCACCTCCATATTGGCAGTCTCCGAAGACCTCGACCTCACAAAATTATGCGAAATGGCGGACCGAATTTATGAAAATATGCGCTATAAAACCAAAACAAACAACTCGTCACAGGAATCCGCCGACGTTAACTTAATAACAATGCTGACGTCACAAATTGCAGCTATGCGAGTTGAAATAAACGAGCTCCGCGGTATGAGTAATCGCCGACCGATGCAACGCAGCAAATTCCGAGCAAGGTCGAAATCACGCTCACGGTCACGTACACGGCTATGTTATTATCACAGACGATTCAAAACAAAAGCATATAAATGCGATCAGCCGTGCTCGTGGATAAATAAAACCGATAAAAATTCGGGAAACGAGAACTAGCGCAGAATAAGACGGGACTCTGTGCCATACACCCCGCCAACCGTCTAACTATAACCGACTCAAACAGTGGTTATAGGTTTTTAGTAGACACGGGAGCAAATATTTCTGTATTACAAAACGCACAGGGTAAGAAAAACCCAAGCAACTACAAACTGTATGCCGCAAACGGGTCAACTATTGAAACTTATGGCGAAAGCACATTAACGCTAAATCTGGGGTTACGCAGACCTTTTACTTGGACGTTTGTAATCGCCGATGTAAAAATGCCTATCTTAGGAGCTGATTTCCTAGAGCACCACAGATTATTAGTGGATCTATACGGCAAAAGGCTGATCGACCAAGAAACAAAATTAACGACGCCTGCGAAAATTGCAAGAGCAACACACATGCCTTCAATTAGATCCATCGACGCGAAATTACCCGAACATATAAAGCACCTGCTAGAGAAATACGTAAACGTCACTAGACCAACACCACTTAAAAAACCCACAGAACATGGAATACAGCATCACATCATAACAAAAGGTCCTCCAGTTTATGCCCGCGCGCGCCCACTACCACCCGACAAATATAAGGCAGCAAAAAAGGAATTCCAAGAGCTAATAAACTTAGGAATATTAGAACCTTCCAGTAGTCCTTGGGCATCGCCTCTCCACATGGTAAAGAAAAAGAATGGGGAATGGAGGCCATGCGGAGACTACCGCGCGTTAAATAAAATAACAGTTCCCGACAGATATCCCTTGCCAAGACTGTTAGACTTTACATACATCGCAAGTGGAAAAACAATATTCAGCAAAATTGATATAAAAAAGGCGTTCCACCAAATCCCTGTTGCGGAACCAGAAAAGACCGCAATAATCACGCAAATGGGTTTATTTCACTGGAATTACATGCCATTTGGCCTCAGAAATTCAGCCCAAACGTTCCAGAGGTTTATGGACTCCCTGTTTAGAGACCTGGACTATATATATGTTTTCGTGGACGACATACTCATAGCAAGTCAAAATACCGAACAACATTACGTTCAACTAGAGGAAGTATTCACTCGCCTAAGTAAAAACGGCATCTCAATCAATACGAGCAAATGCGAATTCGAAAAGACAGAGATAGATTTCTTAGGTTATCATATAACGTGCCAAGGAATCACCCCCACGTCTGAGAAAGTACGAGTAATAAACGAATACCCAAAGCCAAAGGTGGTAAAGGAGCTACGTCGATTTTTGGGAATGATGAATTTCTACAGAAGTAGCATCCCACACGCCGCCGGACACCAAGCTCCGCTCAACAAATACTTAATAAACTGCAAAAAGAATGACAATACGCCAATCGAGTGGAATACGGAAGCTAACCAAGCATTCGAACACTGCAAACAGGACATAAGAGATGTCACAACACTCGCATTTCCGGAAACAGACACACCACTAGCCATTATGACAGATGCTAGTTTAAAATGTGTAGGCGCCGTACTTCAACAAAAAGTTCAAGGAAAATGGAAACCCATATCATTTTTTTCAAAAGGGTTAAGCGAGACACAAACAAAATATTCCACATACGATCGAGAACTACTCGGTATTTACATGGCAATAAAAAACTTTAGACGACTAATAGAAGGTCGCACATTTACAATATACACTGATCATAAGCCACTGATTCATGCATTCGACAAGAAGCAATCAGTGGATGAATCCCCTAGAAGAATAAGGTACCTAGAATATATTGCACAATTCAGCACAGACATAAGGCACGTCACGGGCAGCGAAAACGTGGTAGCCGACGCACTATCACGGGTAATAGAAACAATAGAACTACCCCAAATTCTCAACTGGCAAGAGGTAAAAAAATACCAAGATTGTGACCCGGAGTTAACAAAACTAAAACAAAATAGGTCACTAAAAATAACATAGGTACCAGTACAAAACAATAATACCTACCACAAAAGTTCAGAAAAACAATTTTTGATAGTTTTCACAACATGAGCCACCCAGGGAAAAACACAACAAAAAAGTTGATAACCGCAAAATACATCTGGACTAGCATGCACAAAGACATTTACGAAATGTGCAAAACATGTTTACAATGCCAGCAATCAAAAGTTCAGCGGCACACAGTATCACCCCTGGGCAAATTTATGCCAGCAGAACGATTTAGCCACATACACATAGACATTGTGGGCCCCCTACCGACATCACAAAACAAAAGATACATCGTCACTATGATCGATCGTTGTACGTCATGGCCAGAAGCATATCCTATTTCGGACATCACAGCAGAAACTGTAGCCAAAACCCTATACGATGGCTGGATCACACGTTTTGGATGCCCCAATTATATAACAACGGATCAAGGACGACAATTCGAGTCTGAGCTATTCAGAAGCCTAACCAAATTCCTGGGTATACAAAAAATCCGTACTACACCATATCACCCTCAATCAAACTCCAAAGTAGAAAGACTGCACAGAACCATGAAAGCAGCTTTGATGGCAAGAGGAAATACCGAAAATTGGACGAAAGAATTACCATCGGTATTATTCGGGATACGTACCAGCATTCGACAAGACACTGGATACTCAGCAGCCGAATTGGTCTACGGAACAACAATAAAATTACCAGCAGCATATTTTGGCGACTGTTCTAAAAACACAACGTATGCAGAGTTTGTGGAGAAAATTAAATAACGCACATGACGTCAATTCCACAACGACAAAGCTCAAACAAAAACATATTCGTACACCCACGCTTAGCCGACTGTACACACGTGTTTCTACGATGCGATAAGCTACGTCCTACGCTCACAACACCTTACGACGGACCGTTTCTCGTAGTCAAACGTGACAACAAAATAGTCACGATCAAGCGAAATGGCAGGGAAGTGAACGTGTCGATTGACAGGCTAAAGCCAGCATTCACGACGAGCGACGACAAGATAGAAGCTCAAAATCAAGAGCAAGATAAGGCAGTGCCAATTCAAAACATAAAAAGAACACGTACGGGAAGAATATCACGACCCACGGTCCATTTCAAACAATGATATAAAAAGGGCAAAATGAAAATAAAAGTCACTCCACAGCAAGCCACAAGAAACAACACACAAGATGGGAAGCAGTCAAACCCACGAAAAGGAGCAAATAAACATGGTGCAGAACAATAACCTGGCAGCAAAGGCAGAAAAGAACACACACATGGCAGCAGAAATTGAAAAAATAAAAATCTGGATCGGAGTACTCATCGCTATAATTATACTAGCAGCAATAATAATAACAATCACCAGACTCGTACGGAAAACTAACAAAGTCATGGACAAAAAGATAAACAAAATAATCAAGGAAATGCAACAAGTGTAAACAACTGCAGAAAAAGACAACTCAGCAAACAGCGTGCACGGACAAGGTCGACGCACCACAGCAAATAATAACTAGAATTTTTATAAAGGGGGGAGTACTATGACGTGCTATGCGTCATAGGCAAAGTACACTATAACTAGGAAACAATATTATATAAACAGCACGTATCAATAAACAATAATGTCAGCACTAAACTTATATGAGTAAAACCCCACTCTTAATCTCAGTAAAATCATGTAGAATAATTAGTATATAAGAGTGTGTAAATAGTAAATAAATTAATCTTGTTCCAACTGGTAAACCATCTTTTACTCACCTCCGCAATACACAGTCAGTAACAAACTAACAACTACAAACAAAACAAACGCCACAACATCGCAGACAAATACTTGAAGGGAATTCCCGTTCGTCAAGTCAAACGACGATCGGGAGTCGGGAATTCCCCTTTTTTGTCTTTGGTATTACGAATGACGTTCGAATAGGTTTCTTAAAGACATAAACCACACCGCATCAAATAATTCTTCTTTTTTTAATTTAATAATTTTTCTTTTAATTGTATTCTTATACTTACATATAGGTATTTAAATTAACCTAAATATACTAATATCGGAAAAACTCATTTTTGAGAGAGAGTGGAGTACTTATACCCTGTTTATTTATTAGTTTGATCTTTCTTTTTGACGGATGTCAAATCTGAAATCGATATAACTTTGCAACGACGAACAATATTTTCTTATTTTAATAATATTAAAAATTGATAATAATCATAAGAATAGACACACAACATAAGAGTACCTGTTAAGGACTCAAGCATTTTCCGAAAGTCTTAAGTGGTTTTTATTGCTTCGAAGTAAAATTTAAATAGAAAAACTGAAAACAATGGTACCTACCCAATGTTTTTATGTCTAGTGCAATAAAATTGATTGACGAATGAATTTATTTATTTTGAATAGTTTAAAACATACATACAGCCACATATTTAGCCAACACATTTTTTACACCAATCGATATTTTCTGTTTCCCATCACCGACCCATCTGTCAAAAAGTTCAAGCTATGTTGTACAAGGTATAGCTATCCGCATGCGGCAAACTAAAGCTAATATAATAAGCGTAGGTATTGTAGTAAGTCATTATCATCAGATTTTTCAAAATTAATGTTTTTCGGTAATACCTAAATATCGGTTATCATTTGGTAATCTGGCAGGAACTAGGGGGCCCCATTCGATCGCGGGGCCCTGGGCACGTGCCCATAGTGCCCAGTGGGGAAGAGGGGCCTGGCTGAATATGTGTGAAGGGTACGCCGGGCCACGGCCTCAAATACAATGCACAAAAGAGTGAGTTTATGTTGTTCAGAGCGGGTCCTAAGACCTACACTGATCTGCCCAAAGTCTCACTATGTGGCTCGCCTTTAAGTCGCGTCGATAGGTTTAAGTATCTGGGGCATTGGGTTTCGGTTGACCTCAAAGATAACTTGGACATTGAGAGGGAGCGCAGGTCGTTGACTGTCCGGTGTAACATGCTCGCCCGCAGGTTTGCACTTTGTACGAAAGAAGTGAAGGTGACGCTGTTCAAAGCATACTGCCAATCCTTTTACACGTGCGGCTTGTGGGCGGGTTTCACGCGTCGGGCATACGATCACCTGCGAGTCCAATATAATAACGCATTCAGGATGCTGATGGGTCTGCCGAGGCATTGCAGCGCCTCAGGGATGTTTGCGGAGAAGCGTGTCGACGACTTCGCAACTATAATAAGAAAGCGCTGTGCTTCCTTATTGAATCGCACGAGGAGCAGCGCCAACAGCATCCTGGCTGCGTTATCAAACCGGTGGGACTCCCCCCTATTTAAAAGGTTCACACCGTTAAAAACACAACCATAAAAATATATGTACCTTACTAACAATAGTATATAAGTGAAAAATGTACGTACTAACCATCTATGGACTTGTTCCGAAATAAACTTAATTTAATTTAATTCAAAGGCTTAAGTACGCCGACTTGGAACCGCTGTACCAGTTCGTGCCAATAGCGGTGGAGACTCTGGGGAGTTGGGGCAAGGAAGCTAAAAGCCTTATTAAAGAAATCGGACAGAGGCTCATCGAGGCGACCGGTGACACTCGTTCCGGGTTGTTCCTGGTCCAAAGGCTGTCCATTGCCATCCAACGTGGTCACGCAGCAAGTGTTATGGGCACTTTTGCACCGGGAGCGATCAGGGGCGGGTTATTTGATTAGTAGTTTTGACATATTGTATAATAATAAATGTATTATGACTTTGGGAATTAAAAATAAAGATTAAACACTTTACATTTAATTTAATAAGAAGTAACGAATATGTAAAAGAACGAAATATCTATCGGAACCTCAAAACAATGAAACATGGTAAATATCCCGTTTATTTTGAAACTGATGTGAGTGACCATGATAGTTTAAATATCTACCTATATGTATAAGAAAGTACGTTGTTGTCCCAGCGGTAAGCAGTAAGCGCGCTCCCTGGGAACTCCTCAAATATGCCGCAGAGCCGCCCGCGATGAAGTGAGCTGAGTCAGCCCCTCCCCCCTGCACCGCCGCCCCGCGGCCCCGGGGCGCTTATATCCAATAAAGGTTGCTTCTCAAGTAGTTACTCGAGTTCCTTCGGGAGTTTCGGGACGGTATCATTTTTCCCGCGTAATGTTTATGTTGTCGCAGTTACTCGGCGCTGGCCCCGACGCTGATTGCGTTATTAGAAGACCGAACGAAGTGTTTGCTTTTGGTTTCTAGTGAAGAGATTCTTGTTGATTTGGGATGTATCTGTTACCTATGTAACTTAAATCATGTTGCTGTTTCTATAGATGATATTGTACGACATTCTGCACAACGCTAGTAAGCATTGCTGAACTACCTACCTTTTATTATGGGTTTTAAAATGCCCAATATATAGGTACTTAGGTACTTTTGCAAATACAACCTAGACCAATGCAAATAGACAAATCCATGAGTATTTACAGATATTTGCACTGAGCGGTAACTGACGCAACCTACGACGTAGCAGTCTGATGCTTTACCGCCACGCCACAGTATCGTAGTCAATTTGTGTCACACAGTGAGGGTGTCTGAATTTTGGTCCTTACTACTTCTAAATCCACAAATAAATCGTAGATTATGGCTGAGCCCTTCTGAATGCATAATTTCAAGTTCAGCATTATCCCTGTCAGGCGCTGTCGATTGCACCAGTGAATCCGCAGCCTGGGACCGCGGTCACATAATTGTGTTTTATTTGCTTAATATGGTTATTCTACCTAAAGTTTTCTTCTTTTTTGCCCTCTTCTTTTCCTAACCACACTGTGAAGGTAATTTTTAAAACCAGAGGTAGCGCATATTGACAACATGCGCTACCTCTGGTGTTAAAAACTTCCAAAAGTCATGGCCGCTGCACGAAGTGCGCTGTCTACGTTTATTAAAATCCTCACTTCTAGGGATATTTAAGGAGCTTTTTTAATTGATTAGGGTGACCTCAAAGAATTACCATTGATTAAAACGAAATTCTGTAAGTAACGTACCTATTCATAGAAACCTTAATAGCAATAAAATTTAGACCAAGTAAGTATAGCCATGTTCCATTCACAATCTGTCTGGTACACAATTTCTAAATTGTAACGGAATAAAAACGGTTTACAAAATCCTTATGAATAAAAAATCCCGAAGGAAACGACCGTTCCTTCGGGGTTTTGCGCGAACTGCGCGCAAGCTATAGTAAGAGCGTGTTCCTAGGAAGTAATCCGTCCTGTGCAATGTTTAGAAATGATACGAACGCCCGGCTGGGGCATGTTCCTGTGCTGTGCTGTATTTTATGAACCGTAGGAGTTTAATGATAAATTCGTTACATAACCGTCTGGAAGCAGAAAGTATGTAAAATTAGATAGGTGCATTTTTTTCCAGATTTTTGTTATAGAAACTCACAGATACTGTCATTACTTTTTACTAAAAGTAGATATATACTATAGGTATTTCCTCATAGCAATTAAGTAGATATTATCACAAAAGCCGCGGTAACCTACTGGTACCTATGGGCAATGGACTGCTGAGACGAGATCTCGTGTTCGATCCCAGGTTTTACCATGGCACACACCAATGACTTTTCGATGCCTTTCGAAGTTATGTGCGTATTTATCGCAGGTTTATAAGTGCCCGGAAATGGCAATAGGCTCGCCACCTATTACATTGGCGAAATGTGGGTGCTAGCACCTCTGCCTATCACTACGGGGATATAGGCGTGAGTTTGTGTTATGTTATGTAAGTTATTTAACTTGAGCCCGGGTCGACAGCTGTGTGATGCCCAGCTGACGCTGCACAAATATTGTGAACAAACAACACAAACACAATCAACTAGGGTTCTCAGGGCTTTATTTATTGAACGATGTGAAATTAAAACTTATCCGAATTGGTTGCTTCAAAAAACGAAAAACAAAATTTCTATCGTGGAGCAAGATGCAGCAACCGCGAAGAAATGGCATGAGCAAGTGAATGCACGTATGTCGGTATTAAAAACTGATTAAGGTGTTAGAAAAATGCTTTTAACTAGGTACTAGTTATCATATTTTTCTCTATCTGCTATGATATGAAGGCGAATTTACCCAATGACCTAAAATTCGTCAACATCAGTTTTGTGGTTCAGCAAGTTTACGAGGGAACTTGGAAGATAATATGCTTACTTAATGAAATAACACTTCTCTGTGGCTTTACCATAGGGGAGAAAACAAAATTAGAATGGACATTGCCATTTAATTACCTACGATTTAACCAAACAGCGGCAATGAACTCCACCGTCCATTCTAACGAGGCCGAGCAATTATCGCAAATTACGTATCGTCGGCTCGGCGACTGACAACTGACAACCCTTCCGCTTCGGCGGTGGAGTGGCGGGTGTGAGTTGTATCGCACACTATCGCCTCGCGTGGGATAACGGGGTGGGGGACCCGCAGAGCGGAATAACCAGACGTATTTATTTCCTCGATGCCGGCACCCATCCGACGATAATGCTGGGTACGTATATTTTCGTTTGAGTTAATTCATGTAACTACCACGGTCGAGTAGGGACCAGTGTGAGGGTGTATCATTTACAGGTTATTAAAGCGAATGTTTTCCTTTCGATTCGTTTGTTTTTTTGAAGAGGGTTTCTCATACTCCGAGCTTTGTGTGTCCTTATTACTTAGATATTCAAGGCAACAGCGAATCCCTTTAAAAATATGTAAGTAGTCAAACCTGTTATTTCAGAAGAAATAGGCAGGCCGCAGGAGTGAATTCCTGTGTTTTTCTTTATCATGGCTAGATAAAAAAAACCCACTCCACCTCACACACAAATATTGTGTATTTTTTTTTGCATCTGCATCAGGTCTCCTTCCTCCTTCTTGTCATGCTACTCGAGAATCAATTCGAATAAATGCCACGATTCACGAACCTCAAATAGTCAAGTAACGTAACCGCACTTTGACAAAAACTGCTTTATTAGACAATATAAATTTTATCAACAATCGTAAGAAAAAGATATTGACCATCTAAAACAAATAAAATGAGAAAACGTAACATTCGGACAGTTGTCTCTCCTTACCTTACAAGTTGCCCGTTTGGTCACAGATTACTTACTTCAGTTTGGTGCTGACTTTGAAGTTATTTACTGTTTATTGAAATTAAATTTTGTTGGTTGACTGTTTGCACGGGACAACCATGACCAAACAGACACATCAACTAAATTAACAGGAGGCACCCTTGTTACCTCTTATCATTGGTCATAATTGCCCAGTATCACAATGAAGAAATAATTTTATTGTGCTACCTGACTGTATAAATACCGTTACAACTGTACAACTATCAGTGCTTTTTAAAAAAAATTGTATCATCGTAAGCAACAAAACTGAAATCAGAAGATACTAACCTGTAATTATTGTCCCGTTCTATATTGATAGGTAGGTACTATTAGTATCAAATTAGGTAGTAGTATATTAGAATATTTATTTATGAAAATTAATATACAATTTGATTTAAAACTCAAATTAAAGACTGGTATTAAAACACAAAATTTATTCGCCATTATGTCGCGTCGAACAACCCACCCTGTATCGTTCCCTGTGAAAAGGTGCCCATGATGCTGGCCGCGTTGCCTCGCTGAATCGCAACCATCCTTTGCCTCAGGAACGAGCCGAAGCGGAAGTCACCGCCTTGGTCGCGGATACGGCGGCCAATTTCCGCTATCAACCACAACATATTTATTAACTATCTAGCTATATTATGCTAATTAAGTGTAGGAATTTAACTAAATATGTCGCATAAACAGGGGTGCGACGTGTGACGTATACATTCCTTCGGGTTACGGGTTGAAATTGGTAGTAGATACATCGCGCTATTTCTGGATTAAAGTGGACCGTCTATACTAGAGAACGTGGGCTGAGAATATAAGCTACTGTCGCTTAAAAAGTTAGTAGGTATCATTCTAGAGGGCTGGACGGTGGGCGGAAAAAGATGCAAGGGGATTATCTAAATTAAAATACTTTTAAAAACTATACAGAATATACCTACACAAACCTGCAGGGTTAGGCTATTAAAAATTTCTTTAAGACCGTACAGCCCTCAACCTGGCAGTTTACTAGACTCCCAATCTTAAAATACTTAAAAGTCTTTACGTATAATAACGTAACATAGGGTGGCTGGAACGGACTGGATGCGGAAGGCTAAGGACCGGACGAAATGGCTCACATTGGGAGAGGCCTATGTCCAGCAGTGAACTGCGGGGGACTGATTGGCTGATTGATAGATTAGTAACGTGATTCTAGATGTAGTATATAATCTACCTACCCCATGTATTCACATCGATGTAACAGCAGGTCATAGGGTTGTTTCACACCCGACAGTGATTGTAAGACATACCTACGTATATTACACAGGATCGAAGAAAAGAGTTGTTAAAATTCGGGATCTCTTCAGGAATATAGGAATGTGTTGTGTATCTATTGTATGTGTGTATATATTGAGGTTGTAGGTAAGTATATATTGGGTAGGTTGCGAGTGGTCGTGAATAAAAACTCACGACCGCTTTTTACGAGCTTTTTATGAGACTTAAGAGGGAGAAGAATTAATATCAGTACCTTACGCAAACTGAGCAAATACGCGACGAGTCTCCGCCCTGAAGCGTATTGCCCTCACAGTCGACACCTGCGGGGGGTTTAATTTGAAGTAAATTGGAAGAGTTGGAAAGAACAGAGAAATGTAAAACACCTTTGCCTTCTCGTTCGGGTATTAACAGGCTTGAATATATATAAGTAGGTATGTAAGTTGTGAAATAAGATCTTTATTTTTACAATTGCCCTTTAGTGAAATAACTTCTTTGCATGTCTTAAACACAGTAGCAATAGGTCCGATATACCTACGTACTAAAAACAACATTCTTTTAAAAACTAAATTTTTCGAGAAATTTAGCTAGATAAATTGCTGACGAATATAATGGTGTATTCAAGTATGTCGTTGCGCATTCAGAATGCTATTTAGAGTGGAAATAAGATCTTTTGTAATGGCGCCCAACGTGGGGCCGCCAGTACACAGCCATAGCTCGTACAATGTTCAGATATGACAAAGCTATTTTAGATCATTAGCCTAATAATCGCTTTGGAAAGAGCGTCGGTAGCTCAGTAGTGAAGGGCCTTCGTATCGAGAGGTCTTGGGTTCTAATTCTGGCCATTACACTACCGATGTGAACCCACTTAAGCAATTTAGAGGTCGGACTAGCTAAGCTGGAGCGGTTATATATATATCCATACCTATACTCACGCGTTTATTGCGGAGGGTTAGGTAGAGGTGAATTAACACCCGCATTTCACCAACCATTGAATTCGGTACACGTAATAGGGGGTGAGCCTATTGCCATCTTCTGGGCACTATTGTTGACTCAGGCCGTACATCTGAGGCTGAGTCTGAGCTGTATATTTCTATCTGATGTTAAACAGCCCTATCCCTTAGTCGCCTTGTACGTCACCACATGAGAAGAGATGGGGTGGTCCAAATTTTACTGTACCGGAAACCACGCGGCTAACTCTGCTAGGAACCAGGCGGCTTATAGGAGGGGTTAACGGGAATATTAGTAAATTCGGTTGCATGTATATACTTTTAAATAGGATAAATGACAGTTTCAATTAACTAGTGCGATGTCAGATCCACAATCAATAAATTCATCTAAGTAACAAAATGGTATTTATTCATTATGTATGTATAATTATTATAGCTTACTAACTGTTACCTGCAGCTCCACACTTGTGGGTGTCGTTCATCTCGACCAAACGTACCCTATGTCCCTTATTCAAGGTCTAATCTACCACTATACCAAATTTCATTAACATCCGTTCAATAGTTTAGGCGTGTATGTATGTAATATGTGCTGAACCCACAACAGTATTCGTGGAAATGCTGTTCACTTAATTTTTTTATACCACTTAAGTGGCAGATAAGCACACGGCCTAGCTGATAGGAAGTCGTTACCGTGGCCTTTAGACGTGTACAACTCCAGGGGCGTTACAGTCGCGCTGCCGACCCTGAAGAATGCTACTCTTAAAGAAGCCCATATTAAAGGCGCTTGGGAAAATCGCAGTAGGGAATTATGCCACCCAAGTAAGTACATGTTTGTAAATAGACCAAAAATAGAAATACCCGCTAAGTTCCTTGCCGAAGTCTTCTCTGGTCCGGGACACGTTTCGAACCGGTGGTACATTTGTTAAACTAGTCTTTCATATTTCTTTTTGTATTCCGTTTTGTAAGTGCCGATTTAATGGTCTATGTAGAATAAATGATTTTTGACTTTGACTTTCTATTTAGCTGATGTGTGTGCTTCTATCCAAGTATTCGCCGTTCAGTAAGTTTTAGTACAGTACACTCAGTCATCTAACCCACTCCGATGTGGCCTACTAACCCGCCAGTAAACCAACTGACCTCTCTGAACTAATGGTCAGTGAGAGCGACCCTCTCTAAAAACAGATCACCTCTGTCCTTTATCGAGCTAAATAATTACACTTTATCTTTTAAATAGGGGCGGTATCGCTTAGCGAAATAAATGAAGCTTATTTTCCTCCCGTGCCTGCTGCTACGATCTGATCTGTCTGTTACTGTGATACTGAGCCCCACACTTCCATGATGTCACCTTGACCTCGTTATCCCGGTTACACCCTAGGTTTTCGCCTTAGTGCCTGGGGTCGCTTATCATTTTATTTCTGTTTATCTATACTAATATTATAAAGTTGAAAAGTTTGTTTGTTTGTTTGTTTGATCGACAAATCTCAGGAACTACCCGTTCGAATTGAAAAAATATTTTTGTATTGAATACGGACTATTCAATTTTTGACGAAGGTTTCAGGCTATATATTATCACGCTACTGTTTTTTTTATACCACTTGGGTGACAAACAAGCACACGGCCCACCTGACGAAAAGTGGTTACCGTGCTTTTGGACATTCGCGTTGCCAACTCTGCAAGCATTGAGAGTTTCTGTGCCGTCAGTGTAAAAGACAAAGCAGGACAAGCTTTTGGTCTTTCCACTGACAACACAAAAACCCTCCAATGAGCTCTGGCTACCCCACTCATCGCCGGGAATACAACACAAGGTTATTATGACCGCGATATTCTGTAGGGCAGAGGTACTTCCCCAGTCGGACTGCTCAATTGGACTGACTCGAAAATACCGTCGTGTCCTACCTCCACTACTTAAGGGAGCGGAGCAGTAATCATAAATGTCAACAAATCCGGCAATTTTCCATACATTATTGAAAGACTAATCAAATACGGACTCAAACGGTGATATGAAGTTTTAAAATACGCTAAAATATGCTAATATGCGTCACCTACAGTATGTATATGTGTATTACCCATACCGTGATCGCGTAATTAATTCACATTCGTACACATGTTCTCCATTTCAACAGCTTAGAACTTGAATTTCCATTCTAGAAGTTGAATTTTCGAATTAGAATTCAGAATTTTTTTTCATATTGAATTGTTTAAGTTGTATGAATTGTGGTCTGAACCCACATGAGAAAATTAGCTCCATTCATCTATACGGGTACTTTACTTAAATTTTGGAACGTAATATTAATTTATACTCTTTCTCACTTGTCTATTTAGCTATGACATCGAAAGTACATTATAACGTCTGAAAGTCTATTTAACCTATCTAAACTAGGTTAATATTGAAATGAACAAGTTATGTGTAGTTTTGTGCATTAGAAGAAGAAAGAAGAAGAAAGAAAGAAAAACCTTTTTATTTTGGTACAGCATCGACTAACAAATACTTATATACTATACACATTAAAAAACAATAAACACAAATAAACAAATTAGTCAAGTTGCACCAAAAAACACATTACAGTACAATCCCAGCAATTGTTACTGATTACGTCACAGACGGTTCTTAGAGAATCGCTTGTTGTGTTCACATGTCTCCCGTTTTCATCAGAGACATAAAAGTGGGTTTATTGTTTCAGAGCAGAAACCAAATAAACCTTTTTGTTGTGACCGAGAATCAGTAAGTATTTCTGGCGTGTTACAGTGGTGGCACTTAGATTTGCTTTCATCATAAGTCATGATCGTGCCCTTTATGTCTTAGGACTATAACTTTCATTTTTTATTTCTTTTAATTTTTATCCTGAACCTTAGTTCCTTTGGGCCCTGGCCAACGACCGGAGCTGCATAGGCCAATCAAAAATAAAGAAAGAATATTTGTTGTGCAGACGCACATAGCCCCATCCCATTAAGTTAGGTCAATGTACTCAGTCTGTAACCCAAACCGGGATCGTTGTCACATAGGTAAACAACGAGTGAACGGTGATGAGCGATGAGGCGACCTTTGAGCATCACAATAACGCACACAAAACGGATAACGCAAAGAAAAATGAACGAGAACCAAGAGCCGTCGACGACACCGCAACACAACACGCGCTTCAACACGATGCGACACAACTTTGTTACAAGGGAACAAAGGTGAGATTCCTGTGCACAGTTTATTGAAATGAGGGTAGTTGAGCACGCATGCGTGGCGTGGCGTAAACACTGCCTTGTCACGCCAGTCGTACGGCGGTCGCCGGCGCGCGGACAGCGCGCTCGTCTCGTGAATAGTGTGTTACGTCGCGCGTGTTGTGGTGAACAAATTCAATTAAATAAGTAATATAAAACGTTTTGTGCACAAATTAGGAGCAAATTCGGGAGTGATTTATACGGTAAGTCATAGATTTTTGTTATAGCAAGACTTATGAGTGGAATAAAACGTCGATAGAATGTGACCCGGTTTTCAAAATAAAAATAAATTTCCATTTTTTTTCGTCTCGCCATGTGCAAAGGGTACCTTTTTGCTGTGCGGTGCCACGAGCGCCGGTATCCACTGATATTTGCATATTATTTACGTAACAAACGAGCCTTTAGGATTTTCATATTCATGATGTTGTCGAAACAATGTCATCTATAATCAAAAATAGTTTATATTGTACATGCAATTGCTTTATTGATGTTAGCTCGTCAATTACTATGATATTAAATTACTATTAGACTGCATGTGTGAGTGCAGTCTTCTGTCTAACTATTGTCGAACACACATGGTACTAAATTATCCTAAACCATTTACAAATTACTTTCCATCGCCGGCTTAAAGGACTAAATGAAAAGAGTTTAAGTGCAATTAGTGCTATATAATCTACACAGTTTCACTCTGGTTTCTGTTGCTTGATTGATACTGCAATTATCATTTCCATTGAATCATTCTGTCTATAGATGAGAACCGCATCGATATTCGTTGGGTACTTTGGAAAATTAAAGCGTATTTAAGCGAAAATTATATATAAGTAGGTATATATTGAATATTAAGTCATAAATATAAAATACCTACCTTATACATCGGTCAAAAATGCACACATCTGCACCGCTAGAATCGCGACAATGCTTATAATCTGTACCTACTGTGTAATAGGTACCTGCATCTATGCAAATAGATATTATAAAGCTGAAGAGTTCGTTTGTTTGAACGCGCCAATTGAAAAAAATAATTTTGTATTGAATAGTCAGTTTATTGACGAAGGTTTTAGGCTATATAACATTACGCTACTACTTAAGGGAGCGGACCAGTGATAAAAAATATGGGCTCAAAGAGGTGAGGTTTCAAAATATGCTACGGGCGAAACCGTGGCGGGTCAGCTAGTAAGTAATAAAAATAAAGTTATTTATAGTGTTGACATACATACATACATACTACATACATACATACATACATATAATCACGCCTTTATCCCCATAGGGTTAGGCACAGGTGAATTAACACCCACATTTCACCAATAATTATATTCGGTTCCACGTAATAGGGGGTGAGCCTATTACCGTCTTACGGAGCGGGTCAGCTAGTCTGTACTACAAATAAAGTTATTTAAAGTGTTGACATACATACATACATACATATAATCACGCCTTTATTCCCAGAGGGTTAGGCAGAGATAAATTAACACCCACATTTCACCAATCACTAAATTCGGTTCCCCGTAGCAGGGGGTGAGCCTATTACCGTCTTACGGGCACTATTGTTGACTCAAGCCATTCATTGAGTCTGGGCTGTGTATATCTGTCTGATGTTAAACAGCCCTATCCCTTAGTCGCCTTGTACGACACCGCATGGGAAGAGATGAGGTGGTCCAAATTCTACTCTGCCAACCACGCGGGTGTTGACATTATATTATATATTGGTGGTTTATTAATAAAATATAAATAATATCATCAGCAAAATGCTTGACTACAATCCATGTCTTCGTCCTCTACTATTAAACAGCATTAGTTTCAATCCTTTCGTAATCATTAGGACATCGTCCATCAAATGCTCCTAGTCGGACCTGGTCTACAGGTACGCAATCGCCGACTTCTGCAGCCATCATAGGCGTTCACCCTGCAAGTAATTTGTACTGAAATGTAACACATTGCACATCGAACTGCCGAAACTTGAACATGGACCTGGCTATACAGTATCCAGAATTTGAGCTTTGTTGGACCGTGGATTTTAAAAAGATTTGTATCCTGTAAACATAGTTTAACTATCTGGCAAGTTAAGGTAACTAATAGGTAGACTGGCAAGTGTCAAACAAAGTCGAAAGGCAATCATAAAACTAAAAATGTTAGGTAGGTGCATCAAAGAAATGTACCGATTGAGCAGGTACCCTAGAATGATTAAGGACTAAATCGGCCATGTCCACAGATATATCGGGTGGCAGTGACATATCTAATTGAGGGCAAAGCAGGTACAACTTCATGTATATCAGGGAGTGCCTTCCTCTGTGGGAGTGCGGCTTGTGTGTATGTAAGAAACTAAAGAAGCATGCAGGGACTTCGCCTCTCTTATTTTTTATTGTATAGGACATGTCAATTAGACTTCACCTTGCCCGATGGTAAGCTGAAGGCAAAGTTTCAGAAAAGAGGGTCACCATCACTTACATATACTATGTTGACAGCCTCATCATATCCTTTTTCATGCCCTGTTTAAAGGTCCCGGGACTGTAGGAAGAAGGAAACACGTGAGCTGGTAAGTAATTCCAGGCTTTATAGTGCAACAAAGGAAAGAGTCATCGAACCGCTTGGTTCTTGATCAGATTTCTTATCTCTGTGTGTGTTCTACCACCTATACAATGGTTTGTGCTCAAATGAATTCTTTGACATGATGCCCACAGCTACATTCTATCATCACACCGCTCGCCATAGGCAGGGAATTCATCCTCACACATTGCGACCTGAGACGGTGCGCACTGTGCGATATGAAAGAAACTTCATCCTACGCACACTCAAGTTGTGGAATGAACTCTCTGCTGCAGTTTTCTCAAATGCCTATACCATGGGGTTCATCAAGAGGGCCATTAGAAGATTTCTTCAGGGTCGGCAGCGCAAGTGTAACGCCCCTGATGTTGCACACGTCCATAGGCCACAGTAATCATTTACCATCACGTGGGCCGTGTTTGTCTGCCACCTAAATGGTATAAAAAAACTAGTGCGTGCGGACCCTTCACTGAAGGTCTGGCACTGGCGTTGGCTGCCGCGCTCAGTAGCCAACACGCTGATCATTCTCATCGTGAGCTGTTTGTCGCTAGTTACTCGTCGGTACGGTCTCGTACCATCTGACGTAGATGATCACCGAACACGGGTGCTTCGGAAAGTATCTGCGTCGGATGGAGAAAGAGCCAACGTCCGAGTGCCATCACTGCGACGCGAGCGAGGACTCAGGTCCGCACACGCTCACCGAGTGTCCGGCGTGGGAGACGCCGAGGCGGGAGCTTGTGGCGGCCCTGGGAGTGAGAGTTCTCACGCTCTCCACCTTGCTCGCGGCGACGGTCCGCTGCGCGGATGCGTGGGCGGCCGGCGCCTCCTTCTGCGAGCAAGTAATGCTCGTGAAGGAGGAGGCGGGGCGGGAGCGGCAGCGGGAGCGACGAAGGATCCCAAGCCAAGCTGCCCGCGTACGAAGGCAACTCGGGCGTCGGAGGTCGATGAACGACCTCCGCCCCCCATGAGCGCCGGCCTGGGGGTGACAGGTGGAGCCGCCTGTCACCCTGGCAGAAGCAGGCCGCGGCGGTGGCGCGCCTGGCGCGCCTCCCCGTTTCCGGGGTCGAGTTGGGGACTGTAGTCCCCACAACTCGAGAAGAGGGCCAGATCGTGAGAGATGGCCCTGGGTCGGCCGGGGTGCGAGGGATATGCCTGTCAACCTCACCTTCGGCAACCAAAACGACCCACAGGCGGCGTGCGTTTTAGTCGGTTCGAGTCCGACATAACCTCCTCCACCGGCTCCGGTGGGGAGGTATCCGTGGGGATTTTGCGCACGTAAAAAAAAAATAAAAAGTCTGAACCGTGTCCAAAATAAAATTTCACAGCGTTAAGTAGATTTATAATAGCTATAACCCTGTTGGAGTAAATTGAGAATAAATAGGTGTTAACCTTTACGGCGCGGTGTGACATCGATGTGCCCGCCTCGCCAACTCACATTAAGTCAATTATTTTTCACTAACTGTAAGTTGTCAGCTGTTTCCCCTGTGTGTTATTTTGATCCCGTTTACCGAGCCTAAGGAACCTATCCCCGGGATAAATAGTAGCCCATTCCAGCCAATTCCGATCAGCCATTAGAGTGTGATTGAATAATGGCCAGAAAAAAATGAACTCGTGTTTGAGCACACTTGGTCTTGGCAAGTACTCTGATTTGGTTATAGTTATATGAAAATACTAACACTTAAAGTTGAAAATAAATTTATTAATAAAAAACTTTAGTAAAACTATACTTTTATTTAAAAACCTTTTACAGTACTGTAGGTACCAAAATCAAAATAACACATTTAGCAAAGGTTTTTAAGGCAAATAAGTAGAAAACGTGAATTAATGAATGAAATTATTACCTACTTTCATTGATTTTTCTAATATAAGCTTCTTTAAATGATTTTTAGGTAAACATTTAAAAACATCTATAGATACGTAGGTACTCGTATTCACTGCACCAAATTGGAATACATCGTTTTGGTTTGTTTATTATTATCTGGACAAGATTTGTATAGTTTGTGAAATCATATTCAGGGACTGACCATGATTATGATTTCGACGAAGGGTCTGATAAACATCGTAAATAATCAGCAACCATACAGCATTTATATTCGAGCCACCCAAACCCTGGAGGGCACACAGGGGCACTGCCCTTCGGGCACTTCTGCGCTTGTCTCTCTGCAGGTTCACCATCGGCGTTTAACCTGCAAGTAATTTGTGCTGAAATGTGACACATTGCACATCGAACTGCTGTAACTTGAACATGAATTGCAGTTCAGTTTACAGAATTTGAGCTTTATAGAATAGAAATATAGAAGGGTTATGATATCGCCAGTGAGCTCTGGAGGTCAGGTGGCAGTCCTTCACGGAAAATAGGTGGTAATCTTTATCGATGAGTTCTGTTAGTTCACCGAATGCATCGTAATGTTCAGATGAAGGACGTCTATCTCTGCCTACCACGGGGTGGACTAGTCATCGTGAAGAAAGCTCACTGCGCCGTGCAGCGCGGCGCGGTACAGACCAACATGATATAAAGCCAGCTCGCATCTATCGCTCGTAGTTCCCACTTCTATACAGACGTCGCCTCTCGCACTCGGCGTACCTCTCGCACCATATTGTTTGTTCTGCTGCTGCTCGCCGCCGTCGATTTGTTTAGACACATTCAGGTGACGTCAAAACATTGCCGCTCTCGTAAATCTCTTCGCGAGCTCAGCATCAGATTGTGTGTCATTGCTTTCAGATGACTCGGTGCTCCCTCGCGCGCATTTGCGCGTTGCACATCTTTTGATTTAGTTTACTTCAACGTAACGTTCATTTTTCTAAATTAAAATCTGTCTTAAGGCTCTGCAGCGGCGGAGGTTGAGCCTGATGGGGATTTCCATTAATAAGGAAACTATCTTCAACCAACAATATATATATATATATATATACCTACTGCTAGGTGAGCCCCGCGGTTCCATTCGTCCTCGGGTCCCTCCAGGCGCTGCACACCACGTCGCATCGACTACTCCTCTTTCCTAACCCTCTGTCTCATTACATTCTCCTCAAGGATACAGACACTTCCCACTTTCTAATAGGGCTGAGATTGTGCACGCATATAAATATCGCGTGACAACGCAGCTTACCTTTTTTTTCAAGCCGGAGCAGCGGTGTCTTCTCTATAAGACACAAATTCGCTCCTGCGTGGAATACTGCTCGCATCTATGGGATGGCTCCGCGAAATACCTACTAGATGCTCTCGACAGGTTGCAGCGACGCGCGGTCCGAATTATTGGGAACCCTGAGGTCACGAACACCCTCGAACCTTTGCAGATGCGTAGAGATATTGCTTCCTTGGCTGTATTTTACCGTCTCTACCACGGTGAGTGTTCTGATGAACTCTTCCAACTAATCCCACCATCTCCTTTCCTACATAGGACAACACGTTCAGGCCTTAGATGTCACCCTCACACTGTGCAGAATATACGAGCAAGAACCAAGCGATTCGGAGACTCTTTTCTTTGCCGTACCACCAAGACCTGGAATTCATTACCAGTACACGTGTTTCCTTCTTCCTTCAGTCCCGGGGCCTTTAAGTGGGGCGTGAAAAAGCATCTGATGAGGCCGCCAAGCTGAGTGCCACCATTGTAACACTTAGTGTCTGTAATGGTGACCCTCTTTCCTGAGACTTTGCCTTTAGCTTACCATCAGGCGAGGTGAGGTCAAGTTGACGTGTCCTATATATATATATATATATAAAAACCTGATGATGGAGCTGGAAGATGTCCATAGGAACTTTGTAATGAATGATATTACTAAAACCAAAAGATGAACGTAAAATTTTTACTAATATTGTAAAGAGGAAAGCTTTGTTTGTCCATTATACTCTGAAACTATACTGGGTTCGATATCAAAAATGTGTTCACATTTACAATGCCACGCCACACTCTCCCTGAGCACCACAGGCAAGTAGCCGCCTAGTTTTTTTTTTTACTAAAATTAAAATACATATTATTGTGCTGATATCAAAATCTTCAACACAGAGAAATAACTTGCTTGATAAGTTTTTTTTAAATTATTTTTATTTACAACACGTCAATTAGACTTCGCCTTGCCTGATGGTAAGCTGAAGGCAAAGTCTCAGAAAAAAGGGTCACCATTACTTACACATACCATGTGACAATGGTGACACTCAGCTTGACGGCCTCATCATATGCTTTTTCATGCCCCGCTTAAAGGACCCAGGACTGTAGGAAGAAGGAAACACGTGTACACAGGCACAACCCTTGCATAAAATTATTATTTTCGTTTTAGATAACCTGTGGTACCTATTAGTAGTAAGCTGGTTTTACCTTATTTCGTTTATGAATCATCGAAAGGTGTGTATGTACACGCATAACTGCCGAATGACTGCACCAAATTGGGTTTCAATTCCTTTTGTGTTCGTTGTTGCCAGGGCAAGGTTTGAATGAAATATTTTTTAGTAAGTTCTCGGTTTTCACCAGAGCGAAAACAGGCGCGCAGCTATTTTATAAACATAGAGGAGGATAATAAATAAGACTAGGGACTGTTACTTCCTCCTATGAGACGATATCTGCGCGACCTCCGAGGAGACAGCATCGGTGTTCACGCAGCAAATAATACTAGTATGCATTGAAATGTGACACACTGCACAGCGGATCGGATGCGAGTTTTCAAATATTTTTCATTAACCGCGTCTTATCATAGTCTTCAATAGCAACTGTACGACGAGTAGAATTAATGATATCCTGTAGATTAGTGTATAAGAGTTGGAATATCACCAATGGTCTGAGGAGGTCAGGTGGCAGTCCATCACGCAAAATATCGCAGGTTCACCGCTTCGCAGATATACTGAGTAACCGACCCCCAGGTAAGTAAAGGAAAAAGCTTAGAGGTTTATGATGGTGCCCTACAGGGTACACCCTGTGGGAACACGGCGTGTGAATAAGAAAAGATAGTATATTGCAACTGTCTCATCGTGAAATTATCGCTAGTTGCTGTCAACTGGGTGCGGCTAGCGGACGGTTGCTGTGTGTTGAGTCTTGTGCCGAATTATGTGGATGCTCCTCATATAATAGGTACTTTAATGAGAGAACCGTCTTGAAAATAAAATTTCACAGCGCTGAGTGATGTACTTTAATATTGTAAATTTGAACAGTTTGTTTGTTTGTTTGAAAGATTAGCGCTAATCTCAGGAACTACAAGTTCGAATTGAAAAAATATTTTTGTGTTGAGTAGTCCGTTAATCGACGAAGAATATATTATTACGCTACAAATTAAGGGAGCGGAGCAGTACTCATAAATGTCACCAAATTCGGAAAATTTCCATATATTATTTGAAGACTAAAAATGATGGACTGAAAGGGGTGATATTAGGTTTCAAAATAGGCGAAGGGCGAAGCCAGGGCGGGTCAGCTAGTTACGTTATGTATCAGTTCTACATATTATAGTCAATTGGGAATAAATCCGCATTAACCTTAGACTTTCAGCCAATTTTAGTCTTCTACCCACAGTTTGCTTCTGGACGAAGTCTTGCGCCACAGTACCACGGTATCCATTCTCCCCCAGATACTTTTTCACATTTAGTTATTTCGTGAAGCTAATGGTTACTTAATCTTATATATTAAATTCTCGTGTCACAATGTTCGTTCCCGTACTCCTCCGAAACGGCTTGACCGATTCTCATGAAATGTTGTGAGCATATTGAGTAGGTCTGAGAATCGGCCAACATCTATTTTTCATACCCCTTAGTGATAAGGGTTGTCCACCCTTAACATTTTTCTTTAATTTTTAGACCGGGAACCGACATCCACGCGGGCGGAGCCGCGGGCAAAAGCTAGTAGATGTTATAAAATTAATAGTACAAGCTATGTCCCGCCAATGGCATACAAAATATATAAAATGCAATAATTTAAAATCTTAAAATATACATGCAGATTAAAATTAACTTCTTCCTACAGTCCCGGGTCCTTTAAGCGTGGCGTGAAAAAGCATCTGATGAGGCTGTCAAGCTGAGTGACACCATTATAACATTACTTAGTATTTGTAATGGTGACCCTCTTTCCTGAGGCTTTGCCTTTAGCTTACTATCAGGCGAGGTAAAGTCAAATTGGCGTTCCCTAAATGAAAAATAGAGTCAGTTAGGTCAAAAACGTAATCGTAATCAATAAAATGTCAGCATAATCATGTCCATGGAAAAATGAAAACGTCAAAATATTAGGCGTGTCAGGTATTACACGTAAACGTTGACTCAACGTAAGAATTAAAATAGCTCGTTTACGATTCATGTACAGAATAATATGCTCGTTGTACAAAAACAACTATCTTCGTTTATTTATCAGAACAGCCTGATAAGCCCGCTACAGTCGGGTTTCAGACCTGGTCATAGCACTACTACTGCTCTTCTAAAAGTAACGGGTGATATTAGGACTGGTATGGATGCTACTAAGGTAACAGTGCTTGTCTTGGTGGACTTTTCCAATGCCTTTAATACAGTCAATCACGATATTTTGTTAGCTATACTTTCCCATCTTAATATCTTATCGGATGCACTGGTTTTTTTCTCAAATTATCTTCAGGGGCGCCAGCAGTGTGTACGCATTGATGAATCCACATCGAGCTGGTGCAATCTCGCCACTGGTATCCCTCAAGGCGGTATTCTCTCTCCCTTATTATTCTCTATTTTTATTAATATTGCTACTCATAATCTTCTATGTGCGTATCATCTGTATGCAGACGACTTGCAGTTAAATGCTAAAGCACCTGCTGATGACGTTTCACGAGCCATTCGCGACGTGAATGGGGATCTGGAAGCTTTGGGAAACTGGTTCACTAAATTTGGTTTAACTGTAAACCCATCTAAGTGCCAGGCCATTATAGTCGGCAGCGGCAGGTTGATAAATGGAGTCAATATTACAAAATTGCCACCAATTACCTACAACGGAACAACAATTCCTTTCAGTTCTTCAGTTAAGGACCTAGGACTACCTCGTTTCCAACATGGACTGGCGTGTGCAGGTAACGAACATGAGCCAAAAAATTACAGGTAGGCTCAGATTTTTATACCGCCTGAAGAACTTTCTACCAACAAGGACCAAAGTTATGTTGGCCCAAAGTTTAATTTTTCCTCCGATAGACTATGGTGATGTGTGCTATTTTGACCTGAATGCAGACCTTCTTGAATCGAATGCAGTTATTAAGAAGACAGTCTAATTGACAATCTTCTTAATAACTGCATTTGATTCATCTTCAACCTCCGTAAATACGACCACGTGTCTACATTCCGTTCGCAGCTTAATTGGTTAACCAGCCGTCCTCGCCGTAAGTTGCGTGCACTTACTACTCTTTACAATATCCTCAACTCTCCCACTATCCCCACTTACTTAACTTCATACTTTCAGCTATTATGTTCCAACAATGATAGAAATCTTCATTCTACTGACAACCGGATCCTCGCATTTCCTTCTCATAGAACTAACTTTTTAGGCTCCTCTTTCTTTGTCGAGACTGTTCGCCTATGGAACGCACTTTCTCTAGAGATCAGGAAGAGCACGAGCCGCAATGTGATTAAGTCTAGGGTACGATAATTGATCACCACAGAATTGGCAGAATCATCGTCTCAACGATAATGATATTTCTACTCCTATTGATATGGGTATCTATATTTATGTATTATATTTATGTTATTTGTGTATATATTTTATGTATTTGTATAACTATTCAGATTTATTTTAAGTATGATAAGTAGGTATAAGTACTGTTTATGTTTAAGAACCTATATATAATTAATCTATAGTCCTTATAGAACCAAACGCATCTCTTGTTAATATGCGCCTACCTCGTACTAGCTCTGCACCACCCTATGGTAGACTGGCAGAGAATGCCTACGGCATTAAGTCCGCCAATGTACATCGTGCATAAAGTATAAATAAATAGTCCCCACACCCGAGAAGAGGGCCAGATCGTGAGAGATGGCCCTGGGTCGGCCGGGGTGCGAGGGATATGCCTGTCAACCGCACCTTCGGCAACCAAAGCGACCCACAGGCGGCGTGCGTTTTAGTCGGTTCGAGTCCGACATAACCTCCTCCACCGGTTTCGGTGGGGAGGTATCCGCGGGGATTTTGCGCACGTAAAAAAAAAAAGTATAAACAAATAAATAGTTATTTGAATGGTTTTGATTTAAATTCGAAAGGTCATTAGTACTGGCAGGCTGGACGGTGTGTCTCCCACCTTTTGTAAAACCGATTCCCTGTCTCCACTCTAGGACTCCTTTAGGACCATTGTTGCTTTGGTTTGCTGACTTTGTGAATTAAATTGATTACCTTAGTTCTTCAACCTCACTACGAATGTTATCCTTCAAATAAACTTGAAAATAGCTCTCTCCAGTCTCCATAGGTCGCTGTGTGACTGTTAGCTTGTGGACTAGTTCCTTGATTAGTTCACAATTAAGTCAGCACACAGCGGCCTATGGAGAGAGCTTACGGGGTCAAAGAATCAATAGGCAATTAGGCACACAGAACGTCAAAATTTTACAATTACGTATGTCAAGAAATAATATAAAAATAATAAATAATGTAAAAATAAACCACTGGAAAATGATTCTTTCGCTGGTTCGGTAGATTAGTTCTACTGAGAAGATACCAGCAAGAAACTCAGCGAACTAAATTAGAACTAGATCTTTTTTCTTTTTCAAATTTGCTTTAGTTTACAAGTTATTTTGTGCGAACAAGCAAGAGACTTATGTTGACCACGCATTAACATTATTGAGATACTCATCCACTTTATAGTAACCTGTATTCATTAAAGTTTTTTTCACTTCTATTTTAAATTTATTTGGTGTGGCATATTAATCAAATATTGAGGAATTTTATTAAATATTTTTATGCAGCTGCCTACAAATGAATCACCAACCTTGGTACAACTAGTTTATTTTTATTTCTCGTATTAAAATTGTGTACATCAGATAGTTTTTCGAAAATATTTAGGTTTTTTCGTACATATAAGATATTTTCATAAATGTATTGAAAAGCAACTGTTAAAATATTAATTTCTTTGAAAACTTCTTTCAGCGAGTCACGGGGTCTGAGGCTATAGATCGCTCGTATCGCTCGTTTCTGTAGTACAAATATAGTCTCAATATCGGCAGCTGAACCCCACAGCAGCAGACCGTATGACATAACTCTATGAAAGTAGCTAAAATAAACTAATCGTGCAGTTTCCTATCAGTCAGTGACCTTATCTTTCTAACATGCGGTTAAGTCTTCCTGTCAAGGCTGTGATATGAGAACCCCATTGCAGTTTACTATCTAGAGTTATGCCAAGAAAAACTGTGGTATTGACTATTTGGACAGATTCATCATTCATTTTAATATTAATATCTGTCTGTCTTACATCAGGCATAGTAAACTTTACACATTTAGTTTTCTTCGCATTGAGCAGCAAGTTGTTACTTGTAAACCAATGCAATATATCAGAAAGGGTATTATTCACTTCGTCAAATACTACTTTATGTCTATCAGTCTCAAAAATTAATGATGTGTCATCAGCAAATAATACAATTTCACAAAGATTTGTCGCGAAGTAAGTCAAAACTAACTAATGGGCGCATTATTCAATTTGGGATTTAAATAAATACTTCTAAATCTTAGAAAAAAATACTGGAATAATAGTTTGATTGGAAGAATAAATGTTTACATTTAAGATACGTGAATAATTCGTTACTAGTATTGATAGACTTGGAAAAATATAGTGAGGTAATGCTCACAGGCGATATGGAACCTCTCAGCCTTAGGAGGGGCTTTGCCTCGCTGTGTGTGTTCTACCGCCTGTACGATAGTTTGTGCTCAGATGAAAAATTGATCTGAGCATAGTTTAGATTCATCGCACCGCTCGCCATAGGCAGTAAGTTCATCCTCACACGTTGCTACCTGAGACTCCAGTTGTGGAATAAACTCCCAGCTGCGGTTTTCCTAAGCGCCTACATAATGTGGTTCTTCAAGAGGGGCATTAGAAGGTTTTTGGTTTGTACTATGATCGCGCCAATTCCCATGCATATACTTTATACAAGCGGTTAAGGAATAATGAAATAAAGTCATTGTATTGTGAACACGTGGTTCCTTTATTGATCTCACAACAATAATTACTTAGCCAATGGTTTGTGTACAATCTGTCACCTCCCAGCCATCTTTGTTTATTATTAAACAGCACTTATTATTGACTCGCCTGTAACCGGCAGGACAGCCTCCATCTAATGCTGCTCTTCCCACCTGCTCTGCAGTTATACTACCGACTCGGCCCACTGCAATTTCACCATTGCCGTTCACCCTGCAAGTAATTTATACTGAAATATGACATATTGCACATCGAACTGCTGAAACTTGAAGGTGGGCCTGGCAACTTAGTATCCAGAATTGGAACTTTGCTGGACAACGGAGTTTTATAAACATTGAATACTGTAAACATGACTAGTTAAAAAGTTGGGAGTGTTAAGGAAACTGGTGGATCAGCTAAACTGACGTCTGACCAGCTAAGGACGACCTAAGTCTGAAGACGATCAGAAAATTGGAAATGCAAGGCAGGTGCCATGCCGAATTGTTGATAATTCCGACATCTATAAATGATTATTTTTAAACTTTCGCGGTGTGAATTCATAATTATACTTAGCAGTCAAGTCGTGGCATCCGTGGGATTTTGGGGAAAAAATACATTCATAATGCTCACGCCTTTTTCCCTACGGGGTGAGTAGAGGTATCAACCCGTCATCTGTTTGTATTCTTACATAGTTCACAAGGTTCCGCTACTATCATTGAAGCTTTAGTACGTACGGCCCAGCGCAGGCGATGACTGCCGCGCTCAGTAGTGCCAACACGCTGATTATTTTCATCTTGAGCTAGTTTGTTTGTTTAGTTGCCGTCAAGTAGATGCTGTGTGCTGTGTCGAACAGTATCCTGGCTCTTATATAGGTCCTCTAGCCACTTCACGGCGCTAGTTAGTCACATTATATTGAGAATAAATCGGTGTTAACCTTTACGGCGCGGTGTGACATCGATGTGCCCGCCTCGCCAACTCGCATTAAGTCAATTATTTTTCACTAACTGTTGCCAGCTGTTTCACCTGTGTGTTATTTTGATCCCGTTTACCGAGCCTAAAGGAATCTATCCCCGGGATAAATAGTAGCCCATTCCAGCCAATTCCGATCGGCCATTAGAGTGTGATTGAATAATGGCCAGAAAAAAATGAACTCGTTGTGTTTGAGCACACTTGGTCTTGGCAAGTACTCTGATTTGGTTATAGTTATATGAAAATACTAACACTTAAAGTTGAAAAGGTAACGATTTGTGACATTTTAGGGTCAAGTTAAGAATGTAAAGCTTTCGGACTGATAGAAGTTTACTAATCTGATATAGACTTTTAGTTGAAAATCTATAAGGTTTGAAATAAATAATAATAATAATAAGTATGATACAATTAAAATATTGTCCACATTTTTGTACAGTCAGAGTGACAGTCTAATCTATTAACCCGCCCCTCATCGTACCTGGTGCAAAGGTATCTATGACACTGGCGGCATTGCCCCGTTGAACAGCTATGGCCAACCGTTGCCCCAGGTACGAGCCGGAGCGGGAGTCACCGGTTTTTCCCTCAACCTGCGCCCTAATTCGCTCACCAGATTCTTGGCGTCGGTACCCCAACTACCCATTGTCTCGACCGCAAAGGGAGCGAACATATATTGCTCTGTCAACGCCGCATATTTCTCTCGTTTTTTATCCGCTGCGTCCTCAGCAGCAGCTGCCGGAGACCGGACAGTACGGCTCAGGTGACTGGGCGCAACCGTGCTGACACACGTGGCATCCCACAGAAGGCACTTACCATTTTTCCATGGCACCAGAGTCATACCGTCCGGCCTTTTGCCGTCGGATCTGCTGAGGCCAGGTGGTTCTAATAGGCATGGGATATCCGCCGACACAAAGGCTCTCCGAAGTATGTCGTTGAGAGCATGGTGGCGCGGAAACCTACCCGTACTTCTACGACAACTCAGTGCGTGATGGCCATCGCTCGCCACCATGGAACCGCAGGTGCATCTATGGGGTTCACACAACCCGCAGCCCAGGCGGAGGGCCACCGCCACCCGCAACGAATTGTCATCCAACAAAGTGCCCAGGTGAGGTGAAGGCAGCGCGTGCAACCACGCTCCCGATTCCGGCTGTGACACTGCTCGGAGCCTGGCCATATCGGCTCCCGAAGCAACCTCCAATAACTGCTCCCTAAGCCTTACAGCAATGCCCTCGTCCCAAGTGCGCTGGACAGTGGGCAGGACTGGTCTCGACGTAATAAATTTAATAATAAAAAACTTTAATAAAACTATACTTTTATTTAAAAAACCTTTTACAGTACCAAAATCAAAATAATACATTTAGCACTTTACATTTTTTTTGGGGCAAATAAGTAGAAAACATGAATGAATGAATGAAATTGTTACTTTCATTGATTTTTCTAATATAAGCTTCTTTAAATGATTTTTAGGTAAACATTTAAAAACATCTATAGATACGTAGGTACTCGTATTCACTGCACCAAATTGGAATACATCGTTTTGGTTTGTTTATTATTATCTGGACAAGATTTGTATAGTTTGTGAAATCGATTTGTCGAAATCATAATCATGGTCAGTCCCTGAATATCAGGGACTGACCATGATTATGATTTCGACGAGGGGTCTGATAAACAACGTAAATAATCAGCGACCATACAGCATTTATATTCGAGCCACCCAAACCCTGGAGGGCACACAGGGGCACTGCCCTTCGGGCACTTCTGCGCTTGTCTCTCTGCAGGTTCACCATCGGCGTTTAACCTGCAAGTAATTTGTGCTGAAATGTGACACATTGCACATCGAACTGCTGTAACTTGAACATGAATTGCAGTTCAGTTTACAGAATTTGAGCTTTATAGAATAGGTATAAGGAGGTAGGACACGGCGGTATATCCGCCCGATTCAGCAGTCCGACTGGGGAAGTACCTCCGCCCTACAGAATACCGCGGTTATAATAACTTCGTGTTGTGTTCCCAGCGGTGAGTAGGGTAGCCAGAGCTCACTGGAGAATTTGTGCCGTCAGTGGGAAGACTAAAGGCTTGTCCTGATTTGTCTTTTACTGACGGCACAGAAACTCTGTACTTACAGGGTTGGCAGCGAGACTGTGACTCCTCTGGTGTTACAGACGTCCATAGGCCACGGTAACTACTTTCCATCAGGTGGGCCGTGTGCTTGTCTGCCAACTAAGTGGTATAAAAAAAAAATAGAAATATAGAAGAGTTATGATATTGCCAGTGAGCTGTGGAGGTCAGGTGGCAGTCCTTCACGGAAAATAGGTGGTAACCTTTATCGATGAGTTCTGTTAGTTCACCGAATGCATCGTAATGTTCAGATGACGGACTTCTATCTCTGCCTACCACGGGGTGGACTAGTCATCGTGAAGAAAGCTCACTGCGCCGTGCAGCGCGGCGCGGTACAGACCAACATGATACAAAGCCAGCTCGCATCTATCGCTCGTAGTTCCCACTCCTATACAGACGTCGCCTCTCGCACTCGGCGTACCTCTCGCACCATATTGTTTGTTAGCCGCCTATTTTTTATTCCTATTGATGGATGATAGGTACTTATTATTGTGCCGATACCAAAATCTTCAACACAGAAAAATAACTTGCTCGATAAGTTTTTTTTTTATTTTTTTTTATCTAGAACACGTCAATTAGACTTCGCCTTGCCTGATGGTAAGCTGAAGGCAAAGTCTCAGAAAAAAGGGTCACCAATCCTTACACATACCATGTGACAATGGTGACACTCAGCTTGACGGCCTCATCATATGCTTTTTCATGCCCCGCTTTAAGGACCCGGGACTGTAGGAAGAAGGAAACACGTGTACACAGGCACAACCCTTGCATAAAATTATTATTATCGTTTTAGATAACCTGTGGTACCAATTAGTAGTAAGCTGGTTTTACCTTATTTCGTTTATGAATCATCGAAAGGTGTGTATGTACACGCAAAACTTCCGAATGACTGCACCAAATTGGGTTTCATTTCCTTTTGTGTTCGTTGTTGCCAGGGCAAGGTTTGAATGAAATATTTTTTAGTAAGTTCTCGGTTTTCACCAGAGCGAAAACAGGCGCGCAGCTATTTTATAAACATAGAGGAGGATAATAAATAAGACTAGGGACTGTTACTTCCTCCTATGAGACGATATCTGCGGCGACCTCCGAGGAGACAGCATCGACGTTCACGCAGCAAGTAATACGAGTATGTATTGAAATGTGTCACACTGCACATCGGATCGGATGCGAGTTTTCAAATATTTTTCATTAACCGCGTCTTATCATAGTCTTCAATAGCAACTGTACTACGAGTAGAATTAATGATATCCTGTAGATTAGTGTATAAGAGTTGGAACATCACCAATGGTCTGAGGAGGTCAGGTGGCAGTCCATCACGCAAAATATCGCAGGTTCACCGCTTCGCAGATATACTGAGTAACCGACCCCCCAGGTAAGTAAAGGAAAAAGCTTAGAGGTTTATGATGGTGCCCTACAGGGTACACCCTGTTGGAACACGGCGTGTGAATAAGAAAAGATAGTAAATTGCAACTGTCTCATCGTGAAATTATCGCTAGTTGTTGTCAACTGGGTGCGGCTAGCGGACGGTAGCTGTGTGTTGAATCTTGTGTAGAATTGTGTGGATGCTCCTCATATACATAGGTAAACTAATGAGAGAACCGTCTTGAAAATAAAATTTCACAGCGCTGAGTGATGTACTTTAATATTGTAAACTTGAAGAGTTTGTTTGTTTGTTTGAAACATTAGCGCTAATCTCAGGAACTACAAGTTCGAATGAAAAAAATCTTTTTGTGTTGAGTAGTCCGTTAATTGACGAAGGGTTTAGGCTGTATATTATTACGCTACAATTTAAGGAAGCGGAGCAGTACTCATAAATGTCACCAAATTCGGAAAATTTCCATACGTTATTTGAAGACTAAAAATGATGGACTGAAAGGGGTGATATTAGGTTTCAAAATAGGCGAAGGGCGAAGCCAGGGCGGGTCAGCTAGTTACGTTATGTATCAGTTCTACCCATTATAGTCAATTGGGAATAAATCCGCATTAACCTTAGACTTTCAGCCAATTTTAGTCTACTACCCACAGTTTGCTTCTGGACGAAGTCTTGCGCCACAGTACCACGGTATCCATTCTCCCCCAGATACTTTTTCACATTTAGTTATTTCGTGAAGCTAATGGTTACTTAATCTTATATATTAAATTCTCGTGTCACAATGTTCGTTCCCGTACTCCTCCGAAACGGCTTGACCGATTCTCATGAAATGTTGTGAGCATATTGAGTAGGTCTGAGAATCGGCCAACATCTATTTTTCATACCCCTTAGTGATAAGGGTTGTCCACCCTTAACATTTTTCTTTAATTTTTAGACCGGGAACCGACATCCACGCGGGCGGAGCCGCGGGCAAAAGCTAGTAGATGTTATAAAATTAATAGTACAAGCTATGTCCCGCCAATGGCATACAAAATATTGAAATGCAATAATTTCAAATCTTAAAATAAACATGCAGATTAAAATTAACTTCTTCCTACAGTCCCGGGTCCTTTAAGCGCGGCGTGAAAAAGCATCTGATGAGGCCGTCAAGCTGAGTGACACCATTATAACATTACTTAGTATTTGTAATGGTGACCCTCTTTCCTGAGGCTTTGCCTTTAGCTTACTATCAGGCGAGGTAAAGTCAAATTGGCGTTCCCTAAATGAAAAATAGAGTTAGAGGTCAAAAACGTAATCGTAATCAATAAAATGTCAGCATAATCATGTCCATGGAAAAATGGAAACGTCAAAATATTAGGCGTGTCAGGTATTACACGTAAACGTGGACTCAACGTAAGAATTAAAATAGCTCGTTTACGATTCATGTACAGAATAATATGCTCGTGGCCTGTGTACAAAAACAACTATCTTCGTTTATTTATCAGAACAGCCTGATAAGCCCGCTACAGTCGGGTTTCAGACCCGCAGTTCGGGTTGCAGACGAC
Source organism: Eilema griseolum (assembly GCA_963662185.1). Classification (NCBI taxonomy): domain Eukaryota; kingdom Metazoa; phylum Arthropoda; class Insecta; order Lepidoptera; family Erebidae; genus Eilema; species Eilema griseolum. The sequence goes on from OY759254.1 coordinate 340,056, forward strand.
TTGTAGTTATATGTTCAAGCACCTGCTGATGACGTTTCACGAGCCATTCGCGACGTGAATGGGGATCTGGAAGCTTTGGGAAACTGGTCCACTAAATTTGGTTTAACCGTAAACCCATCTAAGTGCCAGGCCATTATACTCGGCAGCGGCAGGTTGATAGATGGAGTCAATATTACAAAATTGCCACCAATTACCTACAACGGAACAACAATTCCTTTCAGTTCTTCAGTTAAGGACCTAGGACTACCTCGTTTCCAACATGGACTGGCGTGTGCAGGTAACGAACATGAGCCAGAAAATTACAGGGAGGCTCACATTTTTATACCGCCTGAAGAACTTTCTATCAACAAGGACCAAAGTTATGTTGGCCCAAAGTTTAAGTTTTCCACATATTGATAACTCACTTGTACTTTTCCACATTACTTTATTGCTTACTTTTCCATATTACTTTAGCAATGAAGTAATGTGGAAAAGTACAAGTGAGTTATTAATATGTGTAACAACAAATTCCACCAAGTGCCATCAATCTACAGTATAAATAGTTTTAAGTTTTCCTCTGATAGACTATGGTGATGTGTGCTATTTTGACCTGAATGCAGACCTTCTCCATAAATTAGACCGTCTTCTTAATAACTGCATTCGATTCATCTTCAACCTTCGTAAATACGACCACGTGTTTACATTCCGTTCGCAGTTTAATTGGTTAACCATCCGTCCTCACCGTAAGTGGCGTGCACTTACTACTCTTTACAATATCCTCAACTCTCCCACTATCCCCACTTACTTAACTTCATACTTTCAGCTATTATGTTCCAACAATGATAGAAATCTTCGTTCTACTGACAACCGGATCCTCGCATTTCCTTCTCATAGAACTAACTTTTTAGGCTCCTCTTTCTTTGTCGAGACTGTTCGCCTATGGAACGCACTTTCTCTAGAGATCAGGAAGAGCACGAGCCGCAATGTGATTAAGTCTAGGGTACGACAATTGATCACCACAGAATTGGCAGAATCATCGTCTCAACGATAATGATATTTCTACTCCTATTGATATGGGTATCTATATTTATGTATTATATTTATGTTATATATGTGTATATATTTTATGTATTTGTATAACTATTCTGACTTATTTTAAGTATGATAAGTAGGTATAAGTACTGTTTATGTTTAAGAACCTATATATAATTAATCTATAGTCCTTATAGAACCAAACGCATCTCTTGTTAATATGCGCCTACCTCGTACTAGCTCTGCACCACCCTATGGTAGACTGGCAGAGAATGCCTACGGCATTAAGTCCGCCAATGTACATCGTGCGTAAAGTATAAATAAATAAATAGTTATTTGAATATTTGATTTAAGTTCGAAAGGTCATTAGTACTGGCAGGCTGGACGGTGTGTCTCCCACCTTTTGTAAAACCGATTCCCTGTCTCCACTCTAGGACTCGTTTAGTACCATTGTCGCTTTGGTTTGCTGACTTTGTGAATTAAATTGATTACCTTAGTTCTTCAACCTCACTACGAATGTTATCCTTCAAATAAACTTGAAAATAGCTCTCTCCAGTCTCCACAGGTCGCTGTGTGACTGTTAGCTTGTGGACTAGTTTCTCGATTAGTTCACAATTAAGTCAGCACACAGCAGCTTATGGAGAGAGCTTACGGGGTCAAAGAAGGAATTTCATTTATTCAGTTTAGGCACACAAAGAGCACATATGAACGTCAAAATTTTACAATTAGGTATGTCAAGAAATAATATAAAAATATTAAATAATGTAAAAATAAACCACTGGAAAATGATTCTTTCGCTGGTTCGGTAGATTAGTTCTACTGAGAAGATACCAGCAAGAAACTCAGCGAACTAAATTAGAACTAGATTTTTTTTCTTTTTCAAATTTGCTTTAGTTTACAAGTTATTTTGTGCGAGCAAGCAAGAGACTTATGTTGACCACGCATTAATATCATTAAGATACTCATCCACTTTATAGTAACCTTTACTCATTAAAGTTTTTTTCATGTCTATTTTAAATTTATTTGGTGGGGCATATTAATCAAATCTTGAAGTATTTTATTAAATATTTTTATGCAGCTGCCTACAAATGAATCACCAACCTTGGTACAACTAGTTTATTTTTATTTCTCGTATTAAAATTGTGTACATCAGATAGTTTTTCGAAAATATTTAGGTTTTTTCGTACATATAAGATATTTTCATAAATGTATTGAAAAGCAACTGTTAAAATATTAATTTCTTTGAAAACTTCTTTCAGCGAGTCACGGGGTCTGAGGCTTATAGATCGCTAATATCGCTCGTTTCTGTAGTACAAATATAGTTTCAATATCGGCAGCTGAGCCCCACAGCAGCAGACCGTATGACATAACGCTATGAAAGTAGCTAAAATAAACTAATCGTGCAGTTTCCTCATCAGTCATTGACCTTATCTTTCTAACATGCGCTTAAGTCTTCCTGCCAAGGCTGTGATATGAGAACCCTATTGCAGTTTACTATCTAGAGTTATTCCAAGAAAAACTGTGGTATTGACTATTTGGACAGATTCATCATTCATTTTAATATTAATATCTGTCTGTCTTACATTAGGCATAGTAAACTTTACACATTTGTTTTCTTCGCATTGAGCAGCAAGTTGTTACTTGTAAACCAATGCAATATATCAGAAAGGGTATTATTCACTTCGTCAAGTACTACTTTATGTCTATCAGTCTTAAAAATTAATAATGTGTCATCAACAAATGATACAATTTCACAAAGATTTGTCGCGAAGTAAGTCAAAACTAACTAATGGGCGCATTATTCATTTTAGGATTTAAATAAATACTTCTAAATCTTAGAAAAAAATACTGGATTGGAAGAATAAATGTTTAAATTTAAGTTATGGAATAATGCAATAAAGTCATTGTGTTGTGAACACGTGGTTCCTTTATTGATAAAGTTCTCACAACAATAATTACTTAGCCAATGGTTTGTGTACAATCTGTCACCTCCCAGCCATCTTTGTTTCTTATTAAACAGCACTTATTATTGACTCTCCGGTAACCGGCAGGACAGTCTCCATCTAATGCTGTTCTTCCCACCTGCTCTGTAGTTATACCACCGCCTTGGCCCTCTGCAATTTCACCATTGCCGTTCACCCTGCAAGTAATTTATACTGAAATATGACATATTGCACATCGAACTGCTGAAACTTGAAGGTGGGCCTGGCAACTTAGTATCCAGAATTGGAACTTTGCTGGACAACGGAGTTTTATAAACATTGAATACTGTAAACATGACTAGTTAAAAAGTTGGGAGTGTTAAGGAAACTAGTGGATCAGATAAACTGACCTCTGACCAGCTAAGGACGACCTAAGTCTGAAGACGATCAGAAAATTGGAAATGCAAGGCAGGTGCCATGCCGAATTGTTGATAATTCCGACATCTATAAATGATTATTTTTAAACTTTCGCGGTGTGAATTCATAATTATACTTAGTAGTCAAGTCGTGACCACGGGTGCTGCAACGCACCCGAAACGTCGGCAGAAAAAGTAAGTTCCAAGATATAATTCGCGAGAAGTCCCGATACCTAGTAAGTATAATTATTTATAAATGAATACATGAATATCGACAGTTTGCGTAGTAAGTAATCTCTGCCTTCAACTGCAAGTGTACCTGCTATACACCGAGACGAGAGCTGGTGGCGGCCCTGCGAGTGAGAGTTCTCACGCTCTCCACCTTGCTCGCGGTGATGGTCCGCTGCGCGGATGCGACCGGCGCCTCCTTCTGCGAGCAAGTAATGCTCGTGAAGGAGGAGGCGGGGCGGGAGCGGCAGCGGGAGCGACGAAGGATCGCAAGCCAAGCCGCCCGCGTACGAAGGCAACTTAGGCGTCGGAGGTCGATGAACGACCTTTTTTTTTATATATATATGACACGTCAATTGGACTTCGTCTTGCCTGATGGTAAGCTGAAGGCAAAGTCATAGAAAAGAGGGTCACCATTACTTACACATACCGCGTGACAATGGTGAAACTCGTCTTGACGGCCTCATCATATGCTTTTTCACGCCCCGCTTAAAGGACCCGTGACTGTAGGAAGAAGGAAACACGTGAGCTGGTAATGAATTCCAGGCCTTAATGGTGCGACAGAGGAAAGAGTCTCCGAACCACTTGGTTCTTGATCGGATGTTTTGCACCGTGTGCGGATGACATCTAAGACCTGCACGTGTTGTCCTGTGTAGGAAAGGGGAGGGTGGGACTAATTGGAAGAGCTCATCAGAACACTCCCCATGGTACAGACGGTAAAATACAGCCATGGATGCAACATCTCTACGCAGCTGTAAAGGTTCTAGGGTGTTCGTGATCTCGGGATTCCCAATGATGCGGACCGCACGTCGCTGCAGCCTGTCGAGAGCATCTAGTAAGTACTTTGCTGAACCATCCCACAGATGCAGCAGTATTCCACACAGGAGCGAATTTGTGTCTTGTATAGAAGACGCCGCTGCTCCGGCGTGAAAAATCGTCTCACTCTGTTCAGGACTCCGAGTTTTCGTGAGGCTGTTTTGATGATACTTTCGATGTAATTTTTGTTATTCAGGTTGCAGCGAACATCCATACCTAGGATATTGAGATTGTCCTACAGTGGCAGTGGCGTGCTCTGAAGTGTGGGGAGGGGAAGGAAAGAAGATACTTTTGCTGTAAACGCACATGCCTGCGTCTTCTTGGCATTGAACTCAACCAGGTTCTCAGAGCCCCATTGAGAAATGTGATTCAGGATCCCGTCAAGCTCAGTGACAAGAAGCTACCTTTTCTCTGCGATATCTGACTGCTTGGCCGCAGGATGCCTCCGCCCCCATGAGCGCAGGCCTAGGGGTGACGGGTGGAGCCGCCTGTCACCCTCGCAGAAGCAGGCCGTGTGCGTGTCTCCGCATTCCCGTGGACGAGTTGAGGACTCTGTGGTCTCCACACCCGAGGAGAGTGCTAGATCGAGAGAGATGGCCCTGGGTCAACCCGGGTGCGAGGGATATGCCTGTGAACCTTACCTTCAGCAATCAAAAACGACCCACAGGTGGCGTGCGTTTTGGTCGGTTCGAGTCCAACATAACCTCTTCCACCGGTGGGATGGGGGTTTTTTTTTATATAGGACACGTCAATTGGACTTCGCCTTGCCTGATGGTAAGCTGAAGGCAAAGTCCCAGAAAAGAGGGTCACCATTACTTACACATACCGTGTGACAATGGTGACACTCAGCTTGACGGCCTTATCATATGCTTTTTCACGCCCCGCTTAAAGGACCCGGGACTGTAGGAAGAAGGAAACACGTGAGCTGCTAATGAATTCCAGGCCTTAATGGTGTGACAGAGGAAAGAGTCTCCGAACCGCTTGGTTCTTGATCGGATGTTTTGCACCGTGTGCGGATGACATCTAAGACCTGCACGCGTTGTCCTGTGTAGGAAAGGGGAGGGTGGGACTAATTGGAAGATCTCATCAGAACACTCCCCATGGTACAGACGGTAAAATATGGGCGTGGGGGGCATCCGTGGGATTTTGGGGAAAAAAATACATTCATAATGCTCACGCCTTTTTCCCTACGGGGTGATCAGAGATACCAACCCGTCATCTGCTTGTATTCTTACATAGTTCACAAGGTTCCGCTACTATCATTGAAGCTTTAGTACGTACGGCCCAGCGCAGGCGATGACTGCCGCGCTCAGTAGTGCCAACACGCTGATTATTTTCATCTTGAGCTAGTTTGTTTGTTTAGTTGCCGTCAAGTGGATGCTGTGTGCTGTGTCGAACAGTATCCTGGCTCTTATATAGGTCCTCTAGCCACTTCACGGCGCTAGTTAGGCACATTATATTATAATAGCTATACCCTGTTGGAGTAAATTGAGAATAAATCGGTGTTAACCTTTACGGCGCGGTGTGACATCGATGTGCCCGCCTCGCCAACTCGCATTAACTCAATTATTTTTCATTCTTAGGGTTGTGTACCAAAACTTAGGCTTCACAAGGTTGGTGATTCATTTGTAGGCAGCTGTATAAAAATATTTAATAAAATTCCTCAGGACTTGATTAATATGCCAATAAATAAATTTAAAATAGAAGTGAAAAAACTTTAATGAGTAAAGGTTACTATAAAGTGGATGAGTACCTTAATGATGTTTATGCGTGGTCAACATAAGTTTCTTGCTTGCTCGCACAAAATAAATTGTAAACCAAAACAAATTTAAAAAAGAAAAATAATTTAGTTCTAATGTAGTTCGCTGAGTTTCTTGCTGGTATATTCTCAGTAGAACTAATCTACCGAACCAGCGAAATAATCATTTTCCAATGGTGTATTTTTACATTATTTAATATTTTTATATTATTTCTTGACATACATAATTGCAAAATTTTGACGTTCATATGTGCTCTTTATGTGCCTAAACTGAATAAATGCTAATGCTCTCCGGCAATGTGTGCGATGCCATCGTTGATTTGCTTTACGGCGCAAATCTATGCGCCTTACGTAAGAACGACGGTGGTATTCGTCCCATTGCCGTAGGGTGCACGTACAGGCGTATGGCGGCCAAATTATGCTGTAAAGCATATAATAACACATTAACCAACCAGTTCCAGCCCCTGCAACTTGGCTTTGGCTCCAAAGGGGGCTGCGAGGCTGCCGTACATGCCCTGTCAACGTACCTTGGCTGCAATAGAGGAGAAGTCATTCTTAAAGTTGACTTGAAGAATGCCTTCAACTCAGTGAATAGTGACACATTGTTGACGCAAGTGAAATTGGAAACCCCTAAAATTTATAAATTTCTTTGGCAATGTTATAGGTACCCCTCAAAATTACTATACAAGGACAACGTTTTAGAATCATCAGTTGGGTGTCAACAAGGTGACCCTCTTGGGCCACTCATTTTTAGCCTTGCTATACATCCTGTGATACGGTAGCTAAATTCTAAATTTAACGTGTGGTATCTAGACGACGGGACCCTAGGAGGAGACGTTAAAACAGTTTTAGACAATTTGGCTTTTTTAAAAGATGAATTTAGATCCATTGGTTTACATTTAAATGCAACTAAATGTGAAATTTTTCTTGATGATAACATAGACATCCTTTCAACATTTTCAAAATTCAACGCATTTTTTTCCGTTTCCGGTGCTGGTCTCGTAAACATCGTAGTACGGTTGCTCCGAAAATAACCACAAAATTAAATATAAAGAACCTAATTTTTCACAATCACATCGTTTCTAAGTGTTAAACTAAGTGACACAGAGTGTTGGAAGTCATCTTCGCGGTCTAAATACTGGAATTCACATCATTTTGAGAAGAAAACCGAAGTAATTTTGAGGTTGGAATTTGATCTCAAGAAATTCATTTGATTACAATGTTGGCACTATTGATCTGTCAAACAAAGTGACGTGACAACTGACATTGACGGCTACCAGTAAAGTTTAGTGTTGCCATCGTGAATATCCTAATCCCTACCAATTACTACTAAATTACGTTCTATCATACGCAGAAAAATGGATGAACAATTTCAACTTCTTTTTGAAAAAACGAAAATCGAAATGCAGAACCAAGCCGTTTCTATATCCAATACAATAATGGATAGAATAGACGAAAAACTAAAACCCGTCTTAGAGGAAAACAAAAAGTTAATATTTAAAGTTGAAAACTTGGAAAAGAAGATAGAGTTTTTAGAAAGAGACAAGAAAGGCAACAACATTATAATATATGGTTTGAAAGAAGGGGAAAAATCTACAAGAGAACTTATAGAAAATGCGAAAAATAAATTCCAAAAGGAATTAAATTTAGTCTTAGAGGATTACGATATAAATAAAATCTATCGCATTGGAAAACCAAACAAAGGCGACAAACCGAGACCTGTACTTTTGTCCTTCACTTGTGGATGGAAAAAGAACGAAGTTTTGAAAAATAGAAAAAAATCTAAGGAACTATTTGTCGCGGAGGACTTCTCTAAAGAAATTCTAGAAAAGAGGAAGGCATTATTACCACAACTGATAGAAGAACGAAACAAAGGGAATATCGCCTACTTAAAATTCGATAAACTCATAGTCAAGGAAGGTACAAAAGCCAAGGAAAATAGAAAAAGGGAACTTTCAGTTTCTCCGCTAACTAATGTACAGTCAAAGAAACAACAAACTGCCTCCTTTTCGAGGAACAACCGAACGAATGCATTTGACTTGATGAGGAATCGGTCCAACTCCCTTACAACCTACCTAACAGATAAAAAATAGCAATCAGTTATCGGCGAACGGAAACTAAAACAAACACTGAACCAAAAAAACTAATTAACAAATATAAAACACTCTCCCCCAAGCCGACTGGTCCTCGTGGGGGAAAATGACCAAGACCCTCTTAAGATGGATAAAAATACCTCAAACCACTCAGATATGAATATCATAGATACGGAAAAGAGAAGAGAAATAAAGGCAAAACATATTCACATAGCAACCATCAACTGTCGATCACTAAGAACATCAGAAAAACTTAAAGAATTTGAACTGGCAGTAAAAGAAATAAAATGGGATATTATTGGGATTAGTGAAATGAGACGGTTTGGTGAGGGCATACAAGATCGAGGAAACTACATATTGCACTATATAGGCGAGACGCCTGGACTATATGGAGTTGGATTCATGGTCAGGAAAAATCTTGCAGACAATATAGAAGAGCTCAGAGGAATCTCAGAACGTATTGCAATCCTTAATATCAAACTATCTATAAAAGGAAAAGATGAAGAATGGTCGATTATTATGAATAGGCATACAGGCATATTCTCCAACTGAATCGGACAAAAAGGAAGATGTAATAAAAATAGAAAACTTCTATAATGATCTTCAAAATACTATGGAAAGCGCTCACAAAAATAAAATTGTCATGGGCGACTTCAATGGTCAGATAGGTACACAGAAAAATGGAGAAGAATACATCATAGGAAGATATGGATTTGGCTTCAGAAGTAAAAACGGCACAAGATTAGTAAACTTTGCAACTGAAAACAAATTAAGCATTATGAATAGCTTTTATAAAAAAAAACCGCAGAAAAAATGGACGTGGATCTCGCCTAGTGGGCTTTATAAGAACGAAATCGACTACATTTTATCTAACAATCAAAAACTTTTCCAAAACATAACTATAATAAACAATCTGAATTTCAACACAGACCATAGAATGGTTCGGGTAACACTGACAGGAAGACGTCCCAAGAAACTAAGAAAATTTCACAATAAGTGTACCACTATTGAATATACAGGCAATACAGATTTACTTCTTGAAAACCTCCAAACATCACTAAAGAAAGACAGATATGGGAAAAAAGAACTTACATCAACTGAAGAAAAATACAACGGACTAATCAACCAACTAAAAACTGTAACAAGAAAAACCAACACAAACAATAAGAAAGAAATATCACTCATAACTAAACATTTGCTGCAAGAACGTAAAGAACTTATACAACAGAAGAAAAGTAAAGAAATCCGCCAAAAAATTACAGAAATAAGCAAAAAGATAAGTGAACAACTTAGAAAAGAAAGGAAAACAAAAAGACTATCTACAATAGAAAAATTTATAGAAAGAACTGGAGGAATAAAAAAGGCAAGGAAGGAACTAAACCACAAGAAAGAGTGGATACCAAGGATGAAGAAGAAGGATGGTATAACGACAGGTAACAGACTCGATATACTAAAGATTGCTACGGATTATTACCGCCATTTGTACACAAGCCAAAGATTTGAACAAACTCAAAAAGAATACAACATACCAACAGATGCAGAGCAGACACCGAAAATACTAACTATTGAAACAATGCAAGCAATTAAAACACAAAAACTTGATAAAGCACCTGGAGCAGATCTCATCACAAACGAGCTTCTAAAAACTACATTACCAGTGATTGCTCCAAAGCTTACGGATATATTTAATGAAATACTTAACACGGAAAACATCCCAGATGATTGGACTAAATCAACAATTATATTGCTCCATAAAAAAGGCGACAAAGGAGACATAGGAAATTATAGGCCCATTAGCCTGATGTCGAATATTTACAAGGTTTTTTCAAAAATTATACTTTCTAGAATTACAAATACCCTTGAAGAAAATCAGCCCAAAGAACAAGCTGGATTCCGTAGACATTTTTCAACTATAGATCACATTCACGCTTTGAGACAGATACTACAAAAATTTAAAGAATATAACAAAACTTACTACCTGGGGTTCATTGACTTTAACAAAGCATTCGACACATTAGAACACAGTTTTATTTGGAACGCACTTGAAGCATAAGGCGTCGAAACAAAATACATTAGAATACTTAAAAATATCTACACAAAAAGCACTGCTCGAGTGAAGCTAGAATCGACAGGAGACGAATTCCCTATTAAAAGAGGTGTACGCCAAGAAGACCCTATATCACCAAAATTATTTTCAGCCGTTCTTGAAATGATATTTAGGAACCTAAAATGGACAAAGGGACTAAATATAAATGGTGAAAATCTAAGTCATCTTCGCTTTGCAGACGACATTATTTTGTTTTCGGATTGCCCAAAAACTCTGGAAAGCATGTTGCAACAGCTATCGAATGAAAGTATTAAAGCAGGCCTGTCAATGAACTTAACAAAAACTAAAATAATGTCAAATTCTACAAATATAGAAATAAAAATAAATGACGAGGTAATAGAATATGTACAAGAATATATATATCTTGGACAACTTATATCTCAAGAAGACTGCATGCAAAAGGAAATAGAAAGAAGAATTGCTAATACCTGGAAACGGTTCTGGTCGCTAAGCGAAGTAATGAAAAATAAAGACATGCCTATAAAACAAAAGAGAAAAGTATTTAATATGTGTATTCTTCCATGCTTACTGTACGGGTGTCAAACTTGGGCGTTGACAGAAGAACTATCATATCGTCAAAACGGAATAGAGAGAAGTACAATAGGCGTAAAAAGATAAGACCGAATAAAACTAAAAGACATAAAGAGCAAGACAAACTTTAAGAACGCATACACAACTTACAAACAACTAAAATGGCGATGGTCTGGACATATGATCAGAGAGAAAAAGGAGAAATGGACCAGTTTAATAACTGAATGGTATCCACGAGATGGTAAAAGGAATAGAGGTAGACAGACTAAAAGATGGGAGGACGACATTATAAAAATAGCTGGTACTACATGGACGCGTACAGCAAAGGACAGGACACAGTGGAAATCTTTAGAGGAGGCCTTTGTCGAAGGACAAGCTGCGATACCACAACCACCGTTTGCCGATATTAATTTAATTCCATAAGGAACTTAGTATTTAAGTTTTGGCATGTTTAAGTAATTTGATATAGTTTGTAAAACTAAGAACAGCAATAAAGGCTTTTTATTTATTTATTTATTAAATGTGAAATTTTTCTTGATGATAACATAGACATCCTTTCAACATTTTCAAAATTCAACGATTTGGCTCCAGATTTAAAAATTGTTCAAAAAGATTCTCTCCGCCTCCTTGGGTCCCCAATCCTAGAGGAAGCATATGACTCCTTCGTAGAAGAAAAGATTTGAAATTTCTGTGAAGTTTCGGACCGATTACAACAAATTAAAATCCATTCTGCTTTCACTATAATTCGGTATTGTCTTTTTGTTCCTAAATTTACACATGTTCTCCGCTCAACTCAACTGTTCAAGTATTCGACTCTTTTAGGTAAAATGGATAGTGTGATTCGAAACACACTATGCAAAATTCTAAATGTGGATATGAACGACCGAGTCTGGCTTCAGGCATCCATGTCTGTGCGTCTAGGCGGGCTCGGCGTTCGCAAAATTACTGACACGGATGAATTAGTTAAAAAAATCTTAACCCCTAGCCTAACTAATTCAGAAGTGCCAGGCATGGCCGAAGCTTTTAATGCTTGGAAAATGTTTTGCCCAAACGCTGATTTGCCAGCCAACCCAGCTTCCCAGAGACAATGGGACGTGCCGCTCTGCAATATGGTAAGAAAACATCTAATTTCTAGTTCTACCAATGTTGCGGAGCGTGCTCGCCTTTTGGCTGTGGGGGAATGGGAATCCGGTGTTTGGCTTCAGGCCCTACCGTCGCCTAACATTGGTACCATGTTGGACGATAACACCTTCGGTATCGCTGCTTGCCTTCGTTTAGGTGCTCCTTGCGTTTCTCCGCATCGATGTCGCTGTGGGGAAGAAGTTGGTAGCCTCGGACATCATGGTCTCTCTTGCAGCAGGAGCGCAGGACGGCTGTCGCGGCACGGGTATATCAATGACATAATCCGTCGTGCTCTTGTCACTGCTGGCGTTCCAGCCATATTAAAACCCACTGGCTTGGCGCGCGACGATGGCAAGTGGCCAGATGGAATGTCATTGGTGCCTTGGAAGATGGGAAGGCATTTGGTGTGGGATGCAACATGTGCTGACACCCTTGCGCCTTCACACCTTCCAGGGACTGCAAACTGCGCCTGCGCTGCTGCTGCGTCGGCAGAGACCCTCAAACGGCGCAAGTATAGTAATATAAGTGGTGATTACATATTTGAGCCGTTCGGGGTCGAGACGCTGGGATCATGGGGTCAAAGTGCCCGTCTTTTGTTTAGAGACATTTCTAAACGTTTAATTGACGCTACCCGTGATCAGAAGGCTGGTTTATTCTTTGCGCAAAGAATTGGTATTGCCATTCAACGTGGCAATGCCGCTAGCCTTCTGGCCACCTTCCCGGTTGACATCGATCGCATATGAATGTAGCATGTCTACTTTCATATGCAAGCTGGGTTTGGTTGTATAGTTCATATTTTCATATTCAAGCAATAAATAATTGTCAGACGAACAACAAAGTGCAAGTGGTACACAACCCTAAGAATGAAAAATAATTGAGTTAATGCGAGTTGGCGAGACGGGCACATCGATGTCACACCGCGCCGTAAAGGTTAACACCGATTTATTCTCAATTTACTCCAACAGGGTATAGCTATTATAATATAATGTGCCTAACTAGCGCCGTGAAGTGGCTAGAGGACCTATATAAGAGCCAGGATACTGTTCGACACAGCACACAGCATCCACTTGACGGCAACTAAACAAACAAACTAGCTCAAGATGAAAATAATCAGCGTGTTGGCACTACTGAGCGCGGCAGTCATCGCCTGCGCTGGGCCGTACGTACTAAAGCTTCAATGATAGTAGCGGAATCTTGTGAACTATGTAAGAATACAAGCAGATGACGGGTTGGTGTCTCTGCTTACCCCGTAGGGAAAAAGGCGTGAGCATTATGAATGTATATAACATATGACATTAAGGTACCTACAGGGTACCATTCATTCTACTCATAGCAGGTACACTTTTTGTTTTTTTTCCCAAAATCCCGCAGATGCCCCCAACACCGGAGCCGGTGGAAGAGATTATGTCGGACTCGAACCGACCAAAACGCACGCCCCCTGTGGGTCGTTTTTGGTTGCCGAAGGTAAGGTTGACAGGCATATCCCTCGCACCCGAGCCGACACAGGGCCATCTCTCTCGATCTGGCCCTCTCCTCGAGTGTGGAGACCACAGAGTCCCCAACTCGTCCACGGGAATGGGGAGGCACGCACGCGGCCTGCTTCTGCGAGGGTGACAGGCGGCTCTACCCGTCACCCCCAGGCCTGCGCCCATGGGGGGCGGAGGTCGTTCATCGACCTCTGACGCCCAAGTTGCCTTCGTACGCGGGCGGCTTGGCTTGCGATCCTTCGTCGCTCCCGCTGCTGCTCCCGCTACCGCTCCCGCCCCGCCTCCTTCATCACGAGTATTACTTACTCGCAGAAGGAGGCGCCGGCCGCCCACGCATCTGCCGCGAGCAAGGTGGAGAGCGTGAGAACTCTCACTCCCAGGGCCGCCACCAGCTCTCGTCTCGGTGTATAGCAGGTACACTTGCTGTTGAAGGCAGAGATTACTTACTACGCATGCTGTCGATATTCATGCATTCATTTATAGATGTCGGAAATATCAACAATTCGGCATGGCACCTGCCTTGCATTTCTCTCCCAACTTTTTAACTAGTCATGTTTACAGTATTCAATGTTTATAAAACTCCGTTGTCCAGCAAAGCTCCAATTCTGGATACTAAGTTGCCAGGTCCATGTTGGATGTGCAATATGTCATATTTCAGTATAAATTACTTGCAGGGTGAACGGCAATGGTGAAATTGCAGAGGGCCGAGGCGGTGGTTTAACTGCAGAGCAGGTGGGAAGAGAAGCATTTCATGGAGACTGTCCTGCCGGTTACAGGAGAGTCGAAACTAAGTGCTGTTTAATACTAGACACACCTGGCTGGGACAAGGTAGATTGTGATAAAACCATTGGCTAAGTAATTATTGTTGTGAGAACTTTATCAATAAAGGAACTACGTGTTCACAACACAATGACTTTATTTCATTATTCCTTAACCGCTTGTATAAAGTATATGCATGGGAATGATAATGCCCCTAATGCCCCTCTTGAAGGACCACATTATGTAGGCGCTTGGGAAAACCGCAGCTGGGAGTTTATTCCACAACCGGAGTCTCAGGTCGCAATGTGTGAGGATGAACTTACTGCCTATGGCGAGCGGTGCGATGAACCTATACTATGCTCAGATCAATTTTTCATCAGAGCACAAACCATCGTTTAGGCGGTAGAACACACACAGCGAGGCAAAGCCCCTCCTAAGGCTGAGAGGTTCCACATCGCCTGTGAGCATTACTTCACTATATTTTTCCAATTCTAACAATACTAGTAACAAATTGTTCACATAACTTAAATTTAAACATTTATTCTTCAAATCAAACTATTATTCCAGTATTTTTTTCTAAAATTTAGAAGTATTTATTTAATAATGCGCCAAAATTAATAATGCGCCCATTAGTTAGTTTTGACCCCGTTAGCTCTCTACATAGGCCGCTGTGTGCTGACTTAATTGTGAACTAATCGAGGAACTAGTCCACAAGCTAACAGTCACACAGCGACCTATGGAGACTCGAGAGAGCTATTTTCAAATTTATTTGAAGGATAACGTTCGTAGTGAGGTTGAGAAACTAAGGTAATCAATTTAATTCACAAAGTCAGCAAACCAAAGCGACAATGGTCCTAAACAAGTCCTAGAGTGGAGACAGTGAATCGGTTTTACAAAAGGTGGGAGACACACCGTCCAGCCTGCCAGTACTAATGACCTTTCGGATTTAAATCAAAGCTTTTCAAATTACTATGTACCAAAGCATATTGTTCTGTACATGAATCCTAAACGAGCAATTTTGATTCTTACGTTGAGTCAACGTTTACGTGTAATACCTGACACGCCTAAAATTATGACGTTTTCATTTTTCCATGGACATGATTATGCTGACATTTTATAGATTACGATTACATTTTTGACCTCTAACTCTTTATTATTATATACATTACTGTAAATGTTTTAGTGTACAATGAAGTATTATCTATCTATCTATTTATCTCTTTTCCCAATGTTTAATCTTCCTTTGGACCAAATTTCATCCAATTCGTTTCAGTGGTTTAGGCGTGAAAGCGCAACAGACAGAGTTACCTTCGTAGTTTTAATATGTAGTATAGAATGTACAGAATTATGGAAGTTCAGCCAAATCAGCGATAGACTGGTAAAGCGGACCCCAGACGCCGATGTGAAAAGCTTCGGACACGACTAGACGGTAGAGATCTACGCTAGGATGTAGAGAAGAAGATTGTACACATTGAACAAAAATTTGATAGCCATGAGTACGGCCAGTGCAGTGTAACCTAGTCGTAATGTCAGCCAAGTCAAAGATATCTTAACATCACTATATTATATATGGGTACACGTAGACCATGGCCCTACGAGTCAGATCTATGTGTGCCTCTACCGTTCCCATGCAGGAGCTGCCGAGACAACTCGACTCTTTGAAGGCGGCAGATGATGCGCAGGAGCGATATCCGAATGCCAAAATGGTGTTTTTGGGAACAGACCATGCGGGAAGAGCCGCACACGCATTTCCTCTGGCACACGGCCTGACCCAATTGGTACACGAGGTCACTAGGATACCAAGAAGGTCAGGCCTAGCACCCATTCTGCTAGACTTTCTGCTGACGAATAATCCGGACGGGTACAGTGTGTCGGTGACCACTGCCCGGTCTGTCCCACGGTGCCTATTATAGCGCCCCCACGACCCGTGCAGGGGAAGCGGCGTCTCTTGCACTACTCGTCAGCGGACTGGGATGGCTTTCGTGACTATTTTGCGTCCATCCCGTGGGTTGAGCGCTGCTTTGATGGTAAGAACCCATCGGATTGTGCTACTGCTGTCACCGGTGAGATCGGTCTGGGTATGGAATACTATATCTCATATACCGATATCACCGTTGACCGCGAGGTGCGCCCTTGCATCGGGTGAGAGTGCGCGGAAGCTGTTGAACAAAAACAGTCTGCGTACCGCGCTTGGGTAGGGGCGCGCATCACGCGCCATCCCAATCTGGGCCGCTTCAAGGCGGCGTACAACAGAGCCACAAAGGTCTGTAAAAGGGCCTACGTCAGAGCGGATGCTCTGCGTATAGCGCGACTTGGTCAAGAGCTAGTGATGCATCCCACGGGAAGCTGTGGCTACTGGCGACTGGCTAAAGCCGTGCAAGCCAACTTCTGCCAGCCTTCGCTGCCTCCTCTGCGTAACCCTGATGGATTCCTGGCCCATGAGCCGCCAGAGAAGGCAAATCTGCTGGTTAATCTCTTTGCGGCCAACGCCCGAATCGATGATTGTGATACGCAGCTACCGACACTACCCGACAGTCACCACGCAATGCCTGATATCCACATCAGGCAACGCGATGTCCGTGCAGTGCTGCAATCACTCGATGTCCGGAAAGCCAGTGGTCCGGATGGTATTCCAGCGGTAGTTTTGCAAAAATGTGCAGCGGAGTTGTCTCCAATGCTTACGCGCCTGTACCGGCTGCCTTACAGTTCGGGACAGTGCCTTTGCCTTGGAAAGAGGCGAATGTTCAGCCGATTCCCAAGAAGGGGGACCGCTCGGAGCCAGCCAACTATCGACCCATAGCCGTCACCTCAGTGCTGTGCAAAGTGTTCAAGCACATAATTAACAAACAGGTCATGCGGCACCTAGAGGATCACTCCTTAATTAATGACCGGTAATATGGCTTCAGGCCGAAACGGTCAACGGATGATCGTCTAGCATACGTTACCCATCTTTGAGGTGAGACTATGGACAAGCACGGCGAGTCACTGGCAATTAGTCTTGACATCGCCAAAGCTTTCGATAGAGTCTGGCACATATCGCTTCTTTCCAAGCTGCCTTTGGTCTGCCTTCTAGGCTGTGCAACTGGGTTGCTAGCTTCCTGCAGGGGCGCCGTATTCGCGTCCTTTGTGACGGACGAGATTCGGAGTTTCTGCAGGTAAATGCTGGCGTGCCCCAGGGGTCCGTCTTATCATCCACTCTCTTTCTTCTGCATATCAACGACATGCTGTCCACCGGCAATGCTCATTGTTATGCAGACGATAGCACCTTACATGGGAGTTATCATGGATTAACTGCATAGAAATTAAGTCTAAAATGCTCTTTTTTGCCGTGTCTGTGGTATAACGGTGGTTTTGCTTTGGCAGAATCGAGGCCCGCCGGTATCTATCATATTAGGCGCTAGATCTACCATTTTCAGTATCAAAATTTGATGACAGAATAGGAATTTTGCGGACGAAATATATATTACCGTATGAATATTTTCATAGAACGCTCCTGTATACATATTAGGTATCTGCTTATGTTAGTAGGCACTACAGGAAAACCGTACATTTGAAGTTGTTTGTTTCTTAACGAAAGATATAGGTACAATGTGGAGCATTGGTGCGTGTGCGTTGTAAAATGTTTTTATTTTTTTAAAATAGAACACGTCAATTACACTTCGCCTTGTCTGATAGTAAGCTGAAGGCAAAATCTCAGAAAAGAGGGTCACCATTACTTACACATACCGTGTGACAATGGTGACACTCAGCTTGATGGCCTCATCATATGCTTTTTCACGCCCCGCTTATAGGACCCGGGACTGTAGGAAGAAGGAAACACGTGAGCTGGTAATGAATTCCAGGCCTTAATGGTGCGATAGAGGAAAGAGTCACCGAACCGCTTGGTTCTTGATTGGATGTTTTGCACCGTGTGCGGATGACATCTAAGACCTGCACATGTTGTTCTGTGTAGGAAAGGTGAGGATGGGACTAATTGGAAGAGCTCATCAGAACATCATGGTACAGACGGTAAAATACAGCCATGGACGCAACATCTCTACGCATCTGTAAAGGTTCTAAGGTGTTCGTGACCTCGGGATTCCCAATGATGCGGACCGCACGTAATGCAACCTGTCGAGAGCATCTAGTAAGTACTTTGCTGAACCATCCCAGAGATGCGAGCAGTATTCCACACAGTAGCGAATTTGTGTCTTGTATAGAAGACACCGCTGCTCCGGCGTGAAAAATCGTCTCACTCGGTTCAGGACTCTGAGTTTTCGTGAGGCAGTTTTGATGATACTTTCGATGTAATTTTTGTTATTCAGGTTGCAGTGAACATCCATACCTCGGATATTGAGATTGTCCTGCAGTGGCAGTGGCGTGCTCTGAAGAGTGGGGAGGGGAAGGAAAGAAGATACTTTTGCTGTAAACACACATGCCCGCGTCTTCTTGGCATTGAACTCAATCAGGTTCTCAGAGCCCCATTGAGAAATGTGATTCAGGATCCCGTCAAGCTCAGTGACAAGAAGCTGCCTTTTCTCTGCAATATCTGACTGCTTGGCTGCAGGATGTCCATGATAACTCCCATGTAAGGTGCTATCGTCTGCATAACAATGAACATTGCCGGTGGACAGCATGTCGTTGATATGCAGAAGAAAGAGAGTGGGTGATAAGACGGACCCATGGGGCACGCCAGCATTTACCTGCAGAAACTCCGAAGCTCGTCCGTCACAAAGGACGCGAATACGGCGCCCCTGCAGGAAGCTAGCTACCCAGTTGCACAGCTTAGAAGGCAGGCCAAAGGCAGGTAGCTTGGAAAGAAGTGATTTAAGCCAGACTCTATCGAAAGCTTTGGCGATGTCAAGACTAATTGCCAGTGACTCACCGTGCTTGTCCATAGCCTCACCTCAAAGATGGGTAACGTATGCTAAAAGATCATCCGTTGACCGTTTCGGCCTGAAGCCATATTACCGGTCATTAATTAAGGAGTGATCGTCTAGGTGCTGCATGACCTGTTTGTTAATTATGTGCTTGAACACTTTGCACAGCACTGAGGTGACGGCTATGGGTCGATAGTTGGCTGACTCCGAGCGCTCCCCCTTCTTGGGAATCGGCTGAGCATTCGCCTTTTTCCAAGGCAAAGGCACTGTACCCGAACTGTAAGGCAGCCGGTACAGGCGCGTAAGCATTGGAGACAACTCCGCTGCACATTTTTGCAAAACTACCGCTGGAATACCATCCGGACCGCTGGCTTTCCGGACATCGAGTGATTGCAGCACTGCACGGACATCGCGTTGCCTGATATGGATATCAGGCATTGCGTGGTCACTGTCGGGTAGTGTCGGTGGCTGCGTATCGCAATCATCGATTCGGGAGTTGGCCGCAAAGAGATTAACCAGCAGATTTGCCTTCTCTGGCGGCTCATGGGCCAGGAATCCATCAGGGTTACGCAGAGGAGGCAGCGAAGGCTGGCAGAAGTTAGCTTGCACGCACAGCTTTAGCCAGTCGCCAGTAGCCACGGCTTCCCGTGGGATGCATCACTAGCACTTGACCAAGTCGCGCTATACGCAGGGCATCCCCTCTGACGTAGGCCCTTTTACAGACCTTTGTGGCTCTGTTGTACGCCGCCTTGAAGTGGCCCAGATTGGGATGGCGCGTGACGCGCGCCCCTACCCAAGCGCGGTACGCAGACTGTTTTTGTTCAACAGCCGAATCAAGGGCGCACCTCGCGGTCACCGGTGATATCGGTATATGAGATATAGTATCCCATACCCAGACCGATCTCACTGGTGACAGCAGTAGCACAATCCGATGGGTTCTTACCATCAAAGCAGCGCTCAATCCACGGGATCGACGCAAAATAGTCACGAAGGCCATCCCAGTCCGCTGACGAGTAGTGCCAGAGACGCCGCTTCCCCTGCACGGGTCGTGGGGGCGCTATAATAGGCACCGTGGGACAGACCGGGCAGTGGTCACCGACACACTGTACCCGTCCGGATTATTCGTCAGCAGAAAGTCTAGCAGAGTGGGTGCTAGGCCTGACCTTCTTGGTATCCTAGTGACCTCGTGTACCAATTGGGTCAGGCTGTGTGCCAGAGGAAATGCGTGTGCGGCTCTTCCCGCATGGTCTGTTCCCAAAAACACCATTTTGGCATTCGGATATCGCTCCTGCGCATCATCTGCCGCCTGACTCAGATATTCAAAGAGTCGAGTTGTCTCGGCAGCTCCTGCATGGGAACGGTAGAGGCACACATAGATCTGACTCGTAGGGCCATGGTCTACGTGTACCCATATATAATATAGTGATGTTTATGTCATTACGACTAGGTTACACTGCACTAGCCGTACTCATGGCTATCAAATTTTTGTTCAATGTGTACAATCTTCTTCTCTACATCCTAGCGTAGATCTCTACCGTCTAGTCGTGTCCGAAGCTTTTCACATCGGCGTCTGGGGTCCGCTTTACCAGTCTATCGCTGATTTGGCTGAACTTCCATAATTCTGTACATTCTATACTACATATTATAACTACGAAGGTAACTCTGTCTGTTGCGCTTTCACGCCTAAACCACTGAAACGAATTGGATGAAATTTGGTCCAAAGGTAGATTAAACATTGGGAAAAGAGATAAATAGATAGATAGATAATACTTCATTGTACACTAAAACATTTACAGTAATGTATATAATAATAAAGAGTTAGAGGTCAAAAATGTAATCGTAATCTATAAAATGTCAGCATAATCATGTCCATGGAAAAATGAAAACGTCATAATTTTAGGCGTGTCAGGTATTACACGTAAACGTTGACTCAACGTAAGAATCAAAATTGCTCGTTTAGGATTCATGTACAGAACAATATGCTTTCGACGATGAGACGGTGTGGTTCCGGGAGGCCATGACTCGTGTCTGCGATGCGGGTATGCCTAGGGCACCACCCTATAGTCCGAGGCGTCGGGTCTACTGGTGGTCTGCGGAGATCGCGAGGCTACGGCAAGCCTGCGTGATCGCGCACCGCCGGTGGACCAGACTCCGTAGGAGGCGTAGCCGAACCGCAGATACGGAGCCCCGAGTGGCGGAGCTTCATGTGGGATACAGGGAGGCCAGAGATGCCCTCCGAGCGGAGATTAAGCGGGCGAAAGCCGCGGCTTATAAGGAGCTCATGGAGACGCTGGAGCGGGACCCATGGGGGCGGCCTTACCTTATGGTAAGAGGAAAGCTGCGCCCCCGGGCCCCGCCGTTGACCCGGGTTCTCCAGCCAGCTCTGCTCGGTGGAGTGGTCGAGTCCCTGTTCCCGGCGCGAGCGGAACACGTTCCGCCGCAGATGACTCCGCCACCTCGGTCGCCTGTGGCGCCCAGTGTGGTGGTTGACGACGAAGTCCCCGAGGTCACTTGGGTAGAACTGGAGCTGGCGGTGCGAAGGCTTAGAGCCAAGAAGAGCACCGCCCCGGGACCCGACGGCATTCCAGGCCGCGCGTGGGTCCTAGCTCTGGGAGAAGACGGTCTCGAACCCCGGCTGAGAGGGTTCCTCAGCGCATGCTTGGAGCGGGGCCAGTTTCCGAAGATGTGGAAGACGGGGAAACTGGTCCTCATCCGAAAGGAGGGTCGCCCGGCGGACGAACCGTCCGGCTACCGGCCCATTGTGTTGCTCGACGAGGTGGGCAAGCTCTTTGAAAGAGTTATTGCGAAGCGCCTCGTCGAGCACCTCTCTGGTAGGGGGCCGGACCTGGCGGATGCCCAATATGGCTTCCGCCGGTGGCGGTCCACTGTGGATGCCATCATGCGCGTGAGTACTTTGGCGGAGGAGGCAGTTGCCCGGGGCGAGGTGACGTTGGCGGTGTCCTTGGACATCTCCAACGCGTTCAACACCTTGCCCTGGAGTTGCATCAGGGAGGCACTCGTGTACCACGGTGTGCCTCTCTACCTCCGCCGCATAGTCGGGGCGTACCTGACGGAGAGAGGTCATCTACCCAAGTGCGACCGGCGTCGGTCGACGTGAGATGTCGTGCGGTGTTCCACAGGGATCGGTTCTTGGGCCGCTATTGTGGAACATTGGATACGACTGGGTGCTTCGCGGTGAGCTTGCGGACGGCGCCGCCGTCACGTGCTATGCGGACGACACGCTAGTGACGGCGAGCGGGGCTACATACCGTGAAGCGATCCTGAGGGCCACGACCGCGGTTGCTCAAGTCGTGGAACGGATCCGGCGGCTGGGCCTTGAGGTGGCTTTGCATAAATCCGAGGCCATGTTCTTTCATGGACCTCGGCGCACGCCACCACCTGGTTCCAGTCTCACAGTGGGAGGCACTCTCATCGGCATCAAGCCCCAGATGAAATATCTGGGGCTCGTGCTCGACGGCCGGTGGGACTTCGGGAAGCACTTCCGAAGTCTGGGCCCCAAATTGGCGGGCACAGCCAACGCTCTGGCGCGGCTACTGCCCAACCTGAGGGGCCCGGAGGACTCCTGCAGGAGACTCTACGCGGGTGTCGTGCGGTCCATGGCCCTGTACGGGTGTCCCGTGTGGGCGGACACCCTGAGTGATCGGCACATGCTCCTGCTGCAGCGTCCGCAGCGGAAGTTGGCGTGCCGCATCATAAGGGGGTACCGCACGATATCATTCAACGCGGCGAGTCTCCTCGCCGGATCGCCACCATGGATCCTGGAAGCGAGATGTCTTTCGGCGCTATACCGGTTCCGAAGGGCGGCGCGGGAGCGGGGTCACGATCCCGAGCCCGAAGAAATTCGGGCCGTGAGATCCCGGCTCCACAGGGAAATGGTGGCGGAATGGGAGATACGACTTGGGCAACCAGGCGCAGGGCACGCCGTAGTAACGGCGGTAAGACCCATCATGGGGGAGTGGCTAGAGAGGCTACACGGCAGCCTCTCGTACCGTCTGACGCAGATGATCACCGAGCACGGATGCTTCGGAAAGTATCTGCGTCGGATGCAGAAAGAGCCAACGTCCGAGTGCCATCACTGCGACGCGAGCGAGGACTCAGGTCCGCACACGCTCACCGAGTGTCCGGCGTGGGAGACGCCGAGGCGGGAGCTTGTGGCGGCCCTGGGAGTGAGGGTTCTCACGCTCTCCACCTTGCTCGCGGCGATGGTTCGCTGCGCGGATGCGTGGGCGGCCGGCGCCTCCTTCTGCGAGCAAGTAATGCTCGTGAAGGAGGAGGCGGGGCGGGAGCGGCAGCGGGAGCGACGAAGGATCGCAAGACAAGCTGCCCGTGTACGAAGGCAACTCGGGCGTCGGCGGTCGATGAACGACCTCCGCCCCCCATGAGCGCCGGCCTGGGGGTGACAGGTGAAGCCGCCTGTCACCCTGGCAGAAGCAGGCCGCGGCGGCGGCGCGCGTGGCGCGCCTCCCCGTTTCCGGGGACGAGTTGGGGACTCTGTAGTCCCCACACCCGAGAAGAGGGCCAGATCGTGAGAGATGGCCCTGGGTCGGCCGGGGTGCGAGGGATATGCCTGTCAACCTCACCTTCGGCAACCAAAACGACCCACAGGCGGCGTGCGTTTTAGTCGGTTCGAGTCCGACATAATCTCCTCCACCGGCTCCGGTGGGGAGGTACCCGAGGGGATTTTGCGCACGTAAAAAAAAAAAGAACAATATGCTTTGGTACATAGTAATTTGAAAAGCTTTGATTTAAATCCGAAAGGTCATTAGTACTGGCAGGCTGGACGGTGTGTCTCCCACCTTTTGTAAAACCGATTCACTGTCTCCACTCTAGGACTTGTTTAGGACCATTGTCGCTTTGGTTTGCTGACTTTGTGAATTAAATTGATTACCTTAGTTTCTCAACCTCACTACGAACGTTATCCTTCAAATAAATTTGAAAATAGCTCTCTCGAGTCTCCATAGGTCGCTGTGTGACTGTTAGCTTGTGGACTAGTTCCTCGATTAGTTCACAATTAAGTCAGCACACAGCGGCCTATGTAGAGAGCTAACGGGGTCAAAACTAACTAATGGGCGCATTATTAATTTTGGCGCATTATTAAATAAATACTTCTAAATTTTAGAAAAGAATACTTGAAAGTTTGATTTGAAGAATAAATGTTTAGATTTAAGTTATGTGAACAATTTGTTACTAGTATTGTTAGACTTGGAAAAATATAGTGAAGTAATGCTCACAGGCGATGTGGAACCTCTCAGCCTTAGGAGGGGCTTTGCCTCGCTGTGTGTGTTCTACGGCCTAAACTATGGTTTGTGCTCAGATGAAAAATGGATCTGAGCATAGTATAGGTTCATCGCACCGCTCGCCATAGGCAGTAAGTTCATTCTCACACATTGCGACCTGAGACTCCGGTTGTGGAATAAACTTCCAGCTGCGGTTTTCCCAAGCGCCTACATAATGTGGTCCTTCAAGAGGGGCATTAGGGGCATTATCATTCCCATGCATATACTTTATACAAGCGGTTAAGGAATAATGAAATAAAGTCATTGTGTTGTGAACACGTAGTTCCTTTATTGATAAAGTTCTCACAACAATAATTACTTAGCCAATGGTTTTATCACAATCTACCTTGTCCCAGCCAGGTGTGTCTAGTATTAAACAGCACTTAGTTTCGACTCTCCTGTAACCGGCAGGACAGTCTCCATGAAATGCTTCTCTTCCCACCTGCTCTGCAGTTAAACCACCGCCTCGGCCCTCTGCAATTTCACCATTGCCGTTCACCCTGCAAGTAATTTATACTGAAATATGACATATTGCACATCCAACATGGACCTAGCAACTTAGTATCCAGAATTGGAGCTTTGCTGGACAACGGAGTTTTATAAACATTGAATACTGTAAACATGACTAGTTAAAAAGTTGGGAGAGAAATGCAAGGCAGGTGCCATGCCGAATTGTTGATATTTCCGACATCTTTAAATGAATGCATGAATATCGACAGCATGCGTAGTAAGTAATCTCTGCCTTCAACAGCAAGTGTACCTGCTATACACCGAGACGAGAGCTGGTGGTGGCCCTGGGAGTGAGAGTTCTCACGCTCTCCACCTTGCTCGCGGCAGATGCGTGGGCGGCCGGCGCCTCCTTCTGCGAGTAAGTAATGCTCGTGAAGGAGGAGGCGGGGCGGGAGCGGTAGCGGGAGCAGCAGCGGGAGCAACGAAGGATCGCAAGTCAAGCCGCCCGCGTACGAAGGCAACTTGGGCGTCGGAGGTCTTTGAACGACCTCCGCCCCCCATGGGCGCAGGCCTGGGGGTGACGGGTGGAGCCGCCTGTCACCCTCGCAGAAGCAGGCCGCGTGCGTGCCTCCCCATTCCCGTGGACGAGTTGGGGACTCTGTGGTCTCCACACCCGAGGGGAGGGCCAGATCGAGAGAGATGGCCCTGTGTCGGCCCGGGTGCGAGGGATTTGCCTGTCAACCTTACTTTCGGCAACCAAAAACGACCCACAGGGGGCGTGCGTTTTGGTCGGTTCGAGTCCGACATAACCTCTTCCACCGGCTCCGGTGTTGGGGGCATCCGCGGGATTTTGGAAAAAAAACAAAAAGTGTACCTGCTATGAGTAGAATGAATGGTACCCTGTAGGTACCTTAATGTCATATGTTATATACATTCATAATGCTCACGCCTTTTTCCCTACGGGGTAAGCAGAGACACCAACCCGTCATCTGCTTGTATTCTTACATAGTTCACAAGGTTCCGCTACTATCATTGAAGCTTTAGTACGTACGGCCCAGCGCAGGCGATGACTGCCGCGCTCAGTAGTGCCAACACGGTGATTATTTTCATCTTGAGCTAGTTTGTTTGTTTAGTTGCCGTCAAGTGGATGCTGTGTGCTGTGTCGAACAGTATCCTGGCTCTTATATAGGTCCTCTAGCCACTTCACGGCGCTAGTTAGTCACATTATATTATAATAGCTATACCCTGTTGAAGTAAATTGAGAATAAATCGGTGTTAACCTTTACGGCGCGGTGTGACATCGATGTGCCCGCCTCGCCAACTCGCATTAAGTCAATTATTTTTCATTCTTAGGGTTGTGTACCACTTGCACTTTGTTATTCGTCTGACAATTGTTTATTGCTAGAATATGAAAATATGAACTATACAACCTCATTCGGCTTGTATATGAAAGTAGACATGCTACATTCATATGCGGTCAACCGCAGGCGGTTCGTTCATTGGCCGGGGAGTCACAAGTCAAGCTCCAAGGGAACTTCAAAACGTTCATAGAAATGAATTTCATTTATACCGCTTAGGTGTGTGGTGGTGAAAAGCACACGGCCTACCTGATGGGAAGTGATTACCGAAGCCTTTGGACGTATGCAACACCAGGGGCGTTACACTCGCGCTGCCTACCCTGAAGAAACCTTCTAATGCAAGGGGCATATTGAAGAACCCCATATTGTAGGCGCATGGAACTTGTGCCTTATAAAAATAAATATGAAGCTATCTAGGACAAGTGCGCAGGTCCAGGTAGTTTCGTTGAGTATCAGAGTGTTTCTTTTAAAAAGGCAATGATCGTGGGTTCTAGTCAATGTGGATAACAATCATTAGAAGACTTGTGCAATTCAAATCTTGTGTAAGAGCAAGAGTGTAATCCAACGAGGAACAAGCGTGACAGATATAGCAAATAATTTTTGTGTTCCATTTATTTTGTATTAAATTGATATTTTCGATAAACTTCAGTTGCTATATTTTTTTTTTATACCACTTAGTTGGCAGACAAGCACACGGCCCACCTGATGGAAAGTGGTTACCGTGACCTATGGACATCTGTAACACCAGAGGAGTCACAGTCGCGCTGCCAACCCTGTAAGTACAGAGTTTCTGTGCCGTCAGCAGAAGACAAAGCAGGACAAGCCTTTAGTCTTCCCACTGACAGCACAAATTCTCCAGTGAGCTCTGGCTACCCTACTCACCGCTGGGAACACTACAAGAAGTTATTATAACCGCGGTATTCTGTAGGGCGGAGGTACTACCCCAGTCGGACTGCTCAATCGGGCGGAAATACCGCCGTGTCCTACCTCCTTAAATTTTTTACACCACTTAGGTGGCAGACAAGCAGTTAGTTTACGGACGTGTGCAATCGCCAGAGGCGTTACACTCGCGCTGCCGACCCTGTAGTAACCTTCTAATGCCCCTCTTGAAAAACCTCATATTGTAGTCGTTGAGAAAAACCTTAAGCGTGCGCGGAATGAAGATTCATTGTATTGGGTACCGCTTATTGTGTGTGTTTGGTACGTCGCCTTTTCTGGGCGTAACTGTCGTCTGACCTTCTAACACCGAGAGGATGGCCAGCGCCAGAGCCTCATCATTTCTTTAGTAAGTACATTAAATTACAGGTGAGATGGTCTTGGGTCTCGAGGATGTTGGTAGGGTCATGTACATGTACAAGTACACCTGCAGGATAAATACCTACTTATGCTGTTAAACAACGAGCAGACCCGCAATTCTAATTTAATGTCATAGCAAAAATGAAATGAAATTTTAAACTTTCTTCACATAGTCCTACAGTTCAAAATTAAATGAAAAAGATTTCATTACATCTTTTCATTTACATTATAAGATGCGTATTGCCTCTACGAGTATATATCCCATTCTCGCAGTTTGGTAGATACCTTTTGTTATTGCCGATGATTTCGAGTTTTTTACTGACATATTGACGATTGGGATTGATACCAGCATACAAAATTGAATAACTAGCTCTCTCGTGAAACGAATGTTAATGGACATCAGACGTCGACATTTTTATATAACTTAATGACGTATTTAGCGCTTCGAAATTGTGTTTAGTGCCGGTTTAGACTGAAAGTGGCCATTAGTATCATTAGAGTACCTATATAAGGAGCATAACTTAGTTCGAAACAACACACAGCAGCTAGCCTCCAGCATCTAGTTAACAGCAATTAGCGACAAACAGCTCACGATGAGAGTGATCAGCGTGCTTGTGCTACTGAGCGTGGCAGCGATCGCCAGCGCCGGACCGTAAGTAAAAGACACGCAATTTATTTACTTCCTTACATATTCGTCTCATTCCTACAGAGGAAGGTACTCCCTTATTTGCATCAGGTTGTACCTTCGGATGCTGTTCTTGCTTTGACCGCCAAGACTTATGCTTTTTAACGCCCCCCGCTAAAGCATCTCGATTTGTAGGAATAGGGGAATATGTGGGAGGGTCAAAAGTTCTAGCTCTTTATCGCTACTATCACTTATTTCACTGTCACCCCGGTTTATTCGTAAAAGTGGCATATTTCGTCTCTAAACATTATTCAAGAAAGCTCACTTGCTTAGTTCATTTTCGCAATATTTCCTTGTGGCACATACTTTGCATTTTCAGATTTTTTGTTGCCTTTAGTCCAAGGTTCTCCCTTAACTAGTCATGTTTACAGAATTCAACCTTTTTAAAACTCCGTTGTCCAACGAAACTCAAATTCTGTATACTGTGTACACGATACGATACAAATTACTTACAGGGTGAACGGAAAGATCGGCAGTCGTGAAACGATCGAGCTCGGTAAAACTAAAGAGATCGTCAGTGGTGAAACGATCGAGCTCGGTAAAACTAAAGAGAACGTCAGTCGTGAAACAATCGAGCTCGGTAAAACTAAAGAAAACGTCAGTCTTGAAACGATCGAGCTCGGTAAAACTAAAGAGAACGTCAGTGGTGGAACAATCGAGCTCGGCAAAACTAAAGAGAACCTCAGTGGTGAAACGATCGAGGTTGGTATCGGCCGAGCCGGCGGTGGCTTGATTAGATTAGGATAGATCAATCAGTAAACGTATCATCATCATGTCAGCCACACATAGTCCACTGCTGAACATAAGCCTCTCCCACAGACTTCCAGATTGAAACGTATATGTAAAGGTATTTGTTTGAACGACGTACTATCAAACTAAAACTACAAATTAATGTTACAGTACATTATTTTATTACATATACTCATTTTAATATATTTACTTTGCCTTACACTCGATATATTACCAATACCTTACACTCGGCAAGGTAGATTGTAAAAAAAACCATTGACTAAAAAATTATTGATGCAACTTGATTAATAAAGGAACCACGTCTCAGAAAAAAATTATTTTATTTGTCCTAGACCTCTTGTATAATTGGGATGTGTCAAAGTAATTTTTGGCGATTTTTCGGCGATGTTGCAAGCACCATCATCAAGGAGGATTTGGTGAGTGGCGACACCACGTACCCCGATTCTCCCGAGGATTAGGATTTATTCCCCCTCATCTTGTGTCCTTGCCTTCATTGGCCGGCCATGAGTGGAGTTGCAATAGCTGAACCTATGCACCAGGTTGGAAGTGTAAAATGTCATAACGCCGGGGGCATGCTGATTGGTATACCGCGAACTTGCGTCCCGCAGACTCACCTCTCGACAACTTTAGCCGCTCAACGGATATTGCTCCATGGTCACATTATATGTGGCTATTTTAATGGGGCCCATGCAATGAGTTGGCAAGTCACTGCCTGCTTTTCTACAATTTTGAGACTTATTTTCACGGCAGGCGTCCGTTAGTCTCCCCCCATATTATATATTCACCAGTCCATCCAGTTCTCAATCCCATAACCCATAATTTCGTTTCCATCGTGGCCACAGCACCGCACAGCAATAGTCTCTGCACCTGGCGGAGACCATCTCCCGGTGTATCATATTGTGCTCTCGGGGATGATATCCGCTGTGTGTGTGTATTCCTAGCATATTAAATTCTCATAAAAGGGTCTCTACGTCTTGGCTTCGGCCCGACGCACGCCTTCCAAAGGCCCGGGATTCCATAGTCCCGAGAATCAAGGTACTGAGAAACAATAATAATAATAATTTATTGTTCAACATACAACCTGTGACAATATTGTATACATACGAGTATAACATGAGTTTGTTACCAATGTTGGGATGTGCGTGGGAATTGTTGCAATTATATAATACTAATTCTAAATCTAAATCTAAGAGTTGAGTGTAAAGTACTGAATTTTTTGCCTCCTCAGATTTAATTAAATAAATAATAGTATAACACTTTAAAACTACATTTAATGTCATATTAGAGGATAACTAAGTACACTACCTGCCAGTGAGTGTTATCTCCTTTCTAAGCACTGTTACTACAAATCCATGGAGTCACTACAGAACGCTTTGGAGAACTTAACAAGCATATTTCACAAACGAATGGACCAATTTGAAGCTGATCTCCAGAGTAATGCAAGACCTCCATCCAATACTGCGGGGCTAGTTGGTGAGTTCACTGCATTCCGAACTTTCATACTCGAGGCAGTGAAAGGACTCCAGCAGCAGGTGGAGTCTCTGGCACGCAATGTTGATAATTTGGAGATGCGGGGGAGACGAAAAATTCTTTTGTTCAATGGGGTCGCTGAGGAGAAGAATGAAGAGCTAGCACAGGTTGTGGTCAACGTGATTAAGTCTACACTTA
Source organism: Eilema griseolum (assembly GCA_963662185.1). Lineage (NCBI taxonomy): Eukaryota > Metazoa > Arthropoda > Insecta > Lepidoptera > Erebidae > Eilema > Eilema griseolum. The sequence goes on from OY759254.1 coordinate 370,670, forward strand.
AGGTAGATAACTTCACAGTAAGTGCCATAAAGCGTTGCCATCGCATAGGAAGGCCTGCTACTCCTCATAGACATCGGCCTATCCTGGCGAAGCTACAGCATATGTCTGTTCGGGATCAAGTGTGGTTTTCGAAGACTAAACTAAAGGAAGGGTACAGGCATTACGATGTCTGAATTCCTGACCAAACCCCGTCACGACCTCTTCTTGGCCGCTCGGGAAAAATACGGAGTAGCAAAATGTTGGACCCGGGACGGCACTATATATGTACTTGGCGAAAAGGGGCAGCGTCGCAAGATCACTACCGGAGCTGATTTACATCATATTCCCGTAGTGGCGGCTAAGGACAATAGTCAGCCGGAACCTCCCGCAGCCTCAGTGCCCAAGTTTGGACTCACAAAGCCTAAAAGAACCATTAGGAAGTAGGTAGCTTTTGGCTGTAGTTGTTTGTGTCATTGTTGTGCTTTCTTATTCTATTGGTATGTGTATTGCGTTGCACCATTTTAACATCGAGGGTACTCCGATTATTGGTACGTCGTAGTAATAATATTTTCTTTATTATGTTTATTTTCTTTATTATGTATGTTTAAATCATTTTGACAAATGGATTTTTTCTTCTTTCTTCTATGGCGATCCCAACGATTCCGCCAACAACTCAGTTTTTATATGCTGATTACTGATCGAAATAACGTGTGAAAGTACAAGAGTCAATAAACAAAATTAAAAAATAAACCAAATTTCTTTTCCATACAAACAGTTGATTTAGAAAGAGGCCAAAAGGTTTATGGAGTGTTGAAATACCTGAAAAGAGGAGACATCATTAAAGCAGACACAGTGTTAAGTGGTAGAGCAAACGAGCACAGTTTTACAGGTTAATATTGTTAAGATCTATGAAGTAACATAATGTATAAATGAGTGGGGAATTGACATAAGTCAGGAGGGTGTTAAAGTTGTCAGGAAGAGGGAAATCGTTTGAGGGAAGGAGATCATATAGGGATCCATTCAACCTAGAACATGAGAAGAAAATGTGGTCAGGAGTTCCTTCGTCCAAGCCACATTCACACAGAGAGCTATCCCTTATCCGTATCTTGGATAGAAAAACATTTGTGCAGGCATAACCCAATCGCAGACGGCAAATAACAGAGGTTGCTCGCTTAGAAGCTTTGCGGAATTTAAAGAACCAGGGTTTACACGGTATGTCATTTTGGATCGAAGCATAATGCCTACCCTTAGATGAGCTGGACTGGGACTAATGCACATTCCACTGACATGCTAAACATGTTTTGACGAGAGAGAGTAAGTCCTGAGAGAAGGATCTGAATTGGTCACGAGATCCAATAGTTGAAGCCGTCCTGGCAAGAGAGTCAACCACAGTATTACCCAATATTCCACTATGTCCTGGTATCCAGGCTAATGAGACCACAAGGCCTTTATTGTGGCATCTAAAAAGTGAGTGTTTAATTTGGAGAATTAAGGGAGATCTAGATTTACTAGGACAAACGGATAACAATAATACGTTATTATGTCACCGTATAGGCGTATATCATTTCCCAATTGCTGATTGATTGATCCGTACACGATCCTGGGTAATTCTATTGTTCCATTCTTTTGTCCTTGGTTTTGTTCTTCTATCATCGCAAATGCTTCGATTCCTTAGAAGAAAGCCCCGATGATTATGGAGAGTGCTACCAACGAAGCCATGTTGAGCAACGTTATCTGTTGACTTTTCGAATAGTTATGGTGCTGCTAAGACTCACTGCGTATTATATACTGTTGAATTTTCATATTTGAGACCTGAGGAATCCAATAAATCATCTTTATCATTCCTAAAAGATCTAAGCGGTGTCTTAATTGCTAATTTTAAATTTTAACAGTCTTATTTTACATACCATTGTTTTCGAATACTTAAAGCTTATTGATCTTAAGGAATTCAATTAATCAGGTTAATTACAACCAAATGACTAAATCGACTTTATTTATTCCTAAATTCGTTGAAATTACCAATACTTCCATTTCAAAACAAGAAGCCTCTAATGTTTCCAAACATTTGAAGCTTATCGATCTAGTGGAATGCGATAAATTATTTTAATTACAACCGAAATATAAGAGCAAGCTTTATGAATGCTAATTAGCGTTTCCAATAACTATATAAGAAAACAGCACATGCAAATTTGTAAACATATACCATCTACATTCTGATGGTACATCTAATTAGTGCCAGGATCAGTGGTTAAAGGTTGAACGATTGCTTTTGATGATGACTAGTTAGCTTGAAATCTTCATATCAGTAAATAACAAATGTCAAGTTTCATGTAACCCCTACCCGTATTCTTAGCTATCGAGAGTAATCACTGTCTTGGTCAGTTAGCATCTTGTGAGGTCCGCAAAAACATTGCTCGTTTCTGATTGGCTATATATGTGATGTTATTCTTCGAATGATATCGTCCACATTTGTTAGTCGATTACTCGCTACAAATGCTCTATCCCGAAGAACGACGATTATTTTACTGTAAGTAGCCGTGGAAAAATGTCGTCTCCTTACAAGAGAGTCAAGTCTAAAGAACATCTTAGTTCTAAAATAAGAATTATTTTCTTTACTCTTCTTAATAGCTTATCTGACATAGATTTTTTAAAGTGTTAAATCTGTAATTTGATTTTCATTATGTCTCCTTCATGAATTAGTGCGACGACAATGACGAACGCTATAATGTAAGCTGCTATTGCACTGGCAATTATTATCCAAGTCCTTGGTATCCTGGTGTAACTATCAAAGAATAGCTCATAATTATTAAAAAGTAATAAATGGTCGTACCTTGACAATTTGTATTCGAAATATCAATAAAAAAAACCATAATTCAAAACAGACATTTTTTTTATTTTTGTACTTTAAGAAGCTACCTTGAAAGACAATATTACATTATTTGGCAATCGATATTTACATAATCTAATTTTGTCAATTCGTTGAAATAAAACCAGAACATATACAATGCATACATTTATTAAAAAACTAGGTTAAATTTTCCGTAATTTTCATACGACGAGTAAAGTGACAATTTTTATTAATAAGGAACGACAAATGTTCAAGCCTCAGCCACATTGGAATAATATGACAGCGTTTTCCAATCAATCCAAGAGCCACGAACTAATGTCATTGCAGAAGCGGTGTACCTCAAGAGTCCTTGCAGACTTAATCCTCCGAGTTTCTTTGGGAAGTGTGTAGCGTAGAGAACCTCCTTCATGTAAAAATTTACTCGATTTTGTAGATCCTGTAGCGCTAATTTCTCTGACTTCGCTTCTAGCAGGATTACTTTCATGGTTAGTTGACTTTCTTCAGTATTTAATCCACTAGCATTTTCTAGGGGCGTTGAGTCATCATTGACGATCAGCGGATTAATTGTCTTCTCTAGATCATCGCAAGATTCTACGAGCCGGTTCAACGCAAGCTGCATTACGGTAAAGACAACCCGTCTTCTCATTTCTGGAACCTTGAGGATATCTTTAACGGATGTGCGGTTCCTGAACATGGTCATGCTGTCAGATTCATTGTGGCCAGGGGTCTGTTCAAAAGTAAAACTTGTTCGTGAGACTACCTTTAGGTACTTATCCTTTGGGTTAACCAAATAATTATGGAGTTTGTAAACCAATTTCTCGTAACTGGCCGGCAGACTTCCCATATCATCTTTTGGTCCCATGTATTGGTGATTGAAATCCATTATAGCTGGATATAAAGACTCATAGTTTTCATGATGCATCAGCACTACCCATGCTTGACCACCTACAAAAAAAGAAATACTCTTAGAAACACAAGCTTCAAAGGTTTTACAACATTTTTATTTTCTAAGCATTAATTCTCAATACTTACATAAAACACTGAGGGCAGTCAGGAACAAAACGATCATAGTTCTACTGAACATGTTGATAACACTTTCTTGATATTTGTGGCTTTCGTTTGTTCAGTTTGATCTCATATACTATTTACTTATCTGATAAGTAACATACGAAACAGGATAAATAGACAAGGTTCAAATGTCATCTAACTTCTAACTATAGTGTGACCGCTACCGCTGTACCGCGCCCTAGGCATGTGCGGTGAGGCGGGGGACGGGTAAGAAAGAGCATGAGTTCACACGAGATTGACATTGTCGGACGGATCTTATGATATCATTTGATAGTTTTAATGTACGACTAGTGTCAGTCTAGTGTCTGTGACTAGTGTCTTCGAATCACTATATAATGATTGTAAAAATATTGATTTTAGTCAGATGTACAATGATAACGTAAGTCCAAATGATTCTTTGATTGTCCTGATAGAGAGTCTACAAATTGTCCCTATAATTTTTGTCATAAAAAATAGTAAAAAGTGATCAAATACATTAACTGGATCGGATCAGTAAACTCAGGCGTTCAAAGGTGCCGTACAAGTGTTAGCAAGTTGCTCCGCATATCGTAATTGCGTTGAAGTGAAAAAATATAAACACAGTGAATACAGTGATCTTAATATCTACCCGCCAACTAAGTGTGAAGAAGATCAACATTTTTCGTGCTTTGACTGTATATTCTGGTGTCCCATTGTGTATGCGCCGTTATAAGCTCGCATCGTGCATCTTCAACCACCCATAAATCCTCGTATAATACCATAATTATATCAGCATAATATTACGATAGCATTATTTTTAACTGCGCCATCTAGCCGCAAAACACGGTAACAGCTGATCATTCACTTACGTTATTAGTTAGCAAAATGACAAAGTCATGCAACGCTTGTGGAAAGTTCCTTTCACCGGTAGATGCCGCTAAGTGCTCGAAATGTGTGTCGATATACCATCGGAAATGCGTTGTTTTGTCGGCGTCTGGCGTTGTACCATCAACCTGGCTGTGCCCTGAATGCAAGAGACACGTGGCTACCGATAACGGGACGGAATCGCCGGTCAGGGGCACCACAGTACAGCAGCGCCCCGTGGGTAGTGCAATTTCGAAAACCTCTGATGAAACGACTGTTTTAACAAACGATATTGCTACAGAGCTTAGGATTTTTAGAGACAATCTACGATCAATAAATGACATGTTAAAGCAATACAAAGAGGAGATGACTGATATTGTTGTGTCCTTGAGGGAATGCAATGCCCGGGTCGACATCGTGGAGCAGCGGCTGTCTGTTTTGGAGAAGTTGCAACCCTCTATCCATACTTCAAATAATGATGTCATTGAACAACTTCGGCATGACTTAAATGACCGCGACCAGGAGCTGCTGAGCAATGATGTCGAAATAAACAATTTGATTGAACCTGATGGTGAGAACCCTGGTGGCGCCAGTAGTAGTATACTCGGATCGTCTCAATTGGTTGACGCTGAACGCGCGCTCCCTGTACCCATCTCCCTCCCGCACTACCTCTAAGTGAAAGATAGCAATAGTTTTCGCCCGCCAATGGTCAGAGTAGCCGCATCGTCACTTCGCACTTTGAACTAGTATACAATGGCGGCGGCGCGCGCGACTCTTAGAAATTAATAATGTTTGTTGGATTTTAACCGCTTTCATGGACCTTTACCGATCGGATTGTGCCTCTCGTGTGTCCCTCAAGTGATTTAGTGATGTGGGCGGCAGCTCCTGAGCCAGGAAGAGAAGATCGGTGCACCGGCTGCGACGAAAGCACGTGGCGTCGTGAAGGTTAGTGCATCCTCTCCTAATTTCTCGGGTTGCATTCATTGCCTAGACCACATCCGCGGCAACCCGATCACCTGTCTTGTTTGTTGTGTAAAGCGTCAATGGAACAGTTAACTTCACCCCCCGCGAAATACAGTCCACTAGCTCACGTGGCGAGAATTGCGCTACCAAACCCAGTTAATACGGTTCTACAAGTTGCCGTGACACTTGGAATGAAACTGGAGGGGCGGGATATCGTCAGCGCAGAGCGTGTCGGGCCTCGGTATTTGCATTTTGCAGTCGAATGACTCACGAGGCCCGGTGCGCCGCCCCCGTCCCCTTGTTGTGCGCCTCGCGCGCCGTAACTTACGCGAGGAGCTACTATCGTGTGCGCGCGTGCGCCGCGGTACAACGTCTGCGGACTTGGGGATGGCGGGGCCAGCGCTCCGGTTTTATGTGAACGAACGACTCACTAAAATGAACCGACAATTATTTCGAAGGGTACGAGACGCTGGACAACAACATGGTTGGAAGTTCGTATGGTATAAGCAAGGGCGTATCTTCGCGAGAAACAAACCTGGCGATAAAGTTGTGCAGATCCGTACGGAGTCCGACATTGAATCTGTGTTTGCTCGTGCTCGGATATAGACATGTGATAGTCACTGTACTTTTTTATCACCTTTATTTAATTTTGTGTGTAAATACCGGAAAACCTTCGTGTACTTGCAATGCTAAGATGTCTGAATTTGAGCATATTTTGTTGTGTTTTATTTATTTACTGTGCATTGTTGTGCACCTCTGCCTACCCCTTCGGGGATATAGGCGTGAGCCTATGTTATGTTATGTTATGTTATGCACTGTGGTTGTACCAAGCACCGCTTTAGATGTAAATTATATCACATTAAGTGATAGTTGTTGGTGTCGCGTAGTCGATTGTACCATGTTGAAAAGCATTGTTGTTGGCTTATGCATGGTTTACCTATGTTACCCTTTACTTCTCTTATCGCTGTCTAATGCTCATTGTTTTGATACTCTTTCAACACGAAACTATTGTTTATATTTTTTTTGTACTAGAATGTAGTAATGACTTGGTTTATATTAACACCTATTTTTATTCAATGTATCTAGCAGATGTTACCTCGAGACTTGTTTATCTTTGTCACACGGCAAATTGTATTGCATTGAAATGTATTATTGTTGACCGTTGTGGGGCCTATCACTATTTGATTTTGTTTCTCTCTTCGCCGTCGAATGCTCGTGGTTATGATGTAACTCTTTTGACACTTAACAGTATTTTTTATAAGTTTTCTATAGTATATTGCGGTGATATTGATGTGACCTATATATTATATTACTACACATTCGAAACTCTCATTATACGACTAACGATACTGCTGAGTGATACGCATACTATCAGTTTAATTCGTTTTGCGTTATATGAACATAATCTACCTTGCACAATTAATGTGTATGTCAGAATTGTAAAATGTACCCGTACAGTCTTACAGTCATGCAAACAACAACTTAGGTTTCCCCTACGTACCCCACTGGTAGCGAATTTCTTTTGTGCTGGATTTTTGACTACTGTTTTAACGGATCGAGTTAACTGTGTTGATTACGTGCTGTTTATTATTCTTTCCAATGATTGCGGATAAGTTTTTGAAAATTGGTTTCCATAATGCTGGGTCTTTGGGAACGCATCACGATGATTTTATCGCATTGTTTGATAAACACCGTGTTGACCTAATGGCAATAAATGAGACCTGGCTGCGTCCGGACGAGGAAGGCCGTGCGCCTGTTGTTCCTGGCTATCGATTGCGCCATATACCACGCTCCTCGGGCGTTCGCAACGGAAGAGGGGGGGGGGTGTCGGTTTTTACGTCAGACTTGGGCTCAATGTGCGTACGTGGAGTCACCCAGTGGATCCAAGATACGGTTTCGTTGAACAAATGTGGTTAACATCTACTTTAAATGGTAAAAAGCTCACTATCGGGACTGCCTATAGACCTCCTTGGCAGGACTTACAGCTATTTCTTGACGCCATCACTGATACTATTGCATCCCTCGGCGATTGTGATCATTGCATATTACTTGGCGATTTTAATTCTGATATGCTTGTGACGACCGACAAATCGAAAAGAGTGATCGAGTTCCTAAACTGCCTCAGTCTTAAGCAACTCGTCACTGCTGCTACGCACTTTACGGACACTAGTGCAACCCTCATTGATTTGGTCTGTACCGATCTTCGCGCTAGGCATATGTATATCGAACCGTTCCGGGAGGTTAACGGGCACTCGTCATTACTTGTGAGTTTAATATAAAGAGGGAGAAATGTAAGCCATATTTTATCCCATTTAGACCTTTAAAGGATGTGTGTCAGGACAGCATCACCCATGACTTAGCGGCGTTGGACTGGAGTGACTTCATTTGTGCGAGTTCTGTCAACACTATGGTTGATACTTTCAGTCACAATTTATTAACTGTCTTTGAAATCCACGCTCCAGTTAGAAAGAGTCTTCTTAAGGAACCATCATACCCGTGGATCACGGACAACATTAAATTGATGATGAAGCTGCGGGATAATGCGTTAGCAAAATACCGTAGTACTAATACCGCATCAGCGAGGGAATACTATAAGCAACTGAAGTCACTGGTCACCACCTCTTTGTTTCATGAAAAGGCAGCCTATTATAAACACCACATTAATATACACATAAACAATACTAGGTTACTTTGGAGAAATTTAAAAGGTACTGTCTGTCGTTTTAAACAAAATAAGGAGCTTCCATCCTATTTCACCGATCCCACAGCTATAAATAAAAACTTTTTGGACGTACCTGGAAACCCCTTGGCTAGTATATCTCTTATGACATACTATGAATTTCATAGATATACTGAGACCACGTTTGCTATTGTGCCGGTATCAATGAACATCGTTGCTTCAACTATAGCCGAATTAAAGTCGAATGCAGAGGGATACGATGGAATCTCGCTGAAAATGCTTACCCTAACGTTGTCATGCACGCTACCATATATTACTGGCATAATCAATTGCTCAATTGAAACGTCTACTTTTCCCGACCTTTGGAAGATTGCCACGGTTAGGCCCATACCAAATACACTAAATCCCACTTCTGTTAAAGAACTACGGCCAATTAGTATCTTACCATGTCTTTCCAAGGTTATGGAGAAAATAGTATGTGACAGCTTAGTGAGCATTTGGAAAAATATAGTATTCTACCTGAGTTACAGTCGGGCTTTAGAAAGAGACGGAGCACAGCCACAGCTTTGATAGACGTCACTGACAATATTTTGGCTGCTCAGGACAGAGGGTGGTGCACGGTGTTGGTTCTGTTGGATTTTTCTCGTGCGTTTGATGGTATACATACAGGATTGCTATTATCTAAGCTTAGATATTATGGTGTAGATGATAGATCAGTTTCGTGGTTCCACAGCTATCTGAATGGACGCAAGCAAATGGTAGCACTTAAAACGAGCGATGGAAATGACATAGTTTCACTGCTTGCGTCGGTTAGTAGAGGAGTTCCCCAGTTCTTAAGAACTGTCAGTATCACATATATGCCGATGATGTACAGGTATACTTGTCATTTGACCCTGATGAACATCAAGCGGCCGTTACAAAGCTAAATGATGATCTCAGCCGTTTGACAACGTGGGCGGCAAACAACTGTTTGATATTGAACCCTCAAAAACAAAATATATCCTGTTTGGTACCAAAAACAAGATCGGTCGGGTTCCCACTAGCCTAAACCTGAGTCTCAAGGGAGAGCCAATAGGTAGGGTTACTGCGGCTCGTAACTTGGGGTTATATGTTGATTCTAGCTTAAGATTTGAACAGCACATTGCACAGTCGGTTCAGAACTGCTTCTATCGCCTGAAGATTCTCTATAAAATGAGGGCCCACCTATCCGAGAAATTAAGGGTCCGTGTAACCGAGTCCCTTGTGCTGTCGAAATTAAATTACGTCGACGTAGTTTATGGCCCGCGCCTGTTGGCCCGAACTGAGAGGTTGATACAGCGAGTTCAAAATGCCTGTGCTCGCTTTTGTTTCTCGATACCGGCTAGAGGTCATGTTACACCATATCTCAGTAAAAATTCTTTACTTAAAATGAAAACCAGAAGAAAAATGCATGTGGCATGTCTCCTGTTCGGTGTTATCAGGTGCGGTGAGCCGCGCTATTTGTTTGAGAGGCTTGGCTGGGTTACCAGTAGAAGATTGTGTGCCAGAAGACAGTGCTCCCAGCAACTGTCAATACAAAAGCATCGATCTGAAACATTTAGGGGTAGTTTCCGTTATGCAGCCTCCAAAATATGGAATAATCTTCCACCACCGCTGCGTTCCACTAAAACGATCACCACATTTAGGAAACATTTACGATTGTTCCTCTTGGAAGCCCAGGGGAGGCTGGATAACGTGAACTCAAATGTTTCTTTGATTTGATTTGGTGGGTTCGGTGCGGGCATTTGCTTTTACTTTTACTTTAAAGTGTACAGGTTGTATGACTATCGCGCTATTGTTTTATGTTATTGTTTATATGTTTTATTTTATTGTTCATATGTTTTATTTTATTGTTTATATGTCTTATTTTATTGTTTATATGTTTTATTTTATTGTTTTGTTTACGTATTTTATTTGGTCACTAAAATCTTCTACCGCCTGTTATCACAATATATGTTTGTTTTTAATATATTTACGGTATATTACTGTCTATCTTCATATTGTAATATAAGTACATAACTTCTACATACCCTCATGCATAATACTTTCACACTCGACTTCGACGGTTCGGCGTCGGTGTGTCACTGGCAAATTAGGTTCCAGTTGGAAACCAGCGTCAGGCTTATACCTGGCACATGCTGAACTGGACACCTATTTGGTGTATCTGTGAGCCACTGTTTTACATGTATTTTTTGTTTTTTTAATATGTTGTTGGTTATTGTTATCTCCGTGACCACCTTACACCAAATAAATATTTCTTTCTTTCTTTCTTTCTATATACATTAAAATTCCTAGAAATAAAGTCACCATAAAGCCCTGGATAACACCTGGGCTTTTGAGATGTATAAGGACAAGAGACAGAATGCACTTCCAACTAAAGCGAGACCCTGACAATACAGTGTTGAAAATTACATACAACAGATACAGAAACTTCTGTAATGATATAATAAAAAAGTGTAAGAGACAACATGAGAGCAACACACTCAAATCTGCTGGTAAGGACAACAAACGAATATGGTCGGCTATTAAGTCCATTAACAACCTCAATAAACCTAATGCACTACCTACAGAATTATTAAATACTAAAGATTCCCCGCAAAAGTCTGTCAATTTCGTAAACACTTATTTTGTAAATGTAGGCTTGGAACTTGCAAAGAAGATCCCTACGAGTCTCCCCCCACTTCCAAAAGATATAATAAAAAACCGCTCAATGTGTGGCTCTTTTGGTCTTTTAGAGACAACCGAGGAAGAGGTTGAAGGACTTATTACCAGCTTACGAACTGATTGCGCAACAGGATGGGACAATATCTTCTCTTATATATAAAATTCTCGTGTCACGGTGTTCGAACTTGAACTCCTCCGAAACGGCTTGACCGATTCTCATGAAATTTTGTGAGCATAATGAGTAGGTCTGAGAATCGGCCAACATCTATTTTTCATCCCCCTAAATGTTAAGGGTTGTCCACCCTTAACATTATATGGCAAAACGACGTTTGCTGGGACAGCTAGTTTACAATAAAGAAGGATAATCTACCTGAGTTTCTTGCTGGTATCTTCTCAGTATAGCCAACTTGACAAACCAGCGGAAAAACCATTTACAAATGGTTTATTTTACATTATTTAAATATTTATTGACCTATAAAATTATAAATTTGACATTCATATTAGGTATGTGCTTTTAATGTACCTAAACTAATAAACGAAATTGATTATTATTTGATTTATTTAATTAAATTAATATGTTCACGCTGTTCGGCCGGGGTGCGGGATATGCCTGTTAACCTCACCTTCGGCAACCAAAAATGACCCACAGGCGGCGTGCATTTTGGTCGGTTCGAGTCCGACATAACCTCCTCCACCGGCTCCGGTGGGGGGGGGGGGGGGGGTATCCGTGGGGATGTTGCGCACGTAAAAATAAAATAAAAAAAACCCCTGTTTTTTTCGTGTGGCAACCCCGAGTAAGACCTCTGAGACTACATTGAGCACACCGTTACTTCTTCTTCATGTTAGCGTTAATCCCAGTCGCATCCTAAGCTATCACCTCGGAGTGTGGTGTTAATGGAACTAGTACCATGTTCTACGAGCAATGTAATGACAGTATTGACGGTACATTGGAATTTAAACTTGAACTTTTTTGACGACAGTGATCAAACACTGTCGTCAAAAAAGTTCCATCTAACTCTGACGTCAATACAAGAGCTTTTAGAAATTCTGTTTTAATTAGGTACAGTAGAGACATTATTTTAATAGTAATGGTTGTCTATTCAAAAATAGCCTTACAATAGCAAGGTCCATCGATAGCCTACAAAAATTGGAAAGACCCTGTGAGTATGTTATTTTCCTAATAATTACAGATAACGATTACCTACCATAAATGTATGCTTTTAACATAACAGCTGTGTAAATCATAATTATTAACGCAAATTATGTCAAGTGTAAGGTTTATGTATGAATTCACAATTTCTTTCTTACTTCCAAATGAATATTAACGCCATAACAATAATAATACTTCCCTACATAATACCTTAAGACTTGCTCTGCAACCTAGGTTAGCTAGGCGAACACTACTTCCCCAACTTTGTGTTTTACTATCTTTATTAAACCATGTAATTGAAATTTTAAATGTGATCAAATGCAAAACTAATTCTGAACAATAAATATTACAAAACGACGACCAACAAATTGGCACTGGTCTAAGCGTTTTGACGTTCGTTCACAGCTTACCATTAAGTATAAATGGCAAACAATCCGTATTAGATAGATAGATAATTCTTTATTGTACACCAACAGATTTACAGTAGGACAAGTAGGTAGCACCTATACAGTTCAATGTACAATGGGCGGCCTTATCGCTGAAGCGATTTTTTCCAGGCAACCTTGGGATGGACAGTAATGTTATGACAACAAAAGATATGGTGTAGTTACCGACTAAACTTAAATATGTTTTAAATAAATATATACATGAAGTAGATAGTTCCTACTAATACGAAGGGAAAATAGTGAGTGAGCACATAATTGTGAGCTATTACCTACTGTGCACAACATGATAGGTAGTGGTTCTTGACCATTAATTTAAATACATTTAGGGATTTTGCCCGTCTGATGTTCAGTGGCAACTCGTTCCATAAGCGCACCGCCCTGACAGTGAAAGACTTGTCAGCAAAGTCAGTAGAATGTATTGGCATACTCAACCTCAAATTCTCGGACGACCTCAGGCATCTCGTATGTGTGTCATAGAAGAACTGGAATCGTTCTTTGAGATAAGAGGGAGTGCTGGGATTAAACAATACATTATATAACAATGTTAGAATATGGGCATTCCTGCGAAGTCGAATTGGGTGCCACTTGAGTTGTTTACGGACTGCTTACCTTCTTATTGTACAGACAGTACAGCCTATGCTAATTTAATCTTATGTTCTAAGGGCGAGGGTATCCTATAACCCGATTACCGCCGGCTTACCAATGGAGCGTATAATGCTTGTAAACTAGATGGAGGTGAGTAAGAAAGCATCGGTAACTTAGTGGTTAAGGAGGCGGTCTTACGATCAGAGATAACGGTTTCGAATCCTGGCCCGACGTCAACTCACTCTTAGCATAAGCAATTTAGCTAAGTCGGAGAGAATATTAGTAATAGCAGTTGCTAATATTATTTTAGAAAAAAGGAACTTCCACCGGCTTCCCTTTTTTAAAATTTTCACCCTTCGCAACTGCTATGTTCCTGCCACGACTGTGCTTACAGCTTGGTACACTGTAGCGGTAAGACGCATCATGGCGGTGCCTCTTCATCACCACGGTAGCCTCTACTACCGGCTGACGCAAGAGTTCACTAGACATGACATGGCTGTGTCGGTAACTTAATAGTGGCACATTGCGCCAAGACTTAGTCATACTAGGAAAGCAAAGGATTTCTATCATTGTTAACTTGTTTAAAATAATATTTTTTATACAACTTAGGTGGCACTCGAGCACACTGTTAGAAAGTACTGCTGACCCTGTAAGAACAGAGAGTGTGCCGTCAGTGCATAAGACACAATCAGGACAAGCCTTTGGTCTTCCCACTGACAGCACAAAAACTCTCCAGTGTACTCTACTCACCGCCGGGAACACCACAGGAGGTTTTTAAAGCCGTGGTATCCTGTAGGGTGGAGGTACTTCCCCAGTCGTCTGACTGAAGAAGTACCTCCACCCCACACGGCTCAATTGACACGGGAATACCATAATGTACCTACCTCATTCAAAATTTAATTATTATGAGGTAAACTTTGTAAAGGCATAAAAACAGATAATAATTATGAAATGCAGTTTAATTTTATATTAAGCATAGGTCACACGGATTTAGATAATGTCGACACTGTCTAAATGAATCGAACACTAAGCAAAACAAATACAAAATTAGTAAAACAAGATGTTGTATGCAATACTAAAGTGAAGAAACCAAAAAAAAAACATTATTGATTATAAACAAACACGATCACAAAACTGAATTAGTGCTTCGCTAATCTAATAGTGAATTCAAGAATGAAAATTTTAAAGTATTTATTACAAAAGTGTTCCTCAATCGCATGCGACGACATCGCCTCTTAACGGACAGCACTTGTTCATATATCTAAAATACCCAGTAGCACATGCGTTCCCTGTTGTAATCGCTTCCCGGTCTTCTATGATTTCGATATCACTGGCTCCAGAACTTTCTTTCTCTTCATCATGCTGTGCATTAATATTGAACAGATCTTGATAATGCTGAGATTTGTTTAACTCCTCAAACTTGTTATGAGCAAGGCGATGTGACTCCACATTGTGCGATATTTCGTTAATATTTGATACTAGGATTGTATTCGTATCCAAGAGGTCTCTTCGCACTGTGTCAGGTTTGACGTAGTGTGCTGGTAGAAAGGTACTCCTCGCGCTGACGCTGACGACAACGCACAAAAGAGTGAACACACTGACGACTTCCATGGTTAACCAACTGTATATCAGACTACTGAATTTCTAGCCGTGTTAACTGCTGGTGGAGGAAGCGGACGCGTCAACCGACCGGGCTGTACTTAGGATTTACAATGACTGCCCAAGTTTATATATCAACATGTGTAGCGAACATATTCCTGTTAGATATTCATAAGTAACTAAAGCTTAAGTTGTATCTATTGCAGATGTGCCAGTGTTTTATTTTAGCGTTCCTGGAAGAATGTATCGAGGGTTACAATGGCAATGAACCCATTGGTCTCCTCAAATTTGTCGTTATTGTTGTACATTCGTCCCTATATATAATACACTCGTCCCTACCTCGTATTTATGTATACGAGGTAGGGACGAGTATGTGCCCATTGGTCCCATGGTAGGAGAGAATCAAACTCAGAAGTGGAAGGACGAGCTCATCAAGGTCGCCGGGAAGAGCTGGATGCTGGGCAGCATTAGATCGGTCATTCTGGAAGTCTGTGGGAGAGGCCTATGTTCAGAAATAGATTATGAGTGGCTGACATGATGAATAACACTATTTGTTAAATTCACTATCTTTGCAATGATCTATTTCAATATTTCGCCTTCCGATAAAGTATATGATCTATGCTTATTTTATTGCTTACAAACATTTATGATTTAGTCATTGTATTATTTTTAAATTTAAAACTAACGAGCATGCATATCACTCTCATCACATTCTGCGATGAGAGTGAATGAAACGAGTAGTATGTCAGGATCGTAGCAAATGGAGATTCGTGATCTCTGCCTACCCCTATGGGAGACAGGCGAGATTTTATGTATGTATGTATGTATGTATGTATGTATGTATGTATGTATGTATGTATGTATGTATGTATGTATGTATGTATGTATGTATGTATGTATGTATGTGTGTATGTATGTATGTATGGTATAAATATGATTGAAAGGAAATACATATAATGTATTTCCCTTTAATCATATTTATACTGTTCCTGTTTATCATTTTCTGTGATTAGGGTGTCCTACAAACGTTTGCAAGTGAAAGTGTTTTATTCCAAAACCATAAAAAATCATTTTGATTTAAAATTGCAAGTGTCATAATTAGGCAGAAAACTTGAATAACCTATCTACAATATTCTATGCTCATTGTTGACAAAATCAGGTTAGTACGCCTGTATTTTACTGAGATACATGGAGTTTACACGGTACAGTATGACTTTTACCTGGAACGTTGTTTTTACCTGTAGCGTTACTCCAAAAGACACTTGCGTAATACTTCTTTATCCTGAACATATTTGAGGTAGATTTATAATTTTAATGTTTCCTCCAATGTCATAACTGGTTTCAAAGACAGCTACGAAAATGTCAAACGTCTTCTTTCGTAGCTGTTATCAAAGTAAGAAAAAAATTACTCGTACATAGCTGGTTATCAAAGATCTGTTACGAGAGTGGGCGAAATCGTGCTACGTGAACATGGGTCGCTTTGTTGTGACCGCGAAAAGACCAATCAGACTCTGGTGGTCACGCAATCACCTCCGTCCTCCATGAGCCCAGACCTGATGCACATAAATATCCTATTTTTTACTAATAGGTACGAATTGTATATGTGGAAATTTGGCTGAACAGATCTGGGTGGCAGCATAGAAAATAATGGTATCAGAATTATATAAACATAACATAAACTCACGCCTGTATCTTCGAAGGGATAGGCAGAGGTGCTAGCACTCACATTTCGCCTTTTTATGTTTAGGTCCCGATGTAATAGGTGGCGAGCCTATTGCCATTAACCGGACAATTATAAACCTGCGATAAATACAAACATAACTTCGAAAAGCATCGAAAAGTCATCGGTGTGTGCCATGGTAAAACCTGGGATCGATCCCGAGACCTCGTCTCAGCAGTCCATTACCCATACCACTAGGCAACCGCGGTTACTCAGAATTATATAATAACATAGCATAACATAAACTCACGCCTATATCCCCGAAGGGGTAGGCAGAGGTGCTAGCACCCACATTTCGCCAGTTTATGTTTAGGTCCCATTGTAATAGGTGGCAAGCCTATTGCCACTAACCGGGCACTTATAAACCTGTGATAAATACACACATAACTTCGAAAAGTCGTAGGTGTGTGCCATGGTATAACCTGGGATCGAACCCGAGACCTCTGTCTCAGCATTCCATTACCCATACCACTCGGCTATCGCGGTTTATATAATAATAATAATAATACTCTTTATTGCACACCAAACATAGGACACATACAATGGATACATACATTCTAGATAGTTGTACAATGGGCGGTCTTATCGCAATCTGCGATCTCTTCCAGACAACCAGTGTATGGACTATACTGCCAGTAATCAGGGTAGTTTGCGGTGTACACTAAATTAAAACTAATTAACATTTGTATCTAGTAAAGCATTTAAAGAACAGAAGTGAATAATAATAATAATAATAATAATGCTTTTATTTTCTCCCACAATAAGTTCTACATATGCATACGTTTAACAAATGTACATTATAGAAACACATATTTTTCTTAGCACCTAGAACAACAGAGTGGATCCCGCCAGGAGCAAGAACCGAGCCTAGCCGAACCGTAATCAGGCCCTACATGTTTTGCCCGATGATTTTCACTGAGCAAAACGCGAGGACCCAGTCGAGCCGTAACCAAACCCAATTATTCCTACTAGCAAAATCCAACCCTATTTTACTTATAGTTTGTGGAAGTCAGGAACCCAAACAAGGATACCCTGTGCTATGGACTCCTGGCCCCCCTCTCGAAAATCGTGTTTTATATAGTTGTACCAAGAGCATCAACAGTTCTGTTTAGTTAAGAATTTCGAACTGAAGTATACATAATTAGGAAGTGAAGACAAGTAAGCACAACACTTGAGTTACATCTATGCATGCAGTAGTGGGTGAGTAAGTAGACTATGTGTGTGTGTGTGTGTGTGTGTGTGGTGTGAATGTGTGTGAGAGAGTGTGTGTGTGTGTGTGTGTGTGTGTGTGCGCGCACGCGTATGTGTGTTTGTGTGTTATTTATGATTTGTGTGTGTGCGTATGTGAATTTGTGTTGAAAGTATGTACCAGTTTATTTGTGTGCTTTGTATGTTTGTTCATAGAAAAATGCTAGACTAGGATAAAATAGTGAGAAGTTTTTCTGTTTCTTCACAGTCCAGTCCCAATAGCCATTCAATTACTCTTTTCTTACATTCTACTTTTGATAGATTGAAAGTTGATAATAGCTGATTTGCCTTATTGTACAATTTACTACTCCTAAAATTAAAGATTTTTTGGGCAAACGATGTTTTCACTGCATTTGTCTCACATACTTCATAGTTACGTCGTGTGTTTGGTTTGTCTTTGATTACTAGCCTATTTAGTGAGTTGTGCTTCTTCAAAATAGTGGCTAATATATAGAGCTTCCGAACCGACAGTACATTAGCTTCCTTGTAGAGACTATCTGTGGAGTATAGACGAGGCTTGAAGAGAGCAACTTATAGTACTAGCCTTTGAGCTATCTCTATGTTTATGCAGTCAGTTTTGTTCAAACCTCCCCAAGCAGTGATTCCATACGATATAATTGACTGGCAGAGAGACTCGTACACAGTTGTAATCAACTTCCAATCCGTAATGTACCTGAGCGTTTTAAAAATGTGGGTGAGTTTCCTAATCTTTTTAACTAGCTGCAGGGTGTGGTCCGTGAATGACAAGTTGCGGTCAATTATCAGACCTAAGTATTTTGTTGAGTTGGTTTTATTTATTGTTGGACATGTAGTACAGTTCCTAATCATGTTTTGGTCACAAGTGTGAGCTACAATATTACAGTTATTGCGATGTGATTTGAAGTTGTATATTGAAAAGGTTATATAATTAGTTTTTGTGGCATTTAACGTTAATTTATGAAGGGCAAGCCAGTGAGTTACCAGGTCAAATCCTTCTTGGGCTCTTTTATAAGTTTCATCCCATGTGTTTCCATAAAATGTCAGAGTAGTGTCATCAGCATAAGAAATTACATGGCAATTCTTTATGTTTAGTTGACAAAGGTCATTTATGTAACAAAGAAAAAGAGTAGGGCCCAAGATACTACCCTGTGGGATTCCAATGTTAATAGGGTATTCGTCACTCAAAGTGTCACCGATTTGGACTGACTGAAATCGTTCCTGCAGATAGCTCTGGAACAATTGCAGCTGTGTATTTCTGATACCGAATCGAATGCTTTTTGGAGATCAATGTAAATGGTTAGACATTTTAATCTTTTATCCAATTTATTCACAATAAATTCAGTAAAATTGTGTATGCAGTCAGTTGTAGATATGCCCTTTCTAAAACCATACTGGTTATTTGAGAGTAGGTTTTTATCTTCTAAAAATTTCACGAGTCTGTTGTTTAGGATCCTTTCCAATAGTTTCGAAATGGTGGGAAGTAATGAAATGGAGCGATATTTTGCTACATTATCCTTGGTACCACTTTTGTAGATAGGGACTACGACAGGTTTTTTCAGCGGTTGTGGAAAAATACCTTCTACTAGGCATCGATTAAAGATGTAAGTGAGAGGAGGTACTAAAATAACTTTCAAGTTCTTAAGGAGTTTAGAAGATACTAGCTGACCCAGCAAACGTTGTTATGCCATGTATTTTTATTTCAACAAAAATAACTTATTTACTAATGTAACTGTGCGGGGATTTACTAATAATCGAAAGATAAAAATTGCGATAGAAAAATAGGGGATGATAGTAGAAGGTTGAAAATTTAGGGTTGTATGTATTTTTGTATGCTGTGTCATAAAAAAATAAAAATAAAAAAATTTGTCCTAAAAAATAAAAAAAAAATTTAGGGGTGGACTACCCTTAACATTTAGGGGGATGAAAAATAGATGTTGGCCGATTATCAGAGAGTATGCTCACAAAATTTCATGAGAATCGGTCAAGCCGTTTCGGAGGAGTTCAAGTTCGAACACCGTGACACGAGAATTTTATATATAAGATATAGTTTTGTTTACAATTTGTATTGTGCGAGTGAGTAACAACAAGAGATTAGGATAATTATACACTTTATGATTAAGATATTCGTCTACTTTATAATAACCTTTTTACATAAAACATTAATACACTTCTATTTTTAAGCTATGAAGTGACATGTTAACCAAATCAATTAATCAATTATAAAAAGATGAATTTAATTTTATATTTTATACTGTTACCTACAAACGAATTCCCAACTTTATGAAGCCTGAGTTTTAGCACTGCAAGTTTATTTTTATTTCTCTATAGAACTCTCTGTCACATTAAGGTCCTTATTTTAGAACGACACTCAGTTCAATATTTCAAACCACTCGATCACACGCTATCACGTTTTTAATGACTGGACAACACTTGTTGAGGTACCGCTGCAAGCCTAAGGGACATTTATCCCCTTCAAAAACCCTGGTTTCCAAAACTTCAATGCCACTGTCACCGGGCTGCAACACCTTCTCTTCCCCTCTTGTGTAGACCAGCTCACGGTAGAACTCCATTGAACTCTGCAGCTCGTCATTTGCTTCAACTTTGAGTTCGTCGTTTGATGTTCTCACGGCCTGATTGTCTCCTGGAGAGTCTGTGGAGAAATGCACACTCCTCGTGCTGACGGTGATGATAATACATGCAAGAGTGGCCACTCTGATCGCTTCCATGGTTACCTGACTGTATATCAGACTACAGGATGGAGCAAACGCTGCCTCGGCGCAGTTGTAATTCGTTCTGGACTGGTCTGTCCTGTTTATATAACGCTACACACGTTCCTGTAACCTACAGTCCATGGTATTAGGCATATTAGGTAACATACAATGCAAGTATTATGATGTCATTTCAACTAGGTATAACTCTAGGTAATATGTCGATGGTCGAATACCAAAACTGTGTAAGCGACGTTAAGGTTGCAAAGAAAAATGGTCATAATTATCAACACAAACACAATACAGTTCCGTGATTTTCCTGTCAACAGTCGTAGTCGCTTTCTTTTTTAAAACTGTTACTATAGCTGTTATTAATCGTTATAGCAATTATCATTAGTGTCTATTTATGTTTGCGTGCGATCGTTAGGTTTCAAGTTCGATGCCAACTTTTCCTGGGACTTTCCGAGTACTAATCCCTGCTTGTATCCTGTTGGCTTACAAGGAAACATGCACATAAAACACATTTATTCCGAAATTGGATTCGAAGATAGAAAAACCCTTAACAGGCAACCTACTGGAATGGAATCGAAGTGAATTCATGGTACCTACACAGCTAAGCTACGTCTTCAGAAGTTTCGGATGTTTCACGGTAGTCCACGTGGTGTACAGCAGTGGGAGTCATCATTATTGTGTTCTTGTCCCAAGTATTTGTGGTCGGTACAACATGTCATTCTACTACACACTTTCCACGTCCTCGGTCACTCCCTTCTTTGCCATCCATTCATCTTTCCTCAGTTCTACTCCTATTCTTCAAGCCCTCATTCATAATTTAAACCGTTTTTACAACATTACTTTCATTTCTTCTCATAGTACTCAATACTCAATACATATAGCGTTCCATAATGTAGTACAGTTGTTCAGGTTAAAATTATTGTTACAATTATGGACCCTGTCGGGCACATCACAATGTGTCCATACATCACATACACACACACACACACATATCACAACGGTCGCATTTCACAACAACGGTTTCATTCAATGTTGCCACTTTTAAACTTCCTCCATTGGTTAATCATATAGTTATGCAATGTAGTTGATGAGTGCTCCTTCAATATTTCGTCAATGGAAAATATTTATATTTTTGTTATTATTCACAATATTACCTCAATGCAATGCTCCTTCAATATTTCCCCAATGGAGAAACCGCACCAATACAATTGTTAGTACCTATATTTAAATTAACTGCATAGGAAACAACGTCCTTTATTCTTTACAATTACTAGCCCACCCGTCCCGGCTTCGCCCGTCGCATACTTCGAAGTCTCATATCACCTTTAAGTATACCTTTTTATTGCGCGCAAAATCTCCACTGATACCCCCACCACCAGGGCCGGTGGGGGAGGTTATGTCGGACTTGAACCGACTAAAACGCACGCCGACTGTGTGGGCCGCAGGCTGCCGGCGGTAAGATTGTCTGAGACATATCCCTCGCACCTCGGCCGACCCAGGACCGTCTCTTATGAGATGGCTCTCTTCGGGTGTGGGCACCACGCAGTCCCCATTTCGTCCTCTGGCATGGGGAGGGTACTTCTGCTAGGGTGACAGGTGGTTTGGCAAATATATAGGTATACTTGTATTTTTACAGTTGAATCATACATTAGTTGAATCTTTGATCACTGATCCGTTCCCTTAAGTAGTGGCATAATGATATATAACCTTCTTCGATATATGAATTATTCAACATAAATATATATTTATAGTTAGATAGATAGATAGATAGATAGTTCCTGAGATTAGCGCGTATAACAAAACCTACAAAGTTTTCATCTTTATAATATTTTTATATATTCAAAAAGTTAAAATGAAATTACCCTAAATTATTTAACTTGCGTCGCATTGCGATCCCATTCTCGCAACCTATGGGTGCCATGGGATCATATTCCAGGGATAAAAAGGGTATTCTATAGTATTATTCCATACTAAAATGTATCCCCGTATATGTCAATGAATTGGCCCATTGCAGTCCTCTGCTGGACATAGGCCTCTCCTGATGTCCACCATTTCACCTGACCCTCCGTCTTCAGCATCCAGTATGTCTCAGCCCCCTTTTTCAGGTCGTCAGTCTAGGCTACGGGGTCGTCCTAGCTTCCGTTTGTCTTCTCGCAGTCTCCACTCTAGGACTCGTTTGTTCCCACGGCCATCGGTCCTTCAACAGACGTGGCCAGCCCACTGTCACTTCAGCTTGCTTGTTCTTCGAGCTATGTCAGTCGTCCCAGCATACTGGGACGACTGACATAGCTCGAAGAATACATCAAACATTTATTTATTTATTTAATTCTTTATTGCACACATACAGTACAGAGATCATTAATAAAAACATTTCAAAGTAAATGTACAAAGGCGAGCTTAACTCAAAATGAGTTCTCTCCCAGCAAACCTTTGAGTAGCAGGGAAGCATATAGAAATGAAGGGGGATGTGAAGTGTACATTACAATAATAAAAGCAAAAAGATAAAAAAAGAATAAAAAAAAATATTAAAATAAAAACAATTAAAAAAAAACAATTAAAGAAATAAAAATAAAAACATCAAAGTATGTCAACAGCAGTTCCGCGCATATGTGGTTACAAACAGTCGCACACTCTTACATCATCATCATCGTCTTAACTATTTCCTGGTTGCGTCCAATGTATACACCTCGGGCTTCAGGGTTTTGATAAGGCCCAGTACATCTATTTTTACATTGTAATTTTATTATATACAATTTAGGTGGCAGACAAGCACACGATGCACCTGATGGAAAGTGGTTACCGTAGCCCACGGACGTGTGCTACACCTGTGGAGTTACACTCGCGCTGCCGGCCCTGTAAGAATAAAGAGTTTCTGTACAGTTATTTAAAACATTTTTGAGTTTAAAACGTTACGCCTTCGGTCTTGGTTGCCATTTTTTTATACCACTTGGTTGGTAGACAAGCCCACTTGATGGAAAGTGGTTACTGTGGCCTATGAACGTGTGCAACACCAAGGGAGTCATACTCGCGCTACCAACCCTGTAAGCACAAGAGTTTCTATGCCGTCAGTGTAAAAGACAAAGCACAAACATCTTTGGCAGTCGTTACGGATTGTTCGAGCCCTTAAAAGCCCCCGACTAGTCTAACTACTGAGTTATATATGTCAATTGGTTGTGGAGGACAGATGATAGTTATTTCACAGATAATATAGAAGTTCAGCCTCATCACATAGACTAGAAAACCGAACCCAACTGAATAGGGTAAGGCTCCGAGAATGATGATTTAAAATATTTTTATTTTATAGTTGTAGAACGAGCTATCAACCATCAACGAGGTCACACTGTACACTAAACTGTACCTTGTAGTGTGGAGCGTGAGAGGGAGTGCTCGCTTCTCTGTATAAGTTTTTACAATAAACACAAATAATAATTTATATTTTATCAAACAATCCGTCCATACGAGCCGCTCTATCTGCAGCGATATCAAAGGCAAAGTTACAAAGAGGTAACTTCGAAACCTTTAGCCATTATAACCAGTTGAAGTGCTTTGTATAATATTATTGAGCCACAACTCACTTAACTGAACTCACGGCGAAGGTTTTTACATGAAAAACAGTTGAACTCTTCATAATAAGTTTTCTTAAAGTATGTATTTATTATTCTCAATAAATACATAAATAAAAGAGGTATATAACCGCAGTAGCCTAGTGGTATGGGTAGTGGACTGTTGAGACGAGGCCTCGGGTTCGATCCCAGGTTTTACCATGGCACACACCAATGAATTTTCGATGCTTTTCGAAGTTGTGTGTATACAGGGCGTATTTTTGAAACGGGGCAGTAAGGGCAGGTACCTTAACCGTTGCAGTTACAGCAAAACGTTCTTAGAAGACCTTCCCTAACTTTTTGACATATTTTTTACGGCATTCACAGATTTTGTAAAAAACTTACAGTTGGCAAAAAAAATGCAAAAAGTCCAAATTTTTTTTTTTATGCCAATCGATTCTATTTCATGTGGGAATCAAAAAACTCTATGAGACCATTTTAGCTTTCAGTACTAGGAAAGACGGAAATCGCCAAAAACGTTTCCCATACATTTCGGTAACAGAAACAAATTTCTACGATGGTCTAACTTTTTGTTATGGCCAGGAAGTGGGTAGAATTGACTGTAAAGTAAATAAAAATAATTTTTACCCTCAAATTTCGAATTTGATTCGAAAATCTGTGTGTTATACTTAGTTTCAGCTGAGAAACTTCGTATGAGTTATTAATTAAGGATTTTCGCTAAAATGTCTTCTAATCGTGAAAAAAATGACTTATTAGAAGCGTATTTTGTCAATAATCGAAATGCGGGAGCTGCATTAGTGTGGTACCGCAATAAGTATCCGTTGCGGCATGTGCCAACAAGAAAGGTTATTACAAATCTTTTGAAAAACCTGGAATTCCAGGGTTCTTTCAAAAGAAAGCGGCAGCCTCGTGTGGACATGGACACGGAGATTGCGGTTCTGACTTATGTCGAAGCATATCCAGAGGTATCATCCAGGCAAGTCGCCCTTGAAGTAGGTGAATCCCACTCCCTTGTGATAAAGATATGGAAGAAATACGGCTACAAGTGCTATCGATATGGGCGCATAGTTCAAGTGTTACATCCGGGTGATGATGTTCGAAGGCTTACTTTTTGCAGATGGCTAAGAGGAAAAATAAGCAGAGATCATGAATTTTTAAATTACATACTGTGGTCAGACGAAACGAATTTTTCCAATAATGGTATGTACAACAGAAAAAATCACCACTATTGGTCCAAAGAAAATCCACTAAGAGTTACGGAAAGTCATAATCAGGTTCGCTTCTCATTCAACTGTTGGTGTGGTATAATGTCCAATCGAGTCATAATGGTGGAATTTTATGAAGGGAAACTGAATTCTGCCATGTATAATGAAGTCATTTTACACCATCTTGAAAACGAGATGGACGAATGGCCCCTGTCGGAATTGCGAAAAGTTCATTTTCAACAAGATGGTGCTCCGCCACATAACAGTCACCTTTCACGTTCCAATTGGAGCCGCCTATTCGGTACACAGTGGATAGGTACACATGGTCCAACACAGTGGCCACCTCGTAGCCCCGATCTAACACTACTCGATATTTTTTTATGGGGCTTCGTGAAAAACGATGTGTACAAGACGACGTACGCCAGTGTTCAAGAGCTCAAGGATGCATTAATGACCATTTTACGTAATATTCATCCCAGAACATTATTAGCCGCCATTCATTCAGTGCAAAAAAGGATAGACTTATGTATTCGTGAAAATGGAAATCATTTTGAACAATTTATTTCATAAACCAATTTCTTAAATGTTTAAATGATTTTTTTTTATTTAAAAAAGTTCAAAATTTTACCTGACCTATGAGTTTCGAGTTGATTTATCATATTTCCGTACGAAATGTGTAGAAAACGTTTTTGGCGATTTCTGTCTTTTCTAGTACTGAAAGCTAAAATGGTCCCATAGAGTTTTTTGATCCCCACATGAAATAGAATCGATTGGCATAAAAAAAAACTTTGAACTTTTTGCATTTTTTTTGCTAACTGTAAGTTTTTTACAAAATCTGTGAATGCAGTTCAAAATGTCCCAAAAAGTTAGGGATGGTCTTTTAAGAACGTTTTGCTATAACTGCAACGGTTAAGGTACTTGCCCTTACTGCCCCGTTTCAAAAATACACCCTGTATATCGCAGGTTTATAAGTGCTTGGTTAATGGCAATAGGCTCGCCACCTATTACATTGGGACCTAAACATAAACTGGCGAAATGTGTGTGCTAGCACCTCTGCCTACCCCTTCGGGGATATAGGCGTGAGTTTATGTTATGTTATATAACATAGCGCCATTAAAACCTAAACCATTTTCAATAAATATTGTAAACTATAAAAGCGTTAACTGTACTCTGGCAATTCTTTTTTAATAATTGTCTGAATCAGCGACGCAAGAGTGCACTACGCAAAGAAAAAAACAATATAATGGGACGTATTTTCTATTTTATATAGGACACGTCAATTAGTCTTCGCCTTGCCTGATGGTAAGCTGAAGGCAAAGGCCACCATTACTTACATATACCATGTTACAATGGTGACACTCAGCTTGACGGCCTCATCATATACTTTTTCACGCCCTGCTTACAGGACCCGGGACTGTAGGAAGAAGGAAGGAACACGTGATCTGGTTATGAATTCCAGGCCTTAATGGGCGACAAAGGATAATATTTTCTTTCCCTATCTTTACGCGATTAAGTAACATATTTTTTATAAATGCTTAGTGTTTGGTTGTTTTGTTTTTCTGCCAGAATTGATATTGAAGCATCACGAAAATTCACAGGAAAAAATTACCAGAAATTATTCACTAACTTACTCTACTAGTTTGGTCACAAACATCGTATCATCATGCTGTAATTAGCGTTGCAATACACATATTGCAGTAGAGCAGATTCTATTTAAAATATTTATTGATCAAAACCTACACAAGTAGCCCTGTTCCCTCTCGCGCACTCCTCCTATTTGCGTTACGTAAACTGATTAAAACTGTTGACAAAGTCGCGTTAGGATCAACATGTTACATCCAGTCACGCCTTATTCACAGCAAACACGGGGGAGACCATCCAAGTCACGTCTTATTCACTAACACGCGGAAGATCATTAAGTCTTCCCGGGAAATTATAACTTCTCCCACTGATTATCCTAGATGATAATGAAATAACAGTAGGCGAAATATCGCAATAAGTTTTATTCCATTTTTTCCGCCTGCGTCATCAACTATAAAGTTACTTAGTATAATATTACTTAGTGTTTGTAATGGTGACCCTCTTTCCTGAGACTTCGCCTTTAGTTTACCATCAGGCGAGGTGAAGTCAAGTTGGTGTGCCCTAGATAATAAAAAACTATTGTCAATTCAAACGGCAATAATATGGGGTTCTTTAATAATGGCACCAGAAAGGACTTACAGGGTCGGCAGCACGAGTGTTGCATACCTTAATGTATACGGTATTGCTTGGAACATCTATCTTGGACCTAAAATGCGTTCAAAATGTACACGTTTCTTGGGTGTCTTTTGAAGACAGCGGTGGACACCTTATACCAAGGTAGTTAGATTTTATATTAAATTCTTGTCTAAAAATGCTCTTTACTGCGCTTCCAGTGGTGTGCGCTGGACTCAACTGTGTTGTAATAAGGCTCTGAGAATGATGAATTGTGTGGGTAATGATCTGTGAAAGTGTATAACTCCCATTTCGTAATTTTCTAGTAAAAAGGTAAACACGTGTCCGATTTGTGCCAACCACGCCTTCAGCATTCAGGAGATTGCGTCGAATACTGCGCCACTTGGCGGCAGGCACGCGTTCGTTCGGAAATAATAGTAGCTATCTTTTCAATTACTGGTTAGTCGATCAATATTAATTTATGTAGGATTTAATTTATTGACGTCGTCAGACGACACCGAGGTATTTATTTTATGAGTGAGTATTTTGTAAGTCTGATAGTTTGTTAGTGTAATATTTTATCAATTTTGAACTTTGTAAGTGTGATATTTTATGGGCGTGATATTTTAGGAGTGTGATATTTTGAGAGAGTGATTTTTGATTTATTTAAATTCATCGAGTAGTATAGTTTCATTGAAGGCAGTATGTTACATAGCGTGTATATTTGTAAACCACTTAGGTGGCAGACAACCACACGGCCCACCTGATGGAAAGTGTTTTTTTATACCACTTACATTTCCACTTGATGAGTCGTTACCGTGGCCTATGGACGTATGTAACACCAGGGGTGTTACACTCGCGCTGCGGTCGGCGGTAGAACTCATATTGTAAAACCGCCATTGGTTACCGTGGACTATGCACGTACATGACAGACATCACATTACTAATCATTATGACTACGAATGCCAGTAGACGTCAGCGTCAGGTAACTTAGTTTACAAAATTTCATAAAATTTTTTGGGGGGAGTAATCAAAAATCAATGTTTAAAAGTGATTGCAACATCATTCATTGGTTCCGATAGTTCGTACGATTATCGGTAGGTGGCGCCCACCGTCACTGCAAGACGGATAAATAGGATGATTTGGATGGCTTCAGGCGTGATCCAGGAACTCAGTGGTTAGAGCAATCGCGGGTACGACTAACGAATCCAGCCTTAAACGACTCATAAAATCTTTTCTATCTTAATCGGACTAAATAACTTTTTTACTTCTTTATTACTTCTTAAATTTTTAGTTATTTTTTAGGTTGTAGTTTGTCTACATAGTAACTATGTACAAAATCAAAATATTAGTTACACGGCACAGTGATACTGCTGTATATCGAAGCGACATTAACGAGTTCATAACACTTGACACAATTCACCAACTTTGGCGAGCGTTCGACGATGACACCCGACTCCGAAGCGACATGCCTCGGGTTGTACTCGCACACCTGTATCAGAACTTGGACAACTCTAAAATCAGCAATAACAAGAAAGGCACTCCTAGAATTTGTCGTAACACCTTTTCAAGTCTGGGGTCCAATTAGGCAGAAATAATTTAGTGCAAAGTGGTCACTTATTTTAATTTTATTTTAATTTTATTCTTTGCATTATGATGCAATGAATGACATAACAAACAATAATAATATCGGAAATTGGAAACATGTTCACTCATTCAGATTAAACAATTCAGGACGCCATGTTTTCAAAACGCGTGTTTTCAATTCGATTACAAAGAAAATATTGCAACAAAACATCATTTATAGCTTGTTTAATGACTATGATGTAACTATGATTTTATAAGTTTTATAAAAGTACGTTTTGATAACTTAATGTAATTGAATAAATTGGCATAGTGCTAGTGTCTGTCACTGACAAAAAAAAGTTCAATTGTAGACGTCACACGTCAACTTTTGTTCTTAAGTATTTTCTGAAAATTTATATGGTGACAAAAAAATCAAATAAAATCAAAACTAAATTAAATTACAGATTCTTGAGTTGTTTACGTTTGCGTGTTAGATTCACTAGAACTTTCACCTCTACGAACTACAAATACCGCTACGGGCTACGAAGCTCTACGAGGAATGGACCGTAGGAGTGGAGAAGAATATAAAAAATATATATCGTAGGTAGTTTACGCAAATCTAGTAAATGTTTTTACCCAACTGTACCGGCCTAACTTCGCCTTGCCAGAAGGTAAACTGAAGGCAAAGTCTCAAAAAATTTTGATGAATGAGGTCTCCAATGAAATGCCTGCAATGTTATAGGGTACATAAAATGTGCACAAAAACTACACTTATACCAGTATTTATCAGGTCTATTAAAAATATAAGGCCTTCCATCTATCACACATTCAAAGTACCGTCTCTATTATGGTGAGTGTTCTGATAATCCCACCCTTTCCCTCCCTACATAGGACAACACGTGTAGGGCTTAGATGTCACCCTCACACTGTGCAGAATATACGAGCAAGAACCAAGCGGTTCGAGGACTCTTTTTTCCCGCACCACCAAGACCTGGAATTCATTACCAGCTCACGTCTTTCCTTCTTCCTACAGTCCCGGGTTCTTTAAGCGGGGCGTGAAAAAGCATATGCTGATGCCGCCAAGCTGAGTGTCACCATTGTAACAGTACTTAGTGTCTGTAATGGTGACCCTCTTTCCTGAGACTTTACATTTATCTTACCATTAGGCGATGTGAAGTCAAATTGGCGTGTCCTAGATGAAAAAAGAAATAAAATACAAAAAACCGTACCAGTGGTACTCTTAGCTTTTGCAGCACAACCTCAGCAATTTTGTATGAAATCACTCCATTTTAGATATTTACAGAATTTCAAAAACATACAGGTTTAGATAATATAATATGTATATAATTGTGTGGAGTGCAAAATAAATATGTCTACCAGAGCCTTCGTTGCTGAGCAAGCCGGTAGGAATCGGGTTATAGGAACCACTCGCCACTGCTACCTCCTGAGGCATAGTGTGATGTTGATATTTATAAGTTAACTTAAATACTTACATATATTCATACCTGTTAATGCGCGAAGAGGTAGACAGAGGTAGATTAACACTTTCGCCAAGCATGATTTTCGGATCCATATAAAAGTGGGCGAGCCTGTTGCCGTCAAGCGGGCACTTGGTCACCCATTTTGTTCTATGTATGTTGACACTGTGATGTGGATGCTCTACTCTACTCCACCGGGGACCAACGCGGGTATTTTGTCATTTTACAAAAGTTATGAAACATATGTGAAATATTCAACACTGTTAAATTTCCTTTTCTACTCTAATTCTACTTCCCCGGTTGATTCCCGGCAGAGTAGAATTTGGACCACCCCATCTCTTGCCATGCGGTGTCGTACAAGGCGACTAAGGGATAGAGCTGTTTAACATCAGACAGATATATACTGCCCAGACTCAGCCTCAGATGCATGCCTCGAGTCAACAATAGTGCCCGATATACGGCAATAGGCTCATCCCCTATTACGTGGGGCCGAATACAATTATTGGTGAAGTGTGGGTGACACCTCTGCCTAACCCTCCGGGGAGAGAGGCGTGATCATATGTATGTATGTATGTTAAATTTTATTTGTTCTATTTCGTCTAACGAGTAGTTTTTACATTCACAATTATTTCTAAATGGTCAAATTCATATATGGTGGCGCTTGGGCCAGCGTGCGCGAGTGGACTGTATTGCGGAGAAGCAGATAACTGTTCTATTGACACTTTACACACAAAACAAGACAGGTGGCCGGGCTGCCGCGGATTCGATCCAGGCAGTGAATGCAGCCCGAGAAATTAGGAGAGGATGCACTAACCTTCACGACCCACGTGTTTTTCATCGCAGCCGGTACACGGATCTTCTCTTCCTTGCTCAGGAGCTGCCGTCAGCGTCACTAGATCCCTTGAGGAACACACGAGAGGCACCATCCGATCGGTAAAGGTCTATGAGGCGGTTAAAATACAACAAATATTATTCATTTCTGAGAGACGCGCTCGCGATCCGTCCCTACGCTGGCTAGTTCAAAGCGGGAGTGGCCGTCCACATCTCACACAATGGCGGACGGAAGCTACAGCTAGCCCTACTCTATGGTTAGTGCGGAGGGGGAGACGGATCTAAAAGGAGTGTGTTTCCATGTCAAAAAATACAGTTTCCACATCGGCGCAACCATTCCCCCCGGCTTGAAGGGTTACCTTCGAAACGAAAAATGTGGAACAAAACTAATGTCTAATCTAAATCTAGGTTTGCGAAATAACAACTAAAATATAAACATAGATTGGAACTCGTGCCTACTGCTGGCTAGGCAGAGGGCAGAGGCGAACAACCGGGCGCAGATACGATCCGGTTGCAGTTTTAACCCGTACAACACGAGTTATCCCGCGGGCATCGGGAAAAATTTCCTCTACTACTCCTAGAGGCCAATGTAAAGGAGGCGCATTCTCAGTCATAAGGACTACCACCGTACCTACAGTAATTGGGTTGGATGGAGTATTCCATTTTTGACGTGACTGCAGCGTGTGCAAATAATCGGTTCTCCAACGATTCCAAAACGATTGGACCATCTTATCTAAAAGAGCGTGACGAGTTAGGAGGTGTATTCTATCGTCATCAACATCTATTGCGGGCAAATATTTTAAAGGAGTCATATTTAAGAAGTGAGCTGGCGTCAGCGCTAACGGCTCTGACGGATCGCTAGATAGAGTCCGACACAGCGGACGCGTGTTCATCACCGCCTCTACTTGCGCGAGTACGGTACTCAACTCCTCGAACGAGAGAATCTGTTCGCCTATGACGCGAAACAGATGCGACTTAAGGCTTTTAATATTCGCTTCCCAATTACCACCAAAATGACTAGCTGCAGGCGTGTTAAAGTACCATTCAATGCGATTTTCGGCTAAGATGTGAGCGAATTCACTTTGGTAGTACTTAGACCGTAAGAATGTGTGCAATTCCGAAATACTACGTCGGGCCCCTACATAGTTTGTACCGTTGTCCGAATACATGCGCTTAACCGGACCCCGACGCGACAAAAAACGTTTAAAAGCGGACATAAAATTTGGCGTACTTAAATCACCGGTCAACTCTATATGAACCGCGCGAGTTGTCATACAAATGAACAAACAAACATAAGCTTTCGTGGAGCGAATGCCACGACCACGAGCAATGGTGACCTTGAAAGGCCCAGCAAAGTCTGTGCCGGTGTGTACGAAAGGTTTTGCGGATTGAACAACACGACAAGAGCGATGATCGGCCATTTCAGGCGCGATAAAACGCGGGCGGAGTTTAAAACAAGGTACACATATGTGTACTCTAGCGCGAATCAAATTACGAGCGGAAATTATCCAGTATTTCTGTCTCAAAATAGACATTAACAAATCGGGACCAGCGTGACAATTCACCTTGTGATGATAATCTACTAACAAATCTAATACGTGGTCCTTACGCGGGAGAATTACTGGGTGCCTTTGTTCAAATCCTAAACCTGAATTTCTCAAACGACCACCTACTCGAATGAGTCCATCTTCCAAAAATGGTTTCAAGTGTCGGAAAGAACGACTACAAGGTTTGTTAAATTCTAAATTTTTAAATTCAGAAGCAAAATAACACTTCTGCAATTCGCGAAGTATGATCAATTCAGCCTTATCTAAATCAGCGGCGGTTATATGACCGCGTGTAGATAAAATTCTCAAAAATCGGCCTACATAAACAACACAACGCAACAGTCTCGACCAAGACGAGACGCGATTAGCCAACAACAAAACCAGGGACTCTTCACGCGGGACCGACACCACAAGCGAGTGCTTCTTTTCCTCGGGTGGTTCGGAAACCGTAGTGGGATTGAATTGACTAACTGGCCACTTATCTAACGCGGCATGAATCCAGGACGGTCCACTAAACCATAACGGGTGATCTAATATTTGCGAAGGAAGCAGTCCACGAGAGAGACAATCGGCTGGGTTGTCGGTGCCAGCAACGTGAAAGAGATTTTTTGGCGCTAATTCCGATTGAATTTTTGCCACTCTATTAGCGACGAAGGTGTCCCAACGATGGGGCGAAGAGTGGGCCCAACACAAAGCGACTGTTGAGTCCGAAAAAGCTAAAATTCTATTAATATTAATGCGACTACTACAAGCATTGGCGATAGAGGTGATCAATCTAACCAACAATAGTAAAGCGCATAGCTCGAGGCGTGCCAGAGAGACGACCTTACGGGGAGAGACCTTCGATTTCGCGCTTATAAGGCTAATTGAAACCTTACCTACATTCGAGACATGAAAATAGACTACTCCTCCATACGCCCTCTCACTAGCGTCCGCGAAGCCTACTACCGTAACAACACTATGTTGCGATATACCTACATGACGCGGAATTTGTACTTGGTCAAGCACAGAGAGTTCTTTTCTAAAGCGAGCCCACAACTTAGCAATGTTGTCGGGCGCGGTGTCGTCCCAATCACAATTCGAAAGCCAAAGCTCTTTTATAAGTAGTTTGGCGTACAGAACGACAGGAGCTACGAATCCCATTACGTCCCATATCCGTGCCACACACGACAGGATAATGCGTTTAGTACAAGTTTGCGGGGTCGAACTACTTTTCAAACTAAACGTATCAGATGCGGGCGACCAGCTTAAACCAAGCACCTTGTGCGTATCACTTTCATCGAACTCCTTAACCGAAGACAATCGGTGCGACGGTGGAATCGACTCTAACGCTGTTTGCGAGTTGCTCGTCCATTTCACGAGATCAAATTGACCCGCCTTCATGAGACTTATAACTTGAGCGGCCGTCTCGACAGCCTCGGCCTCGCTATCTACACTATACACGAAGTCGTCCATGTATAAGCCAGTCTCAATGGTGGCTCTCGCTTTAGGAAATGCATCGCCCTCGTCAGCGGCCAACTGCTTGACGGTGCGAAGTGCGTGAAAAGGGCTAGATTTAAGCCCGAAGCAAACACGATTAAACTCGTAAACCATTAAAGGTTCTTGCGGTGAAAATCTATACAAAAATCGTTGAAACCTACGATCGGGTTCGCGCACTTCAAGGCACAAAAACATTTGTCGAATATCTGCAGAGAGTGCCACAGCGAATAAACGAAAATTTACAATTATGTCAAATAAATTACCTTGAAGATTTTGACCACAATACAAAATGTCATTAAGCGACACGGAAGTGCTAGTCTTAGCACTGCCATCTAGAACTACGCGGAGTTTAGTAGTAAGCTTATCTTCTCTAATAACTCCGTGGTGCGGGATAACGTACGAAGGCTGGGTCTCGTCAGTGTCCGCAGGCGCAGGTGAGATGTAACCTTTATCTAAATATTCGTTGACAACCTCATCATAGGCTTGCTTTAACTTTGGAGACGCCTGCATCTTTCGTTCTAAACAAAGAAAGCGTCTTTCAGCGGATGCACGGGAGTCGCCGAGCGAAAAAATATCTCCCT
The DNA here is from genome assembly GCA_963662185.1 of Eilema griseolum. Taxonomy (NCBI): domain Eukaryota; kingdom Metazoa; phylum Arthropoda; class Insecta; order Lepidoptera; family Erebidae; genus Eilema; species Eilema griseolum. The sequence goes on from OY759254.1 coordinate 405,602, forward strand.
TGAAAGGGAGCGCGACAACATAACGACCCTGCTCATCGCGAGTAGTCGTGCGACAATAAATCTCCTCAGCCATCTTGTCATCAGGGCTTAGGATTGGTGGGACATTGACCTCCTCAATCTCCCAAAACCTGCGGATGGTAGACTCCAGTGGCGGCTCGACGGTGCAACAGAACGAGGCAGTCGAGTGACTAAAACTATCCATAGAAGCGGGTGCAGAACCAATTATAACAAAACCCAGAACTGTTTCCAGGGCGTGCGGAGCGGGGTACGTCGGACCCCCTTGAACCTTACGTGATAACTGGAGGTGCGGGAGAATTGAAGCGCCGATCAATATATCGACGACTCCAGGAACAGCGTAAGTCTCATCAGCTAAAGGTAAGTCTTTAAATTTCGTTAATAAAGACGTGTCAACTGGGACGGTAGGCAACTGTTCAGTTATTTTATCCGTAACGAACGAATCCATGTCAAACCAAATTTTATTATTAAAACGAGATCCAAACCTCGTTTTAACTGTGCCATGAACAGCTGACCGTAAACCTCCAAAACCCGTCACCACTGAGTAGGTTGAACGCCTATCAACATTGAAACCAAGACGTTGACAACAATCTTGAGTAATAAAATTACTTTGCGAAGCGCCATCTAATAGCGCTCGAACAATGTGCGGTTTACCTAATGCATCAACAATAACCACGCGAGCGGTCGCAAGACAAACCGTAGTGAGGGCAGCACTAGCGGAGAACGAACACAAGGTGACGTCATTCGTAGCGGTCCCCGGGCAGGCCGGAGCGCGTGCGAGCTCGGGCTGCGGCTGCGGCGCAGGCTGCCGCGCGTCACCGCTCGACGAACCAACTGTGCTCACCTTGGATGCGGCATTACTATTTTCAAAATGAAGCAAAGTGTGGTGTCTCGCTTGACATTTGCGACAACCATTTCCACTATTACATAAACCCACGCGGTGTTTAGTACCGAGACAATTAAAACAAAGATTATTAGCGCGAACAAATTTATAACGATCACTAGGCGACAATTTTAGGAAACCAGGACACTTGTACAGTTGCGAGTGATGAGTACTACACAAAGAGCAAACAGGTGATTGTACACGTGCTGGTGCGGTATTAACATAAGTATGGGTTGACCTCAGTGACCTCGATGACGCATCTATTTTGCGCGCGGGACTAACAACTGTCTTCGCGCCTTCATGTTTCGATGAAGAGCGTTGTAATATTTTTATATGCTCGCGAACAAAACCTTCTAAGTCTTCGAACTTAGGAATTTTATTGCCGCGATGATCCGACTCAAACAAACGAATGGTTTCGGAATCTAATTTCCTTAAACCCATATACAAAAATACGAAGTCGCAGAGGTCATCAATCTTTAGGTTCTTTACAGCGCGAACAGCTGACGCGAAAGTGTCTAGAAATTTCTCTAAGTTTTGATCGTTACATGCCGTAATAGATTTCAAATCAAACATCTGATCCAAATAGGCGTTAGCTACCGATCTTTTATCCTCATACTTAGCTTTCAAAGTATTTAAAATTAAATTATAATTCCCGGCACTAAACGTAATTCCAGCGCAAACGGTTATAGCTTTACCAGTCAATTTTTCAACAAGATAATGCAATTTTTCGTGATCTGTCAACGAATCGTTCTTATCTATTGTATTCTCAAAACTATCTATAAATCGACACCAATTGCGAATGTTACCATCAAATTCGGGTATTTGAATTGGTGGCAACTTAGGTCGGTCGCGAGTGGGGTTGGGTCGGTCAGACGGCTTCTCCAAACTCCTCGCGACGCGCTTGATACGACAATACAAATCGTCAAACGACGACAAGGCTTGATAACTCACTGAGTAATCGGGATCCAAATTCAACTCTAAAACGTTGATGTCATGCACTAAGGTTTCGAAATCCGTGCGTAGACTATCTAAGTTTTCTATAGAACACAAGAACGAATCTCTGATGACCAAATCAGAGGTTTTAAGTGCACTATCATAAATCGATTGTACGCGAGAGTAAATCATTTCTTTTTTAGCGTATAAAAGTTTCAATTGAACCTTACCGGTCTTATCAACCTTTGGGGACATGTTTACAATTAAATCTCAAACTAAAGTGCGGTAAACAATAAATATGAAATGACTTAATCCTAGCGGTACAGAGCAGCGAGGCGGCGCGAGCGTTAACTATGTAGGTAGGTAGGTGCTTACAACTGTGAATGCACACTTGAACAAACGCGCATAGCAACAAGGTCGTACCTACGCGATGGTCGCTGTCTAGATTCAACTATTATTTCCGAGATTAAGTATTGCGTAATATCTATTCAAATTAAAATACTTTCGTATGAATTGGGATGAGATGCGAGCGAGGTAGGCACAGCCACGTGTCTACCCACGCAGGTACTAGGCAAATACGACGCGAGCCGAGAACAACGTAATTGAAAAAAACAAAACAAAGCCAAATGCGTTAGGTATTACACTGTGCCTATGCACTAGGGTGTCTGAGTATACCTAAGATCTAAGCCTAAATGTCTGGATGCGGGGTTTTCTACTAAAATAACCAGGCACTTAGGTGCGATGCGAAAATTGCGAACTACGATTAAGTGTTGATATGATACCTAACCTATTTATGTATTAGGTAGGTACAATGCGAGCCAGCGGCGAACGGACAACAAATTCTAAGCCTAAGTGTCTGGATGCGGGGTTTTCTACTAAAATAACCAGGCACTTAGGTGCGGTGCGCTCATTCCCATTAGAATAATAACAAGATACGAACTACGGCTAAGAATCCGGCTCGATCCGGACCAAAAAAATGGTGTCGCGTGGGCCAACGTGCGCGAGTGGACTGTATTGCGAAGAAGCAGATAACTGTTCTATTGACACTTTACACACAAAACAAGACAGGTGGCCGGGCTGCCGCGGATTCGATCCAGGCAGTGAATGCAGCCCGAGAAATTAGGAGAGGATGCACTAACCTTCACGACCCACGTGTTTTTCATCGCAGCCGGTACACGGATCTTCTCTTCCTTGCTCAGGAGCTGCCGTCAGCGTCACTAGATCCCTTGAGGAACACACGAGAGGCACCATCCGATCGGTAAAGGTCTATGAGGCGGTTAAAATACAACAAATATTATTCATTTCTGAGAGACGCGCTCGCGATCCGTCCCTACGCTGGCTAGTTCAAAGCGGGAGTGGCCGTCCACATCTCACACAATGGCGGACGGAAGCTACAGCTAGCCCTACTCTATGGTTAGTGCGGAGGGGGAGACGGATCTAAAAGGAGTGTGTTTCCATGTCAAAAAATACAGTTTCCACATCGGCGCAACCAATATAGTTAACATAAATCTATTGACCCTCCCTCTTCTTTTCACTTGCATGAAATCCAAAGTCACAGTCAAAGTTTTTATTTGCATCATGTGTTGTACAGACGTTACATAATATAATATGGGTTCCAACATGAAGCCCTGTTTGGCACAGCAAATTACATAAAATAAATTAAATTGTTGGCTAATTAAATATGAAATTTTACAACCTATTTGAAAGTGTTGTGTTCCCGGCGGTGAGTAGGGTAGCTAGAGCTCACTGGAAAGCTTTTGTGCTGTCAGTGGGATGACCAAGGGCTTGTCCTGCTTTGTCCTCTACACTGACGGCACAAAATCTCTGTTCTTACAGGGTCGGCAGCACGGATGTGACTCCACTGGTGTTACACACGTTCATAGGTCATGGTAACCACTTTCCATCAGGTGGGCCGTGTGCTTGTCTGCCACCTAAGTTGAATAACCACGACTAAAACGACTAAAACGCACTGCGCCTGTAGGTCGTTTTTGGTTGCCGAATGTGAGGTTGACAGGCATAATCCTCGCACCCGGGCTGACCTAGGGCTATCTCTCTAAATCTGGCTCTCCTCGTAAATTAACCCGCCCCTCGCCATACCCGGGACAAATGTGCCCATCACACTGGCGGCATTGTCCCGCTGAACAGCGATGGGCAACCTTTCCCTCAGGTACGAGGCGGACCGAGAATCACCAGTTTTGTCCCACAAAGTACCTCCGCCCTACAGAATACCGCGGTTATAATAACTTCGTGTTGTGTTCCCAGCGGTGAGTAGGGTAGCCAGAGCTCACTGGAGAATTCGTGCTGTCAGTGGGCTGACTAAAGGCTTGTCCTGCATTATTCTCTACACTGACGGCACAGAGACTCTGTGCTTTTTTTTTTTTTTATATAGGACACGTCAATTGGACTTCGCCTTGCCTGATGGTAAGCTGAAGGCAAAGTCCCAGAAAAGAGGGTCACCATTACTTACACTTACCGTGTGACAATGGTGACACTCAGCTTGACGGCCTTATCATATGCTTTTTCACGCCTCGCTTAAAGGACCCGGGACTGTAGGAAGAAGGAAACACGTGAACTGGTAATGAATTCCAGGCCTTAATAGTGCGAAAGAGGAAAGAGTCTCCGAACCGCTTGGTTCTTGATCGGATGTTTTGCACCGTGTGCGGATGACATCTAAGACCTGCACGCGTTGTCCTGTGTAGGAAAGGAGAGGGTGGGATTAATTGGAAGAGCTCATCAGAACACTCCCCATGGTACAGACGGTAAAATACAGCCATGGACGCAACATCTCTACGCAGCTGTAAAGGTTCTAGGGTGTTCGTGATCTCGGGATTCCCAATGATGCGGACCGCACGTCGCTGCAACCTATCGAGAGCATCTAGTAAGTACTTTGCTGAACCATCCCAGAGATGCGAGCAGTACTCCACACAGGAGCGAATTTGTGTCTTGTATAGAAGACACCGCTGCTCCGGCGTGAAAAATCGTTTCACTCTGTTCAGGACTCCGAGTTTTCGTGAGGCTGTTTTGATGATGCTTTCGATGTAGTTTTTGTTATTCAGGTTGCAGCGAACATCCATACCTAGGATATTGAGATTGTCCTGCAATGTCAGTGGCGTGCTCTGAAGAGTGGGGAGGGGAAGGAAAGAAGATACTTTTGCTGTAAACGCACATGCCTGCGTCTTCTTGGCATTGAACTGAACCAGGTTCTCAGAGCCCCATTGAGAAATGTGATTCAGGATCCCGTCAAGCTCAGTGACAAGAAGCTGCCTTTTCTCTGCGATTTCTGACTGTTTGGCCGTAGGATGTCCATGTAAAGTACTATCATCTGCATAACAATGAACATTGCCGGTAGACAGCATGTCGTTGATATGCAGAAGAAAGAGAGTGGGTGATAAGACGGACCCCTGGGGCACGCCAGCATTAACCTGCAGAAACTACGAAGCTCGTCCGTCACAAAGGACGCGAATACGGCGCCCCTGCAGGAAGCTAGCAACCCAGTTGCACAGCCTAGAAGGCAGACCAAAGGCAGGTAGCTTGGAAAGAAGCGATTTGTGCCAGACTCTATCGAAAGCTTTGGCGATGTCAAGACTAATTGCCAGTGACTCGCCGTGCTTGTCCATAGCCTCACCCCAAAGATGGGTAACGTATGCTAGAAGATCACCCGTTGACCGTTTCGGTCTGAAGCCATATTGCCGGTCATTAATTAAGGAGTGATCCTCTAGGTGCCGCATGAGCTGTTTGTTAATTATGTGCTCGAACACTTTGCACAGCACTGAGGTGACGGCTATGGGTCGATAGTTGGCTGGCTCCGAGCAATCCCCCTTCTTGGGAATCGGCTGAACATTCGCCTCTTTCCAAGGCAAAGGCACTGTACCCGAACTGTAGGATAGCCGGTACAGGCGCGTAAGCATTGGAGACAACTCCGCTGCACATTTTTTCAAAACTACCGCTGGAATACCATCCGGACCACTGGCTTTCCGGACATCGAGTGATTGCAGCACTGCACGGACATCGCGTTGCCTGATATGGATATCAGGCATCGCGTGGTCACTGTCGGGTAGTGTTGGTGGCTGCGTACCACAATCATCGATTCGGGAGTTGGCCGCAAAGAGATTAGCCAGCAGATTTGCCTTCTCTTGCGGCTCATGGGCCAGGGATCCATCAGGGTTACGCAGCGGAGGCAGCGAAGGCTGACAGAAGTTGGCTTGCACGGCTTTAGCCAGTCGCCAGTAGCCACGGCTTCCCGTGGGATGCATCACTAGCTCTTGACCAAGCCGCGCTATGCGCAGGGCATCCTCTCTGACGTAGGCCCTTCTACAGACCTTTGTGGCTCTGTTGTACGCCGCCTTGAAGTGGCCCAGATTGGGATGGCGCGTGGCGCGCGCCCTTACCCAAGCGCGGTACGCAGACTGTTTTTGTTCAACAGCTTCCGCGCACTCGCGCCCGAACCAAGGGCGCACCCCGCGGTCACCGGTGACATCGGTGTATGAGATATAGTATTCCATACCCAGACCGATCTCACCGGCGACAGCAGTAGCACAATCCGATGGGTTCTTACCTTCAAAGCAGCGCTCAACCCACGGGATGGACGCAAAATAGTCACGAAGTCCATCCCAGTCCGCTGACGAGTAGTGCCAGAGACGCCGCTTCCCCTGCACGGGTCGTGGGGGCGCTATAATAGGCACTGTGAAACAGACCAGGCAGTGGTCGGAGTTGCCTAAAGCGGCTCGCACCCATACACTTTTTTTTATTTTTTATTTTTTTATATACCAATTGTGTCAGGCCGTGCGCCAGAGCAAATGCGTGGGTGGCTCTTCCCGCATGGTCTGTTTTGGAGGAGCCCAACCAGATCTCGTGGTGGGCGTTAAAATCCCCCAAAAATACCATTTCGGCATTCGGAAATCGCTCCTGCGCATCATCTGCCGCCTGACTCAGATATTCAAAGAGTCGAGTTGTCTCAGCATCTCCTGTATGGGAACGGTAGAGGCACACAATACATAGATCTGACTCGTAGGGCCATGGTCTACGTGTACCCAAAGGACGGAGAAGGATGGGTCCTCTAGGCAGCGCAAACGGCGACAGCAAACATCCGCCCTAACAAACACGCACACCCCGGCTTTTGCACGAAAACTTTCCTCAAGAACATAGCCAGGGTAGAGCAAGTAGGTCGTGTCGTCAGGGCGGTGTATTTGCGTCTCCGTTAGAAAAAACATGGCAGGTTTCGCCGTCTCTAGGTGTTGGTGGACGGTGTTGAGGTTTGCATGGAGCCCACAGATGTTAGTGGACTCCACCTCAAATAGCAAGCTTTTGGGAGTGTGACGAGCCGCTGTGTTGCCTATTTCTCTGAATTGCGCTGCCATGAGTTTGGGTGGGAGATGGCGTGAAAAAAGAGGTGATTGCCGCCGCAGCACCGTGTGACAAAGCGCGGGATATTGGTTTTATCTATGAATGTGAGGCATGGCGAGAGCCGACGCGCCGAACGGAAGGGCCCCCGTACCCCCCCGAGTATGGTCGCCGGGCTCCCAAATCCGGTCACCAACCGGCACGACGAACCATATCGGGATTATGCGCGGCCTGGTGAGGCAGCCTCCCAAGGTGGTTAACCCCAGTTGGGCCCCTGTTCTATACCGCGGGCGGCCAGCGGCACCACCGTTTCTACAGGTCTCCCTGTTCGGCGCATCGCCCCGCGCCATCCCCACTAGACTACGCCAAGACCCACTGGTCCCACTAGTGCTGCGACAACCACCACCTCTGCCCGGCTATGCACTTGCTGACCCCTGAACACAATCCAACCGAGATTGAATTGCTATGGAGGGTTTTTCGCAATAGTGCACGGTGGTACCTACCCGGTCGAAACTTGAGACAAATTTGTGCCACCAAGTTTCTACCACCAGTAGTGCAGTTTCCATCAAGTGGGCCGTGTGCTTGTCTGCCACCTAAGTGGTATAAAAAAAAACAACCTACGCCTCATGCCCCAGTTATACTTTAAAATTCAATAGAGACAGTGATAAAAAAATAAACGTCACTAGGTCCGTACAACAAATTACGATTGAAAAAGAGGAGAATCATCGAATTTATGCTTTGAGTTCGATTTAACTGCAGTAGATTTTTCCCCTTCATTCGTTACTCACATTTCAGGTGCACGCTGCCCGAATTTTTATGCTAAATACAACAAAACTAACTCACAGCAGCAGTTCCCAATTACCTTTGTTTCACCGTTTGCCAGCCTACGCCCGGGGATATTTCGACAGAATTCCTGTCGAATGGATAATTAACCAGGAAATTGATTCAAAAGTCAATGCAACTTCCTACATAATAGTATATATTGTTTGTGAAACTGGGTGCAGTGAACAAAGGCCTTTGTGTAAGAGTTGTATCATGAGTAATTGCAAAATATATTATACATAGCCAATAATTATGGCTTGTTAATAATAGGTCGTTACGTATGAATCTGCCGTTTTTTGAAGAAATTGGAGGAAACCCAATTTTCAGTACTAACCTTTTTGCATATTTTTAGGAATGACAAATCCAAATTTCATGATTTTTTTTGTGTATGAATGAGACAACATTAAGCTAACAAATACTTTTATTACATTTTGAAAAGTGACAGCTGTAAAAAAGAAATACGAAATTTATCATAAATCATAAAAAATAATAATTGGAAAGCCACGTGGTTTCCGGTACAAGGCGACTAAGGGATAAGACTGTTTAACATCAGACTGATATATACAGCCCAGACTCAGCCAGAGATTCATGGCTCGAGGCAACAATAGTGCCCGGAAAACGGCAATAGGCTCACCCCCTATTACGTGGGACCGAATACAATGATGGTGAAATGTGGGTGTTAATTCACCTCTACCTAACCCTCCGGGGATAAAGGCGTGATTATATGTATGTATCATTAAAATGGATAGCATTTAGGAAGTACTGATTTTGAAGATCGAATTTAATTGATCAAGCGGCCGATAAAAACAAAGTTTAATACAGAGTTGTAGAATCTTGAAATCAACTTACAAACAAAATATAAATAGTGGAAATAGCTACTAAATTTCAGGAATAATGAACTCATGAATCTATAAGAAAATTTCTTCAATTTAATAGGTACCACCTCTAGGGAAAAGTGGCATACGACCACGGCTATCCTTGATATTTTCTTGTTCATAACTTTTTAAAGCGTAATTTTTCAGTTGTCGGGTTTTAGTTATATACTTAATTATTTATATTATTTCAGGGCAAGCAACGTCTATAATTTTTACATTTTCGTGATGTGCTTATTAAGTAAGCCCTTTCAGATGAAATCAATCACGGTATATTTATCTCAAATTTATTTTTTAACACAATACTTCATGACAGCTAGAGAGACATTCTTTTCATTCATTCAGTTAGAGAGCTAGAGAGAAAAGAGCTTCATGACATTAGATTTAGTGATACGTCATACAGCCTAAAATCAGCGGACGACCAAGACGCTTCTAATGATTCCTCATTTGTTAAGTTTTAATAAGTAGTTCAGGAGCTATAAGGGAACAGATGAACCTATATACATACATACATATTTATATACATACATAGCCTGTCAAAATCATAACTCTCTTTTGGCTTCGCTGTAGTTGTGTACAAACTGAGGGTAACTTTGCCCCAAAACTTTTGAGCCAAAGTAACCCAATCAAATACCTACTCAAATTTGCCTCACTCCATTCTTTTTTCAATTACTTTAAATTGTACCCGTCGGGTGAAATGTCCACTCTCGTTCGAAAACTTGAAATTACCTTCCAAACCAATTTGTTTGTAAACAGAACAACACGCGACGGTTTCAGAACGAACTTGGAACGTTTGTTTTAAAAAGTTGTCGAGCGCGCGAAATTGCGTTAGTCACGGTATATTTTGAGCTGTGACGTCACTATTGCAGCTGTGACGTCAGAGAAACTATTAACCTGTTCTCGGAGAAAGTTTTGATTGTATGTGCAGAGTTGAGAGGTTGTGGTGGAGGTAATTTCGCGAAGTTTAACGTTTCATTTTCTCGGGGTTCTGTTTTTAGAATGAAAAGTTATATTTTTAGTATGAGCATGAAATGACGTCATTGGAAAAAGTTAGAATTGATTTTTTTGCCGTGTTGGTTCTCAGTGTAGTAGAATAGGGTCACATACAGCCCATGATTTAGTGCCTGTTTGACGGCAATAGGCTCGCCCTCTATTGGATGGGACCGAAAATCATAATTTGCGAATTGTAGGTGTTAATACACCTCTGTCTACCCCTTCAAGGAATTACAGGGTGAATATATATTTATATATATGTATGTATGTACAGGCAAAAAAAACTTTAATTTAAGTACGTCCCATTAATATTGTAAATTTGAATATAGATGTTCGTTATTCAATCACGATGTAACAGCTAAACGTATCTAGCTGAAATTTGGTGGGTGAAGCCGCGGGCATCAGCTAGTTTGATATAAGTACATAAAACATTCAATCAATAAAAAGCTGTTATTTTAGTACGACAAACAGACACTTCAATTTTACTTACTTGTATAGAAATAGCTGCTTTGTAAATATTATTCAAGTTATAGTGCTGATAGCCATTCGAAGCTCGTAAGTTCGTAATAAATTCAAAGATACTCATTGAATTTATGTTCTGATTAAATTGAATAATAAATATTATAGCAAGTCTAGTTTTAATAATCATTTAGCGGTTATTGTTTTAAATGAAAAATAGCTTTTCATCAAAGAGGTCGACGCTTCTAACTGCGATCATTTTAAACTCACTTCACTGCGTTTTGAGTGACAATGGGATTACGAGTATGCTTTTGAAATTTAACTGTCAATATAATAATTTCATACTTAGTGTTTGCGCCATCTTCGTGTATGACGTATCTATTAATATAATGCGTCATTGGTTAATAGGTGCTTCAAACCTGGACCCCGATCAGCCCAATTACGTTTTTAGAACGTGTGATTTGAAATCTAATTGCAAAAGAAATATAATCTATATAGGTATAATTCTGAGGGTTTAATAACTTCAAGGGAACATACTTAAGTACTTAGATATTCATAATTATACAACGCGATTAAATCATGGAACTTACTATTTCTGTCGACGTTTCGGATTCGGTAAATGACAATATGCTCGCCACCTATTACATTGGAACCTAAACATAAACTGGCGAAATGTGGGTGCTAGCACCTCTGCCTACCCCTTCGGGGATATAGGCGTGAGTTTATGTTATGTTACGTTGATTCGGATGCTTTGCAGCACCCGTGGTCACGACTTGACTAGCTTGCGAGCGTCGAGAGGTAGGTATGCGGGGAACATTTTATACTTAGATATTGTTTAAATAATATTTTTTATTCCATTTTTCTTCATAATAGATTGATGAATCTATTTGTTTTGGAAATCAAACGTTTTGCGAGTATCATTACTGTACTGGGTCCACGCTCTTTGTTCTAAATAGCAACACACATATCATCGGTGCATTTTCTTCACGGGCAACCTTCATTGAAACTCTACAAATTTACACCCAAGAGTCAGCCCTAGTGTTGATATAATTGTTCTTTTTTAATTTTGACAGGTACGTACCCGGGTTAGCGGCTGACGAGAGCTGGCAAGTGTTTATTGTAGTATATATTATACAATATTATCTGTCTACAGTATATAATTTACCTTAATTTATACTTTTTTGTACATACACGCACACATACATAAAATTACATTTATACAGCATAATAGATGTGATGTACAAAGGCGAGCTTAACTCAAAATTGAGTAACAAACAAACAGTCATGCACTTATGTAACTATATAACATGTTTTTCTTAATGATCTAAAGTTCTATAAGATACTATAATTTTACAATAGCAATATATATTTTAACAAAAACAATAATATAACAGCCTCCGTGGCGTGGCGGTGGTGATCACGACTGCTACGCAGGAAGCGCGGGTTCGATCCCCGCTCAGTGCAAATATTTGTATGCATAAATATGGGTATTGGCCTGGGTGTTTTTATGTATAATATGTATGTATTTACAAAAAAGATGTTTAAGTATGTTTATCCGTATTCTAGATTCCATAACACAAGCTAGTTAAGCTATGCTTACCACGGGTCTAGATAGCTTTGTGTAGAATGTTGTAGAATACAGCAACACTGCCGCACAAATGATATAAAGACAAAACGACTATTCTATTCGATCTACGTTAACAAATAATAATATTATAATACTGAAAACTGTGTCTGAAAAAGTTGTTACTGGTATACACAGCTTTGTACAAAGGAACAGAGAATAACTGGTGTAAGCGGGAGCTGGATATTAAAAATTGCTGGATTTCAAAATGTGCACAGATTTGTGAGACAACGTGAAATTTTGAACTATTCCTACAGTCCCGGATCCCTAAAACTGGTCCGGAGAGTGAATAAGCATCTGATGAGGCCGTCAAGCTGAGTGCCACTATTGTAACATGCTAGGCACGTGTCTGTAATAATCCCTCCTTCCCACTTTGCCTTTAGCTTACCATCAGGCAGTGTGAAGTCAAATTTTTGTGTCCTTTATATACAGGGTGTAAAAAAGTCGGCTCTGGAGGAATACTACCTTAAATTCGTAAATTGGCTAATTTTACTTAAACGAGACATAACTTTATTTTTAAAAGATTCACTAATTTATTTTATTATTTATTTCTAAAACTGCATTCAATGATTTTCGAAAAGTCGCGTGGCTCACCCGGGCTTCGAACCAACTAAAATCTGAAAAAATAACATTATGTATTTTTATAGCATCAATCGATAGTGTGTATAAGGATCAAAACTCTCTAACAAACATGGTAAATTAAATGAAAGGAAACCTCATGGGGTACTTTTTTTTTTTCGACGTCGACGTCAATTAGACTTCGCCTTGCCTGATGGTAAACTGAAGGCAAAGTCCCAGAAAAGAGGGTCACCATTACCTACACATGCCATGTGACAATGGTGACACTCAGCTTGACGGTCTCATCATATGCTTTTCACGCCCCGCTTAAAGGACCCGGGACTGTAGGAAGAAGGAACTACTTACTAACTACAACTTAAATGTAACTTAATAAAATGAAGTACTTTAACTCAATAAATCATTAGATATCATATTCACAATACAATTATATATTTTAATTACTTGCCGCCTTAATTAATTAATACTTAATTTAATTAAAAAATAATTAATACTTAAAATAAAAATTAAAGCCGCGTGGTTTCCGGCAGAGTAGAATTTGGACCACCCCATCTCTTCCCATGCGGTGTCGTACAAAGCGACTAAGGGATAAGACTGTTTAACATCAGACAGATTTATACAGCCCAGACTCAGCCAGAGATGCATGGCTCGAGGCAATAATAGTGCCCGGAAAACGGCAATAGGCTTACCCCCTATTACGTGGGACCGAATACAATTATGGTGAAATGTGGGTGCTAATTCACCTCTACCTAACCCTCTGGGGATAAAGGCGTGATTATATGTATGTATGTATGTATGTTTAATTACTTGTCCCTTTGTACACCCCAGACAATCGGCATACATATAAGTACTTCGACTAGTATGTAACGAATATATTATTATTTAGTTTAAACCATTCAAATTTAATATTATCGTAAAACAAACACGTTCAACCAACACCCACAAGGTTCCCAAAGCCATAGAACCTCAGTCTCTGGAACAACAATAACTGAAGAGAAACAAACACTCGACTCGAGCACAAACAAGCTCGTATAATTGATCTCGACAAGTTCGGAATGGATGTGTTAATGAGAAAGACCGCAGACCGCTCCACTGCTTTATTGTTCAGCTGTTCGACGTACAAACATGTACTCAATAATCTTTTTGGGCTATTATTTCTAACATATTGTAAACATATTGTATACAATAGGTAAACATATTGTATTTTGGTAATGCTCCTGTTTTCTTTACTGTTTTTCAATTTTTGTAATTTTTTTATTCGGCTTTCATTTTCGTGTTTATGTGGATTGTCTACCGCTTACTAAATATTTTCAACCAATATTTAGCAGTGAAAACTTATGATTGGTCGTCTATTATTTTAAATATCTTTGTAACACTAATTGATAGCTGTAAGTTTTCCTACTATGAAATAAATAAATAAATAACATAAACTCACGCCTATATCCGCGAAGGGGTAGGCAGTGGTACTAGCACCCACATTTAGCCAGTTTATGTTTAGGTCCCAATTTAATAGGTGGCGAGCCTATTGCCATTAACCGGGCACTTGTAAACCTGCGATAAATACACACATAACTTTGAAAAGCATCGGAAAGTCATTGGTGTGTGCCATGGTAAAACCTGGGATCGAACCCGAGACGTCGTCTCAGCAGTCCATTACCCATACCACTAGACCACCGCGGCCCTATTATTTCTGTTGGTAGATATATTTGCTTAGATCTTTAATCCAAATTCTGGAGGTAGGACACGACGGTATACCCGTCCCAACAGAGCAGTCTGACTCAGGAAGTAACTCCTTCCTACAGAATACCGCGGCTATAATAACCTCATGTTGTGTTCTCGGCGGTGAGTAGGGTAGCCAGAACTCACTGGAGTGCTGTCAGTGGGAAGACCAAATCCTGCTTCGTTTTCTGCACTGATGGCATAGAAACTCTCTGATTTTAAAGGGTTGGCAGCACGAATGTGGCTCGGTAAACACTTCGTCAGATAGACCGTGTGCTTGTCATCTAAGATGTATATAAATGTTTTTAACGGGTTTTTCCAGTTCTTTTTATATCTATTGTCACTCCCAACTATGACACAACTATCATTTTTTACCTCCCTGCAACGAAGGCTGCTCAAAAGCAACAGAAACATCGCGTGAATAATAAAATAATAATAAATAAATCACAATATTATTATTCAATGAGTGATAAAATATATATATGTGTAGGTATGTTCTGCGAGATAAAATCCTATTTCTCTGCCTACTTACATGTGCCTAATTTACTTAGTGGTATTCGTTCTACGTCCCCAAACAACCTCAGCATTTCCCTCGCAATCTATGTTTGTGTATATTTGATTGAGGCACACACACACACACACACACACAAATGTTATCGTTTATTTAACGTACCTCGAAATATTTATGTAATACCGTCTAGTAAACTGCGCCAAAAAGTTGCTACCGCTCGCTAATGAAGCTAAATATAAGAGATTTGTTTGCCGCCTTACATTTTTCACGCCGCAGTAACTTTGCACAAGCGTACTCGCGTGTTTCTGACAAATGTGTGCGTAACCCAAGGAGTTACCAAGTTATTTTTTTTTTTTTTTTTTTTTTTTTTTTTATATAGGAAACTATTTGTATTTTGTATTTGATTACAACATGCGTAATTCTGATATTAACAATTTAAGGACGAATAAATTATTATTATTATTTTTTTTTAATATAGGGCACATCAATTTGCCTTCGACTTGCCTGAAAAGAGGGTCACCATTACATACATATACTATGTTACAATGGTGACATTCAGTTTGACGGCTTCACTATATTCTTTTTCACGTCTCGCTTAAAGGAGCCGGGACTGTAGGAAGAAGGAAACACGTGAGCTGGTAAAGAATTCCAGGCCTTACTGGTGCGTCAAAGGAAAGAGTCACCGAACCGCTTGGTTCTTGATCAAAGAAGAATCAAAGAATCAATTTCATTTATTCAGTTTAGGCACATAAAGAGCACATATGAACGTCAAAATTTTACAATTATGTATGTCAAGAAATAATATAAAAATATTAAATAATGTAAAAATAAACCATTGGAAAATGATTCTTTCGCTGGTTCGGTAGATTCGTTCTACTGAGAAGATACCAGCAAGAAACTCAGCGAACTACATTAGAACTAGATTATTTTTCTTTTTTAAATTTGTTTACAATTTATTTTGTGCGAGCAAGCAAGAGACTTATGTTGACCACGCATTAACATCATTAAGGTACTCATTCACTTTATAGTAACCTTTACTCATTAAAGCTTTTTTCACTTCTATTTTAAATTTATTTATTGGCATATTAATCAATTCCTGAGGAATTTTATTAAATATTTTTATGCAGCTGCCTACAAATGAATCATCAACCTTGTGAAGCCCAAGTTTTGGTACAACTAGTTTATTTTTATTTCTCTTATTAAAATTGTGTACATCAGATAGTTTTTCGAAAATATTTAGGTTTTTTCGTACATATAATCAGATATGAACACATATATACATAAAGATGCAGATCGTATGTTCTGCACCGTGTGCGGGTGTCATCTAAGCCCTGCCCGTGACGTGATGCCCTGTATAGGTTTGTTCATTCATACTTCCATACATTCATTATGTCTTTTCATTCATTCGTTCGGTCTTTTATTCATTCAATCATTGTTCATCCATCCATTCACAATGTTCGTTCATACATTCACTCATTCATAGATTTAGTTATTTATTTATTTTTCAAGTACAGTTTAGTTATTGTTGTAGTTAAGTATTGTTGAAGTAATACAACATCAAGCACAATGAAAAATAGATACTTGATTCAATAATCGAACCAAAACCATCCCTTCGTTAGCCCCGTCTCACCGCAGAGTCAGGGGTCCGCTTCTTTCAGAACTCCCACATTCATTCGCGTAATTAAATTTAGCGATAATTTATTGGTTGTAAATTACAAAATGGGTAATTAAAAATTATTTATAGTAAGTATAACAGATAATCTTGAGTACTCCTTTTCTTTCTTCATTTTAGCACATTGTACATTGATTTATATTTTCCCTATCTTAATGGTTAAACACTCCTTGAACGAGAAACGTCTTCCAAGGCGCTGTGGTAACCGTAAAATGACATATATCACGAAACTCGTGTTGTGGCTGTTATGAAAACACTCGCGGCGTGTTGTGGTAATCACAGAAAAGCCACCGACACGTAAGAGACGCAGAAAAGGCGCACAAGAGGCATAGTTATTGTTGTACATGTGTTGTCACCTCACTGCTAACTAATAGTACATACAAAAAATCACCCCTTTAATCCCCGAGAGTTAGGCAGAGGTGAATACCAATCATTGAATTCAGGTCCACGTAATAGAGAATAAATTAGAGACCGTATTTCGGGAATAGGGTTGTGTCTGTGAACTGTACATCTTACAATGATAAAATGGACTGTAAAAGTGAAACTTTCTTATGACAAATAGTTTTAAGGATAATTAATTTTAAAAATTCAATTTCTCGAGCCCGAAAACGCTCCATACAAAACCGTGACACGTGGTGACGTCACAGCGCGCTGGCGCGTAGTAAAAATGTATGGAATGCAACATAATATCGCAAACATCTCAGTCTACATTGCGTTTACACATATACAGTGGATAATGAGCTTGATTTGTAATTTAAAAGGAATCTAAAAAGTTGTAATTTTAGTTTATTTCGATTGTTTATATTTTGGGAAATATTGGAATAAGTCTATATAGGAATAATAATGGGAATTTTGGGATAAGTCATAGTTTCAGTTTAATTAGGCAAGATCTCATATACGCCGCGTTTCGGTTCCCGGCAGAGTAGAATTTGGGCCACCCCATCACTTCCCATGCGGTGTCGTACAAGGCGACTAAGGGATAGGGCTATTTAACACCAGACAGATATATACAGTCCAGACTCAGCTTTAGATGCATCGCTCGAGTCAACAATAGTGCTCGGAAGACGGCAATAGGCTCACCCCCTATTACGTGGGACTGAATTCAATGATTGGTGAAATGTGGGTGTTAATTCACCTCTGCATAACCCTCCGGGGATAAAGGCGTGATTATATGTATGTATATATCTTGGTAATACTATGCATGTTTTTATATAAATTACTAAGATATTAAGTAGTATTCGTAAGAATTCGATGACTCAGGACATTACCCCAACAATGCATCTCGGACTGAGTCTGGGCTATATCAGATCTGTCTGGTGAAGATTAAAAATTGCGGTTTTCAAATACTGAATTTCCGATTTTGAATTTCAGATACATTCAATTTATAGATACGTTTGGTATTTGGTATTTGGTAGAGATTTGACGGCACAAATTTGTCACAAATTTCGACCGGGTTGGTACCACCGTGCAATATTGCGAAAAACCCTTCATAGTAATTCAATTTCGGTTGGATTGCGTTCAGGGATCAGCAAATGCATAGCCGGGTAGGGGTGATGGTGGTCGCAGCACTAGTGGGACCAGTGGGTCTTGGCGTAGTCTAGTGAGGATGGTGCGGGGCGACGCGCCGGTCAGGGAGACCCGTAGAAACGGTGGTGCCGCTGGCCGCCCGCGGTATAGTACAGAGGCCCAACTGGGACTAACCACCCTGGAAGGCTGCCTCACCAGACCGCGCATAATCCCGGTATGGCTCGTCGTGCCGGTTGGTGACCGGAAGTGGGGGCCAGGCGACCATATTCGGGGGGGTACGGGGGCCCTTCCGTACGGCGTGTCGGCTCACGCCATGCCTCATAATCATAGACAAAACCAATATCCCGCACTTTGTCACGCGGTGCTGCGACGACAATCACCTCTTTTTTTCACGCCCTTTTCACCTTTTCATCATGGCAGCGCATTTAAGAGTATTGGGCAACACAGCGGCTCTACAGACTCCCACAAGCTCGCTATTTGAGGTGGAGTCCACTAACATCTGTGGACTCCATGCGAACCTCAACGCCGTCCACCAACACCTTGAGACGGCGAAACCAGATATGCTCTTTCTCACGGAGACACAAATAGGCCGCCCTGATGACACGACCTACTTGCTTTACCCCGGCTATGTTATCGAGGAAAATTTCCGTGCAAAAGCCGGGGTGTGCGTGTTTGTTAGGGCGGATGTTTGTTGTCGCCGTTTGCGCTGCCTTGAGGACCCATCCTTTTCAACCCTATGGGTACACGTAGACCATGGCTCTACGAGTCAGATCTATGTGTGCCTCTACCGTTCCCATACAGGAGATGCTGAGACAACTCGACTCTTTGAATATCTGAGTCAGGCGGCAGATGATGCGCAGGAACGGTTTCCGAACGCCGAAGTGGTATTTTTGGGGGACTTTAACGCCCACCACGAAACCTGGTTGGGCTCCTCCAAAACAGACCATGCGGGAAGAGCCGCCCATGCATTTGCTCTGGCGCATGGCCTGACCCAATTGGTACACGAGGTCACTAGAATACCAAGAAGGTCGGGCCTAGCACCCTCTCTGCTAGACCTTCTGCTGACGAGTCACCCAGACCTGTACAGTGTTTCGGTACAAGCCGCTTTAGGCAATTCCGACCACTGTCTGGTCTGCTCCAAGGTGCCAATTATAGCGCCTTCAAGACCCGTGCAGGGGAAGCGGCGTCTCTGGCACTACTCGTCAGCAGATTGGGATGGGCTGCGCAACTATTTTGCGTCCATCCCGTGGGTTGAACGCTGCTTTGAAGGTAAGAAACCCTCGGATTGTGCTACTGCTGTTGCCGGTGAGATCGGTCTGGGTATGGAATACTATATTCCTTACACTGATGTCACCGGTGCCCGAGGAGTGCGCCCTTGGTTCGGGCGCGAGTGTGCGAGGGCTGTTGATAAAAAGCAGTCCGCGTATCGCGCTTGGGTAAGGGCGCGTGCCACGCACGATCCCAATGTGAGCCACTTCAAGGCGGCGTACAACAGAGCCACAAAGGTCTGCAAGAGGGCTTACGTCAAAGCGGATGCCCTGCGCATTGCGCGGCTTGGTCAAGAGCTAGTGGCACATCCCACGGGCAGCCGTGGATACTGGCGACTGGCCAAAGCCGTGCAGGCCAACTTCTGTCAGCCTTCGCTGCCACCGCTGCGCTACCCTGATGGATCCCTGGCCCATGGACCGCAAGAGAAAGCCAATATGCTAGTAAATCTCTTTGCGGCCAATTCCCGAGTCGATGATTGCGGTATACAGCCGCCGACACTACCCAATGGTGACCACGTAATGCCTGAAATACGTATCAGGCAATGCGATGTTCGTGCGGTGCTTCAATCACTCGATGTCCGGAAAGCCAGTGGCCCGGATGGTATTCCAGCGGTGGTCTTACAAAAATGTGCAGCGGAGTTGTCTCCGATGCTTACGCGGCTGTACCGACTGTCCTACAGCTCGGGTACAGTGCCTTCGGCTTGGAAAGAGGCGAATGTACAGCCGATCCCCAAGAAGGGGGATCGCTCAGAGCCAGCCAACTATCGACCCATAGCCATCACCTCAGTGCTGTGCAAGGTCTTCGAGCACATCATTAACAAACAGCTCATGCGTCACCTAGAGGATCACTCCTTAATTAATGACCGGCAATATGGCTTCAGGCCGAAACGGTCAACGGGTGATCTTCTAGCATACGTTACCCATCTTTGGGGTGAGGCTATGGACAAGCACGGCGAGTCACTGGCAATTAGTCTTGATATCGCCAAAGCTTTCGATAGAGTCTGGCACAAATCGCTTCTCTCCAAGCTACCAGCCTTTGGTCTGCCTCCTAGACTGTGCAACTGGATTGCTAGTTTCCTGCAGGAGCGCCGTATCCGCGTCCTCTGTGATGGACGGGCTTCGGAGTTCTTGCAAATAAATGCTGGCGTACCGCAGGGGTCTGTATTATCTCCCACTCTCTTTCTTCTGCATATCAACGACATGCTGTCCACCGGCAGCATACATTGCTATGCAGACGATAGCACCTTACACGGGAGTTATCACGGACAACCTGCGGCCAAACAGTCTGATATCGTGGAAAAAAGACAGCTTCTTGTCACTGAACTGGACCGGATCTTGAATCACATTTCTCAATGGGGCTCCGAGAACATGGTCGAGTTCAATGCCAAGAAGACGCAGGCTTGTGCGTTCACAGCAAAGGTATCTTCTTTCCTTCCCCTTCCCACTCTTCAGAGCACGCCACTTCCACTGCAGGACAATCTCTATATCCTAGGCATGGATATTCGCTGCAAACTGAATAACAGAAATTACATCGAGAGCATCATCAAAACAGCCTCGCGGAAACTCGGACTCTTAAACAAAGTGAGACGTTTTTTCACGCCGGAGCAGCGGTGTCTTCTCTATAAGACACAAATTCGCTCCTGCGTGGAATACTGCTCGCATCTCTGGGATGGCTCCGCGAAATACCTACTAGATGCTCTCGACAGGTTGCAGCGACGCGCGGTCCGAATTATTGGGAACCCTGAGGTCACGAACACCCTCGAGCCTTTGCAGATGCGTAGAGATATTGCTTCCTTGGCTGTATTTTACCGTCTCTACCACGGTGAGTGTTCTGACGAGCTCTTCCAACTAATCCCACCATCTCCTTTCCTACATAGGACAACACGTGCAGGCCTTAGATGTCACCCTCACACTGTGCAGAATATACGAGCAAGAACCAAGCGGTTCGGAGACTCTTTTCTTTGCCGCACCACCAAGACCTGGAATTCATTACCAGCACACGTGTTTCCTTCTTCCTACAGTCCCGGGGCCTTTAAGCGGGGCGTGAAAAAGCATCTGATGAGGCCGCCAAGCTGAGTGCCACCATTGTAGCACTTAGTGTCTGTAATGGTGACCCTCTTTCCTGAGACTTTGCCTTTAGCTTACCATCAGGCGAGGTGAGGTCAAGTTGGCGTGTCCTATATAAAAAAAAAAAAAAAAAAAAAAAAAACGTATATTATTTACTAGCCTTCCGCCCACGGCTCACCAGGGTGGGACCCTTGTTTCCGGTTCTACTCAACCGATTGCAATGAAACAAAAAGATTTTAAGTTCGACCAAGATATTTGTAACAAAAAATCGTATCTGTAGTTTTTGCATCCATCCCGAAAAAGCATTTTCAATGTAAAAATTAAGTATATAAAAATAGTAAAATAGATAGCTTTAGAATATAAAAAACATCTCTACCACGACCCCACTGAGTGATCCTCATGTATCATTCTTTTCCATTCTACAAAATTACCACTTGTTTATATAGCGATATATAGGGGCTGCTTATATAGCGATTTACTTTTCTAGTATTATAATAAAAGTTATACACAAAATATTACAAATACTATAGCAATTCGTTCGACCTCCGTGGCCTAGCGGTAGAGCATTTTGCTATGCAGGGGGTGCGGGTTCGATTCCCGCTCAGTGCAAATATTTGTATGCATGAATAATATGAATATGTATATTTGCATTGGTCTGGGTGTTCCTATATATGATATGTATGTATTTACAAAAAAATTTATCTAAGTATGTTTATCCGCATTCTAGATACCATAACACAAGCTAGTTAAGCTAAGCTTACCATGGGTCTAGATTGCGCTGTGTAGAATGTCGTGGATTATTTATTTATTTAATTTCATAAAATATTTAAATTAGAAAGTTATATCATAATAGAAAAAAAACTTTACCGACACAATATTTTGTATTAAAATAATATAATGAGGTGAATGAACGTGGCGTATTTGATTTGAGTCTGTGCTATCGCAGGGAGAGCCGCGGGCGAACCAATATGGAGGGTGGAATCGAGACTAGAAGAATATAATAAATGTAACGCACGTATTATTTTTTTATTATCACTTATGTGGCAGACAAGCGCACGGCCCATCTGATGGAAAGTGGTTACCGTGGCCTATGGACGTGTGTAACGCCGGAGAAGCCACCCCACTTTTTAATACATTTACTTGAAGAACCGCAGTAGCCTAGTGGTATGGGTAATGGATTGCTGAGACTAGATCTCGTGTTTGATTCCAGTTTAACCATGGCACACACCAATGACTTTTCGATGCTTTTCGAAGTTATGTGTGTATTTATCGCAGGTTTATAAGTGCCCGGTTAGTGGCAATAGGCTCGCCACTTATTACATTGGGACCTAAACATAAACTTGCGAAATGTGGGTGCTAGCACCTCTGCCTACCCTGCCTCTGCCTGTTATGTTTAGTTTTGTAAGTAATCTAAGTCAAACTAACCACGTATTCAATTATCTCGGGCTCATTTTTTCATTCTAGATAGGTTTTGCTGAGGCTTTTATAAAATTCAACAATGTTTAGATGACAAACAAGCTTGGAAATTATCTGTAGATATTTGAGGGACTCGTGGTTAAGTGGTACCTTGCCCAGTAGGTTGTCACACTGCAAGGTTAACAAGTTGGTCTTAGAATGAGTAACAAAAAAAAAAGAAAAAAATTAGTTTATTTGCATCATATGCGTAGAGATCATATGCGCAGAAATGCGTAGAGATGTTGCGTCCATAGCTGTATTTTACTGTCTGTACCATGGTGAGTGTTCTGATGAACTCTTCCAATTAGTCGCACCCTCCCCTTTCCTACACAGGACAACACATGCAGTCATCCGCACACGGTGCAGAACATCCGATCAAGAACCAAGCGATTCGGTGACTCTTTCCTCTGTCGCACCATTGAGGCCTGGAATTCATTACCAGCTCATGTGTTTCCTTCTTCCTACAGTCCCGGGTCCTTTAAGCGGGGCGTGAAAAAGCATATTATGAGGCCGTCAAGCTGAGTGTCACCATTGTCACACGGTATGTGTAAGTAATGGTGACCCTCGTTTCTGAGACTTTGCCTTCAGCTTACCATCAGGCAAGGCGAAGTCTAATTGACGTGATCTATAAAAAAAAATCATACAGTTGTTATGCAATGTTTTTGTGATCGGGTGCATATGTGTTTGTCTATGTGTGCGTGGTGTGTTTTTTTTTACATTCGTAGTAGTTTTTAGGATAGAAGTAGATTTCTTATTTTTTTTTTAAATAAGTGTGCAGATCAATTGCTTATATCGCCTTCTGCTTCTTTATCGCCTATAGGCGAATGTGGTTCTTGTATGGGGAATTCTTGCAATAATATCTTGTCTTCATTTTATTAAACAATTATTAAGACATCTAAGGAGGTAGGACAAGGTGGTAATTCCGCCTAATTGAGCAGTCCGACTGGGGAAGTACCTCTGCCCGACAGAATACCGCGGCCATAATTACTTCGTGTTGTGTTCGTAGCGGTTAGTAGGGTTGTCATAGCTCACTGGAGAATTTGTGCTGTCAGTGGGAAGACTAAAGGCTTGTCCTGCTTTGTCTTTTACACTGACGGCACAGAAACTCTGTACTTACAGGGTTGGTAGCGGTAGTGTGACTCTGGTGTTACAAACGTTCATAGGCCATGGTAACCACTTTCCATCCGAGGTATACAAAAAAAATAGAGACTTCTTTGTTGCCTCGGTCATCACGTTATGAGGTCGGCCCCAGTTGCTATACGAATATTTGTGCCAGTCGATACGGATAATTGGAGCCCTAAAAGTGCGACAATTGGCCTAAATATATAAATTCGATAAAAACTCGCTCGCCAGTTGGTTGTGGAGGTTAGATGGTAGTTGTTTCACGAAAAAAAGCGAAGTTTCGCCGCTTTTAGGAAAATTGGAAAGAGCGGACACGGGACTCAGAGCCTTCTGATGCGACTGAGACTAATGCCAATTAAGATGTTCGTGACTAGTAGACCATAAAAATATGCGCTGAGTTTCTTACCGGAGTCTTCGTAGCAAGGACCCGCGTTACGAATCAATGGCAATTTAGTCAATATCCCCCAGACTCCGAGGTCAAAACCTTAATGCAATCGGGGAGCACACTACGATGACGCTGTAAAATCTTAGTAGGAAGAAGTATATCTTCCACGCCAAATAAAACTCATAAAATTTAATTAAACATTTATATTTACAGTTCTTAATTCTTTGTACGTAAGTGTATGTATTAATAAATAAATAATTAAATATACTTACTATTAAAAACTAAACAAACACTTTTTCTAACAGTTTTAACCATTCGCATACCGTTCTGTCGAACACGTTTGTACCTCGACTTGGGTGGGATATTTTGAACTTCGCAATCCTAAAATCGATAACAAACTCTAGTACGATACTCTGTCCTGAACTTCGATTTTAAACTAGATTTGAGAACAGATTGTATTTTAAATGACAACAGTTTTAATGTCATTGTGAGTAGTGATTCACAATTGAGCGTTTGATATGGGCCTAAATTCTACAGGATTTAATCAACCATTGAAAAAAACCGATGAGATAACCAAAACAAAAAAAAAATCCACTCCAAATCGAGAGGTTCCCACATCTACACTACTTCATTCGATTAGATTCTAGAATAACTTACAGGATAAGATTTACTAGGTACTATTATTATTATTCTAATTCTATATACATACTTGCAAAATTATAAATCGGTAAGACGGTTAGTATGAAGTTAAAACGACATCCAAGATGTTATTACAATCAGCTAACTTATAATTCTATTCAATAAAACACTTTGTTACGTATAAAAAGCACAGATACATGTCAAAATTTTGCTATGGTAAAGGATAAAACAAGTTTACGTACAACACAAAATAAATTATATAAAAATGGTAACAGGAAAATATGAGATTATAATAACACACACATTATGTTACAAAAATTTATTGTGGTTGTCACACACTGAGTACACGTCGGTGTACCTATCGAGGAGTTAACCTGTTTACTTCGCAACATTTTATTCTGTTACATAGATAACTTTAGTACAAGGTGGACTTGTTAGCAAATTAAACTCACGATTTTAAACATTACATTAAAATATAATACTTCTTAAAACACCAACTACATAACTTATATTTCATATAATAATACTGGATAAAATTAATTTAGTATGTAGTACGAATATGAAATTAGCTAGTTCGAAAGAGATGGCCTGTGGCGGCCGGGGTGCAAGAGATATGTCCCCGGCAATCTTACCCCCAAGGACGTGTTTTTCTCCAACAGCTAATACAAAGTCTTGCATTTTCGTAACATTGTCAAGTATTTTCATAGCCGCCTGGTTTCCAATATCACCGCAATATTTCATTCACTTAGTTTCTTCACAGTTTTGCATAGTTTTCGGAGACACAATAGTATGAAAGTAACAGGATACTTACAGAAACTTGAAAGAGGTCCCTAAACAGTCCTTTGTTATGTTTCAGATTTTAAGCCATGCGGTTGTAATTCTTGTCGTTAGTTTAGTCAATTTCTGTACAGTTATCACCAATTCTCACCAAACCCGTTGCACATTCATTGCCAGTTATTGATTCTCGAATATCTGTGTAGTCTGAACTTGCATCAAGCGGGATCAGTTCCAATCCAAATATTTCATAGATCTCCTCTAGCGAACAGTTTTTGATTTTGCAACCGGTATTCGTGTCTTTCATAACTTCTTTTATACGACTTTGAACTTTTATGTTTTCATATTCATCAGGAAATACGATTCGCAGTTCTACATCTGAAGGTTTATATGTGTTTGATATGTTTTTGGCCATCACTAGAGTTGTTGTTGCAATCAGATATATCACTATAACGGTATTCATTATTAAGTACTAGACTTCTAAGTAACGTAGTGCTCGCGAGCGCGGTCGATTGACAACTGTTAATATAAAACCTTATGTCTCATAATCACGTGCATAAATTCTAAGTGGTTTAGAATATTTTTTGTTTCGTTCTGACGTATTATGACCGGTAGTGTAGTGAGTCAATGTATATGTTACCGTTAAACTCTTTTTATCGGTTTTAATCGTTTTTCCTAGTTAAAATTAGTTTTGCGCTTGTCAAAACTAGGAATGACTAGTAATAAGTACAATTAACACCACTATTTAATTCAAACACACAAGCGTGTGTGTGCGCGCGTGTGCGTGTGCGTGTGCGTGGGCGTGTGCGTGTGTGCGTGTGCGTGTGCGTGTGCGTGTGCGTGTGAGTGTGAGTGTGCGTGTGCGTGTGCGTGTGCGTGTGCGTGTGCGTGTGCGTGTGCGTGTGCGTGTGCGTGTGCGTGTGCGTGTGCGTGTGCGTGTGCGTGTGCGTGTGCGTGTGCGTGTGCGTGTGCGTGTGCGTGTGCGTGTGCGTGTGCGTGTGCGTGTGCGTGTGCGTGTGCGTGTGCGTGTGCGTGTGCGTGTGCGTGTGCGTGTGCGTGTGCGTGTGCGTGTGCGTGTGCGTGTGCGTGTGCGTGTGCGTATGTGTATGTGTGGGTGTGTGTCTGTGTGTATGCATGTAAGCATGTATGCATGTAGTTGAAGAGTCTTGGTCGTGCGCTGTAGCGACTTGATAAAACAAGAAAATATCAAAGATAGCCGTGATCGCATGCCACTTAGACTAACAAAACAATACATTGCATTAAGCAAAATTATTTTTAATTAGGAAAAACGTGTTCTAACGAAAAATGTGTTGTAACTGTAGCATATAAATACTAAACAAGTCCGGTGACGCGTGCTGAGATGAAGGAGGAAATATTTTTTCAAATACCATTAATTATATTCTGTGAGACACCTGCTAGGCTCAAACCTTTTCTTTTACGTGTGGAATATCCCCACGGATACCCCCACCGCACACAGCCGCGTGGTTCCCGGCAGAGTAGAATTTGGGCCACCCCATCTCTTCCCATGCGGTGTCGCACAGCCCACACTCAGCCTCAGATGAATGGCTCAAGTCAACAATAGCGCACAGGATACGGCAATAGGCTCACCCCCTATTACGTGGGACCGAATTTACTGATTGGTGAAATGTGAGTGTTAATTCACCTCTACCTAACCCTCCGGGGATAAAGGCGTGATTATATGTATGTATATCCACACCACCGGAGGCGGTGGGAGAGGTTATGTCGGACTCGAACCGACTAAAACCCACGACGCCTGTGGGTCGTTTTAGTTGCCGAAGGTGAGGTGAACATGCATATCCTTTGCACCCCGGACGACCCACGGCCGTCTCTCTCGATCTGGCCTTCTCCTCGGGTGTGGGGACAACAGAGTCCCCAAATCGTCCCCGGAATCGGAGAGGCGAACAAGGCACACCGCCGCCGCGGCCTGCTTCTGCCAGGGTGACAGGCGGCCCCACCCGTCATCCCCAGGCCTGCGCTCATGGAGAGGCTTAGGCTCAAACCTGGGCCAAGATTACATTTTCAAAACGTACCATTTCAAACCTTACTAAACTATAAAAAAATATGATTTTAATTATAATTAAACACTAATCAAACTATGAGTGATTCTGAAGGTTTAATAACCTCACCAAAACGTAGGTATATAGATATTGTTTTGACAGATCACGCGGCTTGCCAAAGATTTATTTTCCACTTTTGTTTTTAATCGAATTGAAATTTCTAAACGTGACGTTATAGAGTATGGCCCTTGATCGGTGTGAATTTAAGGGCACTCCTTAAAACAACAGTGCGCGTTAGTTCACCGCCCTGTCTATTGAACTTTGGATTACCTTTTAATTGGATTCAAAGCCTAGGGTCAATAGTTGCCGTTAGCAATTGTTATACTCGGAATATTATTTTGTGGAACTATCGAGAACATTTTCAGTCGAGCCCAGGTTAAGAGGAGAGTGAGAGAGTGGCGGCCATTTTTGAAAATAAACGGATAATTTCGAAATTAAAAACTCGGCGGCAAACGGAACCTATTTACAAATCATAAACCGTAAGAAAATTAATGGGTCGCGCCTGCTATCAATCTTGACTTCGGTAGCGCCAGCACTTTTTTTTTAATTTATTCGTTTTTTATACGTTTTAGCTATGACATGCTTTGAATATATATTGCTTTAATCTTCTAAATTTCTTCGCTTTTTTTATTTAATTTAAATAAATTGACAACAACGTGGATCAGGGCATTTACTTAGGTTTGTAAGAAACTTGTAACAATAGGCACCTTCATTATTTCATTCTATTCAGACTTTTGGAAGATTACCGGTAATATACAAACACACGAACAAAACATATAACCTTTCCTTAGCAGTTCGTGTAACATTTATAGGTATCTGCAATGGTGACCCTCATTCCTTAGACTTCACCTTACCCTAGGGCCAGGTGAACTCATATTGACGTGACTTATATTAAAAGAGGCCCAACGGAGGCATTGATTAGGTACTATATTTTAAAGAAAGAAGAAGTCTAAAAAAGCGTCTTAAATAAATATTCTACAACATTCTACACAACGCTATCTAGACCCATGTTAAGCATAGTTTAACTAGCTTGTGTTATGGAATAGAATACGGATAAACATACTCATATACTTTTTTTTTGTAAATACATACATATTATACATAGAAACACCCAGACCAATGCAAATACCCATATGCATCATGTATCCAAATATTTGCACTGAGCGGGGATCGAACCCGCGCCTCCTGAGTAGCAGTCGCGTTCGCTACCGCCACGCCACAGAGGCTGTCACAAAAAGGCTGTCTTAAAAATGTTTTGTAATTGGTTCAAACGGGTTCTCTTGTGATAGGGTCGAAACTTGAGGTCGTACTTATCTGGAACCAAAAACACTAAGAGAAGCTACTCACTTAAATTCAAAGAAAAATAAACAAAAATCCTTTGTATTTATTGTTATTGCGACCGAATGTGAGTGCGTCGCCCCAGTAGTACATAGTGCATACGATATGCGGTAATGGACGATAAAACTGACATCAGCATCCATTGTTAATACTGATAGTGCGAGTAACGGTAATGTTGTGCCCCGGCCATTATGGACTGGCAGAAGCCGGCCATGTGCGGGTCGAACTCGCGCACCGAGGGGTCCGTAACTTAAGCTACATAAACCGTAATATATTTTGAATGCGTGGACTTAGAAGTTTAATTTTTGCAAAGTTTCAAGACGTAGACTTTTTAAACATTTGAAAAATCCCCACAGATACCTCCAAGCCGGATTCGCTTGAAGAGGTTATGTAGGCCTCGACCCGATTAAAACGCACGGCACCTATGTGTCGGTGTTGGTTGCTGAAGGTAAGGTTGACATGCATATCCCTCGCACCCTGGCCGACCTAGGGCTTATCTCTCTCGATCTGGCCCTTCTCGGGTGTGGGGTCCACAGAGTCGTCCCCGGAAACGGGGAGGTGCGCAACGCGTGCTGCAGCCTTGGTCTACTTTTGCCAGGGTGACAAGCGGCTCCTCCCGTCCCCCCTAGGCCTGCGTTCATGGGGGGCGGAGGTCATCCATCGACCTCTGACGATCGAGTTGCCTCAGTACGCGAGCAGCAGCCGCTGCCGCTCCCGCACCGTCTTCTCCTTTACGAGCATAACTTGCTCGCAGAAAGAGGTGCCACGAGACGTGGACCTCGACGAACCATCGCCACAAGACGTAGACCTCAGTAAGTGGTATAAATTTCAACTTGAAACTTCCACGCATTTCACTCTTGGCAGACATATGGACAACGAAGTGATCCTATATGGGTATCCTTTTTTTTGATATACGGAACCCTAAAACCACGAAATGGAACCAGTAGGAGAAACTAGGAGTATGCATGTGTATTGTTAGGAGACATGCTCATCGTTTTAGAATACTCTTGACATTTCCATGCTTTAAAATGTTCTCTATCTCATTATTATGAATGGATGACTTAATTGTGTCAAAATGGCTAAACAGATTTGGATTTTGGAACATAGATAGATTATATTCTGTAGGTAGGAGGTAGGACACGACGGTATTTCCGTCCCAATTGAGCAGTCCGACTGGGGAAGTACCTCCACCCTACAGAATACCACGGCTAAATTAACCTCATTTTCCGGCGGTGAGTAGGGTAGCCAGAATTCACTTG
This sequence comes from Eilema griseolum, assembly GCA_963662185.1. Taxonomy (NCBI): domain Eukaryota; kingdom Metazoa; phylum Arthropoda; class Insecta; order Lepidoptera; family Erebidae; genus Eilema; species Eilema griseolum. The sequence goes on from OY759254.1 coordinate 435,933, forward strand.
AGAGTTTTTGTACTATCAGTGGGAAGACCAAAAGCTTGACCTTATTTTGTGTTCTGCACTGACGGCACAAAAATCTCTGTTCTTACAGGGTCGGCAGCATGGGTGTGACTCCCTTGGTATTTCACACGTTCATAGGTCACGGTAACCACTTTCCATCACGTGGGCTGTGTGCTTGTCTGCCACCTAAGTTGCATTAAAAAAAGAATAGCACATAAGTTTTATTATTCGAATAATAATTGATTCATGATTTGACAGATTCGAGAGGAAATTTGAGGAATATTTGAGAGGAATATACGAGTTGTGTAAGTAAGAGGTAATGCTGATATACAACTAAAGTCACCTCAAGCCTATTTGCACACAACTTCCTTCTAACCTCAATCTTGCTGGGAAATCCTTTGCTACGGAATAACTCAGATACGTTTGAAATAGTATTTACAAAGAAAACTCCATTAGGTACACCGGTGTGAATAGGTAATAATTGTAATTGTTATTTCAATATTAATATACGGATAATGTAATACTATAATTAGTAATGCCGGAACAATGTAGACAATTAATTAATTAAGTACCTACTGCTACTGGGAGTGGCGCCGTCAGAGCTATTGAGGAAACAATTGTGACACGCTTCTGAATCCCGATTATGGTAACTGTTAACCACTCTTAGACTACCACCCGAGGAGGAGGAGAGAGATGGCCCTGGGTCGGCCAGGGTGCGAGGGATATGCCTGTCAACCTCACCTTTGGCAACCAAAAAAGAACTACAGGCGCCGTTTGAGTCGGTTCGAGTCCGACAGGTCTACTCGACCCCGTTGGGGGTTATTATATAGTTATACTGTTAAATTAAAATTAAATGCCATCTTGTAGAGGTAATGAAAAAATGTAAAGAACTCTTTTTCATTTAATTTAGTACTTTAAGTCCATAGCCATGAAGTCTAATTAAATAGCACTTTTTATAGTGTCAGTGGTATCACATTGGATAACAGTTCCTCGATTCTACTAAGTTAATTTCAAAACAAAAACACTATCATACCAGGACGCTACAAACAATCCCATTGAATTTTGGTCTTTATTTTTTTATACCACTTAGGTGGCAGACAATCTCACGGCCCACCTGATGGAAAGTGGTTACCGTGGCCTATGGACGTTTGTAACACCAGAGGAGTCACAGTCGCGCTGCCAACCCTGGAAGTACAGAGTTTCTGTGCCGTCAGTGTAGAAGACAAAGCAGGACAAGACTTTAGTCTTCCCACTGATAGCACAAATTCTCCAGTGAGCTCTGGCTACCCTACTCACCGCTGGGACCACAACACGAAGTTATTATAACCGCGGTATTCTGTAGGGCGGAGGTACTTCCCCAGTCGGACTGCTCAATTGGGCGGAAATACCGCCGTGTCCTACCTCCTCCAAATATAAATTACATATTAAATAACATAACATAAACTCACGCCTATATCCCCGAAGGGGTGGGCAGAGGTGCTAGCACCCACATTTCGCCAGTTTATGTTTAGGTCCCAATGTAATAGGTGGCGAGCCTATTGCCATTAGCCGGGCACTTACAAACCTGCTATAAATACACACATAACTTCGAAAAGCATCGAAAAGTCATCGATCGTGCCTTGGTAAAACCTCGTCTCAGCAGTCCATTACCCATACCACTAGGCTACCGCGGTACTTCGGTACTTACGCGGGACTTTATTAATGTAAGGTTAAAGTCTAAAATTATATGAAAACTATTCATTCTTTAGCTCTACAAGGTGCCATTTAATTATAAACTTTAACAACATGAGGGTAACGTCTATAATTAAATGTCATTTTTGTAGCGTCTGTGGCATGACAGTGACTTTGACATAACATAAAATTAGCGGAATCGGGACCCTAGTCACTATATTTCGCCGGGAGTATGTGGAGGAAGGTTAATAAACAGTCTAATATTATCTGCAGCACTTATCTCTCGTGTCAGTCTGTACTTCCCACACACAAAATCTACCTGCTAATTGACATTGTCTATTGTCCTATAAGTTATCCGCCTAGGGAACTATTTTCCTTCTATACATTAGCTATACACACATTTAACTATATAATTATGTCTCATCGCATCTCTCATCACAGGTAGGGAATCCAGCTCCACACATTGCGACTTGAAACAGTACGCACAGTTAGGTATGATAGGAACTTCATCCCCCGCACGCTTAAGCTGTGGAATGAACTCCCTGCCGTGGTTTCCCCAAGCAATTATAATCTGAAGTTCTTCAAGAAGGGAATTAGAAGGTGGCGCCCCTGGTGTTGCACCTCCCATCAGGTGAGCTGTGTGCTTGTCTGCCATCTAAGTGGTATAAAAAAAATTCTTTAGAGATTCTATTCCTGACTTGAAAATACCCTGAAAGTTGATGGGAGGTGGGAGCCCAGACAATGGAGAAAAAGTTGGTGAGGCAACATCGACTGCTTTGGGCCGGAATGGTAATATTGAGTTGAAAAGATTTGAAGAAGATCTTTACCCAGCAGTGGAACAAAGTGGACTAGATGAAAAAAGGCTAGGCTAGGTAGAGACCATATTTTATGTTTCCATCCTGGCATAATATTATATTGAGCGTCTTCTATTTTTATTAGACTATTAACTGAGTTAAAAACTAACTCATTTTACTATAGCTAGATTTTTTTATGACAAGTTAATATGACTTTGACTCGCCTGATGGTATACTGCAGGCAGACTCAGGAAAGAGTCACCAATACAGACACCCATAACTTTACAATGGTGGTCCTTTGCTTTACGATCTTGTCAGATGCTTTTACGCGCGCCGCTTAAAGGACCCAGGACTGTAGAAAGTAGGCAACACATGATCTGATAAAGAATTCCAAGACTTTATAGAGCAGCAAAGAAAACAGTACATAAAATACATATAATCACGCTTTTATCCCCGGAGTTCACACCAATCATTAAATTCGGTCCCACATAATAGGGAATGAGCCTATTGCCGTCTTCCGGGCACTATTTTAGACTCAAGACTCTGTCTGATGTTAAACAGCCATATCCCTTAGTCGCCTTGTACGACACCACATGGGAAGAGATGGGGTGGTCAAAAATCTACTCTGCCAGGAACGACGCGACTTTTAAGAAAATAGTACTCTTATTAATTGTTTTAAGAAAACAATTATTTTCTTAGTTTTGCATGCTCACCAGTTGGTGATACTTTTGACCTGGTCTTTCCTTAAAGGGTGCTTGCTCTGATTGACAAACATCTTAAGGAAAACATTAAATATTAGGTAAATAGTGTTGTAATGAATGAATTTATGCGACAAATTCTTATCAATGAGGACAAACAACGGAATGAAAAAGTAGCCGCAGTTGGTACTAACACAAGTAATTGTAGGTTAAGTATACCATTAAGGAGTGGGTCGCGATGAAATATTGTTGTGAATAGAAGTTGTATGTTTTACTAGCTGATGTCCGCGGCTCCACCTGCAGGGATGATGGTTTTGGCGACTTTTGGTCATATATCAAGTTCTACTCAACCGATTGTAATCAAACGTTCGACAGATTTTTAATCTAACCAAGATCTTTTTAAATGCGAATCATCCCCATGGGTCCCCCCCACCGGAGCCGTTGGGAGAAGTTTGGTCGGACTTGAACCAACTAAAACGCACAGTGCCTGTGAGTCGTAGTTAGGTAACGTCCCGAATTTCTTCAGGCTCAGGATCGTGACCCCGTTCCTGTGCCGCCTTTCGGAACCGATATAGCGCCGTTGTTCAGTAGATTTGGCGTCCGTCGCGAATAAACAAACAAGAATTAACAAGACGAACTATTTTTAGTTTCAGAATCGATGTTTTTTTTTATATAAGACACGTCAATACGACTTCACCTCGCTTGATGATAAGTTGAAAGCAAAGTCTCAGGAAGAGGGTCACCGGTACAGACATTTAAAATGATAGAGAGTTGAAATAATCCATCCATCAGATGCTTTTTCACGCCCCGCTCAATGTACAGACACAATTAATTTTCAATTTTATTATAATTTATAAACCATTCGTAGGTACAGGTAGGTAGGTTGGCGTGTGCTAAACTGGGTGCTGATGGTGGGTTATACCAGATATGGCGTAATATTTGTGGGCATTTTATATAACAATAATATAATTGTGTACAAACACGACAGCGCCACTGTATACAATTCTTTTAATACTACTACAGTGCATGTATTTCTGTATTATCTTTATTGGATTGTTGATTATTTATTTATTTGTATTTCGTAGACATACTGAAGCACAAAAATAACATTTATTTGTTTATTTTTGAGTATAGAACTTGTAACTTAAATATGAATATTTTACGTTTTGTGCACATTTATATTATGGGTGTTTCTAATTGATTTATATCGTCAAATTATGTTTAATGCAATCAAAATATGCAGTTATGATGACATAAGAATTATCATAAACCGCTGTTATAGTGTCCGTAAGAGCTATAATTTTAACTTTTGGCAAGAACTTATAATAGGTCTTATAGCACAACTAAGTCTCTGCAACGTACTCTTACATGTACAAACTTAATGAAATCTAATGACGCAATTTCGAAAGTATGCCTCGTAGTATACGATTTGGAGAAAGCATTGTAGGACAAAAACACTGCAAACTTTCTATTCCTCGTTGAATCACTTTATTTTTATTGAAAACATAACTCTCTCACTAAGACACCGTCCACTTACTAACATTAGTTTACACTTTACTTGTTCGTCACATACAAATACAGGTATAAAATGCGTGTTTGGATGATCAAAACACTCTCCAATCAATACACCTACCAAGCTGGCAGGTGTTTGTGATACTTTGGTCTAAATTAATACATATTTGTTCACATTTGTCGTTTCAGCCATTTTGGGAATAGGTTGCAATCGACCGGACCCATTTTATCGTACTATTGCTATCTAGTTGACTTATTAATTACATTATTCTCACAATATCTTTAATACATTTCGTCATTCACTAATTTGCTACTAATTAGTTCATCAACCTCCAAGACTCAGTCTTGCTTTCTTCATTGTGTGCATAATACTCTTCAATTTCTCAGAGCAGACGTGTTGCTATCAAGCTATCGTCGAAATCTCCAATAATACTTGTATTTCACTTTCATTGTCACTCACTAAATTCTCCAAAAGATGCTCAGTATTCTATCTGAGTATTCCGGATATCAGAGAAGTTCTCTCGTCTCCGAAATGTCACCAATCACACGGTTTGAAAGCATATTATGACGAATTAGTTTTGTTCATATCTTAATCAGCTTCGACACACACACCACCGATCCGAATATACCTAGAAGGACACTGATTGCCATCGAAAGCTACTCTATCATCTGTCCCATTAGATTTCTCTTCAACATGAACCGGACTGACACCAAATAGTTCATACAACTCTTCAATTGTACAATTTTTGTTTGTACAGGGCCTTGGTTTGTCTATTTGTCCATTGCCGCTAGTATTTGATCCATTTTTTTCAAATTCTTCTGGAAATATAACATGGAGTTGTTCATTTCTAAGTTTGTACGGTTTTGGTATGTTTTTTGCCATTACTAGGACTGTAAACGCTGTTAATATAACCACTGTATTCATGGTTAATGTTAGGATTTTGAGCGCAAAGTTTGAGGCAGATTGTGTAGCGTTCGCGGTCACGGTTACTTTACGACTGTTGGCCAAGACGCTTGTGTACTTTTATACAATCACATAAAAAAACGTGTTTCTGATGAGTCGTGATTGTGACGTAGGGGCCGAAGTGAAGATAATGAGTACAATAATGACGTAATTATGGCTAAACCGCAACAATGAAACGATTATGAAGTCGTTTGAAATAATAAGAACAAAGCAAAAATATTTGTTTTTTAAGATAAAATGCTAACGTTTGACATGATTTATTTTTATTATAATCTAGGTAAGGTGCCTCCACCCGCATTAAACTCTGATCCCATTCCGCAACTCACGGGAACCTTATCTACGAAAAAAGGTTCCAGTATATATAATTAATCGATTATAAATATCTTCACAAAGCTTTACATCCGACTCCCCATCACGCTCTAATAGCTGAACGGATCTGCTTCTCTAGACAAGTGGTAATTCATTGTCCGGCTTATTGTAGAATATAATGACGAATGTATAGGATTTGACGTTTATGACATTCGTTTACGACTGTCAAATATGTCAAATTCTATACATTTGTAATTCTATTCTACAATACGCCCGTTTAAGCGGTCTGTGACCACTTCGTGTGACGTCCTCTTCTGGCGCCGGCCATCGAATTGCCACTTGTGTAGAGGGCCTGGCTAAAGTCTCATATAGGGATTGATGACAGTTCGAAATAACACAAAAGCTACTTTTATCCCGGGAATAGGTTCCCATGGGGAATTGTAACAGTTCGTTTATCATATTAGTGGGATAGGCCTGTATTTTTCTATTATTTCACCTGTAAGTGACAATATGGTTGATGAATTAGCCCATCACAGTCCACTGCTAGACATAGGCCTTTCCAAATGTTGGGAGGCTTTGGCCTACTGTTTCCACGTTGGCCAGACGGGTTAGTACAGGGTATTATTTTAAGGTTTCCTTCTCTCGCAGTGATATCGTCTGCGTATTTTTCTTTGAGTCGCATATCGACCCCCGTCGGATGAGATGGGGTGGTGATACTTGTATTCTTTCTCTGTCACCACACGAATAGGTTAACGAATTAAAAATTTGTTATAGAATTGATCGACAAAATCGATATTGATGCGAATATAACCGCAGGCAAAAGTTATTACATTTGCCATATTAATATATTTGTTAGTAATAATTAATTTACACAGTAAATAATGCGTACATTTGGCTAAATCATGTTTTACACTAATTAATATACAATGTAAACTCTAAAGGCAGCTTTCCGTGGTGCGCGGCTGTGCGGAACCGTGAAAAGAGCATTATCAAAATCAAAATCTTTATATGTTTATATACTCCACAAATAACACTGATGAGTATCAAGATTTTTTATTCTACTTTTACTACCAGATTCGCTCGAAAAACGAACGGCCAAAAACACGGCCACTGATGTCTATCGTTAGCAATTTCATTCGTTTTGTATACAAAATGCTGAAATTAATGCACTAACGTGGGTATTAGTGTGTAATGTTGATAATTACTGCTGAGGTGCCATTGAGGCCGGAATCGTCAGCCGCGTTTCGATACAAAAGAAGTTTTGTTCAAAATAGTAACTACAATACTATATATACTAGGAGACTATGGGCAGTTGGGGGTCGGACACGAAGAGATAGATCGCGGAAATTGGCCGCCGCATCCACGACCATGGCGGTGACTTCCGATCCGGCCCGTCCCTGGGGCAAAGATTGGCTATTGCGATTCAGCGGGACAACGTGGCCAGCATCATGGGCACCTTTGCGCCGGGAACGATGCGGAGAGGGTTGTTTGACGCGACATGATCGCGAGTTTGTGTCGTGTATTTATGTTTTAATTATTTTGTATGTGATAAATAAGATTGTAAAAAAACGATTCAATTAAATTTATTTATTATCTAACTTAAATTTCACTCCAATTTAACTTATGTTTTCTCTGTAATAACTAAAATTCCTCATTTTCTATGTACCGAAAAAAATTAAACACCTTTCTTTTAGTTTTGCTATATGCGCGCACAACGGAAAACTAGTTAATTTTTCCCGCTATTGCGAAAAAATATCTCTCGTATTGCAATTCCTCTATGCACTCCCGGGTTTGCTGGAAGAAAACTCAATTTTGAGTTAAGCTCGCCTTTGTAAATTACATCTATTTTTCTATATAAATGTAATTTTGTGTCAATCAATCAATTAGCCCACTGCAGTTCACTGCTGTACATAGGCCTCTCCCAATGTGCGCCATGTTCTCCGATCCTCCGCCATCCGCATCCAGTCTATCCCAGCCACCTTTTTCAGCTCGTCCGTGTATGTGTACCATAAAGTATAAATAAGTAAAAAAAAATCTCAATTCGTTGTCGCTGTTGAAATTATAGTTAATTATTAATTAAATTGTATTAGTTGAAGACATTTATTAATGTATTACGAACCAATTTTAATTCTTAGCTGAGTTACAGCTAAGAATTAAAAGGCGCGTTAAACTTGACTCAAGTATGGACTTACGTAATTATTTTTTCATTTTATTACGGTGTGTCCGATCCGTGTCTGCGAAACAGACCGACATTCACAATAAAAAGGTGTTCGTTGTCGCACATATTAAATAACAAAATAGAATACCGCGGCCTTGTGTTGTGTTCCCGGCGGTGAGTAGGGTAGCCAGAGCTCACTGGAGAGTTTTTGTGCTGTCAGTGGGAATACCAAAAGCTTGTCCTGCTTTGTCTTTTACACTGACGGCACAGAAACTCTTGTGCTTACAGGGTTAGAAGCGCGAGTATGACTCGTCCATAAGCCACGGTAACCACTTTCCACGACAAGCATACGACCCACCTGAAGTGGTATAAAAAAAATACTGCTGAATCAAGCACTGTGGAGTGCCGTCTTAACTCACCGACATGATATTATATCATAATACAACAATATTAGACTTAAATTCGACTCGCAGCACGAGCACGGCATATTAATTACTCATAGTAATTGATAGGAGTACAATTTGGCGTGAGTTATAGGCTTCACGGGGAAAATGGCGTGAGGCATCGCAGTTCGTGTGTGAACCTGAAATTATATTACATCCACTTTAATAGTGGCAGCAAAATATTGTGAGTAAATTTGCATCTGGGAAGTCTACCCACATAATATTATCATTAGGTCTTTTTATATTATCGAAGGATCAATTAGCCTGCCTGATATTATAAGATTTAATAAGATGCATAATATAAATACCAGATACGAAAAAATATTGTAGTCTGTGATAGTAGATTAAAAAAATAATTAGTAATTTTCGGGAGCTTTCTATACTGTTACGCTTTTTCAACAAGTTCGATAAGTAAATTAGGGATTTACCTGTAAATAAATTTAAAAATGTAGTAAATTGTGCCAAAAAGGCTTACAAAATCCAAGAGTACTTGGATGATAAACAAGCTTTGAAAAGAGCTGTTCGCTCAACTATGCTATTCAAACAAATTATTGTATTTAGACTAAGTAGACTAAGCATAATATGTTTGTAAATAGATAATATGTTGTGTTCCCGGCGGTGAGTAGGGTAGCCAGAGCTCACTGAAGAGTTTTTGTGCGGTCAGTGAAAAGACCAAAAGCTTGTACTGCTTTGTCTTTCACACTGACGGCACAGAAACTCTGTGCTTACAAGGTTGGCAGCGCGAGTTCGACTCCCTTGGTGTAGTTAGTACACGTCCATAGGCCACGGTAACCACTTTCCATCAGGTGGGCCGTGTGCTTGTCTGTCAACCAAGTTGTATAAAAAAATGCTTGCTGAGTTTCTTGCCGGAGTCTTCACAGGTTGGGGCCGCGTATCGAGCCGGTGCTGGTGGTCCATTTGCTAAACTAGTCTATTATATTATATTACTATGTAGCACCCCATCTCTTCCCATGCGGTGTCGAACAAGGCGACTAAGGGATAGGGCTGTTTAACATCAGACAGATATATACAGCCCAGACTCAGCCTCAGATGCGGGGCTCGAGTCAACTATAGTGTCCGATATACGGCAATAGGCTCACCGCCTATTACGTGGGAACGAATACAGTTATTGGTGAAATGTGGGTGTTGATTCACCTCTGCTCAACCCTCCGGGGATAAAGGCGTGATTTTATGTATGTATGTATGTCCTAATATATTTTTTACGTTCTGTAAGTCCCATTTTAATGGTCTTCATAATTCCAGTGTTAATCTCAGTCGCATCCGAGCCGCATCACTTCGATATTTTCTGTGAAGCGACTGCCATATGACCTCCACAAGCCAAAGGCGACATCGCAGCATTGTAGTTAGACCAGTGGTTGGGCTTTTAGGCCTCCAACTAACCCTAACGATTGCCTTATATGTTCGCATTGGCCACCGGGACTTTTTTTTTTTTTTACGTTTAATATGACTATTTTCATTGGTCTGGTTGTGCTTCGAAGAGCACGTTAAGCCGTGGCGTCAGTCCATACGAACATCTATTGCAGTCGTTCTTGGTAGTTAGAGCCTTATTATTTCCAGCAACTGCAATATTTCGACATTGCCAATAATGGAGGTCAGATAGTAGGCGCTTGACGTAAAATATCAGAGATCAACCAAACCTTTATACTAGAAAAAGTGTACAGTCAAAACCAGTGCAATCTAGAGTCCTCGCCACCACTTCCCAATATTGCCAGTGATTTTACAAGAAAATGCATCTGATGGTTGGACTTTTTTTTACATAACTACTCTCTAAATGAGCCTACCAAGTTTACCATTAATTTTATGGAGAAATGAAAGAAAATTCATTATGACGTGTCGATGACAAAAATACTTAATGTTTAATGTATACGAAATACATCAAATTGTCTGAATAATTTATTGATAAATATAAAATAATACTGAATATAATTATGAATACCCTTGATTTTACTATGTCCCACGTTGACCGGCTTAGTTTCGAGTTAAGTTTATTAGTGAATTTCCTTCAGTGGCAAGGGTAAAGAAGAATGAATAGTATCGAAAATGATAATATTATCAGAATTAAGCATTAAATAACACTAACTTTAATAGTGTAAACTATCTTTACTGACATTATATTATGTCTCACAATTTCGGCCCTGCATGTACTTTGTAATCGTAATTTGATGGACTTTGTAGCCAAAAATATACAACTGACTACAAATTTCTTCCCTGGCAACAATACTTCAGACTTCGCCATTTTGTAAAGCAGTCAGAGAATGACCATTTTGACTAATTTCGTGTCGAAACTTGTTGAGCGTTACCGTACCGGATTTTTCATCCACTTTGTAATCGTGACTTTTACTGGTAAGGTTGGTTTTATATTTATAGAAATATAATATGATAAACTACAAACTAATTATTAGCTATTACAATAGTTATTTTTGTTTTCATCTTTATTAAAGTTTATTTACAAGCAATCTTAGGTCGGGAATTGGAGATGCGTTACTTCCATTAGGTTTGGTTACATATAACGTGGAATAAAAAAGTTACAAAATGGAAATATAAAGGCGAGTACAAATGCATGCAGGCATGTGTTTTCTTATCTTTTTAGTGAATATATGATGATATCTTGGAACAATAATTATTATTGGTTACTTGAGTTGTGTGTCGGCATAAAAACGTACTTGGGGCTCTTTTTATGTTCTTCAATTTTAGACGCTTTTATTTAACTTGCAATGTTCATATTATAACTATACTGAAGTCTTGCAGGTCATTTTTCGGCCACTTCTGATTATCCGATTGAGCTTAAAGCTGATCTGATGCTGGAGAAGGAAGGTAGCCATAGGAACTACTCAATAAAACGACACAACCCAATCGAGTTTGGGATCGTAAGAATGTTATTAACGAGTACTATGATCCTGTACGGTAACCAGGGTCTAATGCTGGAGCTGGAAGATGGCTGAAGCTCGTTTGATTCGTCTTAACGAGTACTTAGGTGCTAGATTCCCATCTGTGAGGCGCCTGTTCTCTCATTATCTTCGATAGAGCTGATAATATAATGATTGATCAAATTCTTTTTCAGAATTTTATCATTCGATCATACGGGTCATATGTACCTAATTGTTTTTTAGTTAGTATCGTTTCTTTAGTTAGTCAGGATTCTATAGCTATTTAAAACTGGTTTAATCGATTTGATAATTTTTAGAAGTCCAATTGGTTTTTAAGTTAAATCTGTGATTTTACTAATGAGACCTAACATTACCAGTATTATAACAGTAAAAATTTCTAATTACTGAGTGTTGTATTTGATAGTTATCTATTTGTTACATAATAATTTTAGATTGACTACCTTAAGGTAGTCTTTACATTTTTTGAAGCTAAACTGAAATAAAAGGCGTTGATTACTAAAATAGCATAGTTTCATTTTCTTTTATAAATTACCGTCGTTCATGGTTTATCCCTTCCTATTTCAGTACTGATTTGCAGTATTTTTTTAGCAGGGTAAACTAAGCTTTACCGTTTTCGATTTTGTAACTGAAGCTTTACATTTTGTAATTGTCGTAAAGTGCCCGGTTCCATGGTTTTACCATAAGTAGATGTACGTCAGACAGGCGCGGTAATATATGGGAAATCTTTTTAATTTTGTTCACATTATTGTTTATTTTCATATATTTCACTGTCGTCTTTTCATTTTCGTTAAGATTATTTCATTGTTCTCGGCTCTTTATAATAATATGTGTGAAAATTTAAAATAGCTATGACGTCTGGGAGTAGGTGAAAAACATATTACATCACTAACTGATGCCCGTGGCTACGCTCGGGTGAATTCTTGATCCCGTTACCGCCATCCATGGGAAGCTGATCCCAGAATTAAAAAATATTCCTATATCAAATTTCAATCAGACCCGTTCAGCCATTACAGCGTGATAGAATGACATACATCCAAATATTTACACAAACTTTCATATTTAGGTGGCAGATAAGCACACGGCCCAACTAAAGGTAAGTGGTTACCGTGGCCTATGGACGTATGCACCAACACCCTTGGTGCATCGGTTCAGGGGCTTGTGTGTGAAAGTGTAACAGATGGACAAACAGACATAGTTACGTTCATATTTACAATATTAGATAGTGTGTATTAACTGAACAAACATGGTGGTACATCGAGATGCAACGTTAACTGCACTCTCCGCTGCACTCGGGTAAAATTTCAATGTCGCGTTTCTATATATAGAATAATTGTCCACTGTACTACTAGGACCAGTTTGAATTACAAGTCGGTCACCCATCCCTATGATCCATTCAAAATAGAAGAAATCAAATGGTAAGCTTGTATAAATTCGCATTGAGCTGAAAATTGGTAGGGGTCTTAAATACACCATAATACAAGAAATATCAAAAGTCCCCTTCGATTGAACTTGTGCATTTTTTTATTCAAGGCTGAAGGTCAAAATTATTATATTCTTGCATTTTTCTCGTAAACAGCAAGTGCTATTGCAAAAGTATGTTGGACGAAGTTGTAGATCATGTAATTACCTACAAAATTGGTCTCATTTATTTTTTTTGTACAGAGCACCATTTCTGAGATATCGCGATTTTTAAATTGAAAGAAGTCAAATTTGTTATAAACAAAGTTACTTGTTCCCGTAGCATGTTTTATCAAAGCAGGGCCTGAACTGCTGTTCCTGTAAACTTGAAATTTTGGCAGTGGATACTTTTCATATTGCTAACATCCACTAAGAAAGGATTTTTGATAGTTTTGTTTCTGGCGACTAAAATTAGGGATGAATGGGAATGAACTTCTGTACAAACTTAAATCCCTAATTTTATCTCCTTAGCAACAAAATTTCCAAAGTTCAAGTTTATAGGACCAGCGGTACAGGCCCTGCGTTGATAAATCATACAAAGAAAACAAGTTACTTTGTATATAATGAATATGACTTCTTATTCCAATTTTAAAATCAACCCGCACAAAAAAGTATAATACTGATTTTATAGGTACTTACATAATCTATGACTTACCCAACGTACTTTTGCGATATCGCTTGCTGTTTACGAGAAAAATGCGAGAATACAATAATTTTGACCTATGGCTTTAGATAAAAAACAATACACAAATCCAATCGATGAGGATTTTTGATGTTTCTTGTATTATGGTGTATTTAAGACCTCTTTTTTTATATACCACATAGGTGGCAGACAAGCGCACGGCCCACCTGATGGAAAGTAGTTACCGTGGCCTATGGACGTGTGTAACACCAGAGAAGCCACATTCGCGCTGCCGACCCTGTAAGCACAGAGTCTTTGTGCCGTCAGTGTAGAGGACAAAGCAGGACAAGCCTTTAGTCATCCACCACTGACAGCACAAATTCACCTCTACCATATTTTTAGCTCTATGCGAATTTATACAAGCTCAAATCTTTATTTTGTCTGGATTACTACATCTGCGGGCGAAGAATTAAATGTACAGCTCCTTTGTAGAATATATTAGATTGTATATGTTGACGATTGTCATAAATGTCAAATTACGTGTCAATACCATCATTCTATTCTCCAAACCAACTAATTGCCACTTGTTTATGGGGCAGGTATTTCTAACTTGTAAGGTTTCAAGCCCCAAATACAAGCTGTCTGTATTCCTATGATATAATAGAGCTATCGCCGGTTTTTGCCGCTGTAAAAAGAAAACACGAAAATGTGAAATATTTATTACTATTTTGTCCTCTACGGGGTATAAAAACATTTATACATCAAATTATTATCTATATATTTTTATTCCAATGTAAGAAAGGTTTATAAATATTTTCATCTTAAGGTGTTAATAAACTTGAGTATGTATAATAAGCATTCTTGCGAATGTTACTTTATAGAAAAATAAACGGAAGCGTTTTAGCGAGCATTCTTTCGAGTAGTTTGGCGAGCATTCTCACGAACATACTCACGAGGTAGGACACTACGCTAATCCCGTCCCTATTGAGCAGTCCGACTGGGGAAGTACCTCCACCCTATAAAATATGGCTATAATAAACTCGTCTTGTATTCCCGACGGTGAGTAGAGTTGTTGAGCTGTCAGTGGGAAGACTGTTTCTTGTCCTGATTGTTTCTTCTGCACTGACGGCACAGAAACTCTCTGTTCTTACAGGGTCGGTAGCACGGGTGTAACTCTCCTGGTGTTATACACGTTCATAGGTTACGGTAACCACTTTCCATAAGGTGGGCCGTGTGCTATTCCTGCCACCTAAGTTGTGTGAAAAAAAAACTAAAAGACAGCAAATTAGCATCGGCTCGTTCGCTAGAATGATCTTGAAAATGTTCGTATTGAAATATGGCTCTGTGCGTTGTTCAATTCGACAAATTTAAAAACGACTAACATTAGCTGGTCTGTTACAAAGTTAATGCTCAAATCTATCAGCACCTTTAGCAACTTTTGTCATTAACTGTAAGTATTACAGACGCGATGTGTGCATGTTTGCTACCTTAGTTAAATACTGGGGTACTATTCGTTAGATATTTATTATTAGAAACATTAAATTTTTGCCAACTATCACAATCTGTAGTTCACATTTTAAAAATGTACCTAGAACACAAGATTTACATCACTGGCTTTAACAATAAAGTCAATTTGATTTTCATTCCACCATTTCACCGTTTTTATCACTGGTCCTCCAAAGTGTCAGTATTATCGTCACTAGCTAACACAGTTCTCACAATTATGTGTCCCTTTCAAGACAAATCGTCTTCATCATTGTCATTTCAATCTACGTCTACACACCTATCCTGGAACCTGACGGTACCAGTGGGACAATTGCCCCCTGCGAATGCCGCTCTATCATCCAGGGCCACTAAGGTAGTGGTTTCAGGTACCTCACTATTACTCCAAACCCACCTGTCATCGTTTGAATCTGATCTTGCTTCGTGAGTACTCGTCACTTCATTTTCTTCAGCTGTCTTCGTTGTGTGATTATTATGATCGTTTTTATTTATACTATTATTTATGTTAATTGTATTATTATTCAGTTTTAAGGTAAACATGTTTGTTTTAGTTCTGTTATCAGTATTTTTTATATTCTCAATTGAACTATGATAAGAATTTGATGAACTATGATTTGTATTTGAATCATTATTATTCACGAATACTGGATATATATTAGGTTTATTAGTTCTATTAATGTCTATATACACTTTTTCAGTTGTAGTTTGATATATTTTGGATATATTCGTATGATTTAAGTTTACGTCATCGGATTGTTTACTATTGTCTTTTGAGTTATTAACACGTCTATTATATTGTATCACTTCAGGTTTCTCAGTAGTTTGCGTCTTTATATAACCAAACACGTCATCTTCATTTTTATTGTCATCAAATCTGTCCCCTAACTGCGAGGCCTCTGTGACAGTTCGCCTATTCCACTGTCCATTGCCGCTTTCATAAGGATAATTACTAGAGTACTGAGGGTTAACACTTCGATGTACATTTGAACTATGTCCTTGAAACACTTCACTTAACTTCACGCTGTCGTATACTGGCGGATACGAGTAAGTCGGAATCCATTGACGTCCATTGCTGCTTCCAAAGTTCAAGTTTACATCGAACAGTGGTAAAAACGAGCGTTGTTTGCTGTTGTTTTCGATATTCACCGGGCTGAAGGTGGTGCGGGCCGTGCTCGAGGTGAAGATTGTTACTAAGATAATCCACATTGTCGCGTTATTTCATGTTTGTGCGCGTAGTATGCGCGTTTTTACGAAGCGACCGATAAGTGCGGGCTGCCGTCGAGGACTGCAAGATGAATTGCGTTTCCGTTATTCGTAAGAAGTTCAATTACTTGTAGTGATGCGATTATGTCGCTAAGTGACGTCAGACTTATCGATCTGTTGATATAGTTACCGGCATTTACCTTGACCACAATCACGTCTCAAAATGTACTTTATATGTGCGTTTTTCGGTGTCTTTTATGGATAGTACAGGTTGCTATGTTCGTGAAGGAGCTATCAAACCATATTGAGCGCGTCAGGGCCTCGTTTCTTTCACGATTTGGGGTCAACATATAAGTCGGTAACTATACTTAATTACATGGAGTTGCAGTTGGGTGATATTTCCGGTTTTTTGGACGTTGTAATTTATGGTAAAGGTTCGTAGCAATAAATATGACTTTTACTTGTTGCTCATGGTCAAACTATATTTCGTTGGTAGGAAACGATTACTTACAATGAAATTTCACCAACAATAACCATGAATTTATGATGTTGCAGTCATTATACATTGCAGGAGTCATTTATTTAGTTACTTATTTATATTGTTAATTGTGTTACATACATACATGTAATCACGTCTTTATCCCAGGAGGGTTAGACAGAGGTGAATTAACACCCACATTTCACCAATCATTGAATTCGGTCCCACATAATAGGTGGTGAGCCTATTGCCGTCTTCCGGGCACTTTTGTTGACTCTAGCCATGTATCTGAATTGGAGTCTGAGCTGTATATATCTGTCTGATGTTAAACAGCCCCATCTCTTAGTCGCCTTGTACGACATAGTATGGGAAGATATGGGGTGTTTCAAATTCTACTCTGCCGGGAACCACGTGGCACACAGTATATTTCTAAAAATGAGTTTCTACTAAATGTTATATTAGTTACTTAATTATTGCCTGTTCATGTATGTTTTATGTAAACTACTATAGTAAATGAAAGATGAAAGGGAAAATACAGATAGGTACTTTCTTTTTTTTCCATCAGGTGGGCCGTGCGCCTGTCTGCCACCTAAGTAGTACAAAAAAAATTTGCAAATCGATTAAGATAGAAAAAATTTAAAGGGTTCAGGCGGGATTCGAACCCGCGATCTTTTAATTTTTTCTATCTTAATAGACTTTGAATGGCTAGCATACTAAATGCTTGAAATTTAATTCAATTAATTGCAAAGTTCACAAGTTGTTAACTTTGGTAAGAATTGTTTTTTCTTTAATGTAGTACACGTCAATTAGACTTTGCATCGCCTGATGGTAAACTGAAAACTTTGTTAATCTTTAATAAATGTGTTTTTAATAAACGAACTTTCTATATTTCTAGATGTTTGTTTCAATCCGCGTCTGTCAGATTATAGAATTCGATATTTTGTAATTATTGTTTATCGGTATGTTTCAAATATCGACATATTAACGCATCATCACTCATCACGCTTCATGGTGGCCACCGACCATTACAAGATAATGATTGTAACAAACAGCTGACATCACCGTCAAAACAGAATCACGTTTGCCGTGACCTGATTATTTTATGTTATTTGTATTTTATTAAACTACTCGGTACATTGTCAATCAGTCAATGTCAAATAGAAGTGAAAATAACTTTAATGAGTAAAGGTTACCATAAAGTGGATGAGTATCTTAATGATGTTAATGTGTGGTCAACATAAGTCTCTTGCTTGCTCGCACAAAATAAATTGTAAACTAAAGCAAATTTTAAAAAGAAAAATAATCTAGTTCTAATGTAGTTCGCTGAGTTTCTTGCTGGTATCTTCTCAGTAGAACTAATCTACCGAACCAGCGAAAGAATCATTTTCCAATGGTTTATTTTTACATTATTTAATATTTTTATATTATTTCTTGATATACTTAATTGTAAAGTTTTGACGTTCATATGTGCTCTTTATGTGCCTAAACTGAATAAATGAAATTGATTCTTTGATTCTTTGAATCACTTTTCTCAGAACAGTTCGTCGTATGTCGTTGATAAGAATTGTGATGTAGTTGGGTAGGTATAGCTGAAATAGTGATATGTTTTTTATTTTGTACCAAATAGCCGAGAAGACTGACCTTCCTGGTAGTTGAACACAAGACCAAGGGGATTCCTTTAGCACGCCTAATTTTATGTAACCAATTCGGTGCTTCTGTTTTCAACCGTCGTTTTTTTTCGGTATCAACCCAAATGTTATATTCCGTTTTCTACCCATGATTTTTGGCATAACTAGGCATGATATATGGGTAATTTTTGTCATATATTTTATTATTTGGGCTATATTTTGTCCGTCTAATATAGATTAATAATATTTGACGACATTCGTGGCGTGGTGGTAGTGGTCACTAGTTTGATTGAATTTTGATAACGTCTCTGCCAGCCCCGGAATTTAGTATTATTTAAAAAAATGAAGTTTTGGCAGGGGTATGTATTATATATCAAGCAGAAATATATAGCCGCGTGGTTCCCGGCAGAGTAGAATTTGGACCACCAGTCTCTTCATTCGAAAAGACTGGTGGCGAGGCGACTAAGGGATAGCTTTGTTCATCAGACAGATATATACAGCCCAGACTCCGCCTCAGATGCAAGGTTCGTGTCAAAAATAGTGCCTGAAAAACGGCAATAGGCTCACCCCCTATTTATGACATGGTACCGAATACATTGATTGGTGAAATGTGGGTGTTAACTCATATAGAAAAACAATGTGCTTATATATAAGCGAAGTGAGGGCGGATCGCTAGTTCAATATAAGTATTACTTGCGGCACGTTTTGTGGCCGTTTTGACACGACTGGTTCTGCTCGTTTTCTCTTTTATGGTTCGCTTAATATTGGACAATGAACTGTTAGATGAATAACTAAAGAAAATTATGGCGAGACTGGCACCGAAGAAAATGCCACTTTTTCCTAGAATGTTTTGTTTTGTTTGCCTAAGTGGCATACGACCAAGGCCTTGATATTTCTTGTTTAATACTTTTTAAAGCGTGATTTTTCAGTTTTCGGGTTTTAGTTTTAAAATATATATTTTTATATATTATTTTAGAGTAGCCGCAATTGTTATAAATTGTATGTATAGTAAAAAAAAATTATACTTATTTGTAATGTGCTAATTAAGCCTTTTTAGATGATACCAAACAGTTTTTTAACACAGTTTATTTTTTAACACAGTACCTTATGACCGCTAGAGCACTACATTAGAATTAGTGATACGTCATTTAACCAGCGGAGGACCAAGACGCTTCTAATGCTATCTCATTTTGTCCAGTTCTAATAAGTAGTTCAGAAACTACGAGGGAATAGATGAACCTATATATACACATATTTGGTTTCGTCCAAGTCGGGTAAAAATATAGCGAGATTGGCACAAAAGAAAATAAACTTCACACACCAAAAAAGAGAAAAAGAGCAAAACCAGTCGTGACAAAACAGCCATCATAGTACCGCAACTATAGTAAATAAGTAGGTAAGTCTGGGTATTACACTCTGTGAGTGCGGCGAAGTGCGGCGGGTCTCAGCCTTGAATATGTTTATTTTAATCCAGAAAGTTATTTTAACCGCACAAACAGTAACTTCAAAATTCTTTTATCAAAACAACACATGACAAGTTAATTATTCTGACGTATGGCGATGAATATTGTGTTTGAAATTGTTTTAACTTTCTACTTAACAATTTAAGGTTGTGTTTAGGGCCCTATCTAATTTTCGGGGCCCAAGCCAGCGACACCAGGTTGCAAGCCCGCACACCTGCCATACAACGAACTGGTCTCTCTGCTGTGGTTTTTTTTCTAGCGACTATAATTTGGGGGGTTCTTCAAGAAGGGATTGAGGTTCTTGTGGGGTCGGCAGGTCATACACCACGGTAACTAATTGTTATAAGATGGGCCATGTGCTTACCTGACACCTAATTGGTATAAAAAACCCCAAATAAGCTTCACCAGAGTCTGTTATTTAGCTAGTCGAGCAGGCTAGCTAAATAACAGACTGGTGTTTTCAGGTCAGACGGCCGTCGCGGTCATAGAACATGGTGTAGGTCCGTAATGGTGCCCCTCTTTTCTGAGACTTTGTCTTTAGCTTACTATCAGGTGAGGCGAAGTCTATTTTTTTTTTGATACCACTTAGGTGGTAGACGAGCACATGGCCCACCTGATGGAAAGTGGTTACCGTGGTCTATGGACGTTTGTAACACCAGAGGACTCACAGTCGCACTGCCGACCCTGTAAGTACAGAGTTTCTGTGCCGTCAGTGTAGAAGACAAAGCAGGACAAGCCTTTAGTCTTCCCACTGACAGCACAAATTCTCCAATGAGCTCTGGCTACCCTACTCACCGCTGGGAACACAACACGAAGTTATTATAGCTGCGGTATTCTGTAGGGCGGAGGTACTTCCTCAGTCAGACTGCTCAAGTGGGCGGAAATACCGCCGTGTCCTACCGGGCACTTGTAAACCTGCGACAAATACACACATAACTTCGAAAAGCATCGAAAAGTCATTGGTGTGTGCCATGGTAAAACCTGGGATCGAACCCGAGACCTCGTCTCAGCAGTCCATTGCCCATACCACTAGGCTACCGTTTAAAAAAAGAATAAAAAATTAAACAAGCCAAAACGACCAACATGCGTGCTTTGCCCAACACTAAAACAGCTCACTTCTGGTCAAAGACCTGACCACGTGTTTACACATTGACATGCAGGCCGCGTGACATAACTATATCACCACACTTGGCATGCTCACTGCGTCTTGTTACCGTGCAAAACTGTGGAATGAGGTGTACTCGATTTTCCCCACGGAATTATTCGCGATTTTGATGTTCGGTACTCATTTCCTCGTTACAAAAACTACGTTAAACTTAAACCCAGGTTGTTAAAAATCTCCGCAGGATTAGGTATGCTTTCGACACGTATCAGCTTCTTTTTTGTAGTGTGGACATCTCCATGGATACCCTCTGTCGAAGTCGGCGGCGGACGGTGCGTGGGGATGGGTTTTTTTTTATACCACTTAGGTGGCAGACAAGCGTACAACCTGATGTAAAGTGGTTACCATGGCCTATGGACGTGTGTAACACCAGAGAAACACTCGCGCTGCCGACCCTGTAAGCAGAGAGTTTCTGTGCCGTCAGTGTAGAGGACAAAGCAGGACAAGCCTTTAGTCATCCCACTGACAGCACACATTTTCCAGTGAGCTCTGGCTACCCTACTCACCGGTGGGAACACAACACGAATTTATTATAACCGCAGTATTCTGTAGGGCGGAGGTACTTCCCCAGTCGGACTGTTCAATTGGGCGGAAATACCGCCGTGTCCTACCTCCATGAAACTTACTTGCTGATAATGGACTCGAATCGACTAAACTCGCACTCCGTATTGGGTCATTAGATACCGAGGGTAAGATTGCATCTGGTATATTCCTCACGCTCCAAATGACCCAGGACTGTCGAAACCTCGGGAATAGGACTATTAAGTCCCCATCTTGCCCCGAATCGCGCACGCAGCCGCTTTGCTCCTCTGACTCTGACAAAGTTCATTGAGCGACCTCCGCGTATGAGCTCCTGATAACGAATGCGATAGTGAGTTAAGTAATGTTTTTTACATAGGAAGAATTTCTTGCACATAAAGTACGTCCGGAAAAGTACATTTTGACAGGTACGATACTTTTATATCCCGGGAGTGCGTTCCTGTACGTTACAAGAACAGGTTTACTATTTAATATGAGCGAAAATCCGGGTATACCTCGTGACACGTACCTATCTTGGTACCTAAATCGCGAGAGAAGCCTCTTGAGACCTGGCGCGCACGGATTGTCTTGTAATGATCTATGATTGGTCTATTCGAGCTCATCCACCGCAGTAGCTGCTCTTGCTATCCTCAAGAGATACCCAATAAACAAGTACTGTGCGTATAGAGCAGATTTTATGTCCAAGATATATCTACTGAGTAATAACAGCTAGTTACAATAGATTGTAACCCATTCAGAAGAAGTGCGGGGGTCGCGGAGGTCCATGGAAAATTATTAGACGTTAGATAAAACTAGTTGATTAGTGCGAGTTTCAAAATGGACTATCATAAAGTTATTCCGCTGTTTCTTAATAGTAAACATACATATAATCACGCCTTTATCCCGGGAGGGTTAGGCAGAGGTGAATTAACACCCACATTTCACCAATCATTGAATTCAGTCACGTAATAGGGGGTGAGCCTATTACCGTCTTCCGGGCACTATTGTTGACTCGAGCAATTCATCTAAAGCTAAGTCTGGACTGTACTCGTATATATGTATATCTGTCTGGTGTTAAACAACCCTATGCCTTAGTCGCCTTGTACGACACCGCACGAGAAATGATGGAGTGGCCCAAATTCTACTCTGCCGGGACAACCGTCGGGAAAAGTAAACAATTGTATAGGTACTATTCTAGAACATATCTCACGCTCGCCACCTTGCTCGCGGCGATAGTACTCTGCGCGGATCTGTGGCAGCCGGCGGCTCCTTCTACGAGTAAGTAATGGTCGTGAAGGAGACAGCGGAGTGGGAGCGAAGGAAACTCACAAACCGCACGTTCTGCGGGCGGAGACGACTCGGGCGTCCGAGGTCGCAAAATGACTTCCGTTCCCCATGAGTTCAGGCCTGTAGGTGACGGGTGGAGCCGCCTGTCACCCTAGCAGAAGCAGGACGCGCCTCATCATACCCGGGACGAGATGGGGACTCCGTGGTCCCCACACCGTAAGATGGGCCGTCTCATAAGAGACAGTCCTGGGCCGGTCGGGGTGCGAGGGATATGCCTCAGACAATCTTACCGCCGGCAACCTGCTGCCCACACAGGCGGCGTGCGTTTTAGTCGGTTCAAGTCCGACATAACCTCCCCCACCGACTCCGGTGGTGGGGGTAACTGTGGGGATTTTGCGCAAAATCAAAGAATCAATCAAAGAATCAATTTCATTTATTCAGTTTGGCACACAAAGAGCACATATGAACGTCAAAATTTTACAATTGAGTATGTCAAGAAATAATATAAAAATATTAAATAATGTACAAATAAACCATTGGAAAATGATTCTTTCGCTGGTTCGGTAGATTAGTTCTACTGAGAAGATACCAGCAAGAAACTCAGAGAACTACATTAGAACTAGATTATTATAATAAACATGATTCGCTAAGCGGGGAATGAAAAAGCAGCTGTCTAGATCATCAAGGTAGTTAACTCCATTTTAAGATCGACTGCATCTGGAATTGTGACCCGTATCTTCTGGACTCCACTCTTACTTCTTAGAATCCAATGGATGCATTCACTACCAACTAAATATGAATCAGGGTAGATAACGGAAGGGACTTTTACAAAGGGTATAAAACGTAGTAATTATTACCCTTTAACTCGTGGATGAAAATCGTGGGTTGAGAAGCGAAGATGTCCAAAAATATACAATTTATATGTTTCTTACCTTTTCAATGTATTATGGGTATAAATAAATAGTGAGAACAAAGTTGTACTGACTTTTGAAACTTTATTTGAATCACAATTACAATCGCAATTACCTGAGATAATCGTGAGTAGGTGATAAACACATATTGTTTTGTGTAAGTACATACGGCGTAATTACTCGCGCAAATGATTTGCCTGCTGATGATGATGGAAAATCACTGTCATTATACATTGTACAGTCGACAAAGGAGATAAGTATTCACCTTTTCTTATAAAGTTGTAAAAATTTAAAAAAATATATTTATTATTTTTACCGATTGTACATGATTTAAAATTGATCTGATAACTAATATTACCTACATTAGAAGCGTTGGTAGTTTAGAGGTCAAGGAGTCGGCTTTACGATGAAGAGGTCCTGAGTTCGAATCCTCTACATTACAGTACCGATGTGAACCTACTGCTAACATAAGCAATTTAGCTTAGCTGGATGGGGTTAACCAATAGATAGGGCTGTTTGACATCAGACAGACTACAACCCAGACTCAGTCTCAAATGCATACATATATACATAAAATCACGCCTGTTTCCCATAGGAGTAGGCAGAGATCACGGATCTCCAAATGCGTGCGTTGCGAAGTATGTGTGGCTTGACTTTGAAAGATATAGTGAGAAATAGCGTGATAAGAGAACGATGTGGAGTGAAAGAAGATGTAGTGATGAGAATTGAGAGAGGAATGTTGAGATGGTTTGGTCATGTTGAGAGAATGAGTCAAAGAAGACTAACGAAACAGGTATATGAGGCGAGTGTGGATGGTACCGTCGGAAGGGGAAGACCTAGGCGCACATACCTGGACCAAATCGGGGAAGTTTTGGAAAAGGGGCAGGTCAAGAGTGCTCTAAACCGACGAGCATGCATGAAGAATGTAATGAGAGTGAATGAAGCGAGAGTAGTATGTCAGGATCAGATGCATAGCTTGAGTCAATAATAGTGCCCGGAAGACGGCAATAAGATCTCCCCCTATTACGTTGGACCGAATTCAATGATTAGTGAAATGTGGGTGTTAATTCACCTTTGCCTCTTTTTTTTACGTGCGCAAAATCCCCTCGGATACCTCCCCACCAGAGCCGGTGGAGGAGGTTATGTCGGACTCGAACCGACTAAAACGCACGCCGCCTGTGGGTCGTTTTGGTTGCCAAAGGTGAAGTTGACAGGCATATCCCTCGCACCCCGGCCGACGAAGGGCCATCTCTCACGATCTGGCCCTCTTCTCGGGTGTGGGGACTACAGAGTCCTCAACTCGTCCTCGCCAGGCGCGCCACTGCTGTGGCCTGCTTCTGCCAGGGTAACAGGCGGCTCCACCTGTCACCCCCAGGCCTGCGCTCATGGGGGGCGGAGGTCGTTCATTGACCTAATTCACCTTTGCCTAACCTTTCGGGGTAGAGGGGTGTTAGTAATATCGATTTATAAAATTTAAAATATCTAGAATGGTCCGAGGACCTCTCTCGTGCCTTCACAATACATGTCTTCTTAGTTATAGTGCAAACCGGCCCTTATTTCACACTTCCATAAGAATTAGTATTTGCTTTGCTAAATTAATATTAGCAATACCCAAGACTGCGTTGTTATAAAACTGCCTAGTTATATAAATACAAATTGTTCATAAAATAGACAAATATGTATACATTACATATGCTGTGCTAACAATTAGAGGTTAGATTACTAAATTAATATTTTATGCATTATGAATACAATTTTATTAGGGTCGTACTAAGGGATAGGGCTGTTCTCTGTTTGACAGTCAAAGGAGCCCGTGACAATGTGCTCCTTTGACGGTAATAGGCTCGCCGCTTATTACGTGGGACCGAGAATCAATAATTGGCGAAATGTGGGTGTTAATATAGCTCTTATTAGTTGTATGTATGAATGAATGTTACTAAGATTATATGTTTAGGGTTAGTTCAGAATTCTACTAGGATTAGATATTTAGGGTTAGTTCACACCAAGACGCAACACGATGCGTCTTAGCTATTTATGCATAAATTCGCGTAACGTTACATATTTTTTTCACTACATGATGCCAGTTTTGCGCAGTAATGGAGAAGCGATGTACTAAACTCGCCTCAGAGAATATTCCTCTTAGTAAAAATAGTAAAACTCGTCTCAGTCCTTTTAAATTGATATTTTATGTGCGAAAACTCATCTCACCTTATCGTCACAAAATACCTTCAGCAAGCCAAGTTAAATAATACCTAAAACTAAATAAAATACTCCAAGTTAACCTTTCTAAGACTTGTAATGATGACGTCATCTTCGTCAATCTTCGACGCTGACGATGCGGCCCGATCTTATTGCGTACCATCGTTACGATAAACTTATGCAAATTGTTCAATCTGACAAAGCAAACGAAATTGCGCCTTGTTCCTGAGCAGCATGGCTGCTGTGAGATATTACGAATGTAGAGAGTTCTGAAACACTTAAGGCCTATTACGCACTGTCGACTATTCGCCGACGACTCGGTCGACAGCGACTGTTACTTTCATTAGTTCAAATAGGTATCTACGCACTCAGTCGCCAGTAGCTCGCCTGTGTGGTAGTCGACAGTGCGAAATGACTCTAAGGCATTGATTTATAATAATTTAACTCAGTGCTCTAAGGGTGTTAAACGAACACGGTAAGGCCGTTAAACGGAGTATAGGTATGTAAGTGAATTAATGGTTACCCTCTTTTTTGAGACGTTGCCTTCAGCTTACCATCAGGCGAGGCAAAGTCTAATTGACGTGTCTTCTATAAAATAGAAAATAAAGAAGTTCATAATACCGATTTTCATAATTCCGATGTCCAAAAGATCAAACAAAATCATGAAAATTAGATTCTGAACTTCGAGATTTTATCGCACTTCAGTATTTTGAACTTCGGGGTTTTGATACGTAACCAAAATGACTGCAGCCTTGGACATAATAATAATATGATCAGAAGTTATCACGTGTAATATCAGGTCTAGATATAACAGTTTATCCTACCCAAGCTCATCGAAACGACGTTATTGGTCCAACGGTGGAGTAAAACCAATTAATAACATGCCAAGCCCAATTTATCTCCGGAACGACTGCCAAACTATTCATAATAGGCGCGATAGTTTAGGGTTAAACTTTAGACCCTCGCCATATCCTCGAACATTTCCAATCTAACCTGTAAATGTCGGACCCTTTCGACTAATAATAAGTAAGTATGATATTGTCAGAAGTTTAGGCGAGTATCATTCATACTAACATCCGGCTATGTGTTAATTATAAAAAAAAAAAAAAAAATTTGATGGAGGAACACGATGGTATTCCCGTCCCGTCAGTCCGAGCAGTCCGACAGTTCCACCCTACAGAATACCATAGCTATAATAACCCCATGCTGTGTTTCTAGCGGTGAGTAGGGTAGCCAGAGGTCACTGGAGAGTTTTTGTGCTATCAGTGGGAAGACCAAAGGCTTGTCCTGATTGTGTCTTCTGCATTGATAGCACAGAAACTCTCTGTTTTTATAGGGTTGGCAATACTGGTGTGACTCCCCTGGTTTTGCACACGTTCATAGATCACGATAACCACTTTCCATCAGGTGGACCGTGTGCTTGTCTGCCACCTAACTTGTACAAAAAAATCCGTTAAGAAGTGGTTTTATTAGCAATGAATAAGTGAGTACACAAATAGTGCACAATTCCTAATTGAGAAGGTATTTTGTTACATTACCAATGTATAAACTAAATTTTAAACTCTCGCGTTCCATGATATTCTATTATTTTTACGGGAATTAACACGATAATGGTATGATACATGGGCTCGGTGGCGTGCACCACTCAGCCCGTTAGCCTGTGACCACCATAGATGATACAATATATAGGTGACCATGGCCGGTGTACCCTTGTCGAAACGTCATGCAAATCAAAGGTCCAAAGGTTGATATGTACACAAGACAAAAACGTTAGCCTATCCATCTAATAAAATCTATTTATCATCTGGGTCAAGTGGAAACACCCGTATGTTTTACATATGTGTGTGAACAGTCAAAAACAATAACTCCATTGCTTTGAAGTCACATGTGTGCGTCATCGTTACAGGCGTATTAGTGTATTATGTTTATGTGTGCCAGTGTGCACGCACATGAATCGTGAACGATTGAATATGTGTTAGTAAGTGATTTGCCTGCCATCGAATGAGAAGGTAAATTTCATTAAACTAGCACAGGCTCACGCAGTTGAGTGGTATTATAGGCGTAATGGCATTATAAAGGTAGCGAGTTCGAACCGCAGCTGTATTGATGTAGTAGTTTTGATTTAATAAATAGTTTTGTTTTTGTTCTTTATTTTGTTTGTTATATTAAGGAACCATACAGTTGTCTTTTATACTTAGTGTTCCGTAGTCTCAAAAATAATATGGAAAATAAAACAACATCATTGTTTCAACGATATAATAATAAAGTAAGATTGTTCAGTAAATAAATAATTTAATTGTGTTGTGTTGTAGAACTACATATATATATGTCACAATGTTTGTAACTAAACTCCTTCTAAACAGTTAGACAGATTTTGATAAACATTTTTGCTAAATAGTATTTAGTAGACCTAAGAATAGTCATATACTATTGTTCGGGATAATTGAATTCCATGTGGTCGTAGCCGAGTGCAACAGGTTTAGGTTTATACATTACACATTCTTTATATAATAAATAGGTTATTCAATATTATTCCTCTGGATATTTAAATCAGACAAGCATGGACGCAGGTAAACTAATTAACTTTCAGTAACTAAAGTGTAGTGAATCACCATGTTAACGTTTAGAAATTATACTATATGCAAATATAATAACTTCTCATTTCGTTAACAATAACATCACTCACTTATTTTCAGTTCAATTTCTTTATTTCTCAAAATGATGCCACATAATTACCTACATCTTTTAGTTCCTAAGCACTAGTGGAGAAGAAATGGCGCAACAAATTCCAACTTTTCTTATAAATATGAATTATAAAATAATACTTATAGATAATAATAGTAATTTATTTGCTTAAATTTGCCTATATATTAGATAGTATATAGTGGTTTTAATTATTCCAAGTTACCTATACCGAAGTATATATACCAAGTATAATTGTAACCACTAAAATTCAGATTTGCAATATAATTAAACAGAAATAATTCAAGTAATATGACCACTAGACCTGCACGGTAGAATATTTTTTTTGGCAATATCGCTCACCTGTTTTTCTCCATAAAATTTTGCGTCCATCCCTGTCTGATTTAAAATATTTTTCAACACTAAATATTACTATATTGTTGCACCAGTCAAAATTTAAATATCCCCTGGCAAACCTAAACCTACTCCGACGATGAAGATCCCACGTCAAAATTTTTCTTGCCGGTCTGCGACATCTGATCCCAGCTGCCCGAAGATGGTTCCTTACTGTTTGCAATGTAACATGGTGTTCCTTACTGTTTGCAATGTAACATGGTGTTTGGTGGCCATAACACGGGTGGAAGGGGTTTTGAATATGTTTTTCAACCACCTCTTTATGCAAAGAACACGCATCGGTGTAGGCAAAGGCTTTGGGGCCAGGCCGAAGACGGTCTCTGGTGCCTGAATCGCCATATCGGCGCACCCACCGCTGCTCTGTAATGGAAAAAAAGTAATAAAATTCCTTGTTAAAATTCTGTAAAATTTATATGCCTACTTATATATTTTTGTTTATTATTAGTATTGGGAGATATATAGATTCTCCAGGATGATGATGATTATAAGATCAAATAACTTTCATAATAATAAATTGCAGAAAACACTACTTACCGATATGTTCAATTTTCGAGATATTTCATGTAAGTATTCAAATATTTTGCTCATGCAAAGTAATAATATGCGCTCTCATAATAGTTGTAAGTTGTTGATTCATTTTTATAAATAAAAAACAATAAATAAAAAAGTTGTTAATTAACCGTGTGGAAAGCACAACGCATCCAATTGTTGACAGATAAAAATAAAATTATCATGTTATTTTAATCATGAGAATGAGGGTAGCATAAATTCCAATACGAGAAACATTCATGCTATGTGTGTGCAACAATACTCGCTCAGTAATAATAAAAATACTACTGATTTAATTTGCTATAAAATTATAACTAAAATATCAAGATACTTTTGTGATGTTACCTCAACATTCCCTTAATAGGTAAGTAATTAACATGAAGATATACAAATATTTAAAAGTTCAAAAAGTAAAATTTGACCGTGAATCGAACTCAAAACTTTGCGATATTTTAAATCTTATAAAACGAAACTGTAAACCCCGAGGTCACGGAGACTTACTAAAATTTTATCAAAAATGACGTTCATATCCTAGTAATAAGAATTTTATGAGTTATTCTTATTACTATAATCAGCTCGGCGAACCTTGATCCCTATGACACTGACAGTTATTCCCACGACACAACCTTGTAGTAGCGTCACCGTTATATTATAATCGAATTGGCGGTGTCTAAAAATGATATTTATTAATTTTAGGCAGATATATGCAATTACAATAATATCCCGTTGGAATTATAATAATTATTAACACTTACAAGAAATTATCTCAATCAGACTTTACGTTGACGTCCTGCAAAAGTTACTCCGTTTGGAAGATATCGACTAGTGCGGAAAAGTATCGATAAACAAATATCGAAAATGGAAACGAGTGTACAAAATACATCAATAGAGCACCTACGCTCTTAGTGTCAGATTTATAATCATTTAAGTTGTTTGCGATAATAAAATAAAGGAGATTTAACAAATTTATTGTATATACCTACTCAAATAAAACAAAAGCGGTTTATTTATGATTTTTTAATATACATTAATCTGAATCTGACAATGGTGTCACCGATTGCGTCTCAGACTCGGAATCCGAACTGCAGCTGCTTTCTCCTATGTTTATGATAAACGGCTGGTCTACTATATTGTCGTATCGCACGTCTCGATTCCAATCATCTAAGCATAGCTTTTTCGTCTTTTCAACCACTTTCCTCCAAGTTCGCGAGCAAAATAGTCACGCAAGCGTACAACAAACTCCCGCGTTTCACTGTTGAGTACAGTTTTTCTCAGTCTTTTCGGCATTTTGAAACACCAACAAACACAAAACAGCAACAATAACAAAAACAGAAAACAACAATAGTAACAAACAAAGGATTCCGTTGACACAAGAAAACACGTGGCGCATACAAGGCGTTAGCACTCGTACTGGCGTAGCGAACTGACAGTACTAGCGTAGTGACAGATCAGATAGTGTTGCTATAACTAAAATTTTAATTCACATTAAAATTATACAGTCCGACCATGTTACCTCTGCATCGGAATATTGGCAACCCCATATACAAATACACGGATACTTGTAAATATAACAAGCATTATAATTATAGTAATGTAGATTATATTTTAAAAACATGTTTATCGATGTGGCTGAATGCAAGTCACGCCTTTGCCTATAAAAAGTTGCGATATATCGACACGACCCGTCACTAGTATGAACTGTCATAGGGATCAAGGTTCGCCGAGCTGATTATAAAGAAAGTTTAACTGATGGATGATAAATAAATACGAATGGTTTTGAATCAATTGTAATTTGCAAATGTGTAAGTGTGTGTGAATGAGGAAACGAATTATTGTTACACACACATATATGTAGAACATACTGGTGACCTTTTCTGCTTGCCAAAATCAATATAAAGATATGTATAATACTTATATCACTAGACAGGCTATCGTTTTTGTCTTGTGTACCTATACCATGAATCAAAGAATCAATTTCATTTATTCAGTTTAGGCACATAAAGAGCACATATGGACGTAAAATTTTTACAATTATGTGAAGGAAAGAAAGAGAGAGAGATATATATATATATATATATATATATATATATAGAGAAAGAACAAAAAATTGTTTTTATTATATTATGTCAAGAAATATTATAAACATAATAAGTAATATAAATAAACCATTGGAAAATGATTCTTTTGCAGGTTCGGTAGGTTAGTTCTACTGAGAAGATACCAGCAAGAAACTCAGAGAACTATATTAGAACTAGATTATCATTTTTTTAAATATGGTTTTGTTTACATATATTTGTTATGCGAGCAACTAGGTAAGTGACTTATGTTGACCACGCATTTACATCATCAAGATACTCTTCTACTTTATAATAACCTTTATTCATTAAAGTTTTTTTCACTTCTATTTTAAATTCATTTAGTGGCATATCTACTAAATCCTGAGGAATTTTACTAAATATTTTCATACAGCTGCTTACAAACGAATCACCAATTGTGAAGCATGAGTTGATTGTTTTATTTCCAGTAAACATTGTATTACCAATATACGTCGTCAGTTATGACGATTTGATACAGTATGTGGTTTTTAAAGAAGTATATTAGAAGATTTTACAGGGTAAGTAGCGTTAGAATAAACACATGAACATAGGCCACAACAACCGGTTCCTATAAGGTGGGCTGTGAGAAAAAATACATACATATACATACATACATATAATCACGCCTTTATCCCTGGAGGGTTAGGCAGAAGTGAATTAACACCCACATTTCACCAATAATTGTATTCTGTCCCACGTAATAGGGGGTGAGCCTATTGCCGTATTCCGGGCACTATTGTTGCCTCGAGCCATGCATCTGAGGCTGAGTCTGGGCTGTATATATCTGTCTGATGTTAATCAGGCCTATCCTAGAAAAAATACATCTATATATTATGGAAATTAAGCTTCAATTTTTGGTTATCTATTAAGCTTCTATTACCATTTTTTCTAGAAATTTTAAATCTAGCTGAAATGTCAAATTAGTTTAAAAAAAGTTCGTTAGTTTTTTCACGAATTTAACACCAAAAACAAATTAGTTTATCTCGGTTAGCGCTAATGAAACTCTCTACAAGTAAATATAGAAAATTTCTGAGTTCACGTCATTAATTAAAAGCATTCTCGGTTAACACTATAATTATAACGAGTTAGTTTATAGAGTAAATATTTCTTTACAAAAAATAGTATGTGTTTTTTTTACATTTTTGTAAGCTGATAACTTTTTTCAAAAAAATTCTTCGTTTTTGATGAATGTTAATTACATTGCCTTTACGCACAACTTTTGCACCACAGACTTGATCATTACCAGCATACGAGACTTCCGATTCTATGCAAAATTATATAAAAATAGTATATGGGATCTGGTGATACATAGTCGTACATAGTCGTACAAGCTACAGTCAATCTTAACACACATAATACTTACATCTTTTACAACTCTGCTACAACGCTACTGGGTCCTTAGTCGCTTTACTACAAAAAAGAAAAGATACTGGGATACTGGGGGATCACGGACAATCCCGTTAATCCTCGTCGCCCATGAGACTACGCATCTCCAGTTGAAAGTTAAGTATAACTAAAAAACTGTATTCAGGTAGTACCAGGGAAAAGAATACAAGTATTACCACCCTATCTCATTCGAAGGGTGTCATTAGAGGCGACTAACGGAATCGTGTGCTCACGATGTCACTGCAAGAGAAGGAATCTCGAAACAAAGCCCTGTACCAAACCGTTTAGCCAGCGTGGAAATAGTAGAACGAAGCCTCCCAACATTGAGTGAGGCCTATGTCTAGCAGTGGACTGCAATGGGCTAGTAAAATTGATTGATTGAACTAAAGAACTGTGGTGAATTTTAACGTTTTCTTACGTTTAGTACAAAAGTTTATAACCTTTATATACTATCAATAGTTACCATTCCAAAATACCAAATCTTTAGAAATTACCTGTTTTCGTTATAAAAGTCAAAATCATTTATTCTACATAGACCATTAAATCACTTACAAAACGTCAAAACAAAAGGAAATATGAAAACTATGTAGTTTAGCAAATGGACCACACCGGATCAAAACGCTGCTCCGACTTGAGAAGACTCTGACAGAAAAACACAGCGGTCATTTTTTTGGTCTATTTACAAACATACACTTAGTCTACTTAATCTAAATACAAAAAATTACTTGAGTAACATAGTTACACACTATGTATAACAAAAAAGATATAATTTCTAGTTTTGTGTCTCTAAGATATTTATAAAAGTCTGAAAAGTTATACTCGTACATTTACCATTATAAAGTTCAATTTGAGTTTGAAAAGTAAATACATTTTCGAGTGTTCACGGCGCTGATGATACAATTAATCACGAAAGTGAACGCTTTGCGCTGGAGATGAGATGTTGTGCCATTTTAGTTCGACTTGAGTAGTGCTCGCCTAATATATTATATTCTCACTACCCTTAACGAAATAAATTTTATCGTTACCATTAAGGTGTTATATCTTTCGAAATTCAATTTTGGTTTTAAGTTTTTAGATAAATAAAGCAAACAAAATTATTTGTCAAGATTAACCCTACCATTGATAAAAGTGTACGATTCGAGGTATATAATAGTATAAAAACCTTTAAGTATAAAACGTAATAACATACTAAGTGATGATGATTACCAGTATTTATTTATGTCCATGTTTTATTCTCATAGTGACTTGACGACGAAACAATCTAACATTCATCTATGAACATGTGTTCATTGTATTCTTTGGTTAGTATAATGATATTATAGCTCAATTTTTCGTCTTCTTCGTGTTGTGTTCCCGGCGGGGAGTAGGGTATTCAGAGCTCACTGGAGAGATTTTGTGCTGTCATTGGGACGAGCAAAGGCTTGTCCTGCTATGTCCACTATACTGACGGCACAAAATCTCTGTTCTTACAGGGTCGGCAGCACGGATGTGACTCCACTGGTGTTACACACGTTCATAGGTCATGGTAACCACTTTCCATCAGGTGGGCCGTGTGCTTATCTGCCACCTAAGATGTATAAAAAAAAAAATGATTTATCCAAATAATAATACTTTGATTTTAATTTTAATAACTTTCGAAATGCAACTTCATTTTAGTATTCATTCGTTAACAG
Source organism: Eilema griseolum (assembly GCA_963662185.1). NCBI lineage: Eukaryota > Metazoa > Arthropoda > Insecta > Lepidoptera > Erebidae > Eilema > Eilema griseolum. Next base: position 470,621 of record OY759254.1, read on the forward strand.
AGAAAGTACACTATAATCATTGCATATACTTTTAAAAATTGGTATTACGGATTAAACTAAAAAAATTATAATACTTCATAATATCTTGACTTGACATGATTATTGATAAGATATTGACATTTCTACTGTATTTCTGATTTGACATTACATTATATAATGATTTGAACTGTTAGTGAAAATTGAAAGCAATTAATGCGCATCTTATGACTAAGCGTCTCCTCACGCATATATTTGTACGCCGCTATATGGGGCAAAACATGACTGGACTATATATTATATACTATTACTGACCTATTGCATGCTTTTGTATGTACACACATGTTTTGAACAAATAAAACGATTCTATATCTATATCTATCTATATCTAAAACAAAAAAGCGGCGTGGTTTCCAGCAGAGTAGAATTTGGACCACCCCATCTCTTCCCATACGGTGTCGTATAATGCGAGTATGGGATAGGGCTGTTTAACATCAGACAGATATGTACAGACCAAACTCCGCCTCTGGTGCCTGGCTCGAGTCAACAATAGCGCCTGGAAATCGACAATAGGCTAACCCCCCCATTACGTGAAACCGAATACAATTATTGGTGAAATGTGGGTGTTAATTCTACAATGCCTGACGCTCCGGGGAAAAAGGCGTGATTATAACTATGTATGTAAAACAAAATAACTTAAATAATGTCGTAAATGGTCAAGCCATTTGGCAACACCAGACGCACGCAATCAGGAAATTATGGTGTTGTTGCTACAAGTCACACAACGCCTGTTAACTTTAAGTTGAACGAAACGCCAACGTGTTCGTTATTAATCACGGTCACTTTGTGAAGGCGTTTGTGTTACACATCGTTAGTTAGGACTTAATTTTTCTATTCAATGGACAGTTTATATAACTTACGTGGCAGACAAGCACACGATCCACCTGACGGAAAGTAGTAACCGTACCCTAAGGACGTGTTGAACACCAGGGGCGACACATTCGCGCTGCCGACCTTGTAAAAACCTTCTAATGCCCTTCTTGAAGAACCCCACATTATAGTCGCTTGGGGAAACCACGGCAGGGAGTTCATTCCACAGCTTAAGCGTGCGGGGGATGAAGTTCCTATTATACCTCACTGTGCGTACTGTTTCAAGCCGCAATTTGTGGGGCTGGATTCCCCCATTACATTCCTATTTGTTAGTGGAGAATTATCTTCTATAAAGACAATAGATGTATTTCTACTTGTCAAGCTTGAATAAGTTAGTAAAAATATCACTATGCCGCGTGGTTTCCGGAAGAGTAGAATTTGGACCACCCCATCTCTTCCCATGCGGTGTCGTACAAGGCGACTAAGGGATAGGGCTGTTTAACATCAGACAGATATGTTATATACAGTCCAGACTCTGCCTCAAATGCGTCGCTCGAGTCAACAATAGTGCCCGGAAAACGGCAATAAGCTCACCCTCTATTACATAGGACCGAATACAATGATAGGTGAAATGTGGGTGTTAATTCACCTCTGCCTAACTTTTTGGGGATAAAGGCGTAATTATATGTGTGTATGTATGTAAATATCACTGTTAGGGAGTGTATTAATTATTCAGTAGTAAGGATAAGGGTCGCTTTCCACGATCCATGATTATACAGATGCGTATACAATTTCACGGAATACACGCCGTGGCAAGAAGCTCGTCTGTGATACTTCAGACACGTTTATCCTAGTAAATGCGTCCGTGTCTCTAAACTCCTTGCACCTAGCTGTTGAAACCCAGTATAATGAGCTACTGAAAGCTTACAGAATACTTATATTTTGAGCTTTCCTGACATAGGGAGTTCCGCGGTTCATGCTCTTACGTAGACTAATTTTCTCTCAGGTTCTGTTCATAAAATGCTCCAGAGAGTTGCATCGTGAAGCTCTGTGCCATCTTCAGCTGTAGTGCCATGAGTGGGTCAAGTAGCGATATCCTTTTAAATTATTTCGTCCCAGCTGAAAATTAGTCATATCAATTAGAGTAAACCAGGGATACGTTAAGGTGATCTATCAACTCATTTGACACCTAGTGCCACCATTGCGGGCTATAGATACCTACAGTTCTTCAGAAACTTAGCAGGCAGTCCAGTTGTGTCTAATGCTTGGTTATTTTGTCCTCAGATGTGGGGCAGGGCGTCGTGACCACGGACGGTCTGCTGAGCGCCCTGGCCCGCCTGCGCCGCGCCCCTCCCCCGCTCCCGCACCCCGCACCTCACTCGCCCCGCTCCGTAAGTATACCTACTAGATATCTTCACTATAAAGTGCTATAGGGACCAGCCCAAAATCTCACTTGTTAGCTGATACGTATGCTGATTATTTATGAGTTAATAGTGGAAGCTTTTTTCTTACTGTTGTGGAGGTCAGATAGTAGTCGATCTTATCAGACTTTCTTTTACACCCTGCGTAATTAAAGACCCGGAATTATAGGAATTAAAAACATGTTGGTTAAGAATTCCAAGATTTTTTGTAGTGCGGCTGAAAAACGTGGCGCCGAGTCGCCTATTTCTTGCAGCGTAAAGGAAAGTGACACCTTAGCTCTTCACGTATTGAGCTTGATAGGAAAGAAGAAGACAGAACTAGTTGGAATAGCTCAATAGAACACTAGCATTGTCGGTATAGTCCACTTAGAGCACCTAGCTGAAGAGCACTTGTCTGAATAGCACCTAGCCTTGTCCACGAAGAACCCCTTCGTCGAGAGGTGGTAAAACAAACAATGTATGAGAAACTACTTTATCATCTTAATAGCTGTCATGATCATGTTATCTTTCTATAAGTCAATAGCACTGCAACAGCCACATTCTGCACATTCTACAACACGTTCGAAGCCATTATCCTTTACAGATCCTGACATCCTAAGACTTAAAGTTTGTTGTTCAAGTTTCTGAGCGTATCGGTGGATTAGGACTACAGTCTAAGTTGAGTTTAAGCAGGCGTAAGTTAGTTCACATTGTGTACATTTACTTGGGAATGTAGTTTTTGTATTCGTGGCTTATAGGGTTATAGTAAGCCGGGGCAGTTGACTTGTGGAACTATTTTTGAAGTCGTATGAGTTCAAATAAGATACATTATCGCGAGTTTACGCAAAATAAGATACATTATCGCGAGATTGACATGATCGCGAGTTTGTGTCGTGTATTTATGTTTTAATTATTTTGTATGTGATAAATAAAATTCAATTTTATTACATAGATAATATATTACAAATTAGAACAATAAGATACTAGGTCTTTACATATGAAATTGCCGTTTATTTGAAGAAATTGGAGGATGCCCAATTTTGAGTACTAACATTTTTGGATTTTTTTAGGAACGACAAATCCAAATTTTATGATTTTTTTTGTGTATGTATGAGACAATATTATCCTAACAAACACTTTTATTACATTTTAAAAAAGTGACAGCTGTAAAAATAATACGAAATTTATCATCAAAATGAATGCATTTAGGAAGTACTGATTTTGAAGATTCGTGTTTATTGGTCGCTTGTTAAATTAAATTCGTAATTTAACAAGCGACCAATAAAAACGAAATTTAATACAGAGTTGTAAAATCTTAAAATCAACTTTCGAACAAAATATAAACAATGGAAATAGCTACTAAATACAGGAATAATGAACACATGAATCTGTAAGAAAATTTCGGCAATTTCATATGTATTATTAAATTGTATTGATCAGTTTGGCTTTCGTTAAGTCTTTATCTCCATCTTAGCGTTATGCCCAGACGCGTTCCAAGCCTCTAGCTTCTAAGCTAAGGGAAGAGAAAGAGTAAGTGGATTCCAGGCTCTAGCCTGGAATCCACTTACTCTTTCTCTTCCCTTATCTTATACGGCTGCACTATTTGTTACTTAAATGATTAGGTACCCTTATTCCTGGAACTTCTCTTTTAACTTAACATTAGGCGAGGAGCAATTATTTTTTTTATACCACTTAGTTGTCTGACAAGCACATGGCCCACCTGATGGAAAGTGGTTACCGTGGCCTATGGACGTTTGTAACACCAGAGAAGTCACAGTCGCGCTGCCAACCCTGTAAGTACAGAGTTTCTGTGCCGTCAGTAGAAGACAAAGCAGGACAAGCCTATAGTCTTCCACTGACAGCACGAATTCTTCAGTGAGCTCTGGCTACCCTACTCACCGCTGGGAACACAACACGAAGTTATTACAGCCGTGGTATTCTGTAGGGCGGAGGTACTACAATTATCGTGCAATTAAACGAGACCTACAACAATTGCCCTTTTCGATTATGATATAGAAAAAAAATCAAACGGTTCAGGTGGGATTTGAACCCGCGATCTTTCACTTACAGGGGGAACGCTCTACGTAAGATGGATATATGTATAGAAGATTTTGATGGGTTTCGGGCGAAGGTTTGTGGCGTAGTGGTCAGAGTGTTGCCCCTGTAACGAAAAAATGGCGGATTCTAATCCCGCCTGATCCCATTCAATTGTTTCTATATCGTAATAAATTTGATTAGTTAGTATACTAAATACTTTAAAATTTCATTCAATTGTCCTTTTGCCCTTTACCTTGTAACTCAGTTACTACTAACATTTTTTCATTTTTAAATCTATAAACCGCGGTAGCCTAGTGGTATGGGTAATGGACTGCTGAGACGAGGTCTCGGGTTCGATCCCAGGTTTTACCATGGCACACCCAATGACTTTTCGATATTTTTCGAAGTTATGTGTGTATTTATCGCAGGTTTATAAGTGCCCGGTTAATGGCAATAGGCTCGCCACCTATTACATTGGACCCTAAATATAAACTGACGAAATAGCTAAATAGCTGCTAGCACCCCTGCCTACCCCTTCGGGGACATATAGGCGTGAGTTTATGTTATGTAAATCTATAAACTCGTATTTAGGTAGGTATCCACTTTTGCAACTTATTGAATAGAATCAGGTAATGCACATGAACAATAAAAGGCTTACAACTTATAATAACAAGGTTTTCTTCAAAAACTAATTTAGTTTTTTCTTTTGTCGAAAGAAGATGAAAAGGGACAAAACTTAGCTGGTTACTTACGTCCAAACTTTAGTGATCTGATCGAGGTGCGACCCCGGGGACAAAGGCTAACACTTTCGTCGTTATACGCGGACCAACAACTTTGCGGTTAGGGTAGTTAAACCTATCAGTTATAGGAATCGGCAGACGTCTTTTAGATAGCTTAGGAGTACTAGACGACAAAATCGGATTTTAGCTTAGATTGTTTTGGGAATGCATCTGCAATTTAGTTTTAGTACTCTCGGAAATTAAATCGTGAAGCAGACAAAAATAATCTACCGTGAATGAAGGTTATAAGTTTATTATTTTAAAAAATCACAGCAACGACACAGAGTTTTAAAATTGTGTCCTGTTAATTGCTATATAATATAACATTCTAGTCTATTGAAACTATATATATATATATATTGAAACTATATTTGACCAACTACAGGTACGGCAGAAACGATTGAATTAGATTGGCATGAGTGATTGTGATAAGTTGACCACAGACCTTTTGTTGTTAACCAGCCTTGTACGACACCGCATGAGAAGAGATGGTGTGGTCCAAATACTACTCTGCCGGAAACCACGCGCCTAAAAGTAATATTTGTTAAATAATACTCCATTCGGTTTGGTACTTAACCAAAGGTAAACAACCTTGTACCGACTTCTTATAAAACCACATATTAAACAAATAAACTAGGCTAACTAACTGACTAAGCAGTGGTTCCAAAAATTCAAAAGTCAAAAGTCATTTATTCTGTATAGGCCATTCGGCACAAAAAGGGAACATGATATCAGTTTAGTAAATGGACCACCGGTTTGATTTCAGTTCTTAGTCTTTAAAACTAGTTTCTAAACAGAAAAATATTAATAAAGTGAGTTTTTAAATAAAACATATTAACAAGGCTCTACTGTAATGTTTACGTTTATCTATTTAAATATCTAACCGAAAGGAGTATAGGCGCAGATTAATTAATAGTTACTGCGTATAGATATATTACACAAACGTCCGGCTAATAAATCAATTAAACGTAACGCTCGACTAATCAAAAGCTCATTAATTAGGCGAATTAAGGTCTAAACGGACATCCAATATGGAGAGTAATTGTATCCATTGTGCGACTTCTATCGCGCGCACTATACAACAGAGTGAATATTTATTAATATTCCTGCTCAATTAATATTCATTCACTCATGAATGAATTCATATTCGCTCTATTTGAGCAGAAATTTTTACGACTCGTTTTGATTTTAATAACATAACATAAACTCACGCCTATATCCCCAAAGGGGTAGGCAGAGGTGCTAGCACCCACATTTCGCCAGTTTATGTTTAGGTCCCAATGTAATAGGTGGCGGGCCTATTGCCATCAACCGGGCACTTATAAACCTGCGATAAATACACACATAACTTCGAAAAGCATAGGAAAGTCATTGGTGTGTGCGATTGTAAAACCTGGGATCGAACCCGAGACCTCGTCTCAGCAGTCCATTACCCATACCACTAGGCTACCGCGGTTTTCTAGTCTACTGCTGAGTGATTTTAATAACTATTTTTATTTCTTGAAACACATCTTTGCTTTTTTCGTGCAGAAATCCAGGTGTCACTCTCAGACCTGCGTTTATGGAGGACGGAGTTCGTTGAGCGACTTCCGATATCTGAGTCGCTGTTGGTATAAGTCTATGTATTGGGTGACAGATTTTCTATCGAACCTTTTAACAGGATACACGCATAGAAACTCTTCTCGTGGGTAGACGGCTGTTATTCGAATAAAAATCTTTGAAAGATACGGATGGCTTCAGGTGAGGTTCGGTAGCAAAGTGGTCAGAGCATTGCCCCTGTAAATGAAATATCGCGGGTTTGAATCCCGTCTGCACTAATTCAAAATGTTTTCTATCTTAATTGATTTGAATATTTAGAATACTAAATGCTTTAGAATTCGGCCGGGGTGCGAGGGATATGCCTGTCAACTTCACCTTCGGCAACCAAAACGACCCACAGGCAGCGTGCGTTTCAGTCGGTTCGAGTCCGACATAACCTCTCCCACCGGCTCCGGTGGGGAGGTATCCGTGGGGATTTTGCGCACGTAAAAAAAAATGCTTTAGAATTTCACTCAAAAGTCAAGCAAATTTTATTACATACAACACCCGGTTCAAAGATAGTTTTTGTCTATTGATTGCAATCAGTACAATTCCATTATATAATTTATCTAGGAGTGTTTTCTGGGATAAAGCTGGCACTCGAATATCTAGTGTATTATATTTTCTCTGCAAAAATAGATTATTTGAGACGAAGCCGTGAGTGGAACGTGCTCGCCGATGGGAGTGGTTCGTTCCATTACGAGTAATTTAATTGGGAATGATGTGCGCACTCGCTTTAGAAAGATAAAAATGTTGTTAAGTGAAATTGACGGGTAAAGTATTATAATATAACGATAAATTAACACATTACAGTGAGCAGATGAACGGGAATGGGTAAAATACAGAGTGAAATCATAATAATTATGTTCACCTTAGGACATGTCAATCAATAAAATTAGAATAAATAACTACAATTACTATTTCACAATTATGTACACACATACATACATATTATCACGCCTTTATCCCTGGAGGGTTAGGCAGAGGTGAATTAACACCCACATTTCACCAATAATTGTATACGGTCCCACGTAATAGGGGGTGAGCCTATTGCCGTATTCCGAGCACTATTGTTGACTCGAGCCATGCATCTGAGGCTGAGCCTGGACTGTATATATCTGTCTGATGTTAAACAGCCCTATCCCTTAGTCGCCTTGTACGACATATCATGGGAAGAGATGGGGTGGCCCTAATTCTACTCTGCCGGAAACCACGCGGCAATGAATTGCTATGTATGGTATGATTATATAATGTAGTTCAAAATATTCTATTGATGATCTAAAGGCGTATCTTTTTTGGAAAGACATTACAACGGATATAAACGAATACAGGTCAAACACATAAACTATTAAAAAAAAAACTTACTAAATCCTCAATGAAATAACATAGCAATGATAAATCAATTACAATTTATAAAATAAATACCCTGCGGCCATAATAACCTCGTGTTGAGTTCCCGGCGGAGAGTAGGGTAGTCAGAGCTCACTGGAGAGTTTTTGTTCTGTCAGTAGGAAAACCAAAACTTGTCCTGCTTTATCTTTTACACTGACGGCACAGAAACTCTCTGTGTTTGCAGGGTTGGCAGTGCGAGTGTGACTCCTTTGGTTTTGCACACGTCCTTAGGCCACGGTAACCTTTCCATCAGGTGGGCCGTGTGTTTGTCTTCCACTTAAGTGGTATAAAAAAAGGAAAAAAGTACTGATAGATTTATTACTAAGATGTGCTTACATCAGACAGGATGTAGGAAGTTTCCGGCGAGTATCCGTTCGACCGGCTCGAGTAGTCTTGAGACAGCTAAGGACGGAAATTATATTAGCCAGTAATGTATTGGATACCTATAGGATTGCTTTACCTCAGGATACATAGCTTAGACCTAAGTCGTGAAACAAACGAGCCCCTGGCGCGCGCGATAGTTTTGTAATAAACTATGCTTAGTGCATTTGAGCTCGTCCACCGAAGCAGCACCCCGTGCTATCAGGCGGGGCTGTTTCTGGTAGGGTGACAGGTCACTTCTACGTATACGTTCATGAAGAACGAAGGTCATTGAGCGAACTCCGCATATGAGCTCCTGATAACGAATACGATAGTGAATTAAGTAATCTCTTTCACATAAAAACATTTTTTTGCGCAGAAAGTATGACAGGAATAGTAGATTGACAGGTACGCTACTTTACGGAACCTGCAGTACGTTCCGGGAACAGGTTCAGTATTATTTATAATATTTTATGAAACCGCGGGAACACCTTGGGACAGGTATCTTGGAGCTATATCGCGAGACAAACGAGGCTCTGGCGCGCGCGGTATGTTTTTTTAAATGGTGGCTGTTCATATGGCTATTTGTGTTTGCTATTATTTGTTGAGTTGGCAAAATATTTGACGTATATGCAAAGATAGACAAATACAATTTACTTCTCAAATTTTGTCTACTGTTACAAGTACTCAGCTGCTTTGCAATTCTGTAAGCACAGTGCTGCGACAGCATTGATCAAGATTGTCACTGTTCGATTTCCAGTGACGTCACCTAATCTGACCATTGAGTCTCTAGCTAGGCTGTCGCAGCGCTGTGCTGGACTGCGTGCTTAGAGAATTGTACAGCTGGCCTTAAAGATAAAAAAAAAAAAAAAAAAACTAAAAACTTGACAATTATTGTACGTATCCGTCATTTGTGGACGGATTTGCAAATTTTGTTTTTTTTACTATTGTTTTGTCATAAATCACCGAAGTAATACTGACTTTGAACCTTTTCACAATATTGGTCATTATTGATTGAGATGCATCTTCATCTGTGACGTCACAAATGTAAACTAATATGCAATTATAGTATTTAAATATGAAGCGACGGTAACTTTGTGGTTAAAAAGATTCGAGAAAGCGTCTGAGGTCTTTTTTAAAATATTTAGGTCGTCGAATTGCTGCATCCCACCTGATAGTAAACTGATGTGCAGTCTAAAGAATTACAGCCGCCATTTCAGATGGGGCCTTTAGAATACTAGTCCCTACCTTGATCCGCGGCGGTGGCGCGCCTGGCGCGCCTCCCCGTTTCCGGGGACGAGTTGGGGACTCTGTAGTCCCCACACCCGAGAAGAGGGCCAGATCGTGAGAGATGGCCCTGGGTCGGCCGGGGTGCGAGGGATATGCCTGTCAACCTCACCCTCGGCAACCAAAGCGACCCACAGGCGGCGTGCGTTTTAGTCGGTTCGAGTCCGACATAATCTCCTTCACCGGCTCCGGTGCGGTGGGGAGGTATCCGTGGGGATTTTGCGCGCGTAAAAAAAAAAAAGTCCCTACCTTGATGGTCTCGACAGATGTTTTTTCACACTCCGTTTAAAAATCCCTGGATAGTATGAACGGGGGTACACGCTTAAGAGATTCAGCTTCTAATTGTTTGACAGATAAAGGAATTCTGGAACTGCTTAGTACGGGACGGGATGATGGTGTTAATTATATAGTTAAATAACATAAGAAGGATTTAGATAATAGGTAAATCAAAAGCCAGAGTAGAATTTGGACCACTCCATCTTTGCCTATGGCTGTTTAACATCAGACAGATATATACAGCCCAGACAGTCTCAGATGCATGGCTCGAGTCAACAATAGAGCTCGAGAAACAGCAAAAGGCTCAGCCCCTATAACGTGGGACCGAATACAATGATTGGTGAAATCTGGGTGTTGGTTCACCTTTCCCTAACCCTCCGGGTATAAAAGCGTGATTATATGTATGTAAATCAATTGTCTTCAGGAGCTTAATGTATCATGCAACTTTAGAAAAATCAATCTATGACGATGTCCCTACAGTTTAAATTCCAAATCAACAACATAAACAGAACACTGTGCAATGAAGCAGGCGACAGCAGACTTAATGCAATTGCGCGCTGACCATCGCTAAACACTTCGGGTTATTGTTTAATGGGAACGTTGATAACCGGCAATGTATGCTGATTATTGCGCTCGTGGAATACATTCACGTAACTGATGTTATTATAGGCTTGACCGGCAGTGATAAGGGTGTGGTTTCATTACGGCGGGCGGCGTAAGTTTAGGAGCGGGTAGGCAGTTTGTAGTGATACTTAGTTTAGCTGTAGTGAATATTATTCTTAGCTGTTTTCTACTATTTTGATGGATGACATTTCCCACTTCCATTATCTTTTTAACACGTTTTCGTGGGGTTGAATTTCGTATGTTTATTAATTAGCAATCGAAATTTTGTCATACTTAAAAACGTGTTTTTTGGAACACCAAGCATCATTGACAAAAACTGGTAAAAACATTTCAACATGATCTTAGATCAAATTAAAAAGAACAAAAATTAAGTGAACAACAAAACATATCATTGTGAAAACCGTGAGCTACCTACAATATTCAGTAACACTTTATTTAAAAACAAAAGTGGTTAACAGAATTTTCTTAAACGATTAAAAGTAAGTATTTAAATAATTCATCCTTTGTTATGAATGCAAAGATTTAAGTAGCGTGGTTCCCGGCAGAGTAGAATTTTGGCCACCTCATGTCTTTCCATGAGGTGTCGTACAAGACGACTAAGGAATAGGGCTGTTTAACATCAGACAAATATACACAGCACAGACTCGGGCACATATACAAGGCTCAAGTCAACAATAGTGCCCGGAGGACGGCAATAGGCTCACCCCCTATAACGTGGGTCCGAAAACAATGCTTGGTGAAATGTGGGTGTTAATTCGGTAACCCTTCGGGGATAAAGGCATGATTATACGTATGTAAGTACAAAGATTTAATACTAGTTATTTAAATGTTTAATTCAATAATTAGGGGTTACCAAAGGTTAACTGACCTGTTGATTTACAACACCTGTAAAACTTTTAGGTTTTTCTTTAAATCAACAATTTTTAATAGATATTCACTTGTAGCCCTCGTCAAAAGCAGTCAGCTAAAAGTTAGGAAAATTTAAAATATAAAAATATATTTTTACTTACTGAAAGGCCCGGGAATAAACCTTTTAGATATTAAATGTACCGGACTTTACAAACAATTTATTAATATTCAAAGAAATGTTACAATAACGGATTGGAAACAAGAATAATTTGAACGATATTTTTGAATTATGGAATAAAATATAAATAATAACAGAATGGAATGAATTAATTTTGAATTTCAGCAACTGGACACGCTTGTGACCAGCCTCTCAACAACTGGACACGAACACAAAAGTGGCCAGTTTCTCATATCCAGTTGTTGGACAACCTAAGATTTTTAAACAATGAACTTATATGAAAATAAAGTAGGCAGGTGTTTATCTCCCCACCTCGGCTGCAAATCGGTACAATTGCTGATTGATAGACGAGGCCCTGGCGCAGACTTTTTATTGAAGTTGAGGGATCTGACAAGTCGTTTCCGTAAAATCCAATTAACTCAAACAAAAACCAAGTAATTTAGCAATTTTCAAAAATTTGCCTTAACTGCTGACAGACTGCTTTCTTAAACGTATTTTTTTGTCACGCCAATTTGACTTCGCCTCGCCTGATGGTAAGCTAAAGGCAAAGTCTCAGGAGAAAGGGTCACCACCACGAAGCATGACATTCAGTTTGATGGCCTCATCAGATGCTTTTTTACGTGCCACTTAAAGAGACCAGGGACTGTAGGAAGAAGATCTTGCTCTCGGTACCTAACGATCTATCAATAAGCGTCCACTCATTTGCTACATCAGTACTATAACCATTAAATTAATAAGAGCTAGTTAAAACTATTAACAACTCTGAAAATATTACATCTGTTGTACATAGGTTACACTAAAAGTTTCCGGAACTGGCCATTTACATAAACAATATTTAAAAATTTATTACAACATTTGAAAATAGAACTCTTTGGCTGTAGAATACAGTTTGTTTCATCTGACTGTCTTTTGTTTTTACCTTGTGGCGCCATTTAAAAAATTGTGTGTCTGCATCAACATGGATTTAACTCGGGAAAATTTTCGTAGTATGATTTTCTACGATTTTAAGTGTAATTTGACGGCTCAACAGAGCATCGCTGGGCTTGAAACAGCTTTTGGCGATGAAGCTCCATGCAAGACGACTGTTTATAGCTGGTTTGCAGGATTCAAGCGTGGTCGTATCAATCTCAGTGACGAATCTCGCGATGGTCGGCCGTCCACCGCTGTGACCAACAAAAACATCGATGCTGTGCGCCGTATGATTGAAACAGACAGGCATGTGACCTACCATGAAATTCGCGCATCCTTAGAAATAGGCATGAGTCAAATACAATCAATCCTACACAAACATTTGGGTGTGAGAAAGCTGTGCTCGCAGTGGATCCCACATAACTTGACCGAGGATCAAAAAACGGACCGCATCACTTGGTGCAGTGCCATGCTTACCAGATTCAACGAAGGTGCGTCAAATTTGGTGTGGGATATAGTAACAGGTAACGAAACATGGATTTATTGCTACGATCCCAAAACAAAGCAGCAATCGAGCGTATGGGTCTTTCAAGATGAGCCGAAACCAACCAAATTGGCGCGCGTGAAAAGTGCATCTAAGCGGATGATTGCTTCTTTTTTTAATAAAACTGGACACGTGGCTACTGTTGCTTTAGAAAATTGTCGTACTGTGAATAGTGACTGGTACACGACCATTTGTTTGCCGGAAGTTATTGACGAACTCCGTAAAAATAACCGTAAACGCCGTATCATCCTGCACCACGACAATGCTAGTTCTCACACGGCCAGACAGACAAACGACTTTTTGAAAGCGAAAAATGTAGAACTCATGAGTCATCCTGCATACAGTCCCGACCTGGCACCTTGTGACTTTTATCTGTTCCCAAAAATTAAGAACCAATTACGCGGCCAACGATTTTCATCACCAGAAGAGGCTGTCGAGGAGTATGAAATACACGTTTGAGAGGTCACCACAGAGGAGTGGCACAAAAGTTTTCAAAACTGGTTTGATCAAATGAAAAAGTGCATAGACGCCAAGGGAGATTATTTTGAAAAACAATAAATTAATTTTGTACCTTTAATAGTATTTTTTCATATTCATTCCGGAAACTTACAGTGCGCCCCACGTATAACCCGTGTTCATACTAACACCGTGTCCTCACTCCCTCGTTTCATAGTCCAATAACCCTGATGCTATCACCACAGAGTTTAATAACTAGACGCTTAATAATCCGAGCAAACTTCACACCTAGCACATACATACATACAGTCACGCCTTTTTCCAGTGGGGTAGGCAGAGACTACTGTTTTCCACTTGCCACGATCCTGGCATACCTCTTTCGCATCTTCTACTTTCATAATTGTTTTCATACATACTCGCCAGTTTCGGGGACTCTTGACATGTCCTGTCTTCAAAATGTCTTCGATTTGATTGACATACGTATGTCTACGTCGACCCCTACCGTGTTGTCCATTCACCCTCGCTTCATAAATTTGTTTCGTCAATATTCTTTCGTCCATCCTCTCCACATGTCCGAACCATCTAAGCATCCCTTTCTCTATTAGTCACTACATCTTTAAATGCACCACAACGTTCCCTTATCACGCTGTTCCTCACACGATCTGTCAACTTCACCCCTGCTTCACCTAGCACCTATCTATTATTACATCTAACAAGCATCGAATGTAGACTAAATCTGAAAATATTGTCGGAAGAATAAATACAATCAACATCAGATCGATTTTATCTAGCAAAGTCTCAAAATAATCTTAATTCTATTGTACTTTTTTTTATACCACTTAGGTGGCAGATAAGCACACGGCCCACCTGATCAAAGCATCCTGCTTTTGGTCTTCCCACTGACAGCACAAAACCCTCCAGTGAGCTCTGGCTACCCTACTCACCGCCGGGAACTCAAAACGAGGTTCGCGCTGCCGACCATGAAGAAACCTTCTGATGACCCTCTTGAAGAACCCCATATTGTAGGTGCTTGGGAAAACCGCAGCAGGGAAGTCATTCCATATCTTAAGTGTGCGTGGGATGAAGTTTCTTTTATACCGCACAGTGCGCACCGTCTCAGTTCGCAATGTGTGAGAATGAATTCCCTGCCTATAGCGAGAGGTGTGATGATAGAATGTAGCTGTGGGCATCATGTCAAACAATTCATCTGAGCACAAACTATTGTATAGGCGGTAGAACACACATAGCGAGGCAAAGTCCCTCCTAAGGTTAAGAGGTTCCACACTACCTGTGAGTATAGGATTGTGATTGTGTTGTGATACCAGGCTCAACGCCCTACTTAGTACCGAGTCGAAGGGGTCAAGCTGGTATGCAGGCGCTCCAGCAATATTGTGTAATAAAATCAAGTTAAACTGCTTTATTGATTTAAAATGTATTATCGTGCGAATTAAAGGCACCAAATATAAAAGTCAATGGCAACTGGAGGGGAGAAAATCAAGGTATCAAGATCATTTTGAGTACTTACTCTGCTAGTCAAGATAACAGGACTACACGTGCAGGACTTACATGTCACCCGCACACAGTGCAGAATATCCTATCAAGAACCAAGCGGTTTTGAGACTCTTTCCTTTGTCGCACCATTAAGGCCTGGAATTCATTACCAGCTCACGTGTTTCCTTCTTCCTACAGTCCCGGGTCCTTTAAGCGGGATGTGAAAAAGTATATGATGACGCCGTCAAACTGAGTGTCACCATTGTCACATGGTGTGTGTAAGTAATGGTGACAATCTTTTCTCAGAATTTGCCTTCAGCTTACCATCAGGCAAGTTAAAGTCTAATTTAATACAGCGAAGGAATAATTTTCTAATGGTTTATTTATACTTTGTTAACTATTTTTTTATAATATTACATACATACATACATACATAAAATCACGCCCGTTTCCCATAGGGGTAGGCAGAGATCACGGATTTCCACTTGCATAATTGTAAAATTATGACGTTCATATGTGCTCTCTCTAAGAATTATCTATCTATCTAAACTGAATAAGTGAAATTGATTATTTGATTCTTCGAATTGACGTGTCCTTCAGTTGTATAAAAAAAAAGCTGATGCTGACTGTACTACATATTTTATACTTAGATCTCTCACAATAGGATTTGTTTCTGCCTGAAGGACTCATAATTCTTTCGTGACTTCAATAGATAGATGTCATTTATTAGAAATATCCAATAAATATGATCCTACTACGCGGCCGGGCATTGAATCACGAAGGCGCGCAAAGAAAATCGCAATCTTACGCTACGGGACAATCGAGGTATTCTTTTGTTAGAATTGGAACGAAGAAACAGAGGGGTTGGAGACGACACAGGGACACTCGGATTCACGGTTGAAAAAAACATGAATATTATCGAGTTTGGGTTCTGTGCGCCAAACATAAAAACGCAAACCTTTTTTTAACCGACATTTATAATTCAATTCTCAATTCAAGTAGATATTTTTTATATGTTTTCGTGAGTAACTTCATTTCATGTGAACTAATTTGAATTATTATTTCTTTATTTCAACGTCACTTTATCGCAGGTTTATAAGTGCCAGGTTAATGGCAATAGGCTCGCCACGTTTTACATGGGAACCTAAATGGCGAAATATGGGTGCTAGCATTCACATTTAACATTCTGGGATATAGGTGTGAGTTTATGTTATGTCATGTCATGTCATGTCATGTCATGTCATGTCATGTCATGTCATGTCATGTCATGTCATGTCATGTCATATTCAACGGCACCGACTTCAACAGAAAAGTTTTACACGTATTATTGTCTTTTGGATTAAATCTGTAAATCAGTTTAAATTAAATTAAATTAAATATTCTACAACATTCTACACAACGCTATCTAGACCCATGGTAAGCATAGCTTAACTAGCTTGTGTTATGGAATCTAGAATACCGATAAACACACTTATATACTTTTTTTTTGTAAATACATACATATTATACATAGAAACACCCAGACCAATGCAAATACCCATATTCATGCATACAAATATTTGCACTGAGCGGGGATCGTTCACTACCGCCACGCCACAGAGGCTGTCGAATGTCGCCAGTTTACAATGAAATATTTAGTTGGTAGGTGTTTTTGGGTCCTCGTAAGATATTCGGGGTTCAACCCAACCTCAGCTCTGGCCCAGGCTTTTCTTTTAGCGTTAGGGAGTCAGATGGCAGTCACACTCACGCCCATAAAGGTTAGAAAAAGAAAAATCTGCTATACAACGTTGTGTTTGTTACAGAAGGTTAACCAGCGGTGAGTAGGGTAGCCAGAGCTCACTGGAAAATTTGTGCTTTCAGTGGGAAGACTAAAGGCTTGTCCTGCTTTGTCTTCTACACTGACGGCACAGAAACTCTGTGCATACTGGGTCGGCAGTGCGAGTGTGGCTCCTCTGGTGTTACATTGTCCATAGACCACGGTAACCACTTTCCATCAGATGGGCCGTGTGCATGTCTCACACCTTAGTGGTATAAAAAAAACTTACTGAATAAATTTCATGAGCAATGAATTATGTACGAGTACAATTCTGGTTTCGATTACGGAACCCGCCACTGCGCGTGGACCGACTCGCACTTGGCCTGTTATTTTCAATTTCGCCGTCTGTTGTCCTCGGTATGCCAGCGCCATAGCAGTCCAACAAAAGCTATGCAATACAATTTTATAGCAAAAGTCTTTGTAACAACATTGTTTGTGATTGCATAATTAAAAAAAATAAACTCCTCGGAACGAACGGCAGAGTGACTCACAAACGATGATGATAGAATTTATAATTAATGAGAAATTATGGTGTAAGAAACCAAATTAAAAACACTGCATTTATTGTACTACCCACTCCAAGACCACGGCCAAGAAAATGGTTGTTTTTCTAAGTGAAGAACTTAGAAAAACAACCATTTTCTTGGAAAGAAGAAGGACATTTTTTGTTTGTTTGCTTGTTTATTAATGCAAGAACAATTTGTGTTTAAATCATTTTATTCTCATAAAGACAGAAACAGTCACTTACATGAGAACATAAAAGATACATTTTGTGATCCATTTCAAGTAACCGTCGACAGAGTAGGTACAATATAAAATACAACAACAATATGACATGATACCTAATATTTGAATTCATAGACAGTACACAGTTATTAATAGTAGGTTTCTATTTCGTTTTGACAAACATTTATTTTAATCATTAGTTGTTCTGTTAATGTCCATGTTTGACAACCATATATTAAACTAGCTGACCCACGCCAGCTTCGCCCGGGGTATATTTTGAAGCTTCATATCCCTTTGAGGCCGTATGTTTTAGTCTTCAAAATATGTATGAAAAATTGCCGGATTTGTTAACATTTATTATCAATGCTCCGCTCCCTTAAGTAGTAGCGTGATGATATATAACCTTCCTCGATAAATGGACTACCCAACACTGAAAGAATCATTCAAATCGGACCAGTAGTTCCAGAGATTAGCACGTTCAAACAAACAAACTCTGCAGCTTTATAATATTAGTATAGATATGGTAAAATACACGTGTTATATACTTTTCTTTTTTCTTTGATGGGCATATTTTTGTCTTTCATAATTTCACTGAGAGACCAATACCTTTTCCAAGTGTTCGCGATCCTTCGGTCAATTTCTTCAGCCATGGTGTTGTTGGATTGAATAGTTTTTCATAATCTTCAAAAATAACTCTTGAATCGACGAATAGCTTCATAATTCGAAATTATTAACTATGTTGATCCATTGTACGTTTTGAATATCAAGTAAAACAGGTCTGGTGTCACGACACTGTTATGATGATGTCACTGCTATTCCCCACAAACGAGTATTGTGGTATCACCATAGAGATGTGCTGACACTGTCGATATTAAAAACAATATTAGTCACAATCATCACACCGAAAAATATAGCCCATCGCAGTTCACTCCTGGTCATAGGCCTCTCCTAATGTTGGGAGGCTTTGGCCTACTGTTTCCACGCTAGCCAAACGAATTGGTACAAGACTTTATGTAAATTTTTCCTTCTCTTCCAGTGATATCGTCTGTGTATTTTTCCGTTAGTCGCCTCTTACGACACCCGTCGGCTGATATGGGATGGTGATACTTGTATTCTTTCTTCGTCACCACACAGATAAGAAAATATCTGAAATTTAACTGCAAAATATCTTGCAAACATTTTCAAACAGATCGTCTTGTATATTCGATGCAGTAATATTACAGCGGGTGAGTCTATAGCCATCATTGATGCATTTTAATGCTAGTTTCCTAATTATATATTTATTATCAATATAACATTGACAGAGGCCTATTTCCAGCAGTGGACTACGATAGGTAGGCTAATTGATTTGTATCGATAAACTAAGATCTGTTTGGGTCGTGTTCGATAGGTAAAAACGACGCTACAACTAAGAGTGACAAGACTAAGGCCTAAATTTACAAAGGCAAGGTGAACTTAATGGGCATATTCATCCAGAATTTGCGATAGCGACGCGACGCTTTGTAGCTTACACAGAAAAGGCGTGGCAGAAGTATACCATGCCTTGTTTCTTCTGTATCACTTCTTCAATACACGTGAACAGCAAGGTGCGCCAAAGCATTTGCAGAGTCAAAGTCAAAAATCATTTATTCTCTATAGACCATGAAAAAAGGAACATGAAAATCAATTTAGTAAATGGACCACCAGTTTGAAACTGAGAAGACTCCTGCAAGAAACTCAGCGGTCATTTGTTTTGATCTATTTATAGGAGGTAGGACACGGCGGTATTTCCGTCCAATTGAGCAGTCCGACTGGGAAAGCCCTACAGAATACCGGGGCTATAATAACCTCGTTTTGTGTTTCCGGCGGTGAGTAGTGTAGTCAGAGCTCACTGGAGAGATTTTGTGCTGCCAGTGGGAAGACCAAAAGCTCCTGTTTTGTCTTTTACACTGACAGCACAGAAACCCTTGTTTACAGGGTCGGCAGCGCGAGTGTGACTCCCTTGGCGTAGCACACGTCCATAGGCCACGGTAACCGCTTTTCATTAGGTGGGCCATGTACTTGTCTGCCAACCAAGTGGTATAAAAAAAATACAAACATACACTTAGTCTACTTCCGTCAGCCGTCAACATTAAATATCACCAACTACCGAAACTGACAAGTTAGAATGATACGACTGACGTCATCTATCGACACGTTCCCATCTCTACAGCAAGTTATTAAAATTCACACGAATAACGGAAACATTGTAGCTCACGTTACAATCCTCTATCATCTTATAGTCCTCGAACACAGTCCATTTTAATAAGTCGTTTCGTAAAAAATGCGCAATGTAACAATGTGGTTTTTGTTTACAACATTTGTTACTGTGGTGCGTACTACTAATAGTTTTGCCAATATTTATTACCGCAGTAAATATCGTGTGATTCTACCACCATCGTTAAGTTTTACCCTTAGTGTTATAAGTTTTACTATTGGAAGCAGCAATGGACATCAATCAGTGGAAATTAAATTCCATGTAAAGGCCAGTGATATAGATTCTCAAAGCCGTATTTCAAATATATATCAAAAACTTGACCTGCAAGATATGAGACAGTATCTCAATGAAAACGAAAATGAACAGTGGAATGAAGAAACTACACAACTGGGTCACAAATTTGAAGGCAATAGAGAGAGACGGAATATGTTCGATCATGTAAAAGAGCTAACTACAGTGAAAGAAACGGCAAGTGACAACAATAGACACACAAATGATATGAAGGCAAGTAATTTTAGTAAAGATGGGAACGATAATGTCAGCTTACTAAATGCCTTGAATAATCATACACAAGAGGATGAAACTTCAATTGAAGAAGCAAACAGAAGTAAGAAACCTAATTTGGATATGCATAATATGGATAGTAGCAACGCAAATCAAATTACGTTAAATTCTGAACAGAATTCAGTTAAGAATACCAAAGATAAAAATAGTACCTCTATATTATTGGGTGATAGAGAAGCATTTTCAGGAGATGAATGCCCCACTGGTACAGTTAGATTCCAAGGTAAATGTGTGGAGCCGGATAGAAAGTTTGAAGATGTCAATAAAGGACAATGACAAAAAGACAAACTGTTTAATTTCTGGAGTGTTAAATATCCCCGAATTTGTGATTAATAAATAACCTTAGATGCCGTTGATGGTCTTGATCTCTTCAAGTCTGTCGACTACCGGGATATTACTTTGGAGTCTATAGATAGGAGCGGTTTACAGGGAATGATTACCCCTGTAGTAAGGGTACAGGGTAAGTGTGTAGAACAAGATAGAAGTTTTAAGATTTCTTTCAGCAGATGTTCGTTCGAACAAACTGTCATGTAAGATGTCTATAGTAGGATTGTAGGATAAATTATATCGCTAGGTACCGTTCCTCCGAAACTTTCGGTTCGTATTTTCGTTTCTATGTATTATTTTGCGAGATTTCGGTAACTCTAGTCAAGTTTAATTTCACAGGAAATTAACTCATGTAGGTTTATTCAGGAGAGCTTTGCAGGCGTTATTCAGTGTGTGCTGCCTCGCCGATAGTAAGCGCGTTAAGGCTTCTTTTGGCACGGGCCTGGCATTACGATGCCAAATAATGCCACAGCGTTGCCAATTGCCGCAAGGAAGGAGTTAATATGTTTTATGGGATATTAGGTTTTGCCCGTAACTTCGCTTGCTTTAAAATATGGCTGGTTAGTTATTTTGGTATCCCTAAGGGGCAGTTTCTTAATGGCTTGAGTTTCAATGCCTATCAAATATGTTTAATAATTGCCGCCAATGCTTTATTAATGCTTAATTGTGTATCCCAAACTATTGTATAAATAAAGCCAACATTTCTTTTTGCTACATCCTAAAATATACTTAAAGTTACCTTTTTTTATACCACTTTGGTGGCAGACAAGCACACGGCGCACCTGATGGAAAGTGGTTACCATGGCCTATGGACGTGTGTAACACGTAAGACCCGGTAAGCACAGAGCCTCTTCGTTTTACTCGCGTATGTAGTATGTATATATGTACATTACAATACGGCCAACGAATTGCCACATGCCTAGAGATGCATTTCAGTTTTTTAACCGTGATTGAGTAATTCTACACCCCAGTTAGATTTAAATTTATAACGGACGATATATAAGCGTAAACTTCTTTAATATCAAACAGGCTTATCTCAAGAGTGCTTTCACTTCATTTTGGTGAAAATTTTCAATCATAAAGTAGAAAATTTGCATATGAATCCTGTGAAAGTCAGTTTTTCTTTTTATAAACCTCAAAAAGCTACTAAAAACGTCTCAAAGCGCCAGTTAATCTTGAATAATTGCGGAGGGTACATTGCGACTCGCTATGGCAGGAGGCGCCCGACTAGAGGCCCACAGGGAACGCCAAGCGAATTTAGTGACATTTCAAGCTCTTCCTGCTCATCAAAGTTGTATGTTACATACTAGTCAAGCAGAGGGCGGGACTCTTCACGGTCAATTCAGATCAAGCGGAAAAATGTTTGAGCATTTCTACGTGATGAGTATTTTAATATCAAAATTCTTCTATTTATTAAAAGACTTTCAAAAACAGAGAAGTTCTCAATTCAGAAGGAATATTTCTTTTTATTTATACCAATTACTCTGAGATTTACGATCCGTTTTACGCGATTCTTTTTTAGTTGGATGCAGAATGTAGTCATTAGATCCCATAAAAATTTGACTAGTTTTTTTTTTTTTTTTTTTTTTTATATATAGGACATGTCAATTGGACTTCGCCTTGCCTGATGGTAAGCTGAAGGCAAAGTCCCAGAAAAGAGGGTCACCATTACTTACACATGCCGTGTGACAATGGTGACACTCAGCTTGACGGCCTCATCATATGCTTTTTCACGCCCCGCTTAAAGGACCCGGGACTGTAGGAAGAAGGAAACACGTGAGTTGGTAATGAATTCCAGGCCTTAATGGTGCGACAGAGGAAAGAGTCTCCGAACCGCTTGGTTCTTGATCGGATGTTTTGCACCGTGTGCGGATGACATCTAAGACCTACACGCGTTGTCCTGTGTAGGAAAGGGGAGGGTGGGACTAATTGGAAGAGCTCATCAGAACACTCCCCATGGTACAAACGGTAAAATACAGCCATGGACGCAACATCTCTACGCAGCTGTAAAGGTTCTAGGGTGTTCGTGATCTCGGGATTCCCAATGATGCGGACCGCACGTCTTTGCAACCTGTCGAGAGCATCTAGTAAGTACTTTGCTGAACCATCCCAGAGATGCGAGCAGTACTCCACACAGGAGCGAATTTGTGTCTTGTATAGAAGACACCGCTGCTCCGGCGCGAAAAACCGTCTCACTCTGTTCAGGACTCCGAGTTTTCGTGAGGCTGTTTTGATGATACTTTCGATGTAGTTTTTGTTATTCAGGTTGCAGCGAACATCCATACCTAGGATATTGAGATTGTCCTGCAGTGGCAGTGGCGTGCTCTGAAGAGTGGGGAGGGGAAGGAAAGAAGATACTTTTGCTGTAAACGCACATGCCTGCGTCTTCTTGGCATTGAACTCAACCAGGTTCTCAGAGCCCCATTGAGAAATGTGATTCAGGATCCCGTCAAGCTCAGTGACAAGAAGCTGCCTTTTCTCCGCGATATCCGACTGCTTGGCCGCAGGATGTCCATGATAACTCCCATGCAAAGTGCTATCGTCTGCATAACAATGAACATTGCCGGTAGACAGCATGTCGTTGATATGCAGAAGAAAGAGAGTGGGTGATAAGACGGACCCCTGGGGCACGCCAGCATTAACCTGCAGAAACTCCGAAGCTCGTCCGTCACAAAGGACGCGAATACGGCGCCCCTGCAGGAAGCTAGCAACCCAGTTGCACAGCCTAGAAGGCAGACCAAAGGCAGGTAGCTTGGAAAGAAGCGATTTGTGCCAGACTCTATCGAAAGCTTTGGCGATGTCAAGACTAATTGCCAGTGACTCGCCGTGCTTGTCCATAGCCTCACCCCAAAGATGGGTAACGCATGCCAGAAGATCACCCGTTGACCGTTTCGGTCTGAAGCCATATTGCCGGTCATTAATTAAGGAGTGATCCTCTAGGTGCCGCATGAGCTGTTTGTTGATTATGTGCTCGAACACTTTGCACAGCACTGAGGTGACGGCTATGGGTCGATAGTTGGCTGGCTCCGAGCGATCCCCCTTCTTGGGAATCGGCTGAACATTTGCCTCTTTCCAAGGCAAAGGCACTGTACCCGAACTGTAGGATAGCCGGTACAGGCGCGTAAGCATTGGAGACAACTCCGCTGCACATTTTTTCAAGACTACCGCTGGAATACCATCCGGACCACTGGCTTTCCGGACATCGAGTGATTGCAGCACTGCACGGACATCGCGTTGCCTGATATGGATATCAGGCATCGCGTGGTCACTGTCAGGTAGTGTTGGTGGCTGCGTACCACAATCATCGATTCGGGAGTTGGCCGCAAAGAGATTAGCCAGCAGATTTGCCTTCTCTTGCGGCTCATAGGCCAGGGATCCATCAGGGTTACGCAGCGGAGGCAGCGAAGGCTGACAGAAGTTGGCTTGCACGGCTTTAGCCAGTCGCCAGTAGCCACGGCTTCCCGTGGGATGCATCACTAGCTCTTGACCAAGCCGCGCTATGCGCAGGGCATCCGCTCTGACGTAGGCCCTTCTGCAGACCTTTGTGGCTCTGTTGTACGCCGCCTTGAAGTGGCCCAGATTGGGATGGCGCGTGGCGCGCGCCCTTACCCAAGCGCGGTACGCAGACTGTTTTTGTTCAACAGCTTCCGCACACTCGCGCCCGAACCAAGGGCGCACCCCGCGGTCACCGGTGACATCGGTGTATGAGATATAGTATTCCATACCCAGACCGATCTCACCGGCGACAGCAGTAGCACAATCCGATGGGTTCTTACCTTCAAAGCA
Organism: Eilema griseolum; assembly: GCA_963662185.1. NCBI lineage: Eukaryota > Metazoa > Arthropoda > Insecta > Lepidoptera > Erebidae > Eilema > Eilema griseolum. The sequence continues at coordinate 495,082 of OY759254.1, forward strand.
GCGCTCAACCCACGGGATGGACGCAAAATAGTCACGAAGTCCATCCTAGTCCGCTGACGAGTAGTGCCAGAGACGCCGCTTCCCCTGCACGGGTCGTGGGGGCGCTATAATGGGCACCGTGGAACAGACCAGACAGTGGTCGGAGTTGCCTAAAGCGGCTCGCACCGATACACTGTACCGGTCCGGATCACTCGTCAGCAGAAGGTCTAGCAGAGAAGGTGCTAGGCCCGACCTTCTTGGTATCCTAGTGACCTCGTGCACCAATTGGGTCAGGCCGTGCGCCAGAGCAAACGCGTGGGCGGCTCTTCCCGCATGGTCTGTTTTGGAGGAGCCCAACCAGATCTCGTGGTGGGCGTTAAAATCCCCCAAAAACACCAATTCGGCATTCGGAAATCGCTCCTGCGCATCATCTGCCGCCTGACTCAGATATTCAAAGAGTCGAGTTGTCTCAGCATCTCCTGTATGGGAGAGGCACACATAGATCTGACTCGTAGGGCCATGGTCTACGTGTACCCAAAGGATGGAGAAGGATGGGTCCTCTAGGCAGCGCAAACGGCGACAGCAAACATCCGCCCTAACAAACACGCACACCCCGGCTTTTGCACGAAAACTTTCCTCAAGAACATAGCCAGGGTAGAGCAAGTAGGTCGTGTCGTCAGGGCGGTGTATTTGCGTCTCCGTTAAACAACTCCGTTAAAAAAACATGGCAGGTTTCGCCGTCTCTAGGTGTTGGTGGACGGCGTTGAGGTTTGCATGGAGCCCACAGATGTTAGTGGACTCCACCTCAAATAGCAAGCTTTTGGGAGTGTGTCGAGCCGCTGTGTTGCCTATTTCCTTTAATTGCGCTGCCATGAGTTTGGGTGGGAGAAGGCGTGAAAAAAGAGGTGATTGCCGCCGCAGCACCGTGTGACAAAGCGCGGGATATTGGTTTTATCTATGAATGTGAGGCATGGCGAGAGCCAACGCGCCGAACGGAAGGGCCCCCGTACCCCCCCGAGTATGGTCGCCGGGCTCCCAATTCCGGTCACCAACCGGCACGACGAACCATATCGGGATTATGCGCGGCCTGGTGAGGCAGCCTCCCAAGGTGGTTAACCCCAGTTGGGCCCCTGTACTATACCGCGGGCGGCCAGCGGCACCACCGTTTCTACAGGTCTCCCTGTTCGGCGCATCGCCCCGCGCCATAACCACTAGACTACGCCAAGACCCACTGGTCCCACTAGTGCTGCGACAACCACCACCTCTGCCCGGCTATGCACTTGCTGACCCCTGAACACAATCCAACCGAGATTGAATTGCTATGGAGGGTTTTTCGCAATAGTGCACGGTGGTACCTACCCGGTCGAAACTTGAGACAAATTTGTGCCACCAAGTTTCTACCACCAGTAGAGCCACCAGTTTGGAGCAGTAATTTTCATTTTATAAACATTTATGTGTGATTTTATTAGTTGGAGGAGGTAGGACACGGCGGTATTTCCGCCCAATTGAGCAGTCCGACTGGAGAAGTACCTCCGCCCAACAGAATACCGCGGTTATAATAACTTCATGTTGTGTTCCCAGCGGTGAGTAGGGTAGCCAGAGCTCACTGGAGAATTTGTGCTGTCAGTGGGATGACTAAAGGCTTGTCCTACTTTGTCCTCTACACTGACGGCACAGAAACTCTGTGCTTATAGGGTTGGTAGCGCGAGTGTGGCTTTTCTGGTGTTACACACGTCCATAGGCCACATTAACCACTTTTGATCAGGTGGGTCGTGCGCTTGTCTGCCACCTAAGTGGTATAAAAAAATGTATATTTTAACCGACTCATTCTTTATGTTCTCCGATATTTATTATTATTATTATTTAATTCACTAGCAGCATAAGCTGATGCATGTATATTTCTGCACTTGTGTTTTGATTATCCAATGTTTATAAGTCTATTTTTAAAAATATTCACATCTGGAGCTTTTATTACATAGACTTTTATTACATTATATTTCCGTCGTTTATGAAACGATTTACAAAAGAATTTTGCATTGGGTTCGGCATAACTCACAGGTAGTTCCATATAAATTTCATGAGTACTGGATCTTGGACTTCGGAGATACACCAGAGAACTTCTCCAAATCAAATATGAACTGGGAAATCATTGCTTTTAAGCCAGTTTTTATAACAATCTTGTAACACGGTAGGCGACATTACGCTGGTCAAGGAAGTACTAGAGTTACGTAGTCTTGAACTAACGTAAAAGGACCAATGATGGTGTACACTTTAAGCACAAATCAAAGTTAACTGGGGAATGAGTGTCGCGGCGTTCTATAATCATTGCGCTAAGGCGTCACGGTGCCGGATCTAGTGCGTCACGGCACCGGATAAATGCGTCCCGGTGCAGTGGCTAAACCATCCTGCCACCGAGGATTGAGAGTCGCTTCGATTCATCCTCATTGCATTAAAGTGTCACGTCATAGTGCATTTTGGTGCCGTGACTAGTACATTACGTGCAGTGGCTAAATGACCTCACTGCGTTACGGCACCAGATATTGTGCGTTTCGGCACCTTGGAATAGGGTGTCACCGCGCTGTGATAGAAGGTCCCGGTGCAGTGACTTATATCACGGTGCCGGGGATTGAGCGTCGTGGAGCTCTATCCTCAATGTGTTCCGACGTCACGATGCCTGAGCTAGTGCGTTTCGACGACGGGGGCAATACGTCACGGCGCCTGGTTAGGGGTCCCGGTGCAGTGGCTAAATCATCACAGTTGCGGGGATTAAGTGTCGTGTCGCTCGGGCCTTATTGCGTTTTAGTGTCATGGGTAGAACTTCACGGAGCCGGTTTTGTTGCGTCCCGGTGCAGTTGCTAAATCATCATGGCGTCGTAGCTTAAGCGTCGCGTCGCTCGAGACTCACTGCGTTACGGCGTCACAGCACCGGATTTAGTACGTTTTGTCACAGGGGCTAATGCGTCATGGCGACGATTTGAGGCATCCCAGAGCAGTGGCTAAATCATCATGGTAGAGGATTGAGCGTCGCGACACTCGATACTCACTGTGTCACAGCGTCACGACGCCGGACTTAGTACGTTTTGTCATCGGAGCTAGTGAGTCACGGCGTCGGGTTGGGGCATCCCGGAGCAGTGGCTAAATCATCATGGCAGAGGATTGAACGTCGTGACGCTCGCCACTCACTGTGTTACGACGTCACGGCGCCGGACTTAGTAAGTTTTGTCACCGGAGCTAGTGAGTCACGGCGACGGGTTGGGGCATCCCGGAGCAGTGGCTAAAACATCATGGCAGAGGATTGAACGTCGCGACGCTCGACACTCACTATGTTACGACGTCACGGCGCCGGACTTAGTAAGTTTTGTCACCGGAGCTAGTGAGTCACGGCGACGGGTTGGGGCATCCTGGAGCAGTGGCTAAATCATCATGGCAGAGGATTGAACGTCGCGACGCTCGACACTCACTGTGTTACGACGTCACGGCGCCGGACTTAGTAAGTTTTGTCACCGGAGCTAGTGAGTCACGGCGACGGGTTGGGGCATCCCGGAGCAGTGGCTCAATCATCATGGCAGAGGATTGAACGTCGCGACGCTCGACACTCACTGTGTTACGACGTCACGGCGCCGGACTTAGTGCGTTTTGTCGCCGGGGCTAGTGCGTCACAGCGCTGGGTTAGGGGATCCCGGTACAGTGACTAAATATCATCACGGTACCGGGTATTAAGCGTCACGGCGCTCGGTCCTCATTTCGTTTCGGCGCCACACCTAGCGCGTCACAGCGCTGGACCAAGTGCGTTTCGGCGTTCACGGCGTCGCCGTTTTTGTGGTGTCCCGGTGCAGTGGCTAAATCGTCATGGCGTCGGACTTAGTACGTTTGGTTACCGGGGCTAGTGCATTACGGCGACAGTTTGGGGCGTACCGTAGCAGTAGTTAAATCATCATGGCAGGGGATTGATCGTCGTGATGCTTGGCACTCACTGCGTCACATGACTTGACATGACTTTTTAACCCGGGAACATGTTCTAATGGGTTATGGGACCTGGATCAAAATTCGATATGGCCGTAGCCACAGCTAGTTATTTCATAATAATTAATTGTTTACTCTATTAACTTTGTGATGTTAGTAATATCAATGTCCTTGCCTATAGCTGATTGCAGCTCCTAGACTACAAAGCATAGCCAATGGGACGGCAGTAACAGCGTTAGCCGAGTGGCCGCCTCGCTCACGGTTGGCTACGTCACAAAGAATTATATGCCGGCACAAATGCGCGGCCTGCACTCGTACTACAATATTTATTGTGTCAAGAGAGCGATATTGAGATAGTTGAATTTATGTAAATATTCATAGACTCACCGACAGCTACGCTACGCGTGGGTTCGATTCCCGCTCAGTATAAATATTTGTATGCATGAATATGACGATTTACATTGTTTTTTTTTATCTAGGACACGCAAACTTGACTTCACCTCGCCTGATGCTAAAGGCAAAGTCCTAGAAAAGATGGGTCATCATTCCAGACACTAAGTAATGGTTTGTTCGGATACTGTCGGTCTTGGTTGCTTTTTAAGAACATTTATGACATCATGGGTATTTTTTTATTATTTTTTTTTACGTGCGCAAAATCCCCACGGATACCTCCCCACCGGAGCCGGTGGAGGAGGTTATGTCGGACACGAACCGACTAAAACGCACGCCGCCTGTGGGTCGTTTTGGTTGCCGAAGGTGAGGTTGACAGGCATATCCCTCGCACCCCGGCCGACCCAGGGCCATCTCTCACGATCTGGCCCACTTCTCGGGTGTGGGGACTACAGAGTCCCCAACTCGTCCCCGGAATGGGGAGGCGCGCCACGCGCGCCACCGCCGCGGCCTGCTTTTGCCAGGGTGACAGGCGGCTTCACCTGTCACCCCCAGGCCGGCGCTCATGGGGGGCGGAGGTCGTTCATCGACCTCCGACGCCCGAGTTGCCTTCGTACGCGGGCAGCTTGTCTTGCGATCCTTCGTCGCTCCCGCTGCCGCTCCCGCCCCGCCTCCTCCTTCACGAGCATTACTTGCTCGCAGAAGGAGGCGCCGGCCGCCCACGCATCCGCGCAGCGAACCATCGCCGCGAGCAAGGTGGAGAGCGTGAGAACCCTCACTCCCAGGGCCGCCACAAGCTCCCGCCTCGGCGTCTCCCACGCCGGACACTCGGTGAGCGTGTGCGGACCTGAGTCCTCGCTCGCGTCGCAGTGATGGCACTCGGACGTTGGCTCTTTGTGCATCCGACGCAGATACTTTCCGAAGCATCCGTGCTCGGTGATCATCTGCGTCAGACGGTACGAGAGGCTGCCGTGTGGCCTCTCTAGCCACTCCCCCATGATGGGTCTTACCGCCGTTACTACGGCGTGCCCTGCGCCTGGTTGCCCAAGTCGTATCTCCCATTCCGCCACCATTTCCCAGTGGAGCCGGGATCTCACGGCCCGAATTTCTTCGGGCTCGGGATCGTGGCCCCGCTCCCGCGCCGCCCTTCGGAACCGGTATAGCGCCGAAAGGCATCTCGCTTCCAGGATCCATGGTGGCGATCCGGCGAGGAGACTCGCCGCGTTGAATGATATCGTGCGGTACCCCCTTATGATGCGGCACGCCAACTTCCGCTGCGGACGCTGCAGCAGGAGCATGTGCCGATCACTCAGGGTGTCCGCCCACACGGGACACCCGTACAGGGCCATGGACCGCACGACACCCGCGTAGAGTCTCCTGCAGGAGTCCTCCGGGCCCCTCAGGTTGGGCAGTAGCCGCGCCAGAGCGTTGGCTGTGCCCGCCAATTTGGGGCCCAGACTTCGGAAGTGCTTCCCGAAGTCCCACCGGCCGTCGAGCACGAGCCCCAGATATTTCATCTGGGGCTTGATGCCGATGAGAGTGCCTCCCACTGTGAGACTGGAACCAGGTGGTGGCGTGCGCCGAGGTCCATGAAAGAACTTGGCCTCGGATTTATGCAAAGCCACCTCAAGGCCCAGCCACCGGATCCGTTCCACGACTTGAGCAACCGCGGTCGTGGCCCTCAGGATCGCTTCGCGGTGTGTAGCTCCGCTCGCCGTCACTAGCGGACATCATGGGTATGTCATTATGGGTGGTCGAAGCCCTCAAAAGTCCGACTAGTCTATCTGCAGGACTTCGATATTGCCAATTGGTTGTGGAGGTCAGATGTACTGCCATCTGCTCTTCCGCTTCACGGAAAATATAGAAGTTCAGCCGCATCACAGTTAGACTGGAAAATTGAACCCAACTGAGTACATTATGATTCCAAATAATATTAGTTTAAAAAAATTAAATATTAGTTCACCGCAGCCTAACTCTGGGAAGGTACTGCGACTGACCCACCGTCCGACTGTGCAGATCACCTGTGCGAACTGTGCTCATTTTTTACAACGATTCACCTCTCGAAGAAGTTGTTCGTGATACTTCTTTCGCCACTGTCCACCCAAGTCCTGCGCAGGTGTACAGAACCATCTAGAACAATAGAAGTAACTGTTAAAATATATTTCTAATCAAATCAAGAATCAAAGAATCAATTTCATTAATTCAGTTTAGGCACATAAAGAGTACATTGAACATCATAAAAAAAAAAATCTGGCTAGGGGACGTCCTAACTTTCGTTTACCTACTTGCGGTCTCCACTCTAGGACTCGTTTGCTCCAACGGCCATCGGTCCTTCGGCAAACGCAGCCAGCCCACTGCCAGTTCAACTTGCTTATTCTGTGGCCTACGTCGGTAACTTTAGTTCTCCCACCCACATTTCACCAATCATTAAATTCGGTCCCATGTAACAGGGGGTGAGCCTATTGCCGTTTTCCGGGTACTATTTTTAACTCGAGTCATGGACCTAAAGTATGAGTCTGGGCTGTATATATCTGTCTGATGTTAAACAGCTCTATCTCTTAGTCGCCTTGTACTACACCGTATGGGAAGAGATGGGCTGGTCCAATTTCTACTCTGCCGGGAACCACGCGGCTCACTTAAAAATAATAAGTAATATATATAAAATATTGGAAATAATTTTTTCGCTGGTTCGGTAGGTTAGTTCTACTGAGAAGATACCAGCAAGAAACTCAGAGAACATTATTAGAACTAAAATATCTCTTTCTTTTAAATATGGGTTTGTTCACAATAATTTATATTAAGTATATTCTTTCATGATATTATAGTAGGATTAAACCCATCATTATATTTAACCCACTCCCTCTCTTGACCTCACTCCCTGCTGCGGTTTTCCCAAGCACCTACAATGTGGGGTTCTTCAAGAGGGGCATCAGAAGGTTTCTTCGTGGTCGCCAGCGCGAGTGTAAAAGCCCTCGTGTTGCATACGTAGGTGGGCCGTGTGCTTGTCTGCCACCTAAGTGGTATAAAGAAACCAACAGACGTTTATACATATTGGTTGCGCCGATGTGGAAACTGTATTTTTTGACATGGAAACACACTCCTTTTAGATCCGTCTCCCCCTCCGCACTAACCATAGAGTAGGGCTAGCTGTAGCTTCCGTCCGCCATTGTGTGAGATGTGGACGGTCACTCCCGCTTTGAACTAGCCAGCGTAGGGGCGGATCGCGAGCGCGTCTCTCAGAAATGAATAATATTTGTTGTATTTTAACCGCCTAATAGACCTTTACCGATCGGATGGTGCCTCTCGTGTGTTCCTCAAGGGATCTAGTGACGCTGACGGCAGCTCCTGAGCAAGGAAGAGAAGATCCGTGTACCGGCTGCGATGAAAAACACGTGGGTCGTGAAGGTTAGTGCATCCTCTCCTAATTTCTCGGGCTGCATTCACTGCCTGGATCGAATCCGCGGCAGCCCGGCCACCTGTCTTGTTTTGTGTGTAAAGTGTCAATAGAACAGTTATCTGCTTCCCCGCAATACAGTCCACTCGCACACGTTGGCCCACGCGCCACCATTTTTGGTCCTTCGAGCCGGATTCTTAGCCGTAGTTCGTATTTTGTTATTATTCTAATGGGAATGAGCGCACCGCACCTAAGTGCCTGGTTATTTTAGTAGAAAACCCCGCATCCAGACACTTAGGCTTAGAATTTGTTGTCCGTTCGCCGCTGGCTCGCATTGTACCTACCTAATACATAAATAGGTTAGGTATCATATCAACACTTAATCGTAGTTCGCAATTTTCGCATCGCACCTAAGTGCCTGGTTATTTTAGTAGAAAACCCCGCATCCAGACATTTAGGCTTAGATCTTAGGTATACTCAGACACCCTAGTGCATAGGCACAGTGTAATACCTAACGCATTTGGCTTTGTTTTGTTTTTTTCAATTACGTTGTTCTCGGCTCGCGTCGTATTTGCCTAGTACCTGCGTGGGTAGACACGTGGCTGTGCCTACCTCGCTCGCATCTCATCCCAATTCATACGAAAGTATTTTAATTTGAATAGATATTACGCAATACTTAATCTCGGAAATAATAGTTGAATCTAGACAGCGACCATCGCGTAGGTACGACCTTGTTGCTATGCGCGTTTGTTCAAGCGTGCATTCACAGTTGTAAGCACCTACCTACCTACATAGTTAACGCTCGCGCCGCCTCGCTGCTCTGTACCGCTAGGATTAAGTCATTTCATATTTATTGTTTACCGCACTTTAGTTTGAGATTTAATTGTAAACATGTCCCCAAAGGTTGATAAGACCGGTAAGGTTCAATTGAAACTTTTATACGCTAAAAAAGAAATGATTTACTCTCGCGTACAATCGATTTATGATAGTGCACTTAAAACCTCTGATTTGGTCATCAGAGATTCGTTCTTGTGTTCTATAGAAAACTTAGATAGTCTACGCGCGGATTTCGAAACCCTAGTGCATGACATCAACGTTTTAGAGTTGAATTTGGATCCCGATTACTCAGTGAGTTATCAAGCCTTGTCGTCGTTTGACGATTTGTATTGTCGTATCAAGCGCGTCGCGAGGAGTTTGGAGAAGCCGTCTGACCGACCCAACCCCACTCGCGACCGACCTAAGTTGCCACCAATTCAAATACCCGAATTTGATGGTAACATTCGCAATTGGTGTCGATTTATAGATAGTTTTGAGAATACAATAGATAAGAACGATTCGTTGACAGATCACGAAAAATTGCATTATCTTGTTGAAAAATTGACTGGTAAAGCTATAACCGTTTGCGCTGGAATTACGTTTAGTGCCGGGAATTATAATTTAATTTTAAATACTTTGAAAGCTAAGTATGAGGATAAAAGATCGGTAGCTAACGCCTATTTGGATCAGATGTTTGATTTGAAATCTATTACGGCATGTAACGATCAAAACTTAGAGAAATTTCTAGACACTTTCGCGTCAGCTGTTCGCGCTGTAAAGAACCTAAAGATTGATGACCTCTGCGACTTCGTATTTTTGTATATGGGTTTAAGGAAATTAGATTCCGAAACCATTCGTTTGTTTGAGTCGGATCATCGCGGCAATAAAATTCCTAAGTTCGAAGACTTAGAAGGTTTTGTTCGCGAGCATATAAAAATATTACAACGCTCTTCATCGAAACATGAAGGCGCGAAGACAGTTGTTAGTCCCGCGCGCAAAATAGATGCGTCATCGAGGTCACTGAGGTCAACCCATACTTATGTTAATACCGCACCAGCACGTGTACAATCACCTGTTTGCTCTTTGTGTAGTACTCATCACTCGCAACTGTACAAGTGTCCTGGTTTCCTAAAATTGTCGCCTAGTGATCGTTATAAATTTGTTCGCGCTAATAATCTTTGTTTTAATTGTCTCGGTACTAAACACCGCGTGGGTTTATGTAATAGTGGAAATGGTTGTCGCAAATGTCAAGCGAGACACCACACTTTGCTTCATTTTGAAAATAGTAATGCCGCATCCAAGGTGAGCACAGTTGGTTCGTCGAGCGGTGACGCGCGGCAGCCTGCGCCGCAGCCGCAGCCCGAGCTCGCACGCGCTCCGGCCTGCCCGGGGACCGCTACGAATGACGTCACCTTGTGTTCGTTCTCCGCTAGTGCTGCCCTCACTACGGTTTGTCTTGCGACCGCTCGCGTGGTTATTGTTGATGCATTAGGTAAACCGCACATTGTTCGAGCGCTATTAGATGGCGCTTCGCAAAGTAATTTTATTACTCAAGATTGTTGTCAACGTCTTGGTTTCAATGTTGATAGGCGTTCAACCTACTCAGTGGTGACGGGTTTTGGAGGTTTACGGTCAGCTGTTCATGGCACAGTTAAAACGAGGTTTGGATCTCGTTTTAATAATAAAATTTGGTTTGACATGGATTCGTTCGTTACGGATAAAATAACTGAACAGTTGCCTACCGTCCCAGTTGACACGTCTTTATTAACGAAATTTAAAGACTTGCCTTTAGCTGATGAGACTTACGCTGTTCCTGGAGTCGTCGATATATTGATCGGCGCTTCGATTCTTCCGCACCTCCAGTTATCACGTAAGGTCAAAGGGGGACCGACGTACCCCGCTCCGCACGCCCTGGAAACAGTTCTGGGTTTTGTTATAATTGGTTCTGCACCCGCTTCTATGGATAGTTTTAGTCACTCGACTGCCTCGTTCTGTTGCACCGTCGAGCCGCCACTGGAGTCTACCATCCGCAAGTTTTGGGAGATTGAGGAGGTCAATGTCCCACCAATCCTAAGCCCTGATGACAAGATGGCTGAGGAGATTTATTGTCGCACGACTACTCGCGATGAGCAGGGTCGTTATGTTGTCGCGCTCCCTTTCAAGGGAGATATTTTTTCGCTCGGCGACTCCCGTGCATCCGCTGAAAGACGCTTTCTTTGTTTAGAACGAAAGATGCAGGCGTCTCCAAAGTTAAAGCAAGCCTATGATGAGGTTGTCAACGAATATTTAGATAAAGGTTACATCTCACCTGCGCCTGCGGACACTGACGAGACCCAGCCTTCGTACGTTATCCCGCACCACGGAGTTATTAGAGAAGATAAGCTTACTACTAAACTCCGCGTAGTTCTAGATGGCAGTGCTAAGACTAGCACTTCCGTGTCGCTTAATGACATTTTGTATTGTGGTCAAAATCTTCAAGGTAATTTATTTGACATAATTGTAAATTTTCGTTTATTCGCTGTGGCACTCTCTGCAGATATTCGACAAATGTTTTTGTGCCTTGAAGTGCGCGAACCCGATCGTAGGTTTCAACGATTTTTGTATAGATTTTCACCGCAAGAACCTTTAATGGTTTACGAGTTTAATCGTGTTTGCTTCGGGCTTAAATCTAGCCCTTTTCACGCACTTCGCACCGTCAAGCAGTTGGCCGCTGACGAGGGCGATGCATTTCCTAAAGCGAGAGCCACCATTGAGACTGGCTTATACATGGACGACTTCGTGTATAGTGTAGATAGCGAGGCCGAGGCTGTCGAGACGGCCGCTCAAGTTATAAGTCTCATGAAGGCGGGTCAATTTGATCTCGTGAAATGGACGAGCAACTCGCAAACAGCGTTAGAGTCGATTCCACCGTCGCACCGATTGTCTTCGGTTAAGGAGTTCGATGAAAGTGATACGCACAAGGTGCTTGGTTTAAGCTGGTCGCCCGCATCTGATACGTTTAGTTTGAAAAGTAGTTCGACCCCGCAAACTTGTACTAAACGCATTATCCTGTCGTGTGTGGCACGGATATGGGACGTAATGGGATTCGTAGCTCCTGTCGTTCTGTACGCCAAACTACTTATAAAAGAGCTTTGGCTTTCGAATTGTGATTGGGACGACACCGCGCCCGACAACATTGCTAAGTTGTGGGCTCGCTTTAGAAAAGAACTCTCTGTGCTTGACCAAGTACAAATTCCGCGTCATGTAGGTATATCGCAACATAGTGTTGTTACGGTAGTAGGCTTCGCGGACGCTAGTGAGAGGGCGTATGGAGGAGTAGTCTATTTTCATGTCTCGAATGTAGGTAAGGTTTCAATTAGCCTTATAAGCGCGAAATCGAAGGTCTCTCCCCGTAAGGTCGTCTCTCTGGCACGCCTCGAGCTATGCGCTTTACTATTGTTGGTTAGATTGATCACCTCTATCGCCAATGCTTGTAGTAGTCGCATTAATATTAATAGAATTTTAGCTTTTTCGGACTCAACAGTCGCTTTGTGTTGGGCCCACTCTTCGCCCCATCGTTGGGACACCTTCGTCGCTAATAGAGTGGCAAAAATTCAATCGGAATTAGCGCCAAAAAATCTCTTTCACGTTGCTGGCACCGACAACCCAGCCGATTGTCTCTCTCGTGGACTGCTTCCTTCGCAAATATTAGATCACCCGTTATGGTTTAGTGGACCGTCCTGGATTCATGCCGCGTTAGATAAGTGGCCAGTTAGTCAATTCAATCCCACTACGGTTTCCGAACCACCCGAGGAAAAGAAGCACTCGCTTGTGGTGTCGGTCCCGCGTGAAGAGTCCCTGGTTTTGTTGTTGGCTAATCGCGTCTCGTCTTGGTCGAGACTGTTGCGTTGTGTTGTTTATGTAGGCCGATTTTTGAGAATTTTATCTACACGCGGTCATATAACCGCCGCTGATTTAGATAAGGCTGAATTGATCATACTTCGCGAATTGCAGAAGTGTTATTTTGCTTCTGAATTTAAAAATTTAGAATTTAACAAACCTTGTAGTCGTTCTTTCCGACACTTGAAACCATTTTTGGAAGATGGACTCATTCGAGTAGGTGGTCGTTTGAGAAATTCAGGTTTAGGATTTGAACAAAGGCACCCAGTAATTCTCCCGCGTAAGGACCACGTATTAGATTTGTTAGTAGATTATCATCACAAGGTGAATTGTCACGCTGGTCCCGATTTGTTAATGTCTATTTTGAGACAGAAATACTGGATAATTTCCGCTCGTAATTTGATTCGCGCTAGAGTACACAGATGTGTACCTTGTTTTAAACTCCGCCCGCGTTTTATCGCGCCTGAAATGGCCGATCATCGCTCTTGTCGTGTTGTTCAATCCGCAAAACCTTTCGTACACACCGGCACAGACTTTGCTGGGCCTTTCAAGGTCACCATTGCTCGTGGTCGTGGCATTCGCTCCACGAAAGCTTATGTTTGTTTGTTCATTTGTATGACAACTCGCGCGGTTCATATAGAGTTGACCGGTGATTTAAGTACGCCAAATTTTATGTCCGCTTTTAAACGTTTTTTGTCGCGTCGGGGTCCGGTTAAGCGCATGTATTCGGACAACGGTACAAACTATGTAGGGGCCCGACGTAGTATTTCGGAATTGCACACATTCTTACGGTCTAAGTACTACCAAAGTGAATTCGCTCACATCTTAGCCGAAAATCGCATTGAATGGTACTTTAACACGCCTGCAGCTAGTCATTTTGGTGGTAATTGGGAAGCGAATATTAAAAGCCTTAAGTCGCATCTGTTTCGCGTCATAGGCGAACAGATTCTCTCGTTCGAGGAGTTGAGTACCGTACTCGCGCAAGTAGAGGCGGTGATGAACACGCGTCCGCTGTGTCGGACTCTATCTAGCGATCCGTCAGAGCCGTTAGCGCTGACGCCAGCTCACTTCTTAAATATGACTCCTTTAAAATATTTGCCCGCAATAGATGTTGATGACGATAGAATACACCTCCTAACTCGTCACGCTCTTTTAGATAAGATGGTCCAATCGTTTTGGAATCGTTGGAGAACCGATTATTTGCACACGCTGCAGTCACGTCAAAAATGGAATACTCCATCCAACCCAATTACTGTAGGTACGGTGGTAGTCCTTATGACTGAGAATGCGCCTCCTTTACATTGGCCTCTAGGAGTAGTAGAGGAAATTTTTCCCGATGCCCGCGGGATAACTCGTGTTGTACGGGTTAAAACTGCAACCGGATCGTATCTGCGCCCGGTTGTTCGCCTCTGCCCTCTGCCTAGCCAGCAGTAGGCACGAGTTCCAATCTATGTTTATATTTTAGTTGTTATTTTCGCAAACCTAGATTTAGATTAGACATTAGTTTTGTTCCACATTTTTCGTTTCGAAGGTAACCCTTCAAGCCGGGGGGAATGGTTGCGCCGATGTGGAAACTGTATTTTTTGACATGGAAACACACTCCTTTTAGATCCGTCTCCCCCTCCGCACTAACCATAGAGTAGGGCTAGCTGTAGCTTCCGTCCGCCATTGTGTGAGATGTGGACGGTCACTCCCGCTTTGAACTAGCCAGCGTAGGGGCGGATCGCGAGCGCGTCTCTCAGAAATGAATAATATTTGTTGTATTTTAACCGCCTAATAGACCTTTACCGATCGGATGGTGCCTCTCGTGTGTTCCTCAAGGGATCTAGTGACGCTGACGGCAGCTCCTGAGCAAGGAAGAGAAGATCCGTGTACCGGCTGCGATGAAAAACACGTGGGTCGTGAAGGTTAGTGCATCCTCTCCTAATTTCTCGGGCTGCATTCACTGCCTGGATCGAATCCGCGGCAGCCCGGCCACCTGTCTTGTTTTGTGTGTAAAGTGTCAATAGAACAGTTATCTGCTTCCCCGCAATACAGTCCACTCGCACACGTTGGCCCACGCGCCACCACATATGTATGTACATATTATGTTATATATTTTTAAAAGCCAGACTTTTCGGCGCAATTAAACGTAAATTATTCAAATGTTTCGCGTTTTCAGTATGAGCGACACAAAAACAACCCTTCATTGTTTAACAAAAAAGGGATTCTATTCTAAGCAGACAAGGGCATTGAGGAGTACTTATTTTTAGGGCTCTAAAGGGTTAAAACTTATGACACGTCTGTTATAGGGCTGTACTTTGTTATTTGACATGCCTATCTATATATCGTGTAATTTTTTTTCATTTATTTATTTGCTTGTAATGCGGCACAACAAAAGATGTAAATAAAAATATAGTAATCACATTTCGCCATAAAGTTGGCATGCATAACATAAACATAACATAAACTCACGCCTATATCCACGAAGGGGTAGGCAGAGGTGCTAGCACCCACATTTCGCCAGTTTATGTTTAGGTCCCAATGTAATAGGGCATGCAAACACAGATTATTAGGTATACAAAGCAATATCTACTAAGCAACTTAAAATATTGCAGTCACAATAATGGCGTCGCAGCTACAACGCATTTCTGCAGTGGTACGAATGACATCCATATTTCTTTAAAAGTCCTCCACTGTATAAAAAGACTCGTCCACCAACCCAAGGTCAACCCACATTTTAAAGCTGAATAATTTGTTTGGTTGAATGCTCTAATCTCACGAATTACTGGTTCGAATTGAAAAAATATTGTTGTGTTGAATAGTCCATTTATCGACAAAACCTATATCATCACACTACTACTCAAGGAAGCGGAGCAGTGGTCCTGAATGTTAACGAAGTTTTCCATATATTATTTGACGACTAAAACTCCGGGCATATTTTGAAACCCCACCCGGTTTCAAAATATGCCCGGAGTGAAGCGGGGTGGGCTGGCTAGTGTGCTATAATTATGTTTTGGGTACTTGTACTCTAGAAACCAATATTTTCTTTTGAATTTAATTATGACATAATACGGAACCCTCAGGGCACGCGTCACCACTTACTTACCTTGTTGCTCTATAAGTGAAATCATTAAGGCTATCGTCTTTTTTTACCCCTTAGGTGGCAGACAAGCACACGGCCCACCTGATGGCAAGTGGTCACCGTGGCCTATGGACGTGTGCAAAACCAAGAGAGTCGCACTCGCGCTGCCAAATCTGCAAGCATTGAGAGTTTCTGTGCCGTTAGTGTAAAAGACAAAGCTGGACAAAGCTTTGGGTTTTCCTACTGACAGCACAAGAACTCTCCAGTGAGCTCTGGCTACCGTACTCACCGCCGGGAACACAACACGAGGTTATTATGGCCGCGGTATTCTGTAGCTTTCCGTGGACACTGGTCGTAACGCCTAAAACTTAGTATGTAATATCACGACACTGTTAGCTTTGCTGTATGTAAATAAGCCACAATAAATCACACACGTTGGTATGTATTCGTGTCGACATCTCCGGAAGTGCCGTCCCGCCGCGCACCACGATTGCCCCGTCTACACGACATGCTGAGCCTTTGCCCCAGATTTTTTACAATTACGTTAACAAATATAGAATGGATAAAGCTTAGGAATATTTTAGTAATATTTGCTTAAACAATGAGAAAATGCGAAAAGAGTTTGCAAAGGGTACAATTAAAAGAATTTAAGTGAATTTAAAATAAGTAGTGTCCGGAACGGTTAGGTACGGAACGGTTTATTCTCAATTCCCCCTTTTACCAACAATTATTGTTGTTGTTGTTGTTTTTTAATCTCGATTCCCCTCGAAATTAAACAACTTGCACAAGTAAGCATGTTAGAAAGACGAAGAAAGAAAGAAAAGTGGGTTGTGTCAGGCGGTTAAGGATAATTTCAGGCAGAATAATGCTACAGTTTTAAGCGGTGATTAAATATAAACTTTATTCAATTCTTTATTTTACTTAGGTAGCAGATAACCACACGGCCCATCTAATGGAAAGTGGCTACCGTGGCCTATGGACGCACGCAACACTCGGGGCGTCACACTGGCACTGCCAGCCCTGTATAAACCTTCTAATGCCCTTCTTTCTGAACCCCATATTGTAGTAGTATGTGAGTGAGCGGACGAGGGGTTAGAATCAAGTATGGCGAGTGAAACCGCGGCACACAGCCAGTCTATTATATTCAAATTGATCTGACATAGAAGTATGTCCTCAGTGAACCATTGATCGATTTCTAAAAGCACCATTAGGCCCATTTAGCCTCCTTTTACGCCGTGTATTGCCATACCTAAAAATGATATTTAACAAGCTTATGACGACATTAGATTACATCTGTGCGAAATGTAAAAAAAAACTCGTTTATTGCGACGTAAAACACTTTATATGATGCAAGGTAACTAAATTGCTGGAAGGCTGAAAGCGTTTACTCGCGTCAATTTTTATACCATTTAGGTGGTAGATAAGCACACTGATAGAAAGTGGCTACCATGGCCTATGGACGTGTGCAACATTTTTTTTTATACTACTTAGGTGGCAGACAAGCACACTGCCTACCTGACGGGAAGTGGTTCCCGTGGCCTATGGACGTGTGCAACATCAGGGGAGTGACACACTAGCTGCTGACGATAGAAAAACTTTCTAGTGCCCTTCTTGAATAACCTTACATGTGACAATAAATTACATGTCAGGGTGTATCAGTCTTATGCGAGGTACGGTACCTCCACGTTGCCCACCAAGCAGAGGGCACAGTGGAGTGCAGGCAAGAGATGGACTGGTTCCCTGCGAGCAGGCGTTAGTTGAAAGGTGCAGTCACAATTACAACATGGGGTTCTTCAAGAGGGCATTTAAAGACTTCTACAGGCTCGGCAGCGTGAGTGTGATAACTCTGGTATTTCACACGGTCAAAGGCTACGGTAACCGCTTACCATTAGGTGAGCCGTTTGGTTATCTCACACCACTTACCATCTCCTCGAGTAACGGGATTCTTGGTGTCGATATCTCCAGCGACGTCCAGTACCGGAGTCATTTGGAAGACAAGGTTAAGTTGCGGGGCCCCACATGGAGTACTGCTGTCACCTTTTTCTGGAGCGCCTGCATACCAGCTTGGCCCCTTCGACTCAATGCAAAGACGGGCGTTGAGGCTGGTCGATAATCCCATAATAGCAGGTGATTCCACATCACCTGCAATTATGGAGGGACTTTGCTTCAGTGTGTCTGTTCTACCGCCTATAAAATGGACACAAACCATTTCCTAATGGTAAGCGGTTACCGTAGCCTTTGACCGTGTGAAATACCAGAGTTATCACACTCACGCTGCCGAGCCTGTAGGAGTCTTTAAATGCCCTCTTGAAGAACCCCATGTTGTAATTGTGACTGCACCTTTCAAGGAACCAGTCCATCGTCTCCTACACCCGATGCTGGCCATTCTTAAACTGTAAATGGCCCAGGATCAGCCAGCCAAAGAATTCCTTATTTAGTGACACTTCTAATAAGGCAGTTGACAACACATCTACTGGATGTCGGAGATTTCGTATTCTGTGTGTAGGTACACCACCACCAGCTGTTTGTCCACAGTGTCCAATGAAAAACAGCTATTAATAATTAAATAAATACATCACAGTTTTGCAACGAGTCTGCGAAAAGATAAGCTGTAATTAATTATAACTTCAAAAAAGTTACAAGTAGGTATATTAAAATTTGATTACGTTTTTAGTATTTAGCTGTAGCTAACACCTCGAATAAGTCGCTTGACACCAGATCCACGATGGACAGTTATAAAATGGCATTCTGTGTATGTGCCGTCACCAGCTGCTTGTCCACAGTGTGTTGTGTGGCTCTGGTGACCACGTGGTGCATGATGCCGCGCTGGCGATCGCTGCAGAACTATATCTGCATCAACCAAATTATTGCAGGAACCTTGAGTCAGGTGTGTGAAACATTCTTCCAGGGTTCCGATATGAACGGAATTATGTTTTATATACTTGTACTATACATAAAAGAATATTTGAACATTACTGTGATGTGTTGGTCCCTGTGCGCGTCTCTCGATGCTTACATAAAGCTAGTGCTGCAGTACCCGAGGAAGATGAGCTGCGAGAAGAGAATATACAGCCTGCTCGTGCACTTGGCTATCGTCTTGATATATGGAATTTATGTTATAGTAGATTTTAATCTTCCTGACAGTAAAGTAGTGTGCACGCTGATGGCAGAGGATTTCTCTATGCTGTTAATGTGGACTATAGCATTTACATTGTATTTGCGTATTGTAACGTCCATACTGCCGTGCGGCCAGAGGAGGATGTCTGCTCGGAATATGAACCACGTGCTGTCCTTGGTCGGAGTAGCTGTTATGTGTGATTCGCTGAAAATTCTGATGATTATAGCAGAATTACTGTTGAAAGTAGCCATTTGGACATCTGAGGAAGATAAACTGTTAACTCACCTTAAAATTGGTGGTTACTTTATGTTAGCAAAATCATTCTTATCTTCTAGATGGGTCTTTCAGACAATGTTCGTGTTGTTTAGAAGGTCGTCCCGAGTGCACTGGGAGGTGTATATGCGAAGGAGGAGGAATCGTAACTTGAACAATATTGCACTCCGTTAATAGTGAATATTTAGGTGTTTGTGATAAACTATTTGATACGAATCTGTTTGATTTATAAAAACGAGTAAAATTATGTTGGTGAAGATTACAACAATAGCTGGGTAGTTCAGCTCAGAACTCAGATCTCTACGATAGTTCATAATGCCCTCCGTCCTTTTTGAGCGCAGATCTGAGGTGACAGGTGGAGCCGCTTAACAGTCCAACAGAAGCAGACTGAGGCGGAGACGCGATGCACGTGCCATGACATTGTGCCAGCTTGGGCGAGAGGGATATACTAGAGGAAATAGCACCTTCGGCACTCAATGACGACATCGTAATCGACGACATCGAAATATTTGTGCGCTAGTACACTACTGGCAAAACATGCATGCTCAGTTTTGTAAACCTTTTATAACATTTATGTGCACCATGTTTTATGCAAATAAAATTTGAATTTTTGAATTTGAATCGACAACTAGCTCAGCTGTGTACTCGTGGGGATATTCGTATTAAAAAAAAGTATATTTTCTTCGTGTGGACTTCCCGGATACATACCTGACGGCAGTGACAGCGGCAGGGGTGGTATGAAATAAAAATGAAAGTTTATTTGTCAGAACAGGGGTGAGTGGGTACATAAATTTTGGTTGGATTGCATATAGGTGCAAGCCATACTTTACCACTGTTTGGCGTACAAAAATATGTCTTACAATTAAAATTAAGTTATTCGATAGTTAAAATTGTCATATAGGTACACTATCATGCAAAAAAATGACAATTATTATAATTTACCATTATTTAAAAATTCGTCTATAGCATAATAACATTTATCCATTAGTAATGTAAACAGTTTTCTTTTAAATGCATTGATTGTATCAATTTCTTCAAGGCTATTTGGTAACTTTTTATAAATATGTATTGCCATTTTTACTAACATTCACTCTTTGTTAAGAATTAAAAGCGTTTAATGTACACGTGTAACATAGTTATAAGATCATCAATTACTAACACATATGGACCGATGTCTGATATTAAATGATTATTATTATTATTATATATAAAATTTAAGAAGTAAATATCGGATATGACACGACTAATAAAACCAAACTCGGTGCACTAATGTGCGATAGTCTAATAAATACATCTTGTCAATACTTTATGATATTTTATTGCTCGAGTAGAGCATGCTAGAGCACTGTACTGATGTATTAACCATAAACCTGAAATGTCTATTATTTTATAGAATACGGGACCAACAGTCGCTGTACACTAACGAAAGCATATCCCTAGAGTAGATACCCATTGGTGGGAGAAGCCGACTACGCTACGACTAAACGCACTGTTATTTGAATTTCTAAAATCCCTTAATGGCTTGAAGTTTACAGATAGCTGTTCCGCACCGCAGTAACCTATAGGTACAGCCAGCATGACTAGCAAACTACTATTATGGTCTATTATGCAAAATACTTGCTATTTTTTTGCGATTTTCTAGTCAAAATTTATCCGATGCTGACTGTAGTACATACATTGCCAGTTACTTATCTGCTCCCACATCATGGTTGACTTGCACAACAATCATGATAACGCCACGGGCACGCCAAAACAAAGGTCTGGCGCATGATTCTACTTGACAATCAGTTCCAAGCTCAGTCATAACATGAGGCCGTTGATTTGATAGAAGGTTGAATTGACGTAAAACTAAACCAAGTTAAACTTTAAAAGTTGAGACTCGCAAAGCGCGCTGGCCGCGAGCGGAGGCCGCTCGGGCGTCAGAGGTCGTAAAATGACCTCCGTCCCCAATGAGCGCGGGCCTGGGAGTAACGGGTGGAGCCGCCTGTCACCCTAGCAGAAGTAGACTGTTGCGGCGGTGTGCGATGCGCGCCTCCCCTCACCCGGGGATAAGATGGGGAGTCCGTGATCCCCACACCCGAAGAGGGTCGTCTCATAGGAGACGGTCCTGAGCCGTTCGGGGTGCGAGGGATATGTCTAAGATAATCTTACCTCCCCCAACCTGTCGGCGTGCGTTTTAGTCGGTTCAAGTGCGACATAACCTCCCCCACCGGCACATCCCCCGCACACTCAAGCAGTGGAATGAACTCCCTCCTGCGATTTTCCCAAGCGCCTACAATATGGGTTCTTCAAGAGGGGCAAGAGGAGGTTTCTTCAGGATCCGTAGCGCGACTGTAGTACCCTGGTGTTGCACACGGCCATAGGCCTCGGTAACCACTTCCCATCAGGTGGGCCGTGTGCTTCTGTGCCACCTAAGTGGTATAAAAATGGCATCGTATCTTCATTCGATACGCGACGCCGCACTTACCTACAGCTCACTTAAGCTGATTTCAGACAGTTCACTTTCTGTCTTATTTCGTCTTTCATCTATCACTCAAAGTGACACATCTGAGCATAAAATGAATTCATTGATGCCGATTGATTTCACTAATGAAAAGAACCAACAGTGTTTGATCGGTTCACTTTTGGTATCTTGTGTTTTCACTTTCGAAATGAAAGGTCTGAACACTGATTGAGCATTTTCAGGTATGTCATTCTATCCTGAGTTATGCAGACGACCTTCGATGATATATTGAAAGAAATTAAAAATGAATATTGAATTCTGTCTGATAATAAACATAAATTGAAAGAAAAATTAAGCATTTACACCAGAGTGAACATCAAACGAGTGAACCGTCTGATGTCAGCTGAAGCGCGTGTTCATTTGTTTATTGATTCATTTATTTTAGGCGATATGGTTACAATCCGTTTCGCAGTCCCCCTCCCCTCTAGACAAGTGGCAGTTCGTTGGCCAGCACATTGTAGATTAAAATGACGCATGTACGGGATTTGACGTTTAGGGAAAAGTCTAGTAAATTGTACAGCCTTTTAAATCCACTAGATTTCTCATTATATAATACTTTTTCTCTACACTTTATATTAAACTATGGTTTAGTGTCGCGTCCAACTAACCACCATTTTAAGTTGATATCTAACGATAGTTGAGTAGTGAAAAAAAAACAGTTTTCTGTGGAATTTATTGTCAATTTTCATACCGGTTTGTTAGGTCATAAAACGTGACATAGGTAAACTAAAACAACGCAGTCTACGTTATATAACTACAAATTGAATCTAGATTTTTGTCATATGATAATCAAGACATTAAACTTTATTTTATATGCCTATTTATCTTTATAAGTCATTTTATGAACTATATATCCGGCCCACCTGATGGAAAGTGGTTACCGTGGCCTATGGACGTGTGCAAAACAAAGGGAGTGAAACTCGCGATGCCAACCCTGTAAACACAAGAGTTTCTGTGCCGTCAGTGCAAAAGATAAAGCATGAAAAGCTTTTGGTCTTCCCACTGACAGTACAAAATCTCTCCAGTGAGCTCTGGCTACCCTACTCACCGCCGGGAACACAACACGAGGTTATTATGGCCGCGGCATTCTGTAGGGCGGAGGTACTTCCCTAGCCGGACTGCTCAATTGGACGGAAATACCGCCGTGTCCTAACTCCTAATTTCAAATTTCAAACATTTGTCATTTTATTGTACAATATACGAATTGCCATTTGTCTAAAGGGGCTGATATGTCTGCTATGATTGTTTCTCATAAGAAAGCGCATAGTTATCGTTCATTTAGTCAACACGAGTAAGGGCCTTGGACCCGTGTCCTGTGTTGTTACGTAACGTATATACAAGTTGATAGCATCAGGACTCTTGAATGGGTGCGTATAAAGTTAATGGGGGTTAGGTGCAGATATGAGAGCCGTACACTCATAGGTCGAGATGAGGGTCTGAGGGGGTGGAAGATAAAATTGTAAGTACTGTAGTGATTAATAGAAGTCCTACAAAAGATACAACTGCGAAACATACGCTTGTATATGTCGCTTTTTCTGACTTCCTGATTGTCAGACTCATTGTTGCAGCTTTCTTTCTAATAAAGGAATGAAAATTGGTTTCGGTCCTTAGAGGTAAAATAAGGAGGGACTGTTTGTTTGTAAATCCGTCTTTTGTAAAGTAAGAAGCGCACATAGGTCTTACTTACATCGACGTTTTTCTAAATTTTAGCTACAAGAGGGATAATAACTGGTAGAAAATTTAGAATTTTGAAGGAGAAAGCAATCAAAAGTAAATAATATTTTTTATTATTCACCGCGTCCATTAGACTTATTAGGTCCCTATAAGGCTCTGCGTGATATTTTTTATAAAATATGCTATAAAACGGTGAATTAAATTTTATACAACGTTACATTTTGGGGGGAATTGTTATGAGAGGGAATAGGGAGTATGCCACGAACAGGTCGTTTATAGTAGATATGTAATTAAGAAGTACTGTCCCAATGAGCTGATGTTTGTACGTTTGTTGCAGGCGGATGGGCGTCACCAAGCTCCCAAAATCCAGTCGTCTCGACCCTCTCCTGAACTCGCCGCAGGTAAGGTACTGCATATTAATGTGGAGGGCCCAGGAAACAATCCTTCAAATACAATCGTGTAGTTGGCAACATACATACTATATCTAATTCTAGACACTGGGTGTGCCTACCTGGTGTCTGGTGTCTAGCTCACGCTGTAGCCGATGCCATTGTTCAGCTGCATTACATGTGTTCAGTCCAAAATTCGGTGACCTCGACGACGTTACAGTTTAAACAACACCAATAAATTGATTTACCTTTGTGTGTGAGAGCGATGAAAACTGTGCAGTTTTAGATTCTAGCCATACGAATCGATTTATCGATTTACAGCGCAATCGTAACCAGTTCGCGTAGCGCATATTGCAATACCATTTATTACCTTTGTCTTGGCACTACCAGTAGTGTTATGGGAAATTTTGATTTTGCCGTTATCACTACCGGTAGTGCCACGCGGAAAAAAGAATTTTCCCCTGACACTACTGTGACTTTGACACTTTGTCCTGGACACGCATGAAAATTTGTCAGAGCGCAAGCACAATTTTACTTTTGCGTGTGGAAACCCACCAGGCCCAATCTTGGAATGTAAACTATACAGAAACTGGCTTGTCAGCCTGTATCTCGTTCTCTACTCTCTGTCTGTTAGTCTTCCTTTCAAGCAAACTTCTCTCCTCTGGTGGACAGGTGCAGACGGCAGTATGACAGTGGCCCACGGCGAGGGCTCCGCGGAGCAGCTGGGCGGGGCGCTCCGGCGGCTGCACTACAAGGCGACCCGGCGCGCGCACTCGGCCGCCGCCCGCCACCACAACACCACACCGCCCAAGGTCAGACCAGCTTGTCTATAGCTGCCGGCAAACTTCGTGAACAATACCCAGAAAAGTTCGCGTACTTATTACAATAACTGGCCAGCTAAAAGCAAATTATACATCTGAATCAATGGTACTAACTGTAATCTATGAGAAATATATATATATATATATATGTATATATATATATCTCGTACTGTTAGAGTATACTGTTTAGACGTTTACTGGTCACTACATCCATTTTTATCATGGAAACAGTTTCCCATAGGTTGCGGAAACGTGATTGCACGCGGGCGGAACCGCGTGTAACAGCTAGTAGGTATGGTATACTTTACATATATGAATTTACAATAAAATTACTCGTTTAATAGCATTACAGATATATCAAAGTATTTATACACTTAATCGTTATTTGTATTAATGGTTCGGTAGCTAATGTACTGCGGAGATACCTTGCGGTTCACAAGATGTGTATTCTTCACAGTTGAACACATTCAGACTGGATGTGTTCAACTGTGAACAGACTCACACACGACTGCGCGCCACTGTGCTGGAGCGAGTCTCTTAATGTGAAACTAATCGACAGATCGTGAGGCGAAAGAAAATTGTGTGAGAAAAACGTGATAGGAAATACGTCCTATAAAAAGAAAATCGGGTCTTTTTTTGTGAAAAATAACCGGTATTATTACCTACTAGTATTCCTAGCTAAGCTATCATTATCCGCAAACGAAATGCACCTCTTGCGGAGAGTACGGTGGAGCTCATACAGCATCTTGAGCGTATTGTGCGATATGGGGGGATATGGGGGGGGAGGGGGGAACTGGAGCACTGTGACGTATTGTTGTGGCGGTCTAGGACTATCGAAATATTCTTACTTAAACTATAAGTATACCTATTATATTATTACTGACACCATTATTAGGATTATTGTTACTAACGCGTTAAGGACCCTCGTTCGAAATAATTAATGATTGTTTTGTCTTCTCTTGTCTATAGCTTGTTTTATGGTTAATGTAGGTAAAACCGCGGTAGCCTAGTGGTATGGGTAATGGACTGCTGAGACGAGGTCTCGGGTTCAATCCCAGGTTTACCATGGCACACACCAATGATGTTTCGATGCTTTTCGAAGTTATTTGTGTATTTATCGTGCTAGCACCTCTGCCTACCTCTTCGGTGATATAGGCGTGAGTTTATATTGTAGGTAGCGTATTGACAGGTACAGGAGGGGATCGGTAGTAGTGGTAGCGAGCTCCCTTTTTTTTCATCTGTGGCATCATTGCCGTAGGACCCAGCAGCAAGCATAATGGGTGGAGAACTAGTTCAGGGCAGTTTGAGATCTAATGACTAATGGACGAGGCTTTTCTTTTGTAGTTGGGAGGTCAGGTAGTAGTCGCTTCCGCGATAGGTAAAATGAAAGCGGACCTTGCGACGAAACTTTGGGTTGTAACTGGAATCGACACTTTTCGTATTGACGTGATATTAGCCACTTGCCATCAACAGGATACTTTTCGTACCTGAATGCTTTGTGAATCACACATGTATGTATGTACTTTTACGTGCAAAAAATGCCCACGGTAGCCCCTTCCTCTCCTGCCAGAGCCGGTGGGAGAGATTATATCGGACTCAAACTGACTAAAACTTACAGCACCTGTGGATCGTTTTTGATCTTACCGAAGGTGAGGTTGAAAGGCATATTATTTTTATACCACTTAATTGGCACACGGCCCACCTGATGAAAAGTGGTTACCATGGCCTATGGACGTTTGTAACACCAGAGGAGTCACATTCGCGCTGCCAACCCTGTAAGTACAGAGTTTCTGTGCCGTCAGTGTAGAAGACAAAGCAGGACAAGCCTTTAGTCTCTGTCGCCAGTGAGCTCTGGCTACCCTATCTCTGATATCCCTCGCACCTCGGCCGACCCTGGGCCATCTCACTCAATCTGGCCCTCCTCGGCACATGTATGTAGGTGTACAGTAACAAAATAAATAGAAGAAGCGCTTTGAAAAAAGTTGTTTAATATATATACAAATAAAATAATTATAATACTATTTCAACTTTATCTACTAAATATCTAAGCACATTTAAAGAAAAATAAAGAAATTAACGGTACACAAATTAATATTGCATAACTCGCCGGGTTTTTAACATGTTTGTTATTTTCATTAAGTAACAGATATTTCGGCGATGTTACAAGCGCCATGATCACGGTGTACTCTGTTACAAGCACCATGATCACGGTGTACTCTGTTACAATCGCTATGATCATGGTGTAAGTACTCTGTTACAAGCGCCATGATCACGGTGTACTCTGTTACAAGCGCCATGATCACGGTGTACTGAAAATACCGAAATATCGGTTCCTCAGCGAAAATAATAAAGATGATAAATATCCTGGCAAGTTCTACGGTATTAATGTGAATGACCTTGTCAATCACATCATACATGGTACTCAAATTCATAATTACTAACAATACAATCACACATTTATCACAAAAATTATAGTTTACTGTTCTATACTTCAATAACACAATCATTCCGTGACGGGGTCACTGGTTCGAGGCTGGACCCGGCTCTCTGCTCGTAGACTTAACCGATAATTTGACTAGATGAATTAGGCATCTGGAATTTCAAATAATAATGAATTTAAATACCGAAACACCAATACACATCACGTCTTAATCCCTAAAGGGGTAGACAGAGGTGATTATTACGCCCACGTTTCACCTGTCACCATCAAAATAGGTGGTGAGGCTATTGCCCAATTGCCGTTTCCGGGAACTAAGCAAATGCAAGGGATATAAATATAATAAATAATACATACATACATAAAATCACGCCTTTATCCCCGGAGGGTTAGGCAGAGGTGAAATAACACCCACATTTCACCAATATAGGTATAGGTAAGGTATAAAAAAAAAAAAACTGTATTCGGTCCCACGTAATAGGTGGTGAGCCTACTGCCGTATATCGGACACTATAGTTGACTCGAGCCTGAGGCTGAGTCTGGGCTGTATATATCTGTCTGATCTTCAACAGCCCTTTCCCTTAGTCGGCTTGTACGACACCGCATGGTGGCCCAAATTCTACTCTCAGATAAAGATATTATAGACATGTAGGAGATAGCGTAGAAGGCCCCGTCATAATGATTACTGATTGCCGGAGAAAACTCTAGCGTAGAGTTCCCGCTTGGGTTTGGGTTGTCAGACGACTATTACTCTAACAAAATCACATCATTATTATCTGAGTTTTTTCCAAACTCAGTTGGTTGGCTTTACTGTCTTACTGCGATGCGGCTAAACTTCAATATTTTTCCCGAAGCGACTGCCCCCTGACCTCCACAACCAATTTACGTTATCAAAGTTCTGTATCTAGACTAGTCAGACTTTTGAGGGCTCCAATTACCCGTGGATCTACCTAGATAGACCAATGTAAATAGACATATTAATGCATAGAAATATTTGCAATCTGCGGGAATCGAACCTCCTTTCTAATCCATCTCGGACTATGTAGTACGAGTATTAGCTATAAATCTATGCTTTCGGAAAAGTAAATTCTGAATATACACACATCAACAAAGTCTAGGGAACAAGGACATTTCTAGTTTTTATTTAAAAACCCTTTCTTGTAATAGTGAGTGTTTTATATCAATAGAAGGGTATTTTTATACCGTTTTTAATTTTAATTTTAATAAAAACATTTTCATACCAAATTTTTTTTTTTTAACAAAGAATTGAATAGTGCCAATATTGATTATTACAACCTTCTATGATTAGGCACAAAAATAACGAGGTAGTAAGAAATACAGTAATTAACCGTACTTTAAACGTTTTTAATAATCTGTAGGACGTCCTAAAGCATTAGCAACAGCTCGACAACGGCGTGGCATACTTAGTATGAGATTGTCAATCATCGTCTGTGGAATATGGCTCCATACACTGCGAAGGTGTAAAAAAAGTTGTTCTTCAGTGTTCAGATTTTCCAAAGAATCACTGAAAGCTCTTCTCCCAAGCAAATCCCAGGCATGCTCTATGGGATTGAGGTCGGCAGACTGAGCAGGCCATTCCAACGTCGTCATATTGTGCTCGCTTAACGCATTGACCACTACCCTCGCGGTGTGTGACCGTGCATTATCTTGCATGAACATAAAATCTTGACCGAACTGCTGTCGATGAGGGATTACCATGGGGTGTATAACCTCCTGAATGTATTGGTTTGAATTCAAATTGCCCCGTATCCAAACGAGGTCGGTCCTTCCACCAAGGCGAATTCCAGCCCATACCATGATTGTTCCACCTTGGTAAGGATGAACTTCTTGCGGATTCTGGAGACGACTCCGACGTCCAGGAACTCGCCATATACGCACTTTTCTCGAATCAGGATGAAAACCGAAGCGAGATTCGTCGGAAAACAGAACCCGTGCCCATTGATGGTCGGTCCACTGTAAATGTGCGTTAGCCCACAATAAGCGACGACCTCGATTTTCACGTCGAAGAGCTAGAACCCTAAGCGGTCTGCGAGCATGAAGATTGGCTTCGTGTAGTCTTCTCCTGACAGTTTGATCGCTAATAACCACTTGATGCTGAGACTGGAGGCCTGCGACCAACTGACGAGCAGTAATCGTGGGTTGCCGCCTTGCGGAATTTTGCAAGAAACGATCTTGTCGCGGGGTAGTAACCCTATTTCGTCCCCTGTGACGTTCGGCAACATCCCCTGTAGACCTGTAGCGTGCCCATAATCTGCAAATTATGCTTGGTTGGGTGTTGACAGCATCCGCTACGTCGCGTTGAGTTCGTCCAGCTTGCAGCATACCAACAGCCCTTAACATCTCTTCGCGACTTAAATGACGACGTGACATGATGACTACAGTCACAAAAATGCACAAACCATACGTAAAAGACGTATTATTGATAATAAACGTTATTTACAATCAAAGAAAATATTTTTTATTTTGCCTCAGAGAAACTGCACAATCAAACACTTTTAAAAGTTTTCCCTCCATATTCGAAAATCATTACTTATTTAAATTTATTTTTAAATTTCGAACAACTCTGTAATCTACTTTATTCTATTTTTATTTATTTGCTGCCAGTTATTTGCAAAACAAGATTTACACGAAAAATAATAATTGGGGTCATCTTGTTCCCTAGACTTTGTTGAGGTGTTTATTTTGAAAAAAAAAACATTAAATTATTCATTTACCCTGTTTCTCAGGAGTGGAGGGTTGGTCTTCTGGTAGAGGGCCTGCTCCCCAATACATGTCTCTGGGGTCCGCACCTGCGCCCACCATCATCATCCCCTCTCGCGACGGGAAGCCACCCCTGGAACAAAAGAGAATTAAATACTTTAGAATTTACGTCATTTTGTAAAACCAAAATCGGCATCGTCAAAAAATAAATAAAAATATCCTACGACATTCTTAACGACATTATAGTTTAACTAACTTGTGTTATGGGATCTAGAAGGTGGATAAACATACCTGGATACTTTATAGCAACCGAAATTACTAATATTCCCTCTCACCCCTCCAGTAAAGCTAACATTGCTCCAAAATAGGACATAACCTCTCCCACCGGCTCCGGCGGGGAGGTATTCGTGGGAATTTTTCGCACGTAAAAAAAAATAAACTTCATTCTTAACCCCTGGTGTTGCATACGTCCATAGGCCACGGTAACCACTTCTCATCTGGTGGGCCATGTGCTTGTCTGCCACCTGAGTGGTATAAAAATAATAGTTTAAAACTAAAACCCGATTATTTAAAAAATCTAGTTTTTAATCTAATTTTTTATTTATATTATTTTGGGGCAAGCAATAGGTATAATTTATACATATTTGAAATGTGGTAGTTAAGCCCTTTCAGTTGATACCATACACGACATATCTTATTCAATTTTATTTTTAACACAGTAGGTAGGTACTTTATGACCGCTAGAGGGCGCCACAATAGATTCAGTAACAAATTATATAGCCTATAACTAGCAGACGACTAAGACGTTTCTAATGATACCACATTTGTCCAGTTCTAATACGTGGTTGAGGAGCTATGAGGAAACAGATGAACCTACTTACATACATAGCTTGTCAAAATCATAACCTTCGCTTGCTCCGACATAGTCGGGTAAAAAGGGCTTCTGCGGGGCGAGGTACCTGACAGTAGCTAATATAAATTCGAAAATAAGTTAGACAATCACTCAAAATCTGCTGTATTCACAGGCATGAAACTTACCAAGGCCCGCACTCCCCTCGGCGGTGTTTAAGATACTGTCCTACGGTACTGTTGGGCAGCTCCATCATCTTTTTCATGCAAGTCTTCCTGTAGGACACCTTCCCGATGCCGTAGCCAAGGATCACCGCCAGGGTCACTTTAGGAATGGCTCCGAAACGCGCGTTGGGTTTTAAATACCCTGTAAAACAACATTTAATTTTTATTTAATTGTTATTACTTCATATAATATTCAAGTACTAAAGCACCTAAACTTGGCTTATCTTCAGATGAGTCTTTGACTTATCTGCCCGAAGATATATCTGTATTATTGTACCTATGTGATAGCGATATACGTACATAATATAGGTAATATCTATTAGATAATGCCACTTCAGTTTCAGTGTCAATAAATAAAATGAGCAGATAAGTGCGCTCTATATAAATTAATATGATATGGCATACTTTTAAGTGCTTCTTTCTTCTACAAATGCTACTAGAATACCGCGGCTATAATAACTTCGTGTTGTGTTCCCAGCGGTGAGTAGGGTAGCCAGAGCTCACTGGAGAATTTGTGCTGTCAGTGGGAAGACTAAAGGCTTGTCCTGCTTTTTCTTGTACACTGACGGCACAGAAACTCTGCACTTACAGGGTTGGCAGCGCGACTGTGACTCCTCTGGTGTTACAAACGTCCATAGGGCACATTAACCACTTTCCATCAGGTGGGCCGTGTGCTCGTCTGCCAACCATGTGGTATAAAAAAAATATTACATGTCATTATAAAACGGCAGATGCAAAACATCAAAAGAGATCAAACAAAACAAAAACATCGAAAGATTTTTTTAGCAATATTTAGGAAATAGACCACCGCCGGTACCAGTTCGAAACGCTGCATGACTTCTTTTTGGTTTATTTACAAATATATTTCAAGCATACTTGTTCTTTGTCGTCTAAATTAGAAGATAACCTTTTTGGGAAAACTTTACTTTTATTAACATATATTTCAGTCAGGAACCATGACCCGTTTTATTCCAAATAGCTTTATATTGCAGTAATAAACATGGAAGTCGCAGTCGTGTGTGTTTCTATTTAAAAACAAAACATACGAAAAATTAAATACGAACCTTTAGCAACTGCCGCATAAGTGAGCGCGCCAAGAGCGGTGGCCAATGGCAGCGCTCGGTACCAGAAGCTTTCACGTTTGCACTCCGCGAACACACGCAACTCATCCTCCGAGAAACGGCCGTGCCACTGAAACATTGTAGTACAAATTATAAACACAGTGTACAATCGAAGTTCAGTTGGAAAACACTGACATAACATCGTTATAAGAGTTATCACACGTTACGTAGGTACTAAAATGCTTTTATTTAATTTTCCCCGAATTCGATTGGAAGAAGCAAAATGGTCAAGGCTTGAACCTGTGACCAGTCGCTAACAGGGGGAATGCTCTGACCACTGAGCTACATGAGCCAGTGTTTCAAAAGTTAGCATACAAATGCCTTTAAAATTTTGTTTGTAATCGTTAATCACCGAAATGACTTGACCGATTTTGACAAGATTTTTACTGTAGATAGCTAATCTTATAAGGCATATAAAAAGGCTTGCGGTTTTCCCAAGCGCCTACAATATGGGGTTCTTCAAGAGGGGCATCAGAAGGTTTCTTCATGGTCGGCAGCGCGAGTGTGACACCCCTGGTGTTCCATACGTCCATAGGCCACGGTAACCGCTTCCCATCAGGTGGGCCGTGTACTTGCCTGCCAACTATGTGGTATAAAAAAATAAAAAAACTTTATTGAAGACGAAGTCTCGGGTACAGCTAGGTAGTTTCAAATAACATTGTAATTTAGTTCCTAAATTCAACCAAATCCAAAGAGCTTAATCTAATAGCAACTGTATGGCCATTAAATTAAGCTTTACATTCCAATACCACAACACAAACCATAAATGTAATCAAAATAACAGTGACTTCAAGATGAAAAAATACACTATGATTATCGGCCTAAAGTCGTTTTTTGATTAATACCGGCTTTCAATGGTGTTTTTGTTGAGAAGTATTTTTTTAAAGTTAATGCTGATCATTCTGACCTTTATAGTTTTTTTTCGAATGAGGCCTAAAATTACGTAACTACCTTTTTTGTGCCCACGTACCTACCTAAATATTTTTATTTTAGTTATAAAATTATTAAATAAATATTTGTAATTAATTATAATTGTATTTGAACATAAACTTTCATTCACTCACTCAACATCTAATTTCACTCACCGGATGTTTTCTATGCCCTTTAAAAGGAGGCCCAGAATGCCCCGACTTTGACTCAACGGGGTTTTCTTGACTGACGTTGTCCGCCATCTTCTTTTTTCAAATAACTTCACTTTATTTTACAAACAGTAGCAAAACACTAAATTTAGGTGCAAATACTTCAATTTGGCTCAAAATAACTACAATGAATGTACGATGTCTGCGTTCTGAAGTCTGTCTGTGAATAACATTGAGTCATGCTTACCTGTGTGTATTTATTTGGTCTGTTAGCGCTCCGATAGCAGAGATAATTATATATTTCATAACGTATCGTAGTCTTACCGGTGTAAAGATACGAAATTGCATCAGATATCACGCAATATACGTAATTATTGTTAAAAATGTTGTAAAATATAAAATTATGATGATTAGTATAGCTAGTTGCTGCCATAAAGGGATGATAAACATTGCCTTGCTTATCCTGTGAAAATTCTTATGCTACATAATAAAGAAGTCCATATTAAACTCTTTAGCGACTCGGTGCGAAGACGGGCGTTGACGCTGGCCGACAATTTCATACTCACAGGTAGGGTGGAACCTTCAGCCTTAGGAGTGATTTTGGTTCGCTGTGTGTGTTCTACCGCCTATACAATGGTTTGTGCTCAGATGAATTGTTTGACATGATGCCCACAGCTACATTCTATCATCACACCGCTCGCCATAGCCAGGGAATTCATCATGAGACGGTACGCACTGTGCGGTATGAAAGAAACTTTATTTCACGCACGCTCAAGCTGTGGAATGAACTCCCGACTGCGGTTTTCTCAAGCGCCTGCAATATGGAGTTCTTCAAGAGAAATATTAGAAGGTTTCTTTAGGGTCAGCAGCGCGAGAGTAACGCCTGTGGTGTTGCACACGTCCCGTAACCAGCTTGCATCAAGTGGGCCGTGTGCTTGTCTGCCAGCTAAGTGGTATAAAAAAAACCACAATAGGGGAGGTTATTTGGCTATTTCACCATTTAAGGGTATATTTCCTATCGCATCTATACTAGTAAGTAAGCACAGTAAATATAATTAGAAGCTATGGTTAATTACAAATCGCTTATCCTATCCTACTTTGCACCAAAGATTTTGGATATCTCAAAATTAAGAACACTAAATACTTATATGTGTAGTTTATTAATTAAAAAAAACATTAATATAATATAAACTCACATCTATATCCCCGAAGAGGTAGGCAGAGGTGCTAGCACCCACATTTCGCCAGTTTATGTTTTGGTCCCTATGTAAATAGGTGGTGAGAGCCTTGCCATTATCCGGGCACTTATAAACCTTATTTATTACTCCTTAGTTCTTTCAAATATTTACTACTGAGAATCACAATACTACACAATAGGCACTACACATTACTCTGTCTCGTAGTTCCCATCACCATAATTTATTTCGTTCCAAGGTCCGCTCAAACTCAGTGTGACCAGTGTATGGAAGAATTGTTCGATTTAATTAATCTAAAATATTGTAACTGCATTTATTATTTTTTTAATGATGTAGTTTATTTCTAATATCTAATGTCTATATACAAATTGTATAATTTACTTTTGCCCGCAGCTCCGCCCGCGTGGATGTCGGTTCCCGGCAATTATTCGAATTTTTCTCACCTTTTAAACCTTTCCTAGACCTCCACGAACATTTCAAAACCAAGATAAGATAAATCCGTTCAGCCAGTTTTAGCGAGACTAACGAACAGCAAATGATTTATATATATATATAGATTTGCACCTAAATTATCAATATTATGTCACAATATATGATGGCATACCTGTATAGGGATAGGACACGGCGGTATTTCCGCCCAATTGAGCAGTCCGACGGGGGAAGTACCCCCACTCTACAGAATACCGCGGTTATAATAACTTCGTATTGTGTTCCCAGCGGTGAGTAGGGTAGCCAGAGCTCACTGGAGAATTTGTGCTGTCAGTGGTATGACTAAAGGCTTGTCCTGCTTTGTCCTTTACACTGACGGCACAGAAACTTTGTGCTTACAGGGTCGGCAGCGCGAGTGTGGCTTCTCTGATGTTACACACGTCCATAGGCCACGGTAACCACTTTCCATCAGGTGGGCCGTGCGCTTGTCTGCCACCTAAGTGTTATATAAAAATAGATTATATTATATTAGCTCAGAATTATGCTATGACTGAGATAGGAAAGGAAATGATGGTCTGTGTTACCATCACAAAATATAAAAATTATGATTAGTTTTAGGTTTTGTTGTATATTGTGTGCTGCAGTAAGTTGAAATAAACATTTAATTCTTTCTTTCTAAAATTAATAAAATATTACAGTATAACCAGGACTGTACCATGACGTCCAGCTTAAGAAACCTAATA
Source organism: Eilema griseolum (assembly GCA_963662185.1). Lineage (NCBI taxonomy): Eukaryota > Metazoa > Arthropoda > Insecta > Lepidoptera > Erebidae > Eilema > Eilema griseolum. The sequence goes on from OY759254.1 coordinate 530,145, forward strand.
TTTAGACATGATAATACTCTGTGGCACGTCATATCAATGACGTCCAATACGATTGAACTCGTTAAAAACTAGAGTTATTAAATCTTCTAAGAGCCCCACCGCGAAATGAAACGGGGCTTTAATGAAGTTCACCGGCGTTTTTATGAGGCGCTTGTTTATTGGCGGCGCTGACTGGCACACAGGCGGGGCTTTTATGTACCACGTAATTGAATGTCCTAGCTCAGTCGCGGGGTGCGTCCTACGTCTAGGTATTAAGTACGACATTATTCTAGGTATTAAGTCATTATGTTCTTAAATGGGGTCGTTATGTTCAAAATATGTTTTTGATCTTTTTAAAGGATTATATCGCGATTTATTGGGTATTATTAACATTTAGCCCGACGGTTCTTAAGACACCCCACGAATATAGCTGCTGAAAAAGTGTTGAAAAGTGGTGGTTTTATTCCAATGTTTTTTTTTGCATTAACTTTCGACAGTATCATATGTTTATTGGTGGAATTCATACTTCCCTACTAATATTATAGATACGAAAGCAACTCCATCTGTCTGTAAGTATGTTAAGCTTTCACGCCTAAACTGTAAAACCGATTTTGATGATATTTGGTATATGGGTAGATTAGACTTTGAGAAAGAATATAGGCTTTTTTTTTACTTGCGCAAAATCCCCACGGATACCTCCCCACCGGAGCCGGTGGAGGAGGTTATGTCGGACTCGAACCGGCTAAAACGCACGCCGCCTGTGGGTCGCTTTGGTTGCCGAAGGTGAGGTTGACAGGCATATCCCTCGCACCCCGGCCGACCCAGGGCCATCTCTAACGATCTGGCCCTCTTCCCGGGTGTGAGGACTACAGAGTCCCCAAGAACATAGGCTATGTTTTGTTGCGGTCATCGACATCCCCGCGGGCGGAGCCGCGGTCAACAGCTACAATTAAATAATTATTGAGTTTTTTAGACTACTTTTATCCCAGGATAGAATGGACTTCTGTGGGTTACTGCATCGAGATTAGGGGTCCAAGTAGCATGTGTACATGTTGTACCACAACTCATTTAAATACTTACAGAAGCATTTCTGAAGTGATTTTATTTTGAAACATGCAATTTCTGGTAAAAAAATTAAATGTACCTTTTTTTTGTATATAAATATCAAAATATGGTGGACTTGAACTAACTAAACCACAAAGCCGTCTATGGGTTGTTGTTGGTTACCGGAGGTGAGGTTGACAGGCATATCCCTCGCACCCCGGTAGACCTAGGGCCATCTCCCCCGATCGGGCCTTCTTCAGGTATGGGGTACACGAATGCTTTTGCTAGGGTAACAGGCAGCTCCAACCGTCACCCCCAGGACTACGCTCATGGGGGCGGAGGTCAATCTGCGAAATGAATGTAACTCCTAATCATTTTGCAAAACAATAGATCTGTAATAGCTTGAATTACTCTTATTGCCTTATCGAAGTGACGAACTTCTTAACTTTGAAGAGTTATGTTATGTTCGATAAGTACCTATGTCACTGTAATTGACATGGCTTTATATTTCAATTGTCAGCACTTATATTCAAAAATAATTTTATGTAACGTCAAAAATATATTTTAGAAATGATATCATAAAATTGCAATCATTATTATTTGATATAAGTTATATGGGTCCTACAGGTCCCTAAAAATTATATAAGACAAAACAGGTAAGAAATTTTGAGAATTATATAGTATTATTAAATAATGCAATTTTATTTTAAAATAATCATTTATTTAAGGCGCCAATTTAATTACCAATTATTTTAGAAAAAGACTCTTTACGTCTCCTCGGGTCCCCAATCCTAGAAGATGCCTACACCTCATTTATAGAGGAAAAAGTTCAAAATTTTAGTGACATTTCGGATCGCCTACTCAAAATAAATATACACTCGGCTTTCACTATTCTTCGGTATTGCCTATTCGTTCCAAAATTCACCCATGCCTTACGATCGACGCCATTTTTTAAACATATTACAATTTTGAAAAAAATGGACGAAATTATAGAAAATACCCTCACCAAAATTTTAAATGTGGCCTTGGATGACCGAGCTTTACTACAAGCGACTCTACCGATTCGCTTGGGTGGGCTCGGTATTCGCAAAATTTCAGATGTCAGCTTACCAGCGTTCCTGTCTTCAGTCCACAGTACGGAAGAATTAACTAGGAAAATCCTTGCACCTACACTAGTTAATTCTGAAGTATTGTGTAAGACTGATGCAGTGAACGCTTGGAAAATTGCATGTCCAAACACCGATCTCCCAAGGAACCTTTTCTCACAGCGTCAGTGGGACGGGCCGCTCTGCAGCTTAGTTGGAAAAAAATTACTAAATACATGTTCCAATGCTGCTGAGCGTGCCCGTTTACTGGCGGTTGGAGTGTGGGAATCGGGTCTTTGGCTACAAGCTCTTCCGTCATCTAACGTAGGGACTATGTTAGATGACACTACCTTCCGCATCGCAACTTGTCTCCGTTTAGGTGCGCCGTGTGTTTCTCCGCATCAATGCCGTTGTGGAGAAGCCGTTGACAGACTCGGACACCATGGTCTGTCGTGCTGCAGGAGCGCTGGGCGAATTCCACGGCACGCCAGCCTCAACGACATAGTCCGCCGTGCTCTTGTCACCGCCGGTGTACCAGCTGTACTAGAACCAAACGGTTTGGCGCATGACGATGGCAAGAGACCGGATGGCATGTCGTTAATGCCATGGAAGATGGGTAGGACTCTGGTGTGGGACGCCACATGCGTTGATACCATGGCTCCTACCCATATTACTAGCACGGCTGGCTGTGCTGGTGCTGCTGCTGCTTCTGCAGAGGCTCTCAAGCGGCGCAAATACTCCAATCTCATCGGAGATTATGAATTTGTGCCGTTTGGAGTCGAGACTTTGGGGTCATGGGGTCCGAGCGCTCGCAACCTCTTCCGTGAGATTGCGAAGCGAATGGTCGACGCTTCTCGTGACCAGAAGGCTGGCCTCTTTTTAGGACAGAGAATAAGCATTGCTATACAACGTGGCAATGCTGCCAGTCTTCTGGGAACGCTACCACAAGAGGCATGCGATGCGGAGGAATTCTACGACGCATTTTAATTGTTCTTAGCTATAAGTTGTATAATAGTTATTTTATTTTTATTGTATTTAATATTTATAAATTATTTCTTGATTTGTTTATTAAACTTAGTACATTATATTACCAATTTCGATTGTGTAAATCCGAAACGGTTCCAAGTCGAAACTGCGCACTTTGACTTTTTTTATACCATTTAGGTGCCAGACAAGCACATGGCCCACCTGATGGAAAGTGGTTACCGTGGCCTATGGACATATGTAACACCAGAGGAGCCACACTCGCGCTGCCGACCCTGTAAGCACAGAGTTTCTGTGCCGTCAGTGTAGAGGACAAAGCAGGACAAGCCTTTAGTCTTCCCAATGACAGCACAAATTCTCCAGTGAGTTCTACATGTCCCTATCATATATAAGACAAAATAGGTAAGAAATTTTGAGAATAATATATTATTATTAAATAATTAATAAATAACCGCGGTAGCCTAGTGGTATGGGTAATGGACTGCTGAGACGAGGTCTCGGGTTCGATCCCAGGTTTAACCATGGCGCACACCAATGACTTTTCGATGCTTTTCGAAGTTATGTGTGTATTTATCGCAGGTTTATAAGTGCCCGGTTAATGGTAATAGGCTCGCCACCTATTACATTGGGACCTAAACATAAACTGGCGAAATGTGGGTGCTAGCACCTCTGCCTACCCCTTCGGGGATATAGGCGTGAGTTTATGTTATGTTAATAAATTAAAATAATATATTTTTTATAACCATTCAACACCAACATCAATAACAAGTCTCATTTTATTTTGCGTAAAATATGTTATTTCAACTGAAACATTTCAATCAATCAATCAACCAGCCCACTGCAGTCCCCTGCTGGACATGGGCCTCTCCCAATGTGCGCCATTTTCTCCGATCCTCCGCCTTCCGCATCCAGTCTGTCCCAGCCACCTTTTTCAGGTCGTCCGTCCATCTGACTAGGGGGCGTCCTACCTTTCGCTTACCTTCTCGCGGTCTCCACTCAAACATTTGACTAAATAAAAATTGGTAAAAGTATTAGTTGGTAAACAAGTTATTGTTTAAACGTTCACTACCCAAACATAACGCTTGTGTTACAATTATTTATGAAGAGATTTTTTGCTAAGTAATAATTTGGCAAATGAAATTTTGCGAAACATTTTTTGGGTAGTGATATTTTGAGTATTTCTTTTCGGTCAAACATAGGAAACACTTATATTAAAACAAACCCTCCCAAATAGTTATAGTTACTACAGCGTAATATAAGTTCAGTATGAAAATAATCGGGATATTTACCATGTTGCATTGTTTTGAGTTTCCGATATCGTGATCATGGTGCTTGCAACAGCGCCGAAATATCGGAAACACAAAACAATGCAACATGGTAAATAATTATTTTGATACTAATGTGAGTGTCCATGATAGTTTAAATGGAGTATAAGTTATTACGTAATGTAATTTCTAATCCCATAACAAACATTCCCTTCACCGCATTAATTAGTACGAGCCGCAGGTGAACGCTCGTGATGGATACGAGGGTAATGATTGTATTGATTCTCAGCGATGAAGCCCTACTACGACTCGGTCTCTGGGTAGTGTAGTAACCGACTTATGAGTCTTTTGATTGGCTCGTAGCGTAGAAGAGCGATGGAGTTAGTATAACATGTTACGGTTTTGTAGAAGGCTCGTTCTATTACATTTTTTTATATAGGATTCAATGACGTCAATTAGACTTCGCATTGCCTGATGGTTAGCTTAAGGCAAAGTCTCAGAAAAGAGGATCACCATTACTTACATATAACATGTGACAATGGTGACACTCAGCTTTGCGGCCTCATCATTTGCTTTTACACGCCCCGCTTAAAGGACCCGAGACTGTAGGGAGAAGGAAACACGTAAGCTGGTAATTAATTCCAGGCCTTAATGGTGCGGCGAAGAAAACAGTCTCCGAACCGCTTGGTTCTTGATCAGAGGTTCTGCACCGTTTGCGGGTGACATCTAAGACCTGCACGTGTTATCCTGTGTAGGAAAGGGGAGGGTGACATAGATAGAACCTAGTTAAAATCTAAGTTATAGTTTTCATTAATATTTCACAATAAATAAAACAACAAATAAAATATTTGTTTGAAAAAAGAAGTAGGTACTTTTATGAAATGACATTTTGTTAAATGACATTTGGATAAATGCTCAATTTGCGAAACATTATTATTTGGTTAAATGAAGAAAGGTCAATTGTCATTTTAATATTTAATACTTTTGGCAACAATATTGTTTGTGAATGGAATATTTGCTAAGTGAGCTTTTGTAAAATGATACTTTTGTCAAATGTCTCATTTGACAAATGAACATTTGTTGAAACGTTGTTTGTCGGATGACCATTTGTCAATTATTTTTTGGTCAAATATTACTAATCCATTGTAACTAGATAGATAAGCATGTGAATAGCTAATTTAGCTTGCATCTATGTATACTTTTTTTTTTTTTTTACGTGCGCAAAATCCCCACGGATACCTCCCCACCGGAGCCGGCGAAGGAGGTTATGTCGGACTCGGACCGACTAAAACGCACGCCGCCTGTGGGTCGCTTTGGTTGCCGAAGGTGAGGTTGACAGGCATATCCCTCGCACCCCGGCCGACCCAGGGCCATCTCTCACGATCTGGCCCTCTTCTCGGGTGTGGGGACTACAGAGTCCCCAACTCGTCCCCGGAAACGGGGAGGCGCGCCACGCGCGCCACCGCCGCGGCCTGCTTCTGCCAGGGTGACAGGCGGCTCCACCTGTCACCCCCAGGAGCATCTATGTATACTAATACTATATTATAAAGATGAAGAGTTTGTTTGTTTGAGCGCGCTAATCTCAGGAACTATTGGTTCAAATTGAAAAACTCTATTTGTGTTGAATAGTCAGTTTATCGACGAAGGTTTTAAGGTTAATATCATTACGCTACTACTTAAGGCAGCAGAGCAGTGGTCATAAATGTCAACCCCCAGGAAAGTTTAAGTTTTTTGTGTTGACAACGAGTTTATAATCTGTAAAGTAAAGGTCTCGGATGTGATGTGACTGGGAGTGGGAACGCTAGAGTGATGATGGGTAGTTATATTGTGCAGTAGTAACGTGAATAGTACACTGCCTCGTGGTAGGGGTAACATAACTTCCGATGTATCGGTGAAGTGATTAGTTCCGATTCAGTAATGCGTGCTGAACTGCCAATGTGGGACGAACGGGGCGAACATTGCCCGTCACTCAACTTCTATAATAGTTATTTGTAATTGTAATGAGCTTACGCGAGCGAAGTTCTACTCACATCAGTTTCTGGCAGCTGGTATAACTTTATATTTGGGTTATTATTTTAGTTAATTTTAGTTTTATTAGAACCCACGTTAAATAAACCCACACACGTGTTTCCTTCTTCCTACAGTCCCGGGTCGTTTAAACTGGCTGTGAAAAGTTATCTGATGAGGCTGTCAAGCTGAGAGTCACCATTGTAACATTAATTATAAGTATCGGTAACGGTGACCTTTAGCTTACCATCAAGTGAGGCAACATCATATCGATTTGATCGCTATTAACAAAAAGTCAAATACATTTTTACACATACATAATACATTAAACATACAAAAAGAAAATTAAAATATTTTAACCCTCTCAACACGCATTCGGCTTAAGGGTTAACAAACACATTAGCATAATATAATTGTCCACAACACAAAGGTGTACCAAATCTGATAACGAATGAAAATAAAAACAGCACACAAAGATTACAGGCCTGGTGTAATACAGGTTAAGCTCTTCGTTTTAAAGGGATTTCAACTAGATTTATACATGTTTACTGGTTCTAGAAGGGTTCAGATTTTGTATGATGTATGTGTATTTATAAACGAGTCTTAGAGTAGAACTCCTCTCCTCCCTCTAACCAATATTCTCGTCCCAATTGAGCACTCCGACTGGGGAAGTACCTCCACCCTTCAGAATACCGCAGCTATAATAACCTCGTGTTGTGTTCCCGGCGGTGAGTAGGGTAGCCAGAGCTCACTGGAGAGTTTTTGTGCTGTCAGTCCGGAGACTGTGTCTTCTGTACTGACGGCACAGAAACTCTCCGTTCCTATAGGGTCGGTAACACGGGTGTGACTCCTCTGGTGTTGCACACGTTCATAGGGCAAGGTAACAATTTTCTATATAAAAAAAATTGGTTGCCTGTAAAGTCGGTATACGGGCGAAAGTTTTACGTGACGACGTACTCTTAGGCGGGCTAACTGTGCTCGAGTGGAAGGGACGCGTGCCTTTCACTTTTTATGTCTGTCTCTCTCGCTCTTAGGCGGGCTAACCATGCCCAAGTGGAAGGGACGCGTGCCTCTCACTCGCTCTCATTGTGAGCGCATAACGTGAGCGGAGCGTAACGCAGTTTCTTGAAGTGTCACCCGGCAAACCAATTCATAAGACGTTGTCACGTCAAAAAAAAAACTGACGACCTATAAAGGTGTCTGGGACAGACTAGGAGCGGAAGGCTAATGATCGGGACCAATGGCGCACATTGGGAGAGGCCTATCTCCAGCACTAGACTACAATAGACCTATTGGTTTGATTGATGTGTGTCCTTTCTAGGAGGAAATGCTGAAGCTTAAAATTAAATAATGTCAAAAAATGAGGAAAAATTACAAATAATCCTTAGAGAAAATCCAGTTGGAAGTAAGAATATTTGACTAGACGTCGAGATTGAAGATGTCACAGTGCTACATACTAAACTTTCTTAACTTTATAAAGATAGACCACGGCTATCCTTGATATTTTCTTGTTTAATATTTTGTAGAGCGTGATTATAAAGTACTTCGGTTTTAGTTTTAATCTTATTTCTTTATTTATATTATTTTGGGGCAAGCGATAGGTATAATTTATACATATTTGAAATGTGCTAATTAAGCCTTTTCAGTTGATACCAAACACGACATATTTTTAGCGTGCGATGCGAAGTACGTATGGATTGACCTTGAGAGATAGATTTTTTTTTTTTTACGTGTGCAAAATCCTCACGGATACCTCCCCACCGGAGCCAGTGGAGGAGGTTATGTCGGACTCGAACCGACTAAAACGCAAACCGCCTGTGGGTCGTTTTGGTTGCCGAAGGTGAGGTTGACAGGCATATCCCTCGCACCCCGGCCGACCCAGGGCCATCTCTCACGATCTGGTCCTCTTCTCGGGTGTGGGGACTACAGAGTCCCCAACTCGACCCCGGAAACGGGGAGGCGCGCCAGGCGCGCCTCCGCCGCGGCCTGCTTCTGCCAGAGTGACAGGCGGCTCCACCTGTCACCCCCAGGCCGGCGCTCATGGGGGGCGGAGGTCGTTCATCGACCTCCGACGCCCGAGTTGCCTTCGTACGCGGGCAGCTTGGCTTGCGATCCTTCGTCACTCCCGCTGCCGCTCCCGCCCCGCCTCCTCCTTCACGTGCATTACTTGCTCGCAGAAGGAGGCGCTGGCCGCCCACGCATCCGCGCAGCGGACCATCGCCGTGAGCAAGGTGGAGAGCGTGAGAACTCTCACTCCCAGGGCCGCCACAAGCTCCCGCCTCGGCGTCTCCCACGCCGGACACTCGGTGAGCGTGTGCGGACCTGAGTCCTCGCTCGCGTCGCAGTGATGGCACTCGGACGTTGGCTCTTTCTCTATCCGACGCAGATACTTTCCGAAGCACCCGTGTTCGGTGATCATCTGCGTCAGACGGTACGAGAGGTTGCCGTGTGGCCTCTCTAGCCACTCCCTCATGATGGGTCTTACCGCCGCTACAACGGCGTGCCCCCCGCCTGGTCGCCCAAGTCGTAGCTCCCATTCCGCCACCATTTCCCTGTGGAGTCGGGATCTCACGGCCCGAATTTCTTCGGGCTCGAACCGGTATAGCGTCGAAAGGGATCTCGCTTCCAGGTTCCATGGTGGCGATCCGGCGAGGAGACTCGCCGCGTTGAAGGATATCGTGCGGTACCCCCTTATGATGCGGCACGCCAACTTCTGCTGCGGGCGCTGCACCAGGGGCATGTGCCGATCATTCAGGGTATCCGCCCAAACGGGACACCCGTACAGGGCCATGGACCGCACGACACCCGCGTAGAGTCTCCTGCAGGAGTCCTCCGGGCCCCTCAGGTTAGGTAGTAGCCGCGCCAGAGCGTTGGCTGTGCCCACCAATTTGGGGCCTAGACTTCGGAAGTGCTTCCCGAAGTCCCAACGGCCGTCGAGCACGAGCCCCAGATATTTCATCTGGGGCTTGATGCCGATGAGAGTGCCTCCCACTGTGAGACTGAGAGATATAAATAGCGTGATAAGAGAGCGATGTGGAGTGATAGAAGATGTAGTGGTGAGAATTGAGAGACGAATGTTAAGATGGTTCGGTCATGTTGAGAGAATGAAAGAAAGAAGACTAACGAAACAGGTGTATGAGGCGAGTGTGGATTGTACCATCGGAAGGGGAAGACCTAGGCACACATACCTGGACCAAATCGTGGTAGGTACCTTAAACCGACGAGCATGCATGAAGAATGTAATGAGAGTGAATGAAGCGAGAATAGTATGTCAGGATCGTAGCAAATGGAGATCCTTGATCTCTGCCTACACGGGAGACAGGCGTGATTTTATGTATGCATGTACATATTTTATCTCAAATTTATTTTTAAGACACTACTTTATGACCACTAGAGTAAATACATATAATCACGCCTTTAACCCCGGAGGGTTAGCAGAGGTGAATTAATACCCACATTTCACCAATCACTGAATTAGGTCCCACGTAATGGTAGGTGAGCCTATTGCCGTCTTCCGGGCACTATTGTTGAGTCAAGCCATGCATCTGTGGCTGAGTCTGAGCTTTATATATCTGTCTGATGTTGTACAGCCCTATCCCTTAGTCACGTTGTACAACACCGCATGGGAAGTGATGGGGTGGTCCAAATTCTACTCTGCTGGGAACCACGCGGCTTTATATTAGAAATATAGCCTATAATTGGCGAACGACCAAGACGCCTCTAATGATACTTCATTTGTCCAATTCTAATAAGTGGTTGAAGAGATAAGAAGAAACAGATGAACCTACATACACATAGCCTGTCAAAATCATAACCCTCCTTATGCTTTACACTATTCGGGTAAAAAGTCCAACAGAATCAGTGTCACGTAGGAGATAACCCAGACGGAGTTGGGCTGTCAAACTAGCGACATCTCACGGAATAAATTATGTAGATTCAGTGTTCAGTTCAATGCGCATTAAAGTTTCATTCTGAGCGCTTAGACGTGGCAGGACAGGCGGAGATTTAATTCGGAGACTGTTTAAGAAGCTGGAGATGCTTAATATTCATGTACAGTACAGGGATCCCGGGACGTGATGACGTATGCCGTGCTATATTACTCTGGTCTGATCCCGGGCAACAAAAGTGTTCGACGGCTAGTCGGGGATTAATTAGGTACCAGTGCCTTCTTTAAAGGTGACTTTCAATCACTGCAGCAACTTTTTGCCAGTGTTAAGAAATTGCAGCAGTAGTTTTACACAGAATTTGATTTTAGTCTGATGATGATATTTTCTGGTAATCTTATCGTGATAGGCATAACATAATACCAGATACAAAAATAATATAGTTGTCTGTGGTAGTAGACTTCAAAAAAATTGTCATTGATTACAGGGCAACTGTATACACTTTTTTAACAAGCACCGTAATGAAATTAGGAATTGACCTGTTAATATATTTTAAAATGTAGTTAAAAGTAAATTGTGCCAGAAGGCTATAATAAAATCCAAAAAATAATTGGATGATAAACAAGCTTGGAAATGAGCTGTTCGCTCAACTATGCTACTCAAGTAAATTTTTGTATTTAGACTAAGTAGACTAGGTACATGTTATAAAAAAGTGCCCGCTTGCCGAGGTCTTCTCAGGTCGGGGCGACGTTTCGAACCAGTGGTACATTTGCTAAGCCAGTTTTTCATGTTTCTTTTCGTAGTGGCGTTTTGTAAGTGCCGATTTAATGGTTGTTTAACATCATACAGATATATACAGCCCAGACACAGCCTCAGGTTCATTAGAGCCCGGAAGACGGCAATAGGCTCACCCCCTATTACGTGGGAACGAATTCAATGATTGGTGAAATGTGGGTGTTAATTTACCTCTGCCTAGCCTTCCGGGGATAAAGGCGTGATTATATGTATGTATGTATAAAAACACACAAATGTCACATCATTATTTGTAATCATAGATTTTGTCATATTATGCCACGTCAAATAACCCGCCCCGTATCGTTCCTGGCGCAAAGGGGCCCATGACACAGGCGGTGTTACCTCGCTGAATCGCAATGGCCATCCTTTGCCCCAGGAACGAGCCGGAGCGAGAGTCACCACCTTGTTCGTGGACACGGCGACCAATTTCAGCAATTAAGCCCTTCGCCTCCGATCCCCAACTGGCCTCACAATAAAATTGTGGCTCCATTGCGGCGTATTACAGTTTTATTATGACAGTATTTAAGTAAATTTATAATTTACAAACCCTCGTCACAAAGAACGCTTTGGTTAGCCATTCAACCTTATTTAATTAAAGGAGAAGAACCGAGTATTATTTTAATTTCAACGTCCAACATAATGCTATCGGAATCTTTTCACAAGCCGACAAGTGTTCCCGCACGCAAATTAATTTATTGAATTATAAAAAAATCATCTGCTAAAAGCTACTAGTAGCCATTTACCAATCAAACTGAAAGAAAATTAATGGGTACCGTCTGCTATTAAAATTATTTCGAGCTTGTTTCTATACAGCAGTTGGGTTTTTTTTAATTCAATAATTTATTTTATTTTATACATTTTAGTTATGATATATCATATCTAAATATATAAAAGAAAGTCGTGTTAGTTACACTATTTATAACTCAAGTACGGCTGTGCCGATTTGCTCTAAAATTGGTGGGGATGCAGCTTAGGACTAGGAGACGGACATAGAATACTTTTCATCCCGTTTGACCTTCATCCTGTTGGACCGCGTTCCCGTATGACGTGATATAAACACTCAAAGAGAATACAAGTCACTATAAAACGTGGTACAACCAAAAGCTAAAAGCTAAAAAAAAAAAAAAAAAAATTTGTATCTGATGTTTAATATGTAATGCTTTTGATAATTTATTGACATTAGTAATATTAACTGACATCTATTATACATATACTGACATAATATTTAGTGCTTGATTGATTTTTATTCTTTTATTTTTTGGATAATGCAGTTGATATAATACTTGCAGGTTGGGTATTAATTTAAATTTTCATTTAGTATAATAATCTGTAAACCACATGTGGTAGGACATAGCGTACGTAATATAACTTATAAGACCTTTATAACTAACCTATGATCCACAGAATAAATATGATTATGATTATGATTATGAAGCACCTGACTTGGCATAATAAAATTTGGAATGACAGAAACTTAATTTTGACTATGGTTAAGTATAATTAAAAATTTGATAGTTATAAATTTTGTCTGAAATCAGTATCAGTATCAGTCACTCGAAAAATACTTTCTCCAATATGAATCAATATGAATATATGAAAATAGGTTTGAGAATAGAAGTGAACATATTATAATATATTGTGAACGTAACGCGGACGAAATCGCGGGCAAAAGCTAGTTATAACTAAATATATATTGTTGTACTGCCCTGTAAAATCCCTTCATTTATCGTTTCATACCATACTCGATAAATTCGAAAGATTTTTTTTTCACACCCCGTTTTTTAGCACCCAAAATCCACCGCATAGTTTTTGTTAACATTTTAAGTACACTATGACACACGGGAGATGAATACCTTTCATTTGACACCCCATTCATCGAAATCCATCCAGCCGTTAAGCCTGTAGGGAGCAACAAAGAAATCTATATACATACATACATACATACGCGCGTAACACATTACCCTCGCTGACACAGTCGGGTAAAAAAGCAAGCTAATCAACAGTACCCCACTGTGTATAGTGAAGGAGAAAGCTCATTCAATCAATTATCATTGAAGCCAGTAGGCGGTAGGTTCTAAATACTTAACGGCTTAAGAAAATGGAAAGAAATTGTCGTAATGGATTACGAGACAGGACCGCGGTCCTGACGGGTTCAAATGAGCCTAAATTAATGCTCAAATTGTGGAAAAAGATGAGATAACTTTTTAATTTTGTTAATTGATAAAGTGGCAATACACACTGACGCGGGATCTTACACAGGTCCGAAAGATATAGCTTCCCGACTGAGAAAAGACATTCGCACTAAACCGGGAACGTAGGCACATAATATATTCATACACTGTATATTCTCGAAGGAGTAGACAGGTGTGTATTGGCTGACAAATTATTTTATAGATAAATAATGGTTTGGGACTATTCGCGATGTTGTAATTTCAATAGGGAATATGGATTAAAACTATACTGAAACCAAAATACACAGTGCCCTTAAAATTGACATAGTGAGTGTGCCCCCAGTTTTTTCTCTCTCAACGCTCGCAAACTAGTCAAGTCGTCACCACGGGTGCTGCAACGCATCCGAAACGTCGGTAAAAAATTTCCGCGATTTAATCGCGAATAGTCCCGATCCGTTATGTAGTTATGAATTCACACCGCGATAGTTTAAAAATGATGTGTTGTATTTTGTGTGTGTGTGAGCTTTTGTGCTATCAGTGGGAAAACCAAAGACTTGTCCTGATTTTGTCTTCTATAATGACGGCACAGAAAATCTCTGTTCTAAGAGGGTCGGCAGCATACTCCCACGGTGTTACACACGTTCATAGGTCACGATAATCACTTTTCATCCGGTTTTTTTTTACGTGCGCAATATCCCCACGGATACCTCCCCACCGGAGCCGGTGGAGGAGGTTATGTCGGACTCGAACCGACTAAAACGCACGCCGCCTGTGGGTCACGGAGAGGCGCGCCAGGCGCGCCACCTCCGCGGCCTGCTTCTGCCAGGGTGACAGGCGGCTCCACCTGTCACCCCCATGCCGACACTCACTCGCTTCCAGGATCCATGATGGCGATCCGGCGAGGGGACTCGCCGCGTTGAATGATATCGTGCGGTACCCCCTTATGATGCGGCACGCCAACTTCTCCTGCGGACGCTGCAGCAGGGGCATGTGCCGATCATTCAGGGTGTCCGCCCACACGGGACACCCGTACAGGGCCATGGACCGCACGACACCCGCGTAGAGTCTCCTGCAGGAGTCCTCCGAGCCCCTCAGGTTGGGCAGAAGCCGCGCCACTTTTCATCCGGTGGACCGCGTGCTTGTCTGCTGCTACCCAGGTTGTATAAAAAAAAAAACATAGTACTAATATGGGTCAAGCCTATGGTCATCTATCTACACAACACGATTCTAGACTCCTCACTTCTACTGGTAGTTTACTATGATTAGATCCAGGTTTTCACTGGACTAATGACACCCTGAAACAAGTCCACAAAACTACAAATAATATCGAATGGTTAATATCTACAATGGCACCCACACAAAACAGTATGGCGGTTCTAATCCAGCGGCGTCAGGAAATGGCGGGAAAGGCGACAGGAAGTGACGTAAACTCATTACCGACGTCACAGCCGGCGGAAGTACCCACAGCGGGGGCACGGACACACAAAGAAATATTGGATCTGCTTGCTTTGTTGTTTGAGTGACTGCGTGAAAGCGTCGTACCAGCTCAATGGGGTTTTTCCTTTTTAATATTTGTGCATTTAGACTATCAAGGTATTATTTGGCTTTATTACTTCTGAATGTATTCTTATTTCTTCATTTGAAGTAATATTGCCTAATAACTAGACTAATAATTATTTTTATAAGCGAAATATTATGTACAAAAGCGAGCTTAACTCAAGGTTGAGTTCTCTTCCAGTAAACCTGAAAGTCCATAAAGGAATTGCAATCCAATGAGAGTTAAAGTCTTGTGGATGTTGACGTCAAAATTTATAAAGTGCAAATACAAAAGGTATACATCTACATATACAAAAAACACACACAATGTGTCCGTCTCTGAACAAAGTTATAAACCTCGGTGGCGTAGCGGTAGAGCCTTCGACTGCTGCCCAAGAGGCGCGGGTTCGTTCATTTTTATGCATGAATATGTATATTTGCATTGGTCTGGGTGTTTCTGTATGATATATATGTATTTATAAAAAAAGTATCTAAGTATGTTTATCCGCATTCTAGGTTCCATAACATAAGCTAGTTAAGCTATGATTAAGATAAGATAAGATTAAGTTGATTAAGTGTATGTTTGTAAATTGTCTTCTCAGGTCGGGGCCGGTTTGAAATGGTCGGTGATCAATTTAATAAAATGGTTTTCATGTTTCCTTATGTAAGTGCCGATTTAATGATCTATGCAGAATAAATGATTTTTGACTTTGATTTATGCTTACCATGGGTCTAGATAACGTTGTGTAAAATGTTGTGGAATATTTATTTATTTATTTATTTAATGATAAAACGGTAGTCTTTAAATAGAAAGCCTTTTTTATCAGATAGCTTTTCATATCCTGTAAAAAGGAATCACGATTAAAGGCACTTCGGTCGATAGAAAACAGATTCTCTTCTCACAGGCTTAGTTTGGTAAATTTAGAAGCATTGATGTTGCCCTTCATAAGTGTTACTTTGTTATGAATACAGATATTTAAAATTGATTTTGAGTTACAAAGGGGGAATTCCTCTTGAAACTGACAGGTTTGATTTCGACAACCCTTGTGTTGTGTGAGGATCTCCTTTGAGTTTCGCATTTTTGTTATTATAACTCTTGTCTTTTTTAAGTATTATCGTAGGGATTTCACAAATCGTACTTAACGAAGGTAGGTATAGAACGATCCTTAAGGAAGATACGACCCAAGTGCGTTGTCCTGGAGATGGGACATGTTTATTTTTGAAAGTTGACAGTTTTTTTATATAATGTCGGTTTACAGACAGGGTGCGAGCTACATTGATTTTTTCAAAGAGAAAAGGTCCCAAACGAGATCTTTTATCGTTCCATATTCGAGTGTTCCTAATGTTATTGGGTGCTTGTCTGCCACCTAAGTGGTATAAATAATAATGGTCACATTAATGATTAGATTGGGTAAGGAACCCATAAATACCTTCAGCGCCCGAAGAGGTAGGACACGGCGGTATTTCCGCCCAATTGAGCAGTCCGACTGGGGAAGTACCACCGCCCTACAGAATACCGCGGGCATAATAACTTCGAGTTGTGTTCCCAGTGGTGAGTAGGGTAGCCAGAGGGCACTGGAGAATTTGCGCTGTCAGTGGGAAGACTAAAGGCTTGTCCTGCTTTGTCCTCTACACTGACGGCACAAAATCTCTGTTCTTACAGGGTCGGCAGCACGGATGTGACTCCACTGGTGTTACACACGTTCATAGTCACGGTAACCACTTTCCATCAGGTGGGCCGTGTGCTTGTCTGCCACCTAAGTGGTATAAAAAATAATGGTCACATTAATGATTTGGTAAGGGACCCTTCAGCGCTCGAGTACCATACCTGCAAGCCGGCATAACAAATACTTGAACTTGCAACCATTGATACCAACAATATTTATTAGCTTGAAACTCTGTAGCGTGGCGGCAGTGAACGCAACAGCAACACACGGGACCCACGGTTCCCACTCGGTGCAAATGTGCCTATTTATATTGGTCTGAGTGTTTCTGTGCCTTGGAGGGCACGTCAAGCCGTCGGTACCGCTTGCAATACAAACATCTATGGCAGTAGTTACGTCTAGTCGGAGTCCTAAAGACTCCGACAAGTTGCGGAAAAATTTTCGACTACGTTTCACGGAAAATATCTGTCTGTATCTCATAATACTCAGACTGTGGAAGCCAAACCCGAGTTGAAAAAAGGCTCATAGGATGATAACTAACTGGAAACTCAATTATGACACAGAGACTACATTATAAAGAATTCTACACTACAATGGAAGCAAAAAATATAGGGTATATATTTCAATAAAAGCACTGTTTATTAAAGGCGATGAGGGCCCCCAATTTGATATACTGCCCGAAAGGTCTGTAGGCCTGTAGGTGACCTGTGAAGAAATGATGGTATTATCTTACTAGGTCAAGTGCCCCGTCCCATCTGATTCCACGGTACGGGCTGATTCCTTTACGACGCTGATGTATACGCGTCAAATAGTACTTATATTATGTAGTCTAGGAGATACGTCTGAGGCTGGATTTTATTGGTGCGATATCCGTTATTAAACTGATGTCTCACGTTTTGTTCTATGAACTTCATTTGGCCGGTTTCTGTATTAAGAAATTGTATAGGTAAAAATATATAATCATTTGCCGAACAATATTGCTGAACTACCTGTAAGATTATTTAAAAGGACACTGTTTGAAATGTTATTAAATAAAAATTATTATGACGTACATGAATATTTAAATGACAAAATTATAGAATGACACTTGAACATAAATAATGATGTTAATTAATAATAATAATAAATACATAATGGTTATGATTATAGATTTAATGTAAATTTAAGAAATTGACAAATGTACTAAATTTGCACGCCATCACATGGCAGAATATGAGCGAACTACACTATGTTAATATAACACCTCTATATACCATGTTCTAGCAAATAAATGAATTTGATTTGATTTGATTTGATTAATTTCTTATCAATAGAGAACAAGTTAAAACAGAAATGTCAGCTAGCCGATAACTATCCGCGTTGCAAATTATTCTGAACATTATCACAGCACTGCACCCATTCCGTAGTAATATCTGCAAACACACATCACGTAGGTATCTACTCCTTTGAATATTAAAAAGATATCAAGAGTACACCAACCTCATCTGATCTGACACAGGCTTTCTTATTAAGATTGTAAGGTCAAACAGCAGTCACTCCAATGTTGACATACGACTTTTTAATTTATCATTTCTTTTAAGCATTTTGTACATGGCATAGATACACTCAAATACATATTGTTAGTAGCTTAATATTTCCTTTTAAATGTTAGTAATGGACAGTGTAGATTGCAGCAATGGTTTATGTATGGACAATCTACCCGGTCAGCAATCATCTTCAGGAGGACGCTATATCAGGAGGGATAAATCGGTTCTCGACTGAAAATTGCTATAAGGACTCCCATGCACGATTGACCTGTAGAACGATATCCCTGTTCTGAAGCCCCTGGTGTCGCATACGTCCATAGGCCACGGTAAACACTTCCCATTATAGAGGCAGTGGGCTTACCTGTCACCTAAGTGATATGAAACAAATGACTCACCACAATACTGTGCATCACTCTAGGGTTGACTGGTAAAAAAATTCCATGGCATAAAGTTAAAAAAAAAATATATAGGACATGTCAATTAGACTTCGCCTTGCCTGATGGTAAGCTGAAGGTAAATTCTCAGAAAAGAGCGTCACCATTACTTACACATACTATGTGACAATGTGACAATGGTGACACTCGGCTTGACGGCCTCATCATATTACGCTTTTTCACGCCCCGCTTAAATAAATAAAATAAAAAATTCCTAGATGAGATCACTCTTGCTCTAGCTATCTTATCGTGGAGGAGGGGTCAGAGCCCTCCTCAGTACGTATAAGCATCTAACAAATCGTCAAAGCACCCGTTGAACCGTACACTCGGTATAACGATTGAATCAATCGGAACAACTCCTGTCGCTGTCTGAATAAGTACACGTTTATTTTTGATTGAATGTTTATTTATAGGACTTCAAAGAGAGCTCTTTGTCATTTCTTTGTGTTAAATGTCACGTTACATTCTATTTCTGGAGACAGGCCACTCATTCTCAAACTTATTTAAAGAGTTTAGGATGAAATTTCATTTAGTTAATGCCAGGTATACTTATCTATTGACATTCTTTACCAATACTCATGATTGCTTCTTCGTACGGTCCTGGGTCCTTAAAGCGGGGCGTAAAGAAACATCTATCGAGGTTGCCAAGTTATGGACAGCCAATGACTGCACCACAGTTTACTATCAGGAGAGGTGCAGTTGATTTGAGTACTGGATTATATGTATTTTGATAGTTTAAGGATAATAATGAACTTGATGAATCATGGATTATAATTGTGGTACCACCAAGATGTAGATCTTGATGGGCTGTTGATTGATTCTCTCTCCTGTGTCACTCCTGCAAATGTCAAGATAAACTGAATTTAAATCAAATCAAATAATATATTTGCATAACACAGGTTACAGAAAGTTAGTAAAAGATACATTTTTAATAAATGTATAGGTCCGCTGTATTAGGTACAACCTCTTCAAGGTGTGCAAATATTTAATTAATTATACATGCAACATTTCAATTAGAGAGCATTCATAATATTTTAATTGCATTAATTACTTATTGCGGTATGAAAGAAACTTCATCCCACGCACACTATAGCTGTGGAATGACCTCCCTGCTGCGGTTTTCCCAAGCGCCTACAATATGGGGTTCTTCAAGAGGGGTATCAGAAGGTTTCTTCATGGTCGGCAGCGCGAGTGTGACACCCCTGGTGTTGCATACGTCCATAGGCCACGGTAACCACTTCCCATCAGGTAGGCCGTGTGTTTGTCTGCCAACTAAGTGGTATAAAAAAAAAGAGTTAATGTCAGAAATATAGATAGTACCTAGAGCGGATTCAGGGCTTCCAAGCACAAGATTTTAAAGAATGTTCTGTTCATCTATATCGCCAAGGGGTTAGGTGGCATTCCCTTCACGGAAAAACTTCGAAGTTACTTGATAGTAGAAGCAAGTATTTGCAATGAAAGATGAGTTGAAGTTTTAATTGGAGAAATAAAATCTTGATCTATCTGAGTACAGAGATAGCGTGCAATATAAGCTTTCTCTCATCGTAAGCGGACGATCGACTAAGTTAAAATCCATTCAGAATAAAAGAGATAAAATTAATTAAAATTTAATCCCTAGCGCCTAGCAAAATGCTAATACCGGTTTATTGCTCGAGGCACTCGTTGCTATGTACTTTTTATCAGGCGCATTCGATTGTGACGTAATAGTCAGCTTCAAAATAACATCGAATTAATCCCCGACTAGCCGGCCCTCCTCGGCTCCACCCGTGGCCTACTTTGGCGTACCTATAAGCCATATATTTTCATACTATTAATTTTCAAATAATATATATGTGAATCTGTCAGATTGTTTAACATTTATGATTAAGTACTACTACCTACGTTCCCTTGGGCAGTAGCGTGATGATATAAGGTCGGGGCAAAAGTATTTTCGTATTTTTCGTACAAAGTAAAAATACTTTTTAGGTAAGTATGTTTTTTATTTATTTATAATATGTATGCGCCTTTTAATCGATGATTTGTAGCGCTCTTGTGTGTAGTGCCTTGATCCCATTTCTCTAGAAATTTAGTTTTACCTGGCGGCAAAAGCTCATAATGTTCGATTCCTTTCGAATCCCACCATACACAAAGCATCACCTTGTTCCGAGTTAGGCCGAGTTATGCCACGGTCTGTGCGGCTTGTCCATTTATTTATTTATTTATTTAATTTAGTAGGACAGCCATTGGTTAATACATACAAAAACTTTGTCACTCGATATAACACATTATTCCCTGCATGATGTTTAACCTTTTAAGGCAGCCACAGCATTCACAATATTATTACTGATCACTGACACATCAAGTTAATTGTCAACTCTTATATTTTATATAAATATCAGTATTATATTATATATATTAAATATCAGTAAATTAAAAATAAGTCAATAAATTATATATAGGTACATCAAAACAAAAACAAAACATTATTTTTTATATGAATCAAGTCAAAATCAAATTAAAATCAGATTAGGTAAAGCAAACAATAAGTTATAATTAGAAACACAGATTAAATAATAATTAAAATTAATTTATGAATAAATTAAAAGCTTTGTAACGAAATTAAAATTAAATTGTGAAGTCAAATTAAATTTATATTAACATTAAATTATGAGTTAAAATAAAATAATGAATTAAATTTACATTATGAATTAAAATTAAATAATGAATTAAAATTAAATTATGAATTAAAATTAAATTGTGAAATTAATCGAATTATGAAATATCCAAAATTGGGAATTAAAACTAAATCACGAATTCAAATTAAATTAAACCATGCTTCGACTACGATCTTTTTAGCATATTCTTGCCCAATTTTCATCACTCCTAATCAACCGTTTGAGAAATGGTTCGGAATTGTTACATTTCCACAAAGAATCGCGTATAAATAAACTCACTGGAGAGTTTTTGTGCTGTCAGTGGGATGACCAAAGGCTTGTCTTGCTTTGTCCTCTACACTGACGGCACAAAATCTCTGTTCTTACAGGGTCAGCAGCACGAATGTGACTCCACTGGTGTTACACACGTTCATAGGTCATGGTAACCACTTTCCACCTAAGTTGTATAAAAAAAAAAAAAAATTCCACAACATTCTACACAACGCTATCTAGACCCATGGTAAGAATATGAAAACAAATTGCAGTAGGTTTGTTTCAGTGACATCATATGGTACCCAAATTTCAAGTTTGAACCGCTTGAACTATATTTGTGCTACGAGTACTCTCATTGATACCGCATTAGGTCCGTAAACCGCACTTATTTTATTCGCGGCGTTTGTCTCATTCTATCTTTTTTTAAATAAAACTTTAGAATGTACCGAATTTCTTTGTCACATACATCCATTTTGGTCGCGTGAAAAGCAATTGAATATTGGCGGGAACTAATTTTTTTTAAATGTCTACATTTAATGGTATTTAAACCAGCTAGTTACATTCAGTACAACCAAAGAGATTTGACTACTAAATAATACATTCAAAATACGAAAATACTTTTGCCCTTACCTATTCAACATCCCATAGCTTTCCTCGATAAATGAATTGTTCAACAAAAAGAAAAAGATTTTTTCATTTCGAACCAGTATTCCTGTGATTAGCATGTTCAACTATATAAACAAACTCTAGGTAAGTACCTACTTATTACCTTTATATTATTCAGTACAGATTTGAAACATTTTCAAAGGAAAAGGGACAATGAAGGCACATTAAAGATAAAACTGGTTCATTACCTTAAAATAAAGGTAAAATAAATGATTATGATGTCAGGGGAGTCCATTATTGTGTTAAAGTGGTTCTTTTAATGATCTTTATGGCAACTTTATAGGTTCACTTCATGGTTTCCCGCGCGATTTTATGGGCTGTGATGGAATGAATATAAGTGAAAGAAAAATAAGTGATAAAAGGAAAATTTCCTTCGTCCATTTAACTAAGTTATATCTTTATAAGCTAAGGAAGTAGTGGCTTTTTTTTTACGTGCGCAAAATCCCCACGGATACCTCTCCACCGGTGGGAGAAGTTATGTCGGACTCGAACCGACTAAAACGCACGCCGCCTGTGGGTCGTTTTGGTTGCCGATGGTGAGGTTGACAGGCATATCCCTCGCACCCCGGCCGACCCATCTCACACGATCTGGCCCTCTTCTCGGGTGTGGGGAAGGTAGTAGTGGCTAAGTGGTAACCGAGTAGGTGAATAAATTGGAAGGTTAAACAGCACTAGCCGGGTCACTCTTAGGATGGGTGACCATTCTTAATGACATTACGATCTCTCTGTACCTCGTACCACTGCATTGTAGAGAATACCTACATTACATCGTCCATATTTAGTGTTAAGAAATCACTATTTATATGCTGACGTCTCGAAAATGCTGCAGTGGAGTTTGTTACGCCGTTTCTTCTCCACCAGCGCCTAGGAAGCAGTGGTAAACCATGTTAAATGGTAGGACATAGTGCACTGATATTAATGATAAGATCTTTTGTAATACCTATGTTTCACAAATAATAAATAAATGATAAATGATAAGTGATAAACTTAGTTTTTAGCAGAATTTAACGTCAAAAAGATGTAATTACGTCACACTATTTTGAGAAATAAAGGATTTTGAAATTTGAAATTTACGACCGGAAACAGTGCGCTCTATGCGGTATGAAATGAACTTCATACCACGCACGTTCAAACTGTGGAAATGAACTCCCTGCCGCAGTTGTTCCAACCGAATATAATATGAGGTTCTTCGAAGGCATTAGAAGGTTTCTTCAGGGTCGGCAGCACGAGTGACCCCCCTGGTGTTGCATACGTCTATAGGCCACGGTAACCAAACCAATTTCCACGAGGCCCACTCAGGCAAAACCACAGTCATATCACAAGACACTCCAAAAAGCATTAATTTTTATACTTTATTTCTATATCCGTAAAGTCCAAAATTAAATAAAAAGAGTTTCATGATACTTTGGAATGCCAAAGTATCATGAAACTCTTTTTATTTAATTTTGGACTGCAAAAAGCATTTCAATTTTGAACTTTAACCGCATTGCTTTAAAATCTAAAATTAAATGGATTTTTTAGCTGTCTCCGTGGTATGACACTAGTTTTGCTTTAGCAGAATTGAGGCCCAGGTGAGTCGTGTGCTTGTCTGCCACCTAAGTGGAATAAAAAACCCTGTCGTCTGTCCTACATAGCTTCGTCACTGGGTGACTTTTCAAGAGAAATAGTGCTTTAGTTACAGTGCTAGCTATTTGTACGTGGCAGGTGGGGGAGAGAGGGGGGATTGGGTGTGGGGTTCAATTTAATATCCGGCCTTAGGTTATAGTGAACCAATATTGACCACGCCGCCAATCGCTGATAAAGATTATCAGTTGCTTGATTGATATATTTTCTGTGATAGTGGGTAAAGGTTACATTATTTAATCACCAATGACTTCATGATATGGTATACTTACAAATATGTTCACACCTATTTACCTCCGGTAGGTATAGGCAGAGCCCGCTATTTGATTGTGACACATATTGAGAACTAAAAATTAATAAATAAATAATAATAGTGTAATAATAATAATAATAATAATTTATTTCATTAATTTAAAAGTATATGTTACATAGTTTCATAATCTATTGCTATCTTTTATACTTATTGCATACTTTATACATAAACTCTACAATAATTGTAAAATCAATCTTATGTTATAGTTATTAAGCTGTGCTACATAGATTGTGCCTGAACTAGGTAATCCTGTTTTTCAGGCTTGTAGTGCAATTTTAAAATTTTAAATAAACAAATAAATAATTCATATGTATAAAAGTTACTTACAAAGTGTATTGTTAATTAAATCTAAACTTATATATCTTAGTTACTAAACTACTTAACAATATTCATTTCACCACCGTTATCAACTTCTCTGTCTCATCGTGTGTCAATTTTTGTAGGAATTTCTTTAGGACATTCTTACACTGGTTGAAGTTCAGAGGATATATGTCTGCTATAGCATTTACTCTATTATACAGCAGTGGTCACAGAAACATATAGAATTTGGCTGTATATTCGTGCTTTATCGCAATTCGCTGGGTGCTTACAATATATCTTTCCGTCTTTTATTTACAATTTCAATGCTGAATGGGAGTGCTGCGTGCTGTTTGAGTACTGTGCTCACTATAAATAGCTGGAGGACTGTTAGTACTTCACAAGATTTGTATAGGAGGTTAGTGAGATATAGGAAAGGACGGGGTGTGTTCTCAATATGTGTAACAACAAATATCCACCAAGTTCCATCAATTAGCAGTATTAATAGTTTAACTTTATATTTTTCTTTCCCATTTTTTTAACAAATTACCTACATAATAATTACGCGTGGTTCCCGACAGAGTAGAATTTGGACCACACCATCTTTTCCCATGCGGTGTCGTACAAGGCGACTAAGGGATAGGGCTGTTTAACATCAGACATATATATACAACCCAGACTCAGCCTCAGACTTGGCTTGATTCAACAATTAAATAGTGCCCGAAAGACGGCAATAAGCCTACCCGCTATTACGCGGGACCAAATTCAATGATTGGTGAAATGTGGGTGTTAATTCACCTCTGTATAACCCTCCGGGGATAAAGACGTGATTATATGTATGTAATTACATAATTACATTCATGTTTAGTAGACTGACTGTACATAAAAACTTAACTGACGGAAGGGGTAGACCTAGGCGCACATACCTGGACCAAATCGGGGAAGTTTTAGAAAAGGGGGAGGTCAGGAGTACTCTAAGCCGACGAGCATGCATGAAGAATATAATGAGAGTGAATGAAGCGAGACTAGTATGTCAGGATCGTAGCAAATGGAGATCCGTGATCTCTGCCTACCCCTATGGGAAACAGGTGTGATTTGATGTATGTATGCATGTATTAAATCACTGTTATACAGTTTTTACACTGTTGAACTGCGGTTGGCTAATTCATGATGATGATGATGATGATTTATGGGTTAAAGAGATACAACGGAGCATCAAGGTACGTCACGAACGAAGCTGGGAAGGGACGGACAGCTGAACAAGATGTGCAGCAGGAAAGGGAAACGGGGCCGCGAGCTACACCTACTCTAGTATAGTCAATGACCTTTCAAAATAATTGTGGATTCCAAATTGTGTCGTGACAGACGGGTTGTCACCGGCCGTATGACGCATGGAGTAGAATCGGATAACGCGGCCATAGGTCACTCATTTATATTCGACTATTTAGGGTACTCATAGTTACAATTACTGCCACTTACTTAAATCTTGTACCGGCTTACATGGAAAGTTTAACGACAGAAAAGGTAATACGTGAAGTGTGTAAGAGACTGAAGTAGCTGGTGGTCTGTGCCTACTCTTCTTGTTAGGGATCCGTACCTCAAGAGTAAAAGATACCTGACTGTCATTGTTCGCTTGTTTCTTGTGGAAATAACCTCGGTCCTCTTCAGGCATATCGATCGTACCCCGGCTAAACCAGTGCCATCTTCGGTTTTGAGAATCTCCCCTCGCTGTTGACCACGGTGTTCCCATCTTGCCTCCGGAAAGGGGGTACACTCCGAGCCACCATCGTTGATCGAGTCATTGAACGATCTCTGACGCCTTGGTCTTCTCCACGGCTAGGAGAGTCCTAAGTGGTCTCTGGATACCCCATAGGGAAATAGGCGTGAGCATGTATGTTACTAGAAACTTTGCAGTTGTGTAGGAACATCACCCCTCTTATTGCTTCTTCCATAGCTAGTGTTCCAAATAGCTCTATCCTTAGTTTGTTTTAACTTTTACGGGAGCAACTTTTTAAAGGATTCTATAGAATTTTAGTTTATATTCGTTACATCCTCTTTAATGCAATGGCGGATATACATCATATCATCATCCTCCTGCCCTTATCCCAAGATTATTTGGGGTCGGCGCAGCATGTGTTCTTTTTCCATTCATCTCTAGTTGCAGTCATTTCAACATTCACTCCCTTCTTAACCATGTCGTCTTTCACACAGTCTATCCACCTTATGTTAGGCCTCCCTCTCCCCTTGTAGCTATCCACTTTCATAGTTAGTGCCTTCCTTACGACATTACTTTCATCCCTACGCATTACATGTCCGAACCAGGACCAACGATTTCCTCGTAGCTTTTCTGTGATTGGTGCTACTCCCAAACTTCCTCTAATATATTCATTCCTAATGTTATCCATTCTTGTCACACCACACATCCATCACAACATTCGCATCTCGGCTACATGCAACCGTCTTCCATCCGTCAGCTTTACGGGCCAACTCTGCGATCCATACAGGACGGCAGGCCGGATCATGCTCTTATAAATTTTGTCCTTCAAACGAAATTCATCAGATACGATATACACCATATACTTAATATATATCTACAGATCAAACTCATAATCCTTTCCATGTAGATAGGAAAAATTTTGAATCAGTTCATGAGGGTGTTTCGGGAAATTCAGGCCGCCAGACGGGAACAAGAAAATTTGGATGACTTAGGGCGAGGTTCGGTGACTCAGTGTTCAGAGCATTCCCCCTTTAAGGGAAAGTTCGGGTTCTAATCTCGCCTGAACTGATTAAAAAAAAAATCCAATCTATAATCGATTTGAATAGTCAGTATACTGAAGGCTTTGAAGTTGCATTCAATCAAGATCCTTTTTGGTTAGGAGGTAGGACACGGCGTTATTTCCGCCCAATTGAGCAGTCAGACTGGGGAAGTACAGCCCTACAGAATACCGCGGCTGTAATAACTTCGTGTTGTGTTCCCAGCGGTGAGTAGGGTAGCCAGAGCTCACTGGAGAATTTGTGCTGTCAGTGGGAAGACTAAAGGCTTGTCCTGCTTTGTCTTCTGCTGACGGCACAGAAACTATGTGCTTACAGGGTTGGCAGCGCGACTGTGACTCCTCTGGTGTTACAAACGTCCATAGGCCACGGTAACCACTTTCCATCAGGTGGGCCGTGTGCTTGTCTGCCACCTAAGTGGTATAAAAAAAATATCCTTTTTTTTACTTCGCCGCAAAATACAGTACACAAACAAAAATAATGGAGATGACGTCTGTCACTCAAGGATAACAAGTATTTGCTTATTATTTATCCACGTTGTTTGAAGTATAATTATACGTAAATTAGCTAATGAGTGTGAATCAGTAACTAGAAAAAGAGTATATAACAATATATTTAGTGTAACGATATTATTTAATACTTTTGTTAACCTAGTGGTATGGGTAATGGACTGCTGAGACGCGGTCTTGGGTTCGATCCCAGGTTTTACCATGACACACACCAATGACTTTTCGATGCTTTTCGAAGTTTTATAAGTTATCGCAGGTTTATAAGTGCCCGAGTAATGGCGATAGGCTCGCTACCTATTGGGACCTAAACAAAAACTGGCGGAATGTGGGTGCTAGCACCTCTACCTACCCCTTCGGGGATATAGGCGTGAGTTAATGAGAGAGTTTATGTAAATAATAAAAAGATAGTAGCCAACCACTGACAAAGGTGTTCAGGTCACCCATATGTATTTTTTATTTATTTAAAAACTACTGGACAAATTAATTCAAATTTTTATAGGACCAAATGGCAGCTATTCTGCATCGAACTCAGAGTAATCGGCGTAAAAACAAAAAAAAAGAATTTAAAAAAGATAACGATCGAATTGTGAAACTTCTTCTTTTTGGAAGTCGGTTAAAAATTATAACATTCTTCCTGGGTCACAAAGTCGTGAGTTTTATCTCAAAGTTTAAAAACCATAACAGCATCTATTATTTGATCTCATTACGAGAACGTCGGCCAGCATCCCGTCTGCGGCATGAACCGGGTCAACGACCTATCGATCCCTAAAACTAGGGCAGTGGAGTTCGTAACACCACGCCGGATATAAGGGGTGGACCAGACAGATATCTGTGGGCCTGTAGTTAAGTGGTGAGTATAGGTCAGCTTATCTGTAATGTTAAGCAATACTAACTAGGTCAGTCGGGGTACTGTGCTGTTTCCCGGTGGGGTAAGGCCACCGGATCTCTTCCCGTGAGTGCCGTAGAAGGCGACTAAGGAATAAGGATATTCTCTTAAGGACCGTCAATACTATTCCTTGATGGCACTTGGTGGAACCTGCTGCACATATTAAAAAGGACGCTTTGTACTTCTCCACTGTATTTCATTTTTCACCTGACCGGTTTTGCCTTACGGTATTCTCAAAGGTTTGTATATAATATATACAAATATAATATGGGAAAAACACATATAAATTATTGTCATATATTATAGTATTTAGAAATATAACTATATAACCGACAATATAAACGTGAGGAGAAACCTGTCAGGTGGAAAATAACAAACAGTGGAAAAACACAATGTGTCTATTCAACATATTCTCTCAAGGAGCTGATTTTAACAATGAAATTATATTATTACTCAACTGCGTCTTCATTGTTAGAAAAAGAAATACCACTGGTATTGGCAATGTGGTACTGGGTCGGTATTTATCATTTATTAGAGCGAGTCCCAAAGAATGTTCCACTGGGAATATTTGAGAACCGCAATTTCTTAATGATTCGTGCACCTGGGTCCTTCGGTTTTATAAAAAGCCATGTTACCATGGGCACACGTGGTGCAGTTTCCAGCAGCAGGTCCAGTTTTTCTATCAACTTTACCTTTGATCTGGCATATATTTATTTATGATATTCATAAAATCACGCCTTAATCTCCAGAGGGTTTGGCAGAAGTGAATAAACATCGACATTTAACTAATCATTGAATTCGGTCCCACATAATAGGGGGAGAGCTTATTGCCGTCTTCCGGGCACTATTGTTGAGTTAAACCATGCATCTGAGGCTGAGTCTTGGCAGTATAAATCTGTCCGATGTTAAACAACGCTATCCCTTAGTCACCTTGTACGATCTCTGCCTCTGCTTCCTTCCGGGGATAAAGGCGTGATTATATGTATGTATGTATACCAAACATATACATACAGAAAATTCAAATCGAAAAGAAGTTTTTTTTATACCACTTAGGTGGCAGACAAGCACACGGCCCACCTGATGGAAAGACATACTCTGTTTTTAAAAGTGGAACGATTTGGGGACATCGTGACTTCTAGAGGAAGCGCATTCCAGAGAAGAATAGCCAGTACAGAGAAAGATAAGTGGACAAGGCTTGAAGTACTTGAAGTATCAGTAGGATAGTGAAGTAGAAGATTCTTAGAGGAGTGTAAATTTTTCTGATGGTTCGAACCGAGTAGGTGGAGATGGAATTTTAAGTAGACCGGGGCGTTGCCGTTGGGAGAATTTAATAGCGTATAGACCAAAGTGACAGCTCGGAGACTGCGCCGCCGTCGTATAGGGAGCCAACCCAGCTCTGCACGATAAGCCGAAACGTGATTGTAATTCCTAAGATTGTAGACGAATCGAATGCAATTGTTGAGCAGTCGGTCCAGTTTATTGAGCAGATCTGCATTCAGGTCGAAATAGCACTCATCATCATAATCCAAGATAGGAAAGATTAAAGTCTGCATATAAGCATTGTCTTGGATGGCAGAAAGTTTTTAAGCCGATAGAGAGCCCTAAGTGTCCCAGTACCATGGTGAATGTTCTGGTGTGCTCTTCCAATTAGTTCCACCCTCCCCTTTCCTACATAGGACAAAACGTGCAGGGCTAAGATGTCACCCGCACACGGTGCAGAATATCCGATAAAGAACCAAGCGGTTCCGTGACTGTTTCCTTTGTCGCACCATTGCTCACGTGTTTCCTTCTTCCTACGTCCCGGATCCTTTAAGCGGGGCGTGAAAAGGCATATGATGAGGCCGTCAAGCTGAGTGTCACCAATGTCAACCCTCTTTCCTGAGACTTTGCCTTCAGCTTACATCAGGTGAAATCTAATTGACGTGTCCTATATAAAAAAAGAGTCTCAGCTTGACGGCCTCATCTTATGCTTTTTCACGTTTATGGATCTGGGAATACGAGAGGAAGAAAACAGGTGCGCTGGTAATGAATTATATCATTATATTGTGCGGCTGCATGTACTCTTCAAAATTAAACCAAATAATCATCAAGGAAATGAGAAATTCAAAGTCAAAGTCAAAAATAATTTATAATGTATTGACCAAAGTGTAGTTAAAGTGGACGAGGTCTTTTCACAATGATAAATACGTATAGATACTATTGCAATTCCGTTTGTAAAATTCTTTATAATTTTTTTTTAATAATATTGTTTCTTTTTTATGTAGGACAATAAAATATGACTTTACCTCGCCTTATCCTGAATTAAAATTCAATGTCAAATTTCAGAATAATTCTATTTTTTTTGATAGTCTATGATTGATGGTCTATAAATTTTATTACAAACTAGTAGATCGCGTCGGCTACACCTATGGTATACTTCGAAATCCCGTATCACCTTGAAGCAATAATATATATATATATATATATGCCCGTAGGCTTCAAATTTAATGATGTAATGGAAATTTGGCGGCATCGGTTACATTTACAGAAACGAGCAATACGAGCAATCTATAATCTCTTAGACCCTATTATTAGCCGAAAGAAATCTTTAAAGAAATTAATATTTTAACAGTTGCTTCTTAGGTATATTTACGATGATATCTTATATTTACGAAAAAAACCTAGATCTTCTCGAAAAAAAATTGACGTACATAATTTTACAACGAGAAATATAAATAAACTTGTAGAACCAAAACTCAGACGTTTGTAGGCAATTGTATAACAATATTAAATAAAATTCCTCTGGATTTAGTTAACATGACACAAAAAAAAAATATAAGTGAAAAAAACGTTTAATGAAAAAAGGTTATTATTAAATAGATATGTATCTTGATTATGGAAATGCGTGGTCAACCTAAGTCTGTTGCTTGTTCGCACAAAATAAATTGTAAACAAAACCATATTTAAAAAAATAGTAATCAAGTTCTAATATAATTCTCTGAGTTTCTTGCTGGTATCTTCTCAGTTGAACTAACCTACCGAACCAGCGAAAATACCTTTTCTAGTGGTTTATTTATATGATTAAATATTTTTATAATATTCCTTGACATAATTGTAAATTAAATAAAAATAAACAGTTTTGCTCTTTATGTGCCTAAATTGAATAAATGTAATCAATTCTTATTTTACGATTACTACTACTCCGCTCCCTTCTTATAAATAACAAATACATTATTCAATACGAACTCGTAATTCCTGAGATTAGCGCCCCGACCAAACAAACAATCAAACTCTTCGATTTTATAACAATAATATAGATAATATTCTAGGACATATTACATAGCGTTATCTTGACCCAGACTAGATAAAGCATATCATAATATGAGTTCTGGAATGCGGATAAATAACACATAATTCTACAAATAATGATAATACATAAACCCGGGCCAATGTCAATATAATATTCGTGCATAATATTATTTTTGTACTGACCGAGAAATGAACGCGTGACCTCTAAGTGCATTTGCAATTTAACTCAAAAAAAAATTGATAAGGGTAAGACATGATATAGATCACATGGCAAAAAATGTTTCTCTTGCAATTGCAATTGCTCGCTAAATTCAAGGTAACGCCAGTAATATTGTTGGGACTTGGCTTGGTTTGGACTGGCCGTCAACCCTTTTTTTATCCCACTTAGTTGGCAGACAAGCACACGGCCCACCTGATGGGAAGCGGTTACCGTGGCCTATGTATGCAACACCAGGGGTGTCACCTCGCGCTGCCTTCTGATGCCCCTCTTGAAGAACCCCATATTGTAGGCGCTTGTACCCTGATAAATGCCAGAGCATTATGATAAGCAGCAGTCATATGATGAGAAGGTAGAAGGACGTGACCACGCCAGCAATTATATTCGATGGGAAAATCATTCCTGCCACAATTAGTGTTAAGAACGTGGGCTTTACACCTAGACTCAACCCTGAGTTGGCGGGTTCAAGTCACTAACTTTTAACAGAGGGCGACTTTTTTTCTATAGAACACGTCAAATAGGCTTCACCTTGCCTGATGGTAGGCTAAAGGCAAAGTTTTAGAAAAGAGGGTGTGATAATGGTGACACTCAGCTTGACGGCCTCATCAAATGCTCTTTCACGCCCCGCTCAAAGGACCTGGGACTGTAGGAAGAGGGAAACACGTGAGCTGGTAATGAATTCCAGGCCTTAATGGTGCGACAGAGGAAAGAGTCACCGAACCACTTGGTTCTTGATCGGATGTTCTGCACCGTGTGCGGATGACATCTAAGACCTGCACGTGTTGTCCTGTGTAGGAAAGGGGAGGGTGGGACTAATTGGAAGAGCCCATCAGAACACTCCCCATGGTACAGACGGTAAAATACAGCCATGGATTCTATCTAAAGATTTTCACAAACATTTACATTTATGATCGATTAAGATCAGATTCAGATTGGAATTAGCCATCTTTCCCTTACAGGATTCCCCCTGTACTGCTCTGACCACTAAGCCACCGAACCTCGCCTGAAATCATCCAAATCTTCCGACATATATCCGTCTTACGGCGACGGTGAGAGCCATCTAGCGATACTCGTACGAACTATCGGCACCAATGAATAATATTACAATCAATTATAAACATTGATTTTGGATGACTCCGTCCAAACTATTGAATAAAATTTTAAAACAACAACATAAACTCACGCCTATATCCCCGAAAGGGTAGGCAGAGGTGCTAGCACCCATATTTCGCCAGTTCATGTTAAGGTCTCAATGTAATAGGTGGCGGCGTGCCTATTGCCATTGACCGGGCACTTATAAACCTGCGATAAATACACACATAACTTCGAAAAACATCGAAAAGTCATTGGTGTGTGCCATGGTAAAACCAGTCCATTACCCATACCACTAGGTCTACCGCAGTTTGACAATTTTAAATAAATTTCCATTTTAAATTTTAAGTTAAATTGTAAAGCATATAGTATACTTACTATTCAAATTTATTAAGATAGGAAAACATAATTTTATAATAATGTCAGGTAGACGGTCTCGAACCCCGGCTGAGAGGGTTCCTCAGCGCATGCTTGGAGCGGGGCCAGTTTCCGAAGATGTGGAAGACGGGGAAACTGGTCCTCATCCGAAAGGAGGGTCGCCCGGCGGACGAACCGTCCGGCTACCGGCCCATTGTGTTGCTCGACGAGGTGGGCAAGCTCTTTGAAAGAGTTATTGCGAAGCGCCTCGTCGAGCACCTCTCTGGTAGGGGGCCGGACCTGGCGGATGCCCAATATGGCTTCCGCCGGTGGCGGTCCACCGTGGATGCCATCATGCGCGTGAGGACTTTGGCGGAGGAGGCAGTTGCCCGGGGTGAGGCGACGTTGGCGGTGTCCTTGGACATCTCCAACGCGTTCAACACCTTGCCCTGGAGTTGCATCAGGGAGGCACTCGTGTACCACAGTGTGCCTCTCTACCTTCGCCGCATAGTCGGGGCGTACCTGACGGAGAGAGCCGTCATCTACCCAAGTGCGACCGGCGTCGGTCGGCGTGAGATGTCGTGCGGTGTTCCACAGGGATCGGTTCTCGGGCCGCTACTGTGGAACATTGGATACGACTGGGTGCTTCGCGGTGAGCTTGCGGACGGCGCCGCCGTCACGTGCTATGCGGACGACACGCTAGTGACGGCGAGCGGAGCTACACACCGCGAAGCGATCCTGAGGGCCACGACCGCGGTTGCTCAAGTCGTGGAACGGATCCGGCGGCTGGGCCTTGAGGTGGCTTTGCATAAATCCGAGGCCATGTTCTTTCATGGACCTCGGCGCACGCCACCACCTGGTTCCAGTCTGACAGTGGGAGGCACTCTCATCGGCATCAAGCCCCAGATGAAATATCTGGGGCTCGTGCTCGACGGCCGGTGGGACTTCGGGAAGCACCTCCGAAGTCTGGGCCCCAAATTGGCGGGCACAGCCAACGCTCTGGCGCGGCTACTGCCCAACCTGAGGGGCCCGGATGACTCCTGCAGGAGACTCTACGCGGGTGTCGTGCGGTCCATGGCCCTGTACGGGTGTCCCGTGTGGGCGGACACCCTGAGTGATCGGCACATGCTTCTGCTGCAGCGTCCGCAGCGGAAGTTGGCGTGCCGCATCATAAGGGGGTACCGCACGATATCATTCAACGCGGCGAGTCTCCTCGCCGGATCGCCACCATGGATCCTGGAAGCGAGATGCCTTTCGGCGCTATACAGGTTCCGAAGGGCGGCGCGGGAGCGGGGTCACGATCCCGAGCCCGAAGAAATTCGGGCCGTGAGATCCCGGCTCCACAGGGAAATGGTGGCAGAATGGGAGAGACGACTTGGGCAACCAAGCGCAGGGCACGCCGTAGTAACGGCGGTAAGACCCATCATGGGGGAGTGGCTAGAGAGGCCACACGGCAGCCTCTCGTACCGTCTGACGCAGATGATCACCGAGCACGGATGCTTCGGAAAGTATCTGCGTCGGATGCAGAAAGAGCCAACGTCCGAGTGCCATCACTGCGACGCGAGCGAGGACTCAGGTCCGCACACGCTCACCGAGTGTCCGGCGTGGGAGACGCCGAGGCGGGAGCTTGTGGCGGCCCTGGGAGTGAGGGTTCTCACGCTCTCCACCTTGCTCGCGGCGATGGTTCGATGCGCGGATGCGTGGGCGGCCGGCGCCTCCTTCTGCGAGCAAGTAATGCTCGTGAAGGAGGAGGCGGGGCGGGAGCGGCAGCGGGAGCAACGAAGGATCGCTAGACAAGCTGCCCGCGCACGAAGGCAACTCGGGCGTCGGAGGTCGATGAACGACCTCCGCCCCCCATGAGCGCCGGCCTGGGGGTGACAGGTGAAGCCGCCTGTCACCCTTGCAGAAGCAGGCCGCGGCGGCGGCGCGCGTGGCGCGCCTCCCCGTTTCCGGGGACGAGTTGGGGACTCTGTGGTCCCCACACCCGAGAAGAGGGCCAGATCGTGAGAGATGGCCCTGGGTCGGCCGGGGTGCGAGGGATATGCCTGTCAACCTCACCTTCGGCAACCGAAACGACCCACAGGCGGCGTGCGTTTTAGTCGGTTCGAGTCCGACATAACCTCCTCCACCGGCTTCGGTGGGGAGGTATCCGTGGGGATTTTGCGCACGTAAAAAAAAAAAAAAAAAAAAAAAAAATGTCAGGTAGGAAAGTTATTTTAAGTTTATCTATCTTCTTGCAACTATGTGTTAAAATAACGATTTCCCAGTAAGGTTGAGTTGACGACCCAAGTTCCCGATGATACGATTTTGACCGTATGCGCCGAGATATGGGTTAATGAGGGTTGGTTCCCGTGGTCTGGGCCCGTTCCCGCCGTGTCCGGCTAAAAGGGTTAGCGGGAAGCAATTTACCCCCTACTCTTTTATTATCGCACAATCAAATATGCCGCAGGATTCTGGGGTATATATTAAGATAATATTATGAGGGGGAAAATCTGCTTGTTAAATCGTTTGGACGGTCCCCATTTGACGGCATGCGGCATTCATTTCATTTCTTTCTATTACTGAATAATATATAATGATCCGTGAGGCTATTGAATTAAACAAAAAACGTAATTACCACCAGTCTGGGACCCTGTCATCCACTTAACTACACCTAGGTGAAAGCTAAATACAGCAATACTTAACGACACAGTTTTTTTTTTTTACGTGCGCACAATCCCCACGGATACCTCCCCACCGGAGCCGGTGGAGGAGGTTATGTCGGACTCGAACCGACTAAAACCCACGCCGCCTGTAGGTCGCTTTGGTTGCCGAAGGTGAGGTTGAAAGGCATATCCCTCGCACACTTAACGACACAGTGAGCTCATACCGTGTAAATATGTAATGAAGCGTCGGTAGCTTTGTGGTTAAAGAGTCGGCTTTCGATCAAAAGGTCCCGGGTTCGAATCTTGGCCATTACACTACTGACGTGAACTCACTCCTAACACAAGCAATTTAGCTATAGAGGGAATATTAGTAATTTCAGTTCTAACGTTCTTTAAAAAAAAAATAACACTAACAATTCATCGTAATTGGGTACTTTGAGATAATTTATACTTCAAACTATGAGAGAATTTTATTATTATCTGTAATTACTCCACGACTATACCTACTGAAAAGTAGCCGAAACGTCGGGCATAACGTAAATAATTGGTATCAAATGAATCGCAATAGAATTAGTTAAAAAGTAGTTTTATTTCAATGAGTAATTTTCGCGTTAACTTCAGACAGAACCATATACAATAAATAATCTTAAAAACATAATGAATTCAATTTACACAAACTTTGTGTCTGAAATTTTGCCACGTTTGATTGGGGTATCGTTTTTTCCGGGAGCGGCTGCTATCTCCCAGCCTTAACAGGAAAACCTACCCCAGAACCTCGACTTGCAGGTAAGGTTTGCCCTCATTGATTGAGCCCGACTCATTTTTTTACTCTTGCCAAGTTTTGCTGAACAGGGCGTTGAAAAAATATAGTGGAAAGGCCAAATGCCGAATCGTGAAGTGTCTGATGTGAAGAGACTCTTCGGATCCGGGTACAACTCGTACTTGACAGGTTTTTTAACGCGACGACTTCCTGTTAAATTATGATTTGACATTATTTAAGATCGATGTTTGAAGATTGTACTTTGTACTGAACAAAAACAAAAGTACTTGGTTAAAATATTGTTATTATTTCCTTAGTCATATGTAGTCATACTAAGTATTTAGTCATACTTAGTATTTCTTGTTTTTTAGGCAGTACGAAGTTCGTCTTCAAAACATCGATCTTAAACTCAGGTATGTAATGCGTGGGATTAAAGTAATGTCGTGAGGATGGTATTAAGTACGGAAGTGGACGGCTACAAGGGGAGAGGAAAGCCAAAAAGGAAATAGGTGGAATGTGTGAAAGATGAAGACGTATCCTTATATTTTTGACGGCGCTTTTACGGTCATAGGTTTAGACTCTAGAATCATACTATTATACATATGCAGAACACATATTTATCATTATTTACTCACTGCAGATGAAATTATGCGAGCTGCGGGGAAAAACAAACTGCCTAATAAAAAATCTTTTTTAAATCGGGATAGGGCACACCGGTATTCCTGTCCCAATTGAGCAGTCCGACTGGGGAAGTACCTCCACCCTACAGAATACTACGGCTATAAAACCTCGTGTTGTGTTCCCAGCGGTGAGTCACAGAGCTGTTGCTGCTGTTTGTGCTGTCAGTGGGAAGACTAAAGCCTTGTCCTGGTTGTTTCTTTACTGACAGCACCAAAAACTCTATTCTTACAGGGTCGATAACATGAGTGTAACTCACGGGTGGTGTTGCACACGTTCATAGGTTCATGTGATGTGCTTGTCTGCCACCTAAGTTGTATAAAAAACGTCGGTTTATCCCAGTAATTCATTATATCGTTACAAGCGAGCCTCACACTCCTGCACTGACCCAGTTTTCCAATAAAACTATATCATCATAATATATCCATTCAATGTTATTACATACTTATAAAATCGTAACATAATCGTTTACCTTGAACTTAACCTCGCAGTCTTACCGCTCTGCGAGGTGGAGGTCAACTTGGATCATAATATATCACTACAACAGCCTTGACTTTGAGTATATCTGTCCTATCGACTGTACGAATCAATAAATGTATTGAATAAGCTTGTCTTTTGGTTCATCTTGTGGTCCTTAGTTCGACTGGGCTAAACTGTTTTGTTTGACAAGACACTTTTAAATTTCTTTGTCGCACCATAAAGGCCTGGAATTCATTACCAACTCACGTGTTTCCTTTTCCTATAGTCCCGGGTCCTTTAAGCGGGGCGTGAAAAAGCATATGATGAGGTCGTCAAGCTGAGTGTTATTATAGGAGGTAGGACACGGCAGTATTTCTGCCCAATTGAGCAGTCTGACTGGAGAAGTACCTCCACCCTACAGAATACCTCGGTTATAATAACTTCGTGTTGTGTTTCCGGCGGTGAGTAGGGTAGCCAGAGCTCACTAGAAAATTTGTGCTGTCAGTGGGAAGACTTAAGGCTTGTCCTGCTTTGTCCTCTACACTGACGGCACAGAAACTCGTCGGCAGCGCGAGTGTGACTCCCCTGGTGTTACACACGTCCATAGGCCACGGTAACCACTTTCCATCAGGTGGGCCATGCGCTTGTCTGCCACCTAAGAGGTATAAAAAAAAAGTCACTATATGTGTGGTGGTGGAAAAGAATACAAGTATCGCCACCCCATCTCATCCGAAGGGTGCCGTTACAGATATTAAAATATCGATATCAATCAATCAATCAGCCTTGTGCAATCCACTGCTGGACATGGGTCTCTGTCAATGTATCAGAATATTGATAAATCCTTACTAATATTATAAATGTGAAAGTAACTCTGTCTGTCTGTCTGTTACGCTTTCACGCCTAAACCACTGAACCGATTTTGCTGAAATTTGGTACAGGGGTAGATTAGATCTTGGGAAAGGACATAGGCTATGTTTTGTCGCGATAACCGACATCTACGCGGGCGGAGCCGCGGGCAAAAGCTAGTAAATTATAATTAAGAAACTGGCATTAAAATGCGTTATTGATGGCAATAGACTCACCCGCTATAATTTTTTTTTATACCACATAGGTGGCAGACAAGCACACGGCCCACCTGATGGAAAGTGGTTATCGTGGCCTATGGACGTATGCAACACCAGGGGTGTTACACTCGCGCTGCCGACCATGCACTCAAGCATAATATTACTGCTTAGAGGATACAGGCATACCTGTTTGAAAATTCTACTATGTTTGCGAGATTGTCAGAATTTTCTTATCCGTGTGCTGGTGGAAAAAGAGTACAAGTATCGCCACCCCGTCTCATCCGAAGGGTGTCGTAAGAGACGGCTAACGGAAGAATACGCAGATAATATCACTACGAGAGAAGGAAAACTCGAAATAAAACCCGGTACCAACCAGTCTGGCCAGCGTGGATGCAGTGGGCCAAAGCCTCCCAACATTGAAAGAGGCCTATGACTAGCAGTGAACCGCAATAGGCTAATTGACTGAAAGTTCCAAGATTGGATCCTGAGTTCCTGAACATTGTGGCTACATTTTCGAGGTCTTAGGCCCTCTGTGACCGATGCCCCCTTGGCCGAGGTCCCCGTATCCAAATTTGATTTATTTCTGCTTTTGCACAATCCTATAGATAGGTAATGGATATTGACTAAGTAAGTTTTAGGATGGGTGACCATTCTAAATATTACGAACTTAAGTAATATCAGCTTTCTTATTGTAAATATATTTAGTTGTATTGTTTTTAATCGTGTGTCCTTATACATTGACCTTGGTCAGCCTGCCCTCTAACATTTAGTGTTTCATACTGAGAATTAAGTTATACAATACGAATAGTATCTTTTCCTGTTTGAATAATTATTTTATGCGAACGTTATAAAACTTTAACAGTAGGTTTGTTTATTAATTTAAACTAGCTGACCTGACGAACTTCAAACCACAAGGTATTTTTGCCTTGCCCGCCGCCCCGCTCACGTGCAATTGAGATTCCATGCCCTCTGCACCTTCTGTTTTTATCTTTTATACACACTTTGTCTTGAAAATCACGAAAACAATAAAAGAAAAATCATCCATTATTTAGGTAGGCACTTCGAACTGACGTAGGAGAGTTAAAAGTCAAAAACATTTTATTTTGTATAGACCATTAAAAGGAAACTTACAAAACGTCAAATGAAAAAGATATTACTTTACAAGTTAAAAGTTTTTTTTATACCACTTAGTTGGCAGACAAGCACACGGCCCACCTGATGGGAAGCAGTTACTGTGGCCTATGGACGTATGCAACACCAGGGGTGTCACACTCGCGCTGCCGACCATGAAGAAACTTTGTGATGCCCCTCTTGAAGAACCCCATATTGTAGGCGTTTGAGAAAATCGCAGCAGGAAGGTCATTCCACAGCTTGAGTGTGCGTGGGATGAAGTTTCTTTCATACCGCACATTGCGCACCGTCTCAGTTCGCAATGTGTGAGGATGAATTCCCTGTTCATGGCGAGAGGTGCGATGATGGAATGTAGCTGTGGGCATCATGTCAAACAATTCATCTCATCAATGTTTTGAAATCACATGTTTTTAAAACCTGATTTTAGTAAATGGGCTCTCGGGTCAGTGACAGGTCATCACAAAAAAAAACAACAAAAACGCCAACCATAATTTTCGATTCTTCATTACAAGGGGATCGAGGTTATTGCCGTCAAGCAGACACCTCGTCATGGGCTGTATGTTTACTGTCTGATGGAGAACACCCTATCCTTTATTTTTTGTAACTGAGTATTTAAATACATACATACATATAATCACGCCTTTATCCCCGGTATTTAAAACGTATTAGAAATATATTGACTGAAATATCTGTAGGATAGGCAGCACGAGTGTAACGCCCCTGGTGTTGAACAAGTCCGAAGCCCACGATAACCACTTTCCATCAGGTGGGCCGTGTGCTTGTCTGCCACCTGTGGTATAAATAATATTTTCTGAATTCTGATCCCGTTCCCTATTCCCGGTATAGGATCTGCGATTCCGCAATAAAATATCTGCACTAAACGGGGATCGAACCCCTGACCTCTGACATAGCTATCGAATCACAAATCTAGTTCTGTGAACGCTGCACCGGTCGTTGACCACAAAAAACTCACGGCACGATTACATTTAAAAATATTTACATAATGTTATTCACAAAGGTCTATATAAAACAGCTCATCTAAATAATTATTTATTTGATTCACAAACAGTTATATACAATAATACAATTCATATAAATTTCACATGTTTGATGCTTGCATAACCAATTACAGGTAAATACAGCATGCATCACTATTTAAGTAATGTTATTATGAGAAAATTAAACACACTAAACAATTGCTGAACTACCTGTAAGATTATTTAAAAGGACACTGTTTGAAATGTTATTAAATAAAAATTATTATGACGTACATGCATATTTAAATGACAAATTTATAGAATGACACTTGAACATAAATAAATAATGATGTTAATTAATAATAATAATAAATACATAATGATAATGATTATATATTTAATGTAGATGTAAGAAATTGACAAATGCACTAAATTTGCACGCTATCACATGGCAGAATATGAGCGAACTACACTATGTTATTATAACACCTCTATACACCATGTTCTAGTAAATAAATGAATAAAAAAAAATTTACAATAATATTAACAATTTTGTAAATTATAATTGATTTATTGAGATTGATTATAAATGATTGTCTGTGAGTCAATTAATAGAGAAATTAAATGGCTATAGTAACAATAATACCTAATATGCACATAAATGACAATTGTAGGTTTTAAATTTTTGTAAAAGATTTAAATGAAAATATAAAAGTATAAACGATAAATTTCAACTATGTGTTCAGGCAGTAAGTAACGAAAATTAAGAAAGGGACCATATCAGTCAGGCAAGTTATCTAACGAATTCGCATAGTATTTGTTGACGGCCCTACACAGTTCGGGAATCGGTAAATTATAATCCAATATGGTGGGTTCTAATCATGGTACCATGGTGAATGTTCTGATGAGCTCTTCCAATTAGTACCCCCCTTTCCTACACAGGACAGCACGTGCAGGTCTTAAATGTTACCCGCTCACGGTGTAGAATATCCGATCAGGAACCAAGCGGTTCAGTGGCTCTTTCCTTTGTCGTATTATAAAGGTCTGGAATTCATTTCCAGCACACGCATTTCCTTCATCCTACAGTCCCGGGTCCTTAAAGCGGGGCGTGAAAAAGCATATGATGAGGCCGTCAAGCTGAGTGTCACCATTGTCACATGGTATATGTAAGTAATGGTGACCCTCTTTTCAGAGACTTTGCCTTCTGCTTACCATCAGGTAAATCACACTTGCTGCGTTTCCACCCTGGATTGCGATGACAGCCTCTGCTTTAGGAATAATCCGGACCTAGAGTCACCATTATTTAGTAACATTGAAATGTTGTTCATTCAAGTTCCCATACAGGAGATGCTGAGACAACTCGACTCTTTGAATATCTGAGTCAGGCGGCAGATGATGCGCAGGAGCGATTTCCGAATGCCGAAATGGTATTTTTGGGGGATTTTAACGCCCACCACGAGATCTGGTTGGGCTCCTCCAAAACAGACCATGCGGGAAGAGCCGCCCACGCATTTGCTCTGGCGCACGGCCTGACCCAATTGGTGCACGAGGTCACTAGGATACCAAGAAGGTCGGGCCAAGCACCTTCTCTGCTAGACCTTCTGCTGACGAGTGATCCGGACCGGTACAGTGTATCGGTGCGAGCCGCGTTAGGCAACTCTGACCACTGCCTGGTCTGTTCCACGGTGCCTATTATGGCGCCTCCACGACCAGTGCGGGGGAAGCGGCGTCTCTGGCACTACTCGTCAGCGGACTGGGATGGACTTCGTGACTATTTTGCGTCCATCCCGTGGGTTGAGCGCTGCTTTGAAGGTAAGAACCCATCGGATTGTGCTACTGCTGTCGCCGGTGAGATCGGTCTGGGTATGGAATACTATATCTCATACACCGATGTCACCGGTGACCGCGGGGTGCGCCCTTGGTTCGGGCGCGAGTGCGCGGAAGCTGTTGAACAAAAACAGTCTGCGTACCGCGCTTGGGTAAGGGCGCGCGCCACGCGCCATCCCAATCTGGGCCACTTCAAGGCGGCGTACAACAGAGCCACAAAGGTCTGTAGAAGGGCCTATGTCAGAGCGGATGCCCTGCGCATAGCGCGGCTTGGTCAAGAGCTAGTGATGCATCCCACGGGAAGCCGTGGCTACTGGCGACTGGCTAAAGCCGTGCAAGCCAACTTCTGTCAGCCTTCGCTGCCTCCGCTGCGTAACCCTGATGGATCCCTGGCCCATGAGCCGCAAGAGAAGGCAAATCTGCTGGCTAATTTCTTTGCGGCCAACTCCCGAATCGATGATTGTGGTACCCAGCCACCAACACTACCCGACAGTGACCACGCGATGCCTGATATCCATATCAGGCAACGCGATGTCCGTGCAGTGCTGCAATCACTCGATGTCCGGAAAGCCAGTGGTCCGGATGGAATTCCAGCGGTAGTTTTGAAAAAATGTGCAGCGGAGTTGTCTCCAATGCTTACGCGCCTGTACCGGCTATCCTACAGTTCGGGTACAGTGCCTTTGCCTTGGAAAGAGGCGAATGTTCAGCCGATTCCCAAGAAGGGGGATCGCTCGGAGCCAGCCAACTATCGACCCATAGCCGTCACCTCAGTGCTGTGCAAAGTGTTCGAGCACATAATTAACAAACAGCTCATGCGGCACCTAGAGGATCACTCCTTAATTAATGACCGGCAATATGGCTTCAGACCGAAACGGTCAACGGGTGATCTTCTAGCATACGTTACCCATCTTTGGGGTGAGGCTATGGACAAGCACGGCGAGTCACTGGCAATTAGTCTTGACATCGCCAAAGCTTTCGATAGAGTCTGGCACAAATCGCTTCTTTCTAAGCTACCTGCCTTTGGTCTACCTTCTGGGCTGTGCAACTGGGTTGCTAGCTTCCTGCAGGGGCGCCGTATTCGCGTCCTTTGTGACGGACGAGCTTCGGAGTTTCTGCAGGTTAATGCTGGCGTGCCCCAAGGGTCCGTCTTATCACCCACTCTCTTTCTTCTGCATATCAACGACATGCTGTCTACCGGCAATGTTCATTGTTATGCAGACGATAGCACTTTACATGGGAGTTATCATGGACATCCAGCGGCCAAGCAGTCAGATATCGCAGAGAAAAGGCAGCTTCTTGTCACTGAGCTTGACGGGGTCCTGAATCACATTTCTCAATGGGGCTCTGAGAACCTGGTTGAGTTCAATGCCAAGAAGACGCAGGCATGTGCGTTTACAGCAAAAGTATCTTCTTT
Organism: Eilema griseolum; assembly: GCA_963662185.1. NCBI lineage: Eukaryota > Metazoa > Arthropoda > Insecta > Lepidoptera > Erebidae > Eilema > Eilema griseolum. Next base: position 574,400 of record OY759254.1, read on the forward strand.
CCTTCCCCTCCCCACTCTTCAGAGCACGCCACTGCCGCTGCAGGACAATCTCAATATCCTAGGTATGGATGTTCGCTGCAACCTGAATAACAAAAACTACATCGAAAGCATCATCAAAACAGCCTCACGAAAACTCGGAGTCCTGAACAGAGTGAGACGATTTTTCACGCCGGAGCAGCGGTGTCTTCTATACAAGACACAAATTCGCTCCTGTGTGGAGTACTGCTCGCATCTCTGGGATGGTTCAGCAAAGTACTTACTAGATGCTCTCGACAGGTTGCAGCGACGTGCGATCCGCATCATTGGGAATCCCGAGATCACGAACACCCTAGAACCTTTACAGCTGCGTAGAGATGTTGCGTCCATGGCTGTATTTTACCGTCTGTACCATGGGGAGTGTTCTGATGAGCTCTTCCAATTAGTCCCACCCTCCCCTTTCCTACACAGGACAACGCGTGCAGGTCTTAGATGTCATCCGCACACGGTGCAAAACATCCGATCAAGAACCAAGCGGTTCGGAGACTCTTTCCTCTGTCGCACCATTAAGGCCTGGAATTCATTACCAGCTCACGTGTTTCCTTCTTCCTACAGTCCCGGGTCCTTTAAGCGGGGCGTGAAAAAGCATATGATAAGGCCGTCAAGCTGAGTGTCACCATTGTCACACGGTATGTGTAAGTAATGGTGACCCTCTTTTCTGGGATTTTGCCTTCAGCTTACCATCAGGCAAGGCGAAGTCCAATTGACGTGTCCTATATAAAAAAAAAAAAAAAAAAAAAAGTTAAATGATCTCATATTATTGTCTTAACATGTCTGATGGTAGTACCAACCAAAACTTGAAAAAATAGAATAGGAATATTAGTTTTAGTGTTAAAAGTAAGTTCTGATCTCTCCCCAGTTTAGGGAGATGACTGAAAGAATCCTGACGTCCCTAGGAGGACTGAAACCGATTGATCTTGATGAAACAAAGTACTTAAAATTATCATAATGGCTTGGCTTTCCCTCCGTCCTGTTGACTAGTTATTGTGATTTTTCGCACATACACGCTTTTATCCCCGGAGGGTTAGTCAGAGGTGAATTAACCCACATTTCACTAATCATTGATTTCGGTTACATGTTATTAGGGGGTGAGCCTATTGCCGTCTCTTGGGCACGATTGGAACTATTGGCCCACCAGATGGAATGTGGTTACCGTGATCTATGGACGTGTGTAACACCAGAGGAGTCACACTCACGCTGCCGACCCTGTAAGCACAGAGTTTCTGTGCCGTCAGTGTAGAAGACATAGCAGGGCAAGCCTTTAGTCTTCCCACTGACAACACAAACTCTCCGGTGAGCTCTGCCTACCCTACTCACCGCTGGGAACACAACACGAGGTTATTATGGCCGCGGTTTTCTGTCGAGTCTTTAGAGACTTTAGCAGAGTTCAGGCCCTGATTGACTTCATTATCATTTATTAATTAGATATTATTTTGTTCATTACGATAACTTGTAGGTTTTAGTGTGGTCTTTTCACACAGATAAGACACGACGGTATATCCGTGGAATTGAGCAATCCGAATGGGGAAGTGCTTCCGCCCTACAAAATACCACGGCTATAATAACCTCGTGTTGTGTTCCTGGCGGTGATTAGGGTAGCCAGAACTCACTGGAGAATTTTTGTGCTGGCAGTGGGAAGACCAAAAGCTTGTTCTGCTTTATTTTTACACTGACGGCACAGAAACTTTTGTGCTTACAGGGTTGGCAGCGCGAGTGTGACTCCCTTGGTTTTACACACTTCCATCAGGTGGGCCGTGTGCTTGTCTACCATCTAAGTGGTATAAAAAAATATTAACAGAAGTCCCCAATAAATATTTTTTGTAATAGTTTATTGGTGAAGAAATAAAGAAAAGATTCATATCAAAAATAGATTAATATCAAATAACGTCGTTAATCTATGTTAAATTGTGTTGTAATGTGTTCATTACTTTATGTTATTTTAATGTAAATATTAGAATAAATTAAAAATACATTAAAAAATTGAGGTAACAGAAAGAAAAGATATTCATTATTTTGACTAGAGTATATTTTGAAATAATAATAATTGAAAGAAATTTTAGTATATTTTTTTGACCCTGTATCACTGTAAGTTAGTCGTATTATTTATACCTAAATCCACCTCTACTAATTCATTATACCTTAGTTTTTAAATATGTACGCTAGGTCAAATACATTCATAATATGCCAAGGCACAATAAGCCAATAGGCCAATGAATACAGCAGGTAACTTAGTAAGTTATATTTGTATGGTCAGAATGATTAGAAATTATATATTGTATGTCTTATCATTGTACATAGTATAGTATTTTTAACCTTGTGTGAATGGGATGAGGTTGAAATTTAATTAACACTTAAATAGTGCAGAGTGCTTGAGAATTTTTCACCCTGTTTTGAATTGACCCTAACTCTACCAATAGCAACATGAAATATACCGCGAAGTGGCGTCCAGTTTACGGCCAGATGTATTGCAACCATGTTATTTTCAATTGGCTACAGTCTATACCTAGTTCAATTAGAAAATTTAAAACATAATTTAGTTAACACTGCGTTTTATAGCGTACGCGATAACAATAAAATAATTAATCAAGGTTAACTACCTATAAACTGAACCAGGTTAATATATCACACTCGCGGTATTTTAATGATTTTTAATTTACCAGGAACAATGATAAACAATATTATGTGTTACTATATTTAAATAAATATTTATTTATATTCGGGAAAATTAGTTCACTTGTGTACTGACTGTACGTCACATCCATGTGATTCCATAAAGGGTCTTGCACTTCAAGGGATTCCACAACGTTAGGGAGTTCTGACACGAGCCACTTCACATCCGAAGTATCCACCAAACCATCGTTTTTACCATAAACACACACAAACGGTACAGTCACAGCGCTTAAGTTATATTTAGGAGGGTCCTCACTACCATAAATCACTAAATTCCTTTCCTTCCCATAATCATATTTCCCGAAATTATTACTCCGCATACCTTGACCATACTTGGCCATGTTTTTCAGAGATGTACCCGCGGGAAAATGTCCAAACAACACTTTTGTGGTTATATTATTAATTGATCCAGAATGGTAAATGTCCACATAGTCAAAACTGTCCATAAATGAAACACAAATATTTCTGGTAAACTCCGTTATCTGACAGAAGAATGCCACAAATTCCTGACAGAACGCCCCTTTGGATAATACTTCTTGGATACCGTACATTGTCATAAGACTCTCTAGTTTTTCCAATGTCTGCGTTATAGTTCGGAATATCTTAGATTTGGTATTGATAAGTCTCGATGCGGGTGCCAATCCTATCAATAGTTGCACTTTTTCACAATATTCCGGCCTCTCCGAGCACATAATTAAAAATGTCCCAGTTCCTTGCGAGAATCCGATGTAATTCAATTTTTCTGACTCCGTATACTCGAGGACATAGTCAATCATAGCGGGAACATCGTACACACCAATTTCATCACTGTAAAAATCCCAATATTTGAGGTCTTTGTCTGGATCCAAATGGATATGATGTCTGGAGTAATAATTCCCTCTGGTATTACCTAACCAAAGGTCATAACAGGCATCAGAAATTAAGTAAGCAAGTCCGGAATTTGGTCCAGAATCGATCCAGGAATCTGAACTTTGCAGTAATCCATGCATGAGCAACACTGGAGGCGATTTGATTTTTCCATCACAATTCCTGGCTTTCACTATCCTGAACATTGTCAATATATATCCATCGTCAGTGATGACTTTATGTTCTTCGGATGCGTATCCATATTCCGAGGTCAGCTCAGTGAAGTTCAGGAGAGAGTCTCTTGGATATCCTAGATTATTTTTGGTGTCTCGCTTGATAGGAAGCCAGGGCGTCTTGAGAAGGTACGCGAGCACAATGACTGTGGTTGATACCAATAGGACGTTGGACGTGTTGAACCGTTTCGAAGGCATGATAACGACTGAGACGGCCCTGCGCGAGCGCAGAACTTATCAATACACTTATTAAACAAACCTGTTAGGGTATAATTCGCCGGTATGTTTGAACGTTGAACCTATTTATTTTTGTTAACATTGTGTTGATATTTTGTACGAACTTCAGTAACTTTCCAGATTGTAATTATAATTAAGTGGTTATTTACTTAAGTGGGTATTTATTTACGTTTTGCTTTAAATCCCACCTTTCTTAGTGCTTATTTTGGAAGGATATTGAATTATATTTTTTTGTTATTTATTTATTTACATACTTACCACCGTTATCGAGTCCCTTTCGCTTCCGGCCCGCGCGTCTCCTTCACGAGCATTACTTGCTCACAGAAGGAGGCGCCGGCAGTTCACGCATCCGCGCAGCTAACCATCGCCGCGAGCAACCAGCATCCGTCTTGGCATCTCCCTCTCCGTGGACTCGGTGAGCGAGTGCAGCCCTGAATCCTCTCTCGCGTCGCCGTGATAGCACTCGGACGTTGACAAATTAAAATGAAAACGAAAATTAGTAAAGTACGATTGTTTTGTACTTTTGGACTCACTGTTTCAAAAGAGAGAGGACGAAGGAGAAGTAATGGGAAAACCTACTCCCCGTCTCTCTACTCAGTCATATGTCCCCCTAAGGTAGGAAAAGAAGCGTTGGCACCTGCATTGCCTAAGGTACACCTTGAGAAGGTCTTTTGACTTAACATCCTATGCTGCCCGTACACCTGGTGTAGTCTTGCTTCTCATTTCTATTTTTTAATACAACTTAGGTGGCAGGCAAGCACACAGCCCACCTGATGAAAAATGGTTACAGTGGCCTATGGACGTGTGTTATACCAGGGGAGTCACACCTGTGCTGCCGACCCTGTAAGAACAGTCTGTGCCGTCACTGCAGAACACACAATTAAATCATAAGTCAAACAAACCAGGCGCATGTATTTCATCAGGCTTTCTATATTCTCTACGATTCTCCCCTGTAGCTTAACTTGGATGGTCACGAGAACCGTTTACTATCAGGTAGCCATTTATTTAAAGCAGATAATCAATTATTTTATATTATTTCTCAGGTTCACAAAATTAAATATAAAATTCCAAGCAGACCCGCGATCTGGGCTAGTATCGATAATACAATTAATTAGTATAAACGTCATAGCTTGGTATTGAATGTTTGTTTCGCTTCTTAGTTTCACACGTGTTTGCTTGTGAAACAAATACGTTATAAAAAATATGTTTTTTTATCGATTTAGACTTCTAAAACTTGTGTTTTTTGACTATTTATACTGTAGATTGATGGCACTTGGTGGAATTTGTTGTTACACATATTGATAACTCACTTGTACTTTTCCACATTACTTTATTAACATTAATTATATTTATAATGACATTATAAACCTTTGAGGATGCCGAAAGGCGAAACCGGTCAGGTGTAATAAGCAATAAAGTAATGTGGAAAAGTACAAGTGAGTTATCAAGCTTGTGTTTTTTAATGAACACGTCAAAATGACTTCACTTCGTCTCTCAATCAATCAATCAAATAACCTATCGTAGTCCACTGCCGGCTGATGGGTCTCTTCCAACGTTGGAAGACTTTGGCCTACTGTTTCTACGTTGGCCAGATGTGTCCGTACAGGGTTTTATTACAAGTTTCCTTCTCTCGCAGTAATGTCATCTGAGTATTTTTCCGTCAGTCACCTCTTACGACTCCCTTTTGATGAGATGGGGTATTGATGTTTGTATTCTTTCTCCGTCATCACACGGATCATCATCATCCTCCTGCCCTTATCCCAAGATTATTTGGGGTCGGCGATTATGATGTTGGGTTAAAGACAAAGTCTCAGGAATAAAAGTCATTATGTCAGATGCCAATAAGTTCACCATAGTGTCTTCCTTGCATAATTACAACTCTTTCATTTCGAATTCTTCATCTAATATTTGCCTAGATTTTTGTTTGCTTTTTTATATATATTTATTTGAATTTTAGTCTTGTGGTATTTTATTATAAATGTGAATTTTGAATGGCTGGATGTTTGTTAGTCACTCTCGCTAGAACGATTTTTTTACGTGCGAAAAATCCCCACGGACTAGAACCGACTAAAACGCATGGCGCCTGCAGGTTGTTATTGGTCACCAAAGATGAGGCTGGCAGGGTATCTCTCGCACCCCGGCCGACCCAGGGTCATCTCTCTCAATCTGGCTCTCCTCGAGGCCTAGAACGATTGAATGAATGTGTATATTTGGCAAAAGGCTTGGTTAAGAGTACAAATAACACATACCCAGAGCGCACTGAAGAGTTTTTGTGCTGTCGGTGGGAAGACCAAAAGCTTTGTCCTGCTTTGTCTTTTACGCTGACGGCACAGAACTCTATACTTACAGGGTTGGCAGCGCGAGTGTGACACCCTTGGCTTTTCACACGTCCATAGGCCAAGGTATTCGCTTTCTATCAGGTGGGCCGTAAACTTGACTGCCACCTAAGTGGTATAAAAAAAGAAAAAGGAAAACATGGGTTACTTTTTATACCGAAAGGGTTCTTGTGTGTTAGAACATGATTAAACACTATTTCCTTAATAGTTCATGACAAGGTTTTTTTTTTTTTTTTTTTTTTTTATATAGGACACGTCAATTGGACTTCGCCTTGCCTGATGGTAAGCTGAAGGCAAAGTCCCAGAAAAGAGGGTCACCATTACTTACACATACCGTGTGACAATGGTGACACTCAGCTTGACGGCCCCATCATATGCTTTTTCACGCCCCGCTTAAAGGACCCGGGACTGTAGGAAGAAGGAAACACGTGAGCTGGTAATGAATTCCAGGCCTTAATGGTGCGACAGAGGAAAGAGTCTCCGAACCGCTTGGTTCTTGATCGGATGTTTTGCACCGTGTGCGGATGACATCTAAGACCTGCACGCGTTGTCCTGTGTAGGAAAGGGGAGGGTGGGACTAATTGGAAGAGCTCATCAGAACACTCCCCATGGTACAAACGGTAAAATACAGCCATGGACGCAACATCTCTACGCAGCTGTAAAGGTTCTAGGGTGTTCGTGATCTCGGGATTCCCAATGATGCGGACCGCACGTCGCTGCAACCTGTCGAGAGCATCTAGTAAGTACTTTGCTGAACCATCCCAGAGATGCGAGCAGTACTCCACACAGGAGCGAATTTGTGTCTTGTATAGAAGACACCGCTGCTCCGGCGCGAAAAACCGTCTCACTCTGTTCAGGACTCCGAGTTTTCGTGAGGCTGTTTTGATGATACTTTCGATGTAGTTTTTGTTATTCAGGTTGCAGCGAACATCCATACCTAGGATATTGAGATTGTCCTGCAGTGGCAGTGGCGTGCTCTGAAGAGTGGGGAGGGGAAGGAAAGAAGATACTTTTGCTGTAAACGCACATGCCTGCGTCTTCTTGGCATTGAACTCAACCAGGTTCTCAGAGCCCCATTGAGAAATGTGATTCAGGATCCCGTCAAGCTCAGTGACAAGAAGCTGCCTTTTCTCCGCGATATCCGACTGCTTGGCCGCAGGATGTCCATGATAACTCCCATGCAAAGTGCTATCGTTTGCATAACAATGAACATTGCCGGTAGACAGCATGTCGTGGATATGCAGAAGAAAGAGAGTGGGTGATAAGACGGACCCCTGGGGCACGCCAGCATTAACCTGCAGAAACTCCGAAGCTCGTCCGTCACAAAGGACGCGAATACGGCGCCGTAAATAAAAAAAATAAAAAAAAAAAAAAAAAAAAAAAGGCAGGTAGCTTGGAAAGAAGCGATTTGTGCCAGACTCTATCAAAAGCTTTGGCGATGTCAAGACTAATTGCCAGTGACTCGCCGTGCTTGTCCATAGCCTCACCCCAAAGATGGGTAACGTATGCTAGAAGTCACCCGTTGACCGTTTCGGTCTGAAGCCATATTGCCGGTCATTAATTAAGGAGTGATCCTCTAGGTGCCGCATGAGCTGTTTGTTGATTATGTGCTCGAACACTTTGCACAGCACTGAGGTGACGGCTATGGGTCGATAGTTGGCTGGCTCCGAGCGATCCCCCTTCTTGGGAATCGGCTGAACATTCGCCTCTTTCCAAGGCAAAGGCACTGTACCCGAACTGTAGGATAACCGGTACAGGCGCGTAAGCATTGGAGACAACTCCGCTGCACATTTTTTCAAGACTACCGCTGGAATACCATCCGGACCACTGGCTTTCCGGACATCGAGTGATTGCAGCACTGCACGGACATCGCGTTGCCTGATATGGATATCAGGCATCGCGTGGTCACTGTCGGGTAGTGTTGGTGGCTGCGTACCACAATCATCGATTCGGGAGTTGGCCGCAAAGAGATTAGCCAGCAGATTTGCCTTCTCTTGCGGCTCATGGGCCAGGGATCCATCAGGGTTACGCAGCGGAGGCAGCGAAGGCTGACAGAAGTTGGCTTGCACGGCTTTAGCCAGTCGCCAGTAGCCACGGCTTCCCGTGGGATGCATCACTAGCTCTTGACCAAGCCGCGCTATGCGCAGGGCATCCGCTCTGACGTAGGCCCTTCTGCAGACCTTTGTGGCTCTGTTGTACGCCACCTTGAAGTGGCCCAGATTGGGATGGCGCGTGGCGCGCGCCCTTACCCAAGCGCGGTACGCAGACTGTTTTTGTTCAACAGCTTCCGCACACTCGCGCCCGAACCAAGGGCGCACCCCGCGGTCACCGGTGACATCGGTGTATGAGATATAGTATTCCATACCCAGACCGATCTCACCGGCGACAGCAGTAGCACAATCCGATGGGTTCTTACCTTCAAAGCAGCGCTCAACCCACGGGATGGACGCAAAATAGTCACGAAGTCCATCCCAGTCCGCTGACGAGTAGTGCCAGAGACGCCGCTTCCCCTGCACGGGTCGTGGGGGCGCTATAATGGGCACCGTGGAACAGACCAGACAGTGGTCGGAGTTGCCTAAAGCGGCTCGCACCGATACACTGTACCGGTCCGGATCACTCGTCAGCAGAAGGTCTAGCAGAGAAGGTGCTAGGCCCGACCTTCTTGGTATCCTAGTGACCTCGTGCACCAATTGGGTCAGGCCGTGCGCCAAAGCAAACGCGTGGGCGGCTCTTCCCGCATGGTCTGTTTTGGAGGAGCCCAACCAGATCTCGTGGTGGGCGTTAAAATCCCCCAAAAACACCATTTCGGCATTCGGAAATCGCTCCTGCGCATCATCTGCCGCCTGACTCAGATATTCAAAGAGTCGAGTTGTCTCAGCATCTCCTGTATGGGAACGGTAGAGGCACACATAGATCTGACTCGTAGGGCCATGGTCTACGTGTACCCAAAGGATGGAGAAGGGTGGGTCCTCTAGGCAGCGCAAACGGCGACAGCAAACATCCGCCCTAACAAACACGCACACCCCGGCTTTTGCACGAAAACTTTCCTCAAGAACATAGCCAGGGTAGAGCAAGTAGGTCGTGTCGTCAGGGCGGTGTATTTGCGTCTCCGTTAGAAAAAACATGGCAGGTTTCGCCGTCTCTAGGTGTTGGTGGACGGCGTTGAGGTTTGCATGGAGCCCACAGATGTTAGTGGACTCCACCTCAAATAGCAAGCTTTTGGGAGTGTGTCGAGCCGCTGTGTTGCCTATTTCCTTGAATGAAATTTCATTTTTGATTATAGTAATAATGTATCTTATCTTTGTAAACTGTCTACATGTGTCGATACAGTCAAAGGTTCAACTTCCAGTCGAGACTAAAATGTATAAGGTGCTTATCTGAGCTATAATTATTATCAGACACAAATGAGTAAACAACCATTAGATGTAAATTATTATTTACAACTAATTTAATGTCGGTAGCTTATAGGTTAAGGAGTAAATTCAATTAGTTGTGTTCGAATCCAGGCAGTCACACTATCGACGAATACCCACTCCTGACATAAATGATTAAGTTTTGTTGAAAGGGTTAGAGGGGTATTCCGGTTACTGTTTTTTTATACATACATATAAACACGTCTTTATGCCTGGAGGGTTAGGCAGAGGTGAATTAACACCCACGTTTCACCAATAATTGTATTCGGTCCCATGTAATAGGGGATGAGTCTATTGCCGTGTTCCGGGAACTATTGTTGACTTGAACCATGCATCTGAGGCTGAGTCTGGATTATATATATCTGTCTGATGTTAAACAGCCCTATCCCTTAGTCGCCTTGTACTACACCGTATGGGAAGAGATGGAGTGGCACTAATTTTACTCTGCCGGAAACCACCTGTAGAGAAAATGGAAATTTGTAAATTATTCTGTTATTATTTTGCTAATTTTCATTCAACGGGCGTCGTAAGAGGTGACAACGGAAGAAAACCTAAACAAAAACAAAGCTACCCAACGTTGGGAGAGGCCTATTGCCAGCAGTGGACTGTGAAGGGTTAATTGAATGATTGTTTTTTTTTTAATTGATGATGACGTACTCAAAATGCATCAATGTTGAATGATCCTTTGTGTAAAAATCAAGTTATTGTCCTCACGAGGGGCGTTAATTACTCGACTTTGAAACGACTGATGACTGATAATTCTACCTGTAAGAACGCATGAACTTGACGCCAATGCGTTTTCAGGGTTCCATAAACTAAGGGTCTACTGTCTGTTTGTCTGCCTGCCTGTCATCGGCTATATCTCATGAACTACAATAGATAACTAGACAGTAAAATTTTCACAGGTGATATATTTCTGTTGCCTATTATTACAATAAAGAATATTACATGCATACATATTTTTTATACCACTAAGGTGGAAAGTGGTTACCGTGGCCTATGGACGTTTGTATATCATAATAGTATATAATAAGCACAGAGGTAGACGGGGTGTAATAAATATCCATAATTCCCCAACTATGATTTTCGGTCCAACGTGAAAGGGGACGAACCTATTACCGTCAACCAGACACTTTGTCTAAGACTGTGTGTTTACTGTTAGATGAAGAACATCCTTATCTCTTAGTTATCGTTTTCGATACCCACGGGAAGAGATGAGGAGTTTCTACGTCACCGGGAATCTACAGAAAACATTAATAACATGGATCGATTTTTCAAGGTCTACCAAGGTGGACTACTCAAGTAGACCACATGTGTATAGGAACTTATACTGAGAAGTTAATAAATAATAATCTATTTATTGGAACCAATAAAAGTACAATAATACGTGTGTTCGTGATGGTAATTGCAGTATCCCTGAAAACAATACGTATTTATGTTCGTTTGGTGCTAATTTCAGGATATAAGTGGTTACAAACGTACACAAAGTAATAAACACTGATTCAATTGGTACAACCGTCCTGTAATTACAAATGCACAAGTACAAACTTTCGAATAATTAACTTGCACTTGAATTTTACAATAGTAGAATATTTTTGAATGCAGTGCAAGCAGTGTCTGCATAGTTCATTGAATAGGAGAAACCCCGGTAAGAAACTCAGCGGGCATTTTTGTTTGGTCTATTTACAAACATTTATTAAGTCTACTTAGTCTAAATACAATAATTTACTTGAGTAGCATAGTTAAGCGAACAGCTTATTTCCAAGCTTGTAATAGCCTTTCTGGCACAATTTACTCTTTACTTCATTTTTCATTTTATTAGGCAGCTTGATAAAAAAGCATATACCGTCACTCTGGAAAGAATGACTAATTTTTTTAAGTCAACTATCACAGACTACAAGATTGTCTGTGTGTTATATTATGCCTGTCACAAACTCTTGTTAATTATGAGATATTTTTTCTTACATACTCATAGATTCTCAAAAATATATTGTGACACTACGGTTAGAATGTCTATTTCTTTAAACTTTTCTCGGAGGGAGACTTTAGGGCGTCCAGGTGGACTCTATTTTGAGGAAAATTCAATGAAAATCAAGCTTCAAGACTGAGTATCGTTCTGAAATATCGTCCCAAGTAAAAAAAAGAAAGAAAATATTTTTATTTAACTTAGATTAAACAAATATAGACAGTACAGCAATAAGTGACAATAGCCAAGTAGAAATAATGGCCACCTCTCTGCTCAAGTATGGATGTTGAGTGCATAGACCCAGTACAGGGTTCTACCAAGATCCGTTTAATTATTACCGAATCCTTAATCTGATTCGTGACTCTTGCCTGCTGATTGATGATTCAGGCCCTTGTCAGCCTTCTCTTCTTACCTAATCTATCCGTGACGGGTCGCGTGGTGTTCACGAGCGCTCTTCGCTTGTACGCACGAATCTTGACTTCGCTTTGACCATGTCGTCGTGGTCTATGTTAACAGTCACCGGTAGATGATCGAAATCGTCATGAAAAGGACAAATAACTGTTATTTGTCAAAAATATTGCTGGTTATTAAGTCACCAGTGTTTCTTAACATACAAAGCATTTCTGACATTTAAAATAACATGTACACTTTCTAAAATTTTAAAGTATTTAGTATGTTAAATATAATCCGGCCGGTTAATGGCAATAGTTTCGGCACCTATTACATTGGAACCTAAACATAAACTGGCGAACTGTGGGTGCTAGCACCTCTGCCTACCCCTTCGGGAATATAGGCGTGAGTTTATGTATGTATATATGTCTAACACTTATAACTTATAAACCACGCATTTGCTCTGGCGCACGGCCTGACCCAATTGGTGCACGAGGTCACTAGGATACCAAGAAGGTCGGGCCTAGCACCTTCTCTGCTAGACCTTCTGCTGACGAGTGATCCGGACCGGTACAGTGTATCGGTGCGAGCCGCTTTAGGCAACTCCGACCACTGCCTGGTCTGTTCCACGGTGCCTATTATAGCGCCCCCACGACCCGTGCAGGGGAAGCGGCGTCTCTGGCACTACTCGTCAGCGGACTGGGATGGACTTCGTGACTATTTTGCGTCCATCCCGTGGGTTGAGCGCTGCTTTCAAGGTAAGAACCCATCGGATTGTGCTACTGCTGTCGCCAGTGAGATCGGTCTGGGTATGGAATACTATATCTCATACACCGATATCACCGGTGACCGCGGGGTGCGCCCTTGGTTCGGGCGCGAGTGCGCGGAAGCTGTTGAACAAAAACAGTCTGCGTACCGCGCTTGGGTAGGGGCGCGCGCCACGCGCCATCCCAATCTGGGCCACTTCAAGGCGGCGTACAACAGAGCCACAAAGGTCTGTAGAAGGGCCTACGTCAGAGCGGATGCCCTGCGCATAGCGCGGCTTGGTCAAGAGCTAGTGATGCATCCCACGGGAAGCCGTGGCTACTGGCGACTGGCTAAAGCCGTGCAAGCCAACTTCTGTCAGCCTTCGCTGCCTCCGCTGCGTAACCCTGATGGATCCCTGGCCCATGAGCCGCAAGAGAAGGCAAATCTGCTGGCTAATCTCTTTGCGGCCAACTCTCGAATTGATGATTGTGGTACGCAGCCACCAACACTACCCGACAGTGACCACGCGATGCCTGATATCCATATCGGGCAACGCGATGTCCGTGCAGTGCTGCAATCACTCGATGTCCGGAAAGCCAGTGGTCCGGATGGTATTCCAGCGGTAGTTTTGAAAAAATGTGCAGCGGAGTTGTCTCCAATGCTTACGCGCCTGTACCGGCTATCCTACAGTTCGGGTACAGTGCCTTTGCCTTGGAAAGAGGCGAATGTTCAGCCGATTCCCAAGAAGGGGGATCGCTCGGAGCCAGCCAACTATCGACCCATAGCCGTCACCTCAGTGCTGTGCAAAGTGTTCGAGCACATAATTAACAAACAGCTCATGCGGCACCTAGAGGATCACTCCTTAATTAATGACCGGCAATATGGCTTCAGACCGAAACGGTCAACGGGTGATCTTCTAGCATACGTTACCCATCTTTGGGGTGAGGCTATGGACAAGCACGGCGAGTCACTGGCAATTAGTCTTGACATCGCCAAAGCTTTCGATAGAGTCTGGCACAAATCGCTTCTTTCCAAGCTACCTGCCTTTGGTCTGCCTTCTGGGCTGTGCAACTGGGTTGCTAGCTTCCTGCAGGGGCGCCGTATTCGCGTCCTTTGTGACGGACGAGCTTCGGAGTTTCTGCAGGTTAATGCTGGCGTGCCCCAGGGGTCCGTCCTATCACCCACTCTCTTTCTTCTGCATATCAACGACATGATGTCTACCGGCAATGTTCATTGTTATGCAGACGATAGCACTTTGCATGGGAGTTATCATGGACATCCTGCGGCCAAGCAGTCGGATATCGCAGAGAAAAGGCAGCTTCTTGTCACTGAGCTTGACGGGATCCTGAATCACATTTCTCAATGGGGCTCTGAGAACCTGGTTGAGTTCAATGCCAAGAAGACGCAGGCATGTGCGTTTACAGCAAAAGTATCTTCTTTCCTTCCCCTCCCCACTCTTCAGAGCACGCCACTGCCACTGCAGGACAATCTCAATATCCTAGGTATGGATGTTCGCTGCAACCTGAATAACAAAAACTACATCGAAAGTATCATCAAAACAGCCTCACGAAAACTCGGAGTCCTGAACAGAGTGAGACGATTTTTCACGCCGGAGCAGCGGTGTCTTCTATACAAGACACAAATTCATCAGTATCAGAATAAACGGGATATTTACCATGTTTCACGATTTTGAGCTTCCGATATTTCGGCGCTGTTGCAAGCACCATGATCACGGAGGAACTGGAGTAGTGGCGGTGAACTAAGAAAAAGTTTTTTCTTCTAGGAGTAATTATATAGATCTACCCTCTTTCGAGTTCTTTTACTACGCGTATCTGCACTACTATTGGTTTCACTCTCACCACAAACTCGAACCCGATCTCGATCACGTTCACGACATACGAATGCTCACTGTATCCACTCGCGATTTTGTTTTAGCTTGTTCCCGGTTGTTTTTGCAAAGACGGACCACTGGATGCCAGACGTTCGGCAGTTGAAACCCATCCTCACGATTGAAATTTTTATACTTTTTTATTTCAATTGCTTCCCTAACCAGTCTTGGTATATAGTGGCGTTCTGTCGAAAGCATCTGAGGGTTATGTAGTTCGATCCAGTGGTTCGTACCGGACTCCAATAAATGTTGAGCGATTGCAGATTTATGCGGTTCATTGTTTTTGACTGCCCTGATGTGTTCCTTGATTCGGCATGTAACCGTTCTTTTTGTTTGTCCTATATAAGAACTGCCACAGCTACAGTCAATCTTGTACACTCCCGGTCTGTCCAATGGGGAGCCATCTTTGGGTGAGCGCAGGCATTGCGACAGCTTTTTAAAAGGAGTGATGTCAGTGACCATGATAGTTTAAAGACACAAATTCGCTCCTGTGTGGAGTACTGCTCGCATCTCTGGGATGGTTCAGCAAAGTACTTACTAGATGCTCTCGACAGGTTGCAGCGACGTGCGGTCCGCATCATTGGGAATCCCGAGATCACGAACACCCTAGAACCTTTACAGCTGCGTAGAGATGTTGCGTTCATGGCTGTATTTTACCGTCTGTACCATGGGGAGTGTTCTGATGAGCTCTTCCAATTAGTCCCACCCTCCCCTTTCCTACACAGGACAACGCGTGCAGGTCTTAGATGTCATCCGCACACGGTGCAAAACATCCGATCAAGAACCAAGCGGTTCGGAGACTCTTTCCTCTGTCGCACCATTAAGGCCTGGAATTCATTACCAGCTCACGTGTTTCCTTCTTCCTACAGTCCCGGGTCCTTTAAGCGGGGCGTGAAAAAGCATATGATGAGGCCGTCAAGCTGAGTGTCACCATTGTCACACGGTATGTGTAAGTAATGGTGACCCTCTTTTCTGGGACTTTGCCTTCAGCTTACCATCAGGCAAGGCGAAGTCCAATTGACGTGTCCTATATAAAAAAATAAAAAATAAAATAAACCTACGATAAATACACACATAATAATTCTTGAAGGTCACCGGGACTTGCGGTAGCGTGAAGAAGAGAACACGTATATGAATTTAAATTCATAATAAATTATGATACAGTAAACAATGGAACATTATATAAGGTATTAAAACAAGCGATAGCCTAAACTGGAATTAAAGGCTATGTCTCACATTATATTTACTAAATGCTGACAAGTATATTGTTCTTCGGTTCCATTGTCGCTTGACGAAGGATTCGCTTTCGAGACAGGTTTACTTAAACCCTTTCTACGTGATAATATTTTGTACATTGGTCGATTTCACTGTCTTATTTGTATATATTTTGTTACAAGCGGGACGTAGAGCAGAAATGTGGTAGAGCAGAAGGTGGAACAAAAAAACTGTGTCCAATGTAAGTTTAATTTATTTGTGTTAAGGATTCTAGAAAGTGGATAAACGGAAATCCGATATAGACTATGATAAAAGTATATATTTAGTTAAAAGTAAGTAAGTAAGTAAGTTGACTCGAGCCATGCATCTGAGGCTGAGTCTGGGCTGTATATATCTGTCTGATGTGTCCTGTGTGATGTGATAGAGCTCGGAATACGGCAATAGGCTCACCCCCTATTACTTGGGACCGAATACAATAATTGGTGAAATGTGGGTGTTAATTCGCCTCTGCCTAACCCTCCAGGGATAAAGTCGTAATTATATGTATGTATAAATAAGTTATTATTATTCATGGGAATTTTTCATACGTAAGAAAAGGGAAACTTTTATAAATAGGAGTATCGCTATAGTTATCTCAGTTTAATGGATCCTCAAATATATGAGAGCAAACTTATCAAAACTTTTTTTTTATATCACTTAGGTGGCAGACAAGCACAAGGCCCACCTGATGGAAAGTTGTCACCGTGGCCTATTTACGTGTGCAAAATCAAGAGAGTCACACTCGCGCTGCCAACCCTGCAAGCATGGAGAGTTTCTGTGCCGTCTTTTTAAAAGACAAAGCAGGACAAGCTTTTGGTATTACCACTGACAGCACAATAACCCTCCAGTGCGCTCTGGCAACCCTACTGACCGCCGGGAACACAACACGAGGTTATTATGGCCGGACTGCTCAATTGGACGGAAATACCGTTCTGTCCTACCTTCTATAAAAATCAAACAAAAGTTAATCTAAGTTTTTTTTTAATACCACTTAGTTGGCAGACAAGCACACGGCCCACCTGATGGAAAGTGGTTACCGTGGCCTATGGACGTTTGTAGCACCAGAGGAGTCACAGTCGCGCTGCCAACCCTGTTAGTACAGAGTTTCTGTGCCGTCAGTGCAGAAGACAAAGCAGGACAAGCCTTTAGTCTTCCCACTGACAGCACAAATTCTCCAGTGAGCTCTGGCTACCCTACTCACCGCTGGGAACACAACACGAACTTATTATAGCCGCGGTATCAGTATCTTAATCACATACGTAATTTTGTGTACACAATGTTACTGACAAGTAAAGTAAAAGAAAAAACTTCATAAGATATGAAGTAGAAAAATAACATGGCCGTTTGTATTAAACCATCATAATCTTTGCACCAGCGCCAGCAAAGGTAATTTTAAATAATATAGCATAAAATTGCTATAATTTAAACAGAATAATAAGGAAAACCATCACATGACTTGATAATACACTTGAAATTGTTCTAGAAATCTTTGAAGGTTGTCTAGAAATAAATACAGGACATCAGTTGACAAGGTGATATATAAGAAACTGTGATTGTTTTTAACCGAATTCTAGGAAGCAGGAGGTTATCAATTCGGATGTTTATTTCTTTTTATGTTTGTACGCGCATGGCTCCGTTATTTGTGGACGAATTTTAGTAATTATTTTTTTGTTCGAAAAGGGTATTCACCGAAATGGTCCCATTTTCATTTTGTAAAGATCTGATGAGAGGTTTCAGAGACGGACTAAAGAACTCTTTAATAAATACCAGGAAATCAGCTGCGATTGCGGCAATCGCATATTATTGTACTATTTATGCAAGGCCACATCATAACATTACGCCTGTATCCTTTGAATGGGTAAGCAGAAGCGTATATAATATTCAGCTATATATTTGATATTTTATGCACCGATTCCACTTTTTATTTAGTTCTATAGTTTATAATATTTGTGGCATGTCGGTAGTGAACGCGATTGCTACGCAGGGGGCGTGGGTTCTATTCCAGCTCAGTGCAAATATTTGTAAACATGGTCTGATTTCGTGCCGTAGAGAGCAGGGTAAGTGGTTGGTCCCGGTTGCCATACGACTTCGATCGTCAATTGGCATGTCATGACAGATGGCAGTCGCTTCACGGAAAATAGATAGATAGATAATTCTTTATTGTACACCAATAGATTACAGTAAAATTTGTAGTGAGCATGCATACAGTTTAATGTACAATGGGCGGCCTTATCGCTGGAAACGATTTCTTCCAGGCAACCTTGGGATGGACAGTAGTGTAATACAGCAAAAGATTTGGTGTAGTTAGCAAATAAACTAAAAACAAGGTGTATTAAAAAACACAAAAAGAAAGAAAGATATGAGAGAAGTTCAAATAAAGTAAAATAAATATACAACTTTAGCACATAAATAGATATACGAAGTAAATAGTACATAGTAATAAGAAGGGAAAATAGTGAGCATATTAATTGTGTGCTGTCACAGTGTTCACAATGATAGGTAGTAGTCCTTTACCATTCTTTTAAATATGTTTAGGGATTTTGCTTGTCTGATACTTAATGGCAATCCGTTCCATAAGCGCACAGTCTTGACAGAGAGAAAATATGGAAGTTTAGTCGCATTACAATTAGACTGGAAAACGGAGCCTTACTGAATAGAGGGGAAAAGGCTCAGAGGCAAATGATGATGGTTTTCTGGAACTCTTAACTAATACCGTCTAACTGTGGGGCCATAAGGCTGATGTATCTGTGTTCTTTCATAATATTAATGATTCAATAAAATAAAGTCGGAAATATCTTTTTAACATGAAACATCTTTTTATCTATTAAATTTCAAGGATTAATTAAATATATATATTATGTGTAGGAGTAAGTAGGTATGAATATATTACCTATTTTTCTTAATCTTTTTTTTTTGTAATGTACACTTCACACCCCCCTTCATTACTATATGCTTCTTTGGTACTCAAAGGTTTGCTGGGAGAGAACTCATTTTGAGTTAAGCTCGGCTTTATTATGATCTCTGTACTGTGTGTGTGCATAAAGAATTAAATAAATAAAATAAATAAATAAATTTTGACAAACGCCTTCACTCTATAAAAATCGAGTAAATAAACTCATAGAGGAAGTACAAAAATAACTAGATTATTTATTGTGAATTGGTTAAGTTGCACTGGAAAAGTACCAGTGCTGTTGAATTGCGGATACTACCGTATAGTACCTTATTTCCTCATTATTATTATTACAACAGATCAGTTAAAAATAACTTGTGACGTAATGACATTCTTGTTATTATTTTTATTGTGACATTGAATTTGGGTTTTTTTTTATACCATTTAGGTGGCAGACAAGGATCAGGCCCACTTGATGGGAAGTATAGTCAGCATCAGATCGTTCTTGGCGAATAAAATACTCAAAATGATTTTAATGCATTGGTTCCCCCTTGGTTGAGTGATTATTCTGATATTTGGTACACGCCTTTAGTTCGTAAATAATACAATTTAAATCAACAATACCGCGGTAGCCTAGTGGTATGGGTAATGGACTGCTGAGATGAGGTCTCGGGTTCGATCCCAGGTTTTACCATTGCACACACCAATGACTTTTCCATGCTTTTCGAAGTTATGTGTGTATTTATTGCAGGTTTATAAGTGCCTGGTTAATGGCAATGGGCTCGCCACCTATTACATCGGAACATAAACATAAACTGGCGAAATGTGGGTGCCTAGATGCCTAAACCTGTGAGGATCGAACTTTCAGGGGAGGTGTAAGGACCTATCTTAGATGATCGACGCTAATATAACATATCGCGTACCTAATGCCTATGTAAATATTGTTTTCAGCGTAGTCTTAAGTATTACTTTATCTAAAATAATGAGAAAAAACGTACTTTTCAACTGGAACTGACGTCTTATTGATACGACAATGTGATCTACTAATAATCATAAGAACACCTCTGCCTACCCCTTCGGGGATATAGGCGTGAGTTTATGTTATGATGTTAAAACAATAAAACAGTTTGACTTGCTCATAATACTTTGGTTTTAAAACACATTATAGTTGTTAACTCTTTATCTTTTATGCACGGAAGATATCTTTATAATACGTAATGCACTTGTAAATTCAAAAATACTTAAAAAAATTTGTGTTTTTTTTTAACTTGTCGAAGGTTACCGTCGCTGACGTCCATTCGAAACTTTTCAATTTAACTTCCCTGTTGTGATTCCGTATTTTGAAATAATATAATATCACAGATAATATAATTCTTATAATAATACGGATGTTTTTAAAGCGACATTAAAGACTTTTACACTCTGATCATGGTTGAAAGAGACCTGATATTGTGAGTATAGTCATAAAAACAGATTTAGGTTTTGAATTTTTTAGTGTCTATGAAAGGTTGTTCTTAAATATTTTTTGCTCTTTTTAGTAAGTAGTCTAATCCAGTTAGATTTTCAATAGGATCATCCAAACAAACATTATTTTTATTTTCTCTTTAAAAAGTGTGTCACCACCATCACGTGGTAAATGTAAGTAATGGTGACCTTCTTTTCTGAGACTTTGCCTTCAGGTTACCATCAGGCATGGCGAAGTCTAATTGACGTGTCTTATAAAAAGAAGAAAAAAAGAATCGTATGTCAGGAGACGTTCTATACAGCAACAATCGTTCATTGCTTATTTTCCCCTTCAGTGGCAAAATTATGGATAAAGCTGATAAACGTATTTTTTTATTTAAATATAAAAAAGACTATTTATACTGTTGAATAATAGCACTTGGTGGATTTTGTTGTTACACATTAAAAACTCATTTGTACTTTTCCGCATTATTTTTAATTTTTTTCAGACCTGACCGGTTACACCTTCCGGCTTTCTTAAAGGTTTCCTGGTAGAGAAACTGCCATAAGATATTATGGTAGTTTCTCTAACATTTCATTTCTTTTGTTATACCATAACACGAGTATAACAAAAGATACGAAACAAAAACAAAATTTATCCGAACTCGCAAACAAAAGGAGGTGAGCGTTGTTTTAAAATATTCCAAAACTTTAAAACAAATTGCAATTTACAAATTTTACACTTTGACAAACGAGTACGCGTTAATTAAAGTTTGTGAACACCATTTATATCACTAAATGCACATTAAAGGCGTCATTTGTACCTTTACATAAAAAAAGTTAAGTAATGACTAACTAATGGAGTGACATTGACCCCATTAGCGTTCTATAAGCATAAGAATATTGAACTGTCTCAGTGGATTACGCATGTGCGGTCATGAACTCATAACCGATGCGTTGCAAGGAAGCTAGTCATTACTCGACTATGGTAAAGCCAAAGGAGGGTTATGATTTTGACAGGCTATGTATGTTTGTAGTTTCATCTGTTCCCTCATAGCTCCTCAACTACTTATTTGAACTGGACAACTGAGGTATCGTTAGAAGCGTTGGTCGTCCACTGGTTATAGAATATATGATGTGTCACTGAATCTCATTAGATTCAGTAGCTCCCTCTAGCGGTCTTAAAGTTCACATCTCGGCGGTATTTCCGCCCAATTGAGCAGTCCGACTAGGGAATTACCGCCACTCTACAGAATACCGCGGCCATAATATCTACGTGTTGTGTTACCAGCGTTGAGTAGGGTAGCCAGAGCTCACTGGAGAATTTGTGCTGTCAGTGGTAAGACTAAAGGCTTGTCCTGCTTTGTCTTCTACACTGACGGCTCAGAAACTCTGTAATTAAAGTGTTGGCAGCGCGAGTGTGACTCTGGTGTTACAAACGTCCATAGGCCACGGTAACCACTTTCCATCAGGTGGGCCGTGTACTTGTCTGCCACCTAAGTGGTATAAAAAAAAAGTTCAGTGTTAAAACATAAATTTGAGATAAATATTCCTTAGTTGCCTTGTACGATACTGCGTGGGAAGAGATTGGGTGGTCCAAATTCTACTCTGCCAGGAACCACGCGACTATATGGTAAGCAAAAATACGGGTTACCGGACGACATTGGAAATATTTCATTGAAAAATATCTTTCCCCGACAAACCTTTGGCCGACTCGGTCTCGGTACATGAATTCTGTTTAATATCGTACAAACACCATCCTCGTATCTTGCATTCTCCATTGGGCCAGGTCTCACTGCGAGCGACGAATTTCTATTAGGTACGACGCACACCAATATCACCTAGACTACACTGAATATAGCTCCGTTCAGTTTCTAGAACTTAAATAGACTTACACTTAAACTTTACACATACAAATACATATCTATACTAATATTATTATAAAGCTGCAGAGTTTGTTTGTTTGTTTGTTTGTTTGTTTGAACGCGCTAATCTCGTGAACTACTGGTCCGATTTGAATGATTCTTTCAGTGTTGGGTAGTCCATTTATCGAGGAAGGTTTAGGCTATATATCATCACGCTACTACTTAAGGCAGCGGAGCATTGATAATAAATGTTAACAAATCCGGCAATTTTTCATACATATTTTGAAGACTAAAACATACGGGCTCAAAGGGATATGAAGCTTCAAAATATACCCCGGGCGAAGCTGGGGTGGGTCATACTTTATATAGTGTCACCATTGTCACATAGTATATAAATGTAATGGTGACCCTATTTCCTGAGACTGCCTTCAGTTTACCATCAGGCAAGGCGAAGTCTAATTGACGTATCCTATTTAAAAAAATACCTATATAAACTTAGGTATATGTAATGCCTTTTGTCAGAGGTATACAAGGTGACTAAGGGATAGAGCTGTTTAACATAAGACAGATATAAACAGCCCAGACTAAGCCTGAGATGCATGGCTTGAGTCAATAGGTTCACCCCCCATTACGTGGGACCGAATTCAATGATTGTTGTGAAAATGTGGGTGTTATTCACCTCTACTTAACCAGTAACCCACCGGGGATAACGGCGTAATATGTATTATGTATTGACGTTGGATTACCGCCTGCCCAAGCACGTGTACACTGGAGGAACTCATGTGTGCCTCTGAGAACGCTATCAGGGTGGTTGCACACTGGGAACAATACTTGTATGACACAATATGCCGTCGACTCGACCGAAAAAGAATTATGTAATGAACGGGAATCAATTCGACGACTCTGATGTAGCAGTTGAAATATTTTTCACCATACAAATAATAAATGAAAAAGGATAAACGGTCTAAACCGAGTAACGCCGAACTAAGACCGTTAAATGGGACCGACACAGGATGATACAGGGTTTGAATTCCCTTTTCAAACTCGATAAATCACCGCGACCCTTTCTCTTGTTCTTTACAAGGCGTAGAGATGTTACAGATGCGTAGAGATGTTGCGTCCATGGCTGTATTTTACCATCTGTTCCATGGTGAGTGCTCTGATGAGCTCTTCCAGTTAGTCCCACCCCCCCTTTCCTACGCAGGACAACACGTGCAGGCCTTAGATGTCATCCACACGCGATGCAGAACATTCGATCAAGAACCAAGCGGTTCGGTGACTCTTTTCTCTGTCGCATCATTAAGGCCTGGAATTCATTACCAGCTCACGTGTTTCCTTCTTCCTACAGTCCCGGGTCCTTTAAGCGGGGCATGGAAGAGCATAAAATGATGAGGCCGTCAAGCTGATTGTCACCATTGTCACGTGTAAGTAATGGTGACCCTCTTTTCTGAGACTTTGCCTTCAGCTTACCATCAGGTAAGGCGAAGTCTAATTGACGTGTTCTATATATATAAAAAAGGCGCCTAAATTTTTTCTGTCGCATTGTTGGTTGCAATAATGTTTTTACCAGGCTCCATTTTTTTAATAGCAGCATATAAGTAATATGGTTGTTTGTTTGGTATAGACTTATTCTGTAAAGGAATGTATATAGCGTGTAACATTGGCTGAATGTATTTTAAGTGCATACATATTTTAATGTAGTAAGTACACCACTTCTAGCCTGCTATTCCAAAGATACCAGTCCATCTAAAGGTTGTCTGGAAGAGATCGCAGTCCGCGATAAGACCGCCCATTTGTACCTACTATTGTGAACTTTGTTGATATTTATTTTGTGTTGATTATCTGTTTACAATAAAGTTATATTCATTCCTTCATTCATTCATTTATTCATTCATTCATTCATTCCTTCAATCAATCATTCTTTAATCAATTCATTCTTTCATTCATTCACTCATTCATTCATACATTCATTCATTCAGTCATACATTCATACATTCATACATTCATACATTCATACATTCATACATTCATACATTCATACATTCATACATTCATACATTCATACATTCATACATTCATACATTCATACATTCATACATTCATACATTCATACATTCATACATTCATACATTCATACATTCATACATTCATACATTCATACATTCATACATTCATACATTCATACATTCATACATTCATACATTCATACATTCATACATTCATACATTCATACATTCATACATTCATACATTCATACATTCATACATTCATACATTCATACATTCATTCATTCATTCATGTTAAGAAGGTTAAAATACTCGCGGTTGGAAGAGGCTTCTGGCCCAGTAGACGTTAGAATTGTGCATACTCATACAAGAGTACGAACGAAATTCTGTGGCAAACAGACATACGGCCCACATAATAGAAAGTGGTTACCGTGGCCTATAGTGAGGTGAGATACAACACCAGAGGCGTTACACACTCGTGCTGCAGTTTTCGGTTATTCCAAATCGCTCTCGGAAATAAATCTACATATTTATATTGTTGTATGTTAAGAACAATAATGGCTGTAATAAAATACCCTTAAACTGGAGCCCTACCTTAATATATTTTGAGTAATATTAAATGCATAACAAACGTTCGCACTTATAAAATTTCTTTGCAAGACACTTGTTAGAATTACTTTGCGAGTTACCTTTTTTATCGTGCCAAAATCCCCTGGAGAGACCCCCCCCCCCTCGCCAGAGACGATGGGAGAGGTTATGTCGGACTCGAACCGACTAAAACGCACGCTGTCTGAGGGTTGTAAGTTGCCGGAAGTGTATCGCTCGCACCCCGGCCGACCCAGAGCCATCTTTTTCAAGCGGGCCCTCTTCGGGTATGGGGACCACAGAGTCCTCTGCTTCTGCTAGAGTAACAGCCGGCTCCACTCGTCACGCCCAGGCCTGGTTACCTATTAATTTGTTACCTAAAGTATCTTATATTTAATATCTTCACTAAGCGATTAGTTAATATCTTCACTAAGCGAAAACGAAAACCTCTGTCAACAGAATTTCATCTTTTCATTCCTACCTACTTTATTCTGGTAATAACGAGAAACAGGATGTGATATTCCTCCAACACAAATGGATCACTCCTCAACCACCCGTGACGCCTCGTTCACAAGACACGTGATTTCAATTTGATTCGAAAGATACATTTAAAATTACTTTGGAATTCCGTATGATGGTATTAATAGGAGGTAGGACACGATGGTATTTCCGCCCAATTGAGCAATCCGACTCGAAGTACCTCCGCCCTACAGAATAGAGACCTTTACCGCTGCCTCGCTTGCTGCGTTGAGGTCTCCAGTTGTGCACAACTGGCATGACAATAAGTGATCCATTG